>JARUPZ010000002.1:600000-1200000 GCA_031213475.1 Nereocystis luetkeana | reverse complement strand
GCAACAGCAGCAGCAATAACAAAAACACAACAATGGCAAGGAAAAAGAACAACAACAGTGGCAGCTACAGCTACAGCAACAACAACACCACTGCCAACACCGCCACCAACCACAGCGACACCTACACCAACACCAACACCAGCAACGAAACTAACACCAATGCCACCACTACCAACACTACCAACAACATCCCCAACACCAACACCAACAACACCAACAACATCACCACCACCACCACCATCAACCAACTACACCAACACCAAACCAACACCAAAAACACCACCATCAACAAACAACACCAACACCAAACCAACACCATAAACACCACCAACACAAACAGCAGCAGAGGGAAAGAGTGCGATCCATCGACACTCCGTTTCCCAACAAGCACATCGACTCACCTGTAGGAATGTCCCCACCCTCCCGACACGCTCGACGCAGCCCCTTCACGTTCGCCGAGATGCGCTCTCGGTTCCCTCGAAGCGGGCAGAAGAGTTCGTCCAAGGACATAACGTCCGACAGGCCCACGGTCCCCTTATACCACGATAGTGCCGAGGGGAGAGGAGTAGGGGGGGGAGGGGGGGGGGGCGACATCGACGGCTGTTCTTTCCCCTGTTCAAGAAGGATAGCCTGATACTCGTACAACATTATCCGCTACAACTTTCTTTTGAGCTTCTCAACATCGTCTAACTAGACTGGCCGGTTAAACCCCGTGTATTACAGATAACTACCTCCCTAGTATACCCAAAAGCAGAGGGGACAGGAGACCGCGCGGCACCTCGCCTATACCCTTCCAACAGGAAAAGCGACGGAACGCAAGAACGAAACGAAAGGCAACAACACAGCAAGTCCAAAAACACATCCGAACAAACCCTCTTCCACCTAGAACACACACGGCAAGTTGGGCAAGCCACTCCACTATCACCATCGCCACCGCCACCGCTACACTACCGTTACCCACCCTTTCCGCGGGACCGACCCCTTGTCCCAACCCCATGTCGACGAATTGGACGTGGGGCAAGGGCGCCAGCAAGTCCACGAGGCCCAAGCGATCCGACATCGTTACCACTCCAAGGCGGGTCTCATCCGGCAGACTCCTCGCGCATCCCTCCAAAACCTGGGTCGGGAATCAGGACGGATAAGAGAACGCGACAACGGAAGTTGCGGTGGCGGTGGCAGTCGTGCGGTGGCAGTGTCGGCATCGGAATCAGCATCGTTGAAACGTTCTCTGTTTGGGCTTAGCGCAAATGTTTAGTAAGGGAGTCACCATCCTCGCCAGTCGCGACCTGTCCTCGTCTGGTTCCGGTACGGTCGCCGCCGTTTTGACCAGAGGAGGCGAAATAAACTACGAAAAAAATAGACGCTCACTATGCCTTCGAATGCATTAAAATCGTGTACTGTAGTCATCGATAAATAGCCGTAATTCTCGGCCCGTCACTCTCGCTCGCCCCTACCGCCGAACACCACAGTGCGTCGAATTAATATGCTGTAGGCCTTACAATATATTATACCACAATACACTATATTACACGTTGCCACAGCACGAATGCACCACACTACACCTCATTCCACTGCAGCACTCCGCTCCATTCCACCCCAACCCACCCTACCCCACCGCACCACACCACACTACTACATTCCATGCAGTACACTACCGTCCTGCAGACGGTGGAGGGGCGAGAATCGAATCGAGATCAGCCGAACAAAAATCACGCGCTTGCCTCGGCCATGACGTCGTGATACTCCTGCCCTCCACACTCGTCCACAACGGCAAGGTACACCACAGGCCGCGCGGCCGCCGGCTCTTTCGCCAAATAGCCCGCCTCAAGAAGCACCTGGGAAGGCGTACACGCGCGCGGTGGAACACGGTGGCATCGGCGACGACGACGACGGGTAGGAACCCTCGGAGAAATAAGCTCTGCGACCACGTGGCATGCGCAAGGATTATTAGAACCTTCATCCCCATCCCAAGAGAGACGAGCAACAGGGGTGGTCGAGGGGTGCGCATTCACACCCACCCTTTAGCCGCTCAACAGGTTGACTACGCCACGCGTTTGGGAGGAGGGGGAAGGTGGAGGGGGGGGCGGTGGATTGGCGTGGCATTCTTCCGACGATAATCCTAGCGTAGGACAGGCTAAGGTAGCGCGGTGCTGCGGGGCCACGTTTTTCAGGCGCCGGACATGCCTCCAAAACTCCACCAACGCCACAAGCGAACCAAAAATAGTTACATGCCATGGATATACTCATCTCCACGCACAGCTATGTTTGGGTTTAATTCGCCACACGTGGTTGACACTTGAGCTAGACACGCGTACACATGTACTCCGAGCACAGCAGTCATATGCTTCTCATTTGCAGCTGTCCTGGCATCGCCAAAAGAGCAAGTAGGGGGGGGGGGAGACCTCGTGCTGTACAGTACAGCCCCATCTCACCTCCCCGCTTCGCAGCTTAGCCCCCTTAGTCTTGAGCGGGAGTTCGAACTCCACCGTCTACAGGCGTTCAAGTGGCGGGTGTTGGGGACAGGATGGCAGGGTTCCGTGAGCGTGACGCGCCAGTTGCAGGACGGGTTAGGATAAAGTAGAATACCGCTTTGAACGCGGCCTGAGGTATCAATTACAGTAGCACGCCTGGTGGTAAACGTGTGCCAAGCGTTCGTTTTAGAGCGCATTATCAATATCGTATGTACTGTATGTAGGACGCTGAGATACAGATACATGGGTACAGCAAGAGAGGATCGTCGATGGCATGCCCGACCATTTTCCTCAATCGGTCAGGATACCACTCCATTGACTGCTGTCGATCTGCCAAGCAAATAAATGAACAGACCACTAACCACAAAAAAACACCAACCAACCACTCACCGCAATTCTTCAAAACCGACCAATCAATCAATCAACCAACCAACTAACCGACCAACCATTCAACTATTGATAACGAAGCGGTTGATCACCGAAATATGCAAGCGATAAGTGATTCAAACAAGCTCCTCAAACAGGCGCTGTAATCAACAAGCAAGCCAGCGGCCCGTTCAACCAACCCATCCGCTCGCCTGCCCGCCTACAACCAATCCAATAGTATAATATAATCCTTCTCTCAACGGCAGTGCCATGCACAGCACATGGATCGCTCCAAAATCACCCGAAACCAACCTCTTGAGACAGCTCCGGCAAGACTTGGAAGGCGTTATTTTTGCGGTATCGGGAGAGCTCCTGCGTGAAGCGGCTCATATGCCCGCAGAGCGCGCATTTCCAGTACCTGTCGGGTGTAGTCGGGAAGCGAGGGCGACCGGTTGGTTCGCACGAAATGGCACAACCCGGAGAGAGAGAAACAAACACCTTACGATGATTTAAATCCTCATGCACGGCTACCCAGCACCAACCCAAACCAGTTCTTCACTCCGTCGCATGGATGGAAGATTATGTTGCATGGTGGGATCATTTTGTCGCAGGAATGGACGAGAATTTACCACAGTTACTCAATTCAGTCAGTTGGTCGGTCGGTCGGTCCGTTGGTTATTCGGCCATTCAATAGGTCCGTTGGTCCGTCGACAATTCGGTTCTGGTGTTACGCATTCGGTCCATCATTCGGATACTCACTCATCCCGTCGGTCGGGCGATCATTCGACCCAGTCCGATGGTTGGTCGATCCTTCCGTACAGTAGTGCGTAGTCGGTTTCGGAGGCGATTTTTCGAATTTTGGGACAAACCTGACGGTGATTTCACTGAAGGGGCTGATGTAGGCGAAGCACTCCTCGCACCTCGCCACCTTGTCGATGGGCACAGGCGGTGGCGGCGGCGGCGGCTTCTCCCCGTAGTCGCCTAACAAGAGAGTCTCCGTGTCTACGAAGGGAGAAACAGAGCAAGCCCACGGCGCACCCGCCGCATCCTTGACCGCGGCTGCAGCCACAAGAGCGGTCCGTGGGCCACCGCGGAAGATGGTATGGTAGTTCAGGGAAGAAGGAGACGTGACGCACACGGGCAGGAGCAGAGGGTAGGGGGGAGAGGTTAGCGAAGGCCACAGCCGGTCTCCCAACGTTTGAGCAGGTGCAGCGAAGAGAGGACTCCAGAGCCGCACTGCTGTTCCCGTTTGGACACGTGGAGGTGACGGCACCATCCTACCCTTCGTGGCCGATCGCTGACGCCAATTCGCATGATGGGCAAACGCCTCGTTGCAGGTTGACAACACCGACTTGCAAGACGGACAAGCGCAACCGACTACCCATATCGTTGTTGAAGCGGTGCCTGATATCATACCAAACCATGCCATACCCAGCCAAAAAACGAACAACCAACCAACCAAACCGAATCCAACCGAAGCAAACCAAACCAAACTAAGCAAATCCACGCCAAGCCACGCCAAGCCACGCCAAGCCACGCCAAACCATAAACAAAGCAATAGCCCGTCGTGCGGGACATCTACAGCAGTATATAATACCAGGTACTCGCACCGACAACCCAGAGGGGCACTCGCGCTTGATACATATCAGTTCCTGCTACAAGCAGTGCAGCGATTGCGCCTTGCCTTGAGAAAGTACAAGACGGGCGGTTGGGTCGGCACAAGCAATAATAGAGTTGTGTGTGCAGCAGTCAGTATCAAGGCCCTGGCACATGACTTTTCTATGGCAGGAGGGTCACGCGTCTCGCGTCCCACACCATGAATAGACTACATCCCGAACGCGTGGAACCAGAGTGAAAAACTCGAAAACGCTGCTGGCGACCCAACATCGACATGCGTCCGGAGGCTGGGGGCTGGGGGGGAGTACTCGATAAAATGCATGGCCGTAGGTTCACGTATGACCATAGGCCCTCGCATCCCGGCGCACGTCGGGTTTTTACTGATCAGGCATATTGCTTGAACCCCCGGGCGGGGTGGGGGGTGGGTCAAATACAATCGCTTCAAACACGAATTCTGCAACAAAAAGCAGGACATACGGTCGAGCCGGCCGAGCCTGAGTAGGCTCGGTCTATCAGACGAAGCAGAACAAGCAGAGTCACGTGTCGTTGAGCATCCGGCCCTTCGAACTCTTACGTACGTACGCTAAGGTGGCCGATACCAGCTACGATTGGAGTTGCTTGCTCAATCTGTCCGCTGCTCGGGTGCAACAGAGCTGCTGCGTCCCCCATGTTGCTTCTTCGTAGCGTCCATGAGCCAACAAGCGAAGTGGACGGTGTGACAGAGGGGAGGTATTTCTTTGGTGGAAACATCATCGCTCAACGTACGTGAAGCACCGTACATACAGAGCAATGCGAGAACGCGGTCGGGCGGAACTGCACCAACACTGAAGAAGGAAGAAGGAAGGAACTCCAACCACCTTCGTTGCTGGCTACTGGTGCAGCGCAGCTGCTTTTAGACCGTTGCGCTAGGAAGCTACTGTGGTTATGACTGTGTTCTACAAACTTCTCGTCCACGGCGAGAATACATCATCTCGTCTTCCCGTGCACCTCATCTTGATAGCACAGAGCAGTGGAGGAATCGCAGCACAAGACTGCGCCAGGCAACGAGGCAATACTCGTAGCAGTAAAAAAAAGTGCTTCGGGGGGCGTAGCTGTTGATAGTCCTGCGGACAACAAACCTACCTGAATGCGGGAACACTTGCAGAGTGAACCGGACAGGGGACTCATCCGGGAAGAAGTAAGGGATGCTCTTGTCATTTTCTTCCGCCTCGGTCATGGCTGCGGATGGCTGTCAGGCAAGCGCAAGCAAGCGGTGGCTAACAGCAACAAGAATTCCCACTTTGGACTTTGGACCCGGAAGACGTTGCGATGGTGTTCGATGAGGACCAAGAGGCGGTACTTGTACCGGGGCAACGCTGACATATTCAACGAGCTGTGGCTTTGTTTGTGCCCACTGGCCCAGGGTACGCTGTTATACGCGATGACTACCTTCGGTCGAGCAGGGTTGCTATTGATAGTGTTGGTCCTTGTGGCCTGCACGGCCGTGGATGTTCGAGCGTTCGTTTTGGCGCCGGCGGTTCCTGCAATATCATCGACCTACCGAAGCTCAAGGTTGACCACTTTTACCCCTGTTGCGATCGCGAGTACAGCAGCTACATCAACTACTCGAAGCTCGCACACGACTCGCAACGCACGCCGTCCTGCTGCTGCAGTGTTGATGTCCCTGTCGTCCCCATTCGAGAACGTGGACTACGACGACGAGGACGCCGCTCGCCAAGAAGCACAACAGCTGGAAGACATGATCCGCGGCAGGCGCGGGATAGTGCTGGAGGTGGTGGAGCGAGAATGGCGGGCGGAGATGTTGAAGACGGTAGAGGAGGAGGGTGAGAGGCTTTGCGATGAGGCGTACGAGGGCTTCTCAACGCGAGGGCGCGGAGCAATTTTTGTGAGTGTTGTACTGGGTGCTGTTCTCAAGGGTGTTTCGCATTGCGCTTGTTCGACGAACGAAGTGTATGTCATCGCGAATATCTGCGCGCGGAAGTTTGTTCTTTGTCGAGGAGGTATTTGGTTCGGTTTCAGAGCCGTACGTACTGCTGTGTGTAGTGTGTAGCCTGGGTCCTCGTATGTGTGTGCGACGTCTTACAGCAGCAGCGCATCACACTACCTGGTACTGCTGTAGGGTCAAGTGTCACGTGCAGCAAGCGGCACATGTAATTATATAGCACCTGATATACACCTGCTGCTGCTGCAGTGGACTGTGTCGTGGTTAACATGTGCCGATACTCTGTCTGCTCGTCATGAAATACTGAATGTGTTTCGCAGTCTTCAAGTACCCAACAGGGTACGCATCGGAATTGAAGCAAACGCGCCCGACGTACGAGTATCATGCACTTTTCAAAGTTGAGTATCAACCACTCAAAAAGGCTGAAATCTTCTCGCGATAAAAAGGAAGGCACGTACCGTAGCGGGAAGGGGGGTAGAAGAGCCTGCTATGTGACCCCGGATCTGAGTTACGAGTTGGAAGGAGAGAGAGAAGAAGATGTGCGAAGATAATGAATGGGATGAGAAAAAAAAAAAAAAAAAAAAAATCGGCGGAACTCACAGTTAATGTATCTGTGTACACGGGGGTTAGAATCTCCCCGCGGGCTGACCGGTCGAGAATTCGCCAGGCTCAACGTAGAGTAGGGGTTGACTTACCTCCGTCTATCCCCCCACACTGGACCAACTTAGTATGTACAGACAGAGTATTAATAGTGGAGATCGAGAGATATCCATGCACGTGCGCGCGCAAGGTGAATGACGAAGTCATTCGTCAAGTGTGGGGACCGAGATTTGCTTCCGCTTTTCGGCCGGTGAAAAAAAGATAGTAGGAAGAAGAAAGATCCATATTTACAGCTTTAGAGAGAGCGGAACTCATGATAAGATCGTACGCGCAAGGTAAACACCTGCCTGACTTTCTGCGACACATCAACATTCAACAGCAGTAGCATTTACTCATTCCTGTCGTTGGATGCACCTGGCATATTTTACGAGTGGGGTAGTCAGCTGCTGTAGCGCGAGGTACGTGCTGATACTGACGTGCGCTGCCTTGTCGTCGGTGCGCACGACGTAGCCCTGACCCTTTTGATGTTGCGATTTTTTAACACCCTTGTGTTTCACGATCCCACATATGCGATCCATCTACCCGCCGCTTCTGTACCCACCCTTTGCTCACGAGCAATCTGTTCGTCAACGGCCGGGTAGAACAAGCGCCGTTCTTTGTGTACTCGACTATACCCTGGTAAATGAATAGCAGTAGTAAAGCTCAATTTGTCGACAGGGTCGTTGTACAGTATGCGTATACCTCAAGCCTCTACGAGTACAACAGCAGTAGCACTGTAGCAGTAGTAGTTGTGTCAGACGTCAGGCTGCCTCAAAAGGTACCAGTACCTCGTACTGATTGTCGCTGAAAGGTGCAATTTTTGCTCACTGGTACGGTACGACGTCTTGAGAGAGCTGCGCACTGTCAGTGTTACTTACTGGCTGTGCGGCATCGCATCCGCAGGTAAACGTTGACATGGGGCTGAGCAGCAGCAACAAAGGGCACAGCGGGGCCGCCTGCCACGCCGTGTTCCGCTCGCTGGAAGAGGTTGTGGTAGAACGGTCTTCAAGGGTAGACCCGAGCGACCAGATGCAGATCATACGGCGCTGTCAAGAATACGACCCGGAGGTGAGACGGCATTTTGCTCACGGGGGTTGAAAATACGTGGTGCGCCCTGAATGCCTTTTTTTAGTAAAGAATGCATAGTATGCGCTGAACGATCGTCTTATATTAGGCGGAGAAGGTACCTCATTTCACAGGTAAAAAAAAAATGCCTCCGGCGTGGAGGAAATACACGGCGTGGCTGCAACCCGCACTGCAACCGGAACTGTTCGCGTTTGCGTGCCTCTTATGAATTTCTTGGAAACATCGCTGAGCTCCGGTATATTGCTGATTTGTTGTGAGTCGCCACCCTGTCCGTCGGTGATACTTGCCCGGGTTTTGGCATGTTCCCTCTCGTGCACTTCATGCTTTCCTCACCGGAAAATCGACCGCGAGAAAAAAATGCACTCCCGACCCTATGAACCCCGTTTCTCAGAAAGTACCCCCTCAATCTTACAGTTTTTGGCATGGCTCATGCTTCCCTTAACGAGTCCCCCCTGTTTCCGTCACCGATGGATGTTTGCTCGTACGACCGATGCTTTTGTTCTCGCGCTGATTGCAGGCGGGGTTCGTTCTCGTGTTTGGGCACAAGGGGATGCTCGGAGTGCAAGTGATGAGGCCGTCGAAGGCGCCGCGAGAAATACACCGAGCTCGACGGGCGCCGTGAGCTATCTTGCAGCCCTGTTGCTCGCCCCCGTCGGCCAGTCGCACCTCGAGGCTCTTGCGCTACAATTCGCGGAAACACTTGAGAAAATTGAAGTTAAGAAAAAGTGGCTTGCCTTCGTACAGTAGCCTTTGCACGAGACATGGCAAAGCCATTTTATGGTACTTAAATTGGTGTAGGACACACCCTGCCTCACATGAGTTCTAGTCTGGCCCGAAATAGTAATTTCTTAGTCTGGCCCGATGATTGTTAAAGTGATGTCACGTACTGTACCATTGATTCTGTGGGCTCAGTTTTATGCGGGATGCGTATGATGATACATGTCTACGAGTACAAGTTGGAAGTGGACAAGTTGTTGCCGTAGAATCTTCAACTTGGTTCTCTTCGCGAGAAGGTGCCAGATCGAAAAGGCTACCTGGGGAACAGTATCATAGCGGAATAACACTACCTATTAATGTAGATCCAATTGTTTGGTGTAGGTAAAAGTTAATTTAGTGTAAAATGTGATCATATATTCGGCGGATGGCTGTTGCGTGTCCGATATTGTTGAATGAGGTGTTTCGTCGGGGGTTCGTGGGTTCACATCTCCGCCAGATCCGACGCGAGGAGCCTCTTCAGTGTTTAATATAATTCCGAATCTTCAGGACCAAAGCGTTCAATGTTGCAATGTGAAGTCTGAAGATGGTGCCACGAGCGCCCAGCAACCACCTCCGGCGTCACGGCCGTGATCTGTGCGGGAGCGAGCAGGGGGGGTCAACCACGTGCACTTTGTGTCGGAGGGCCTTTTTCTCTTCAACTTTTCCCGGGGGTCTCTCGGGACCGTAAAACATGCTCATCTCAGGATTGCGCTCTCCACGGTTGTCTGTGTGTGAAGTACATTGCACAAAAATCATCGAAGAAAACCCCCGTCGCTGCTTGCTGCAGTCCATGAAGATCCAACAACCCACACACCGGTAGCCTACTACATTGCGACTGCAAATGTTTGTTTAGCTACGGAAGCGCTACACTGCTGTTATGATGTATTTTTCAAGGATGTGATTGGTGATGCGGCCAGAACGTTCTTTCATCGTTGAGAAACGCATGCTTTAGAGTATCACACCTGTCACATGCACATGCCTTCCACTCGAAGATCGGTGAATCTCGGCGTATGTATTGCTATGAATACGTGCGGGAATTACTGCACACATCAGGCAAATTTAGATATCTACTGTAGATCCTGCATTTTCCGTCACGAAATATTCCTGAAGAGCCGTATCATTCAGATTAAACCCGGCTATTCTGTGCGCACGAGCTGTCTCTCAGATCCCACCCGGCGAACATGATATTTACCGTGCAGGTCATACATATCAGGGATCCGTCGGCCCTGACAGATCTGTATCATGGAATTATGTAGGGGTCTGACATCTCCGATGTGCGAAGTCTTGAAACTGGAGAGTGTTCGAACAAGTCTTGCCCAAAGTGAAAACGTATTTGATCCTTCGCACCCATCTCCGCAACAGCATAATCCCTGTTGTGGTTTTGGGTGTATACAGCGGCCACAAGATGAACGCTAGGCGCCGTTGTACTGCGTTAGGTGAAGTGAGTCCTCGCCGGCATTTGCATTTGAGCACATATAATTCCTGTGTTCTAGCCATCTGTCATTGGTGGTACCCCCGAGTGGAGGACATCACCCAGTACAGAGGGTATATATAGTGAGTATCCCCCATTTTTTGTACCGATAGTTTCGAGAAGCCTCATCTGGATACCTAACTTGCCCCTGAAGTTAAGTTTATTAATAATAGTGCGAAACATCAGTCTTACCTTGGGTACTACTACAGAGGGTCGGGCGAGCACCCGAAAAACTACAACTTTCGGCTGGTGTTATGTTGTAATGTTTGTTCAACTGGCAAAGAGCGGATACATACTCACGAGTTCTACTGTATCATTGCCGTAAGACTTCGAAGAGCAGGGTTTGTTGTGCGTGTGATGGCGAAATGCCACAAAAAAACCGTGACCGCGCATCCTTTGCATGATTACGCGTACACCCCCGGGAGACCAAACCTATTTTGATGGGGGCAAAACCAGAGTTTTTTCTTGATTGAGATCGCAATGGTGTGATGAACACCACCTACGCTCGTCATGCCCACCCCTTTGGATCCCCTCTGTAGCATATCTCCCTATTAATAGTGTTTGTTCGAACATAAAACATTATGTATACCTCGCACCGTTGACGGGCATCCTTAGAATAATTTAATCGCCCCCTTCAAGTAAGCTCGTGGAAATCAAGCTAACATCCGAGCCGAGCCCTGCCTTCACGGCGTTATTCATATAGGCATGTTTTGGCCGGTGGAGCATCATTTTGTTCTTTGTTACGAAAAAGGCTGTTCTGGTCAGTCTATTTTTTCGTAGGACTCTGTCCGTAAATATATGCAACGTTAGGGTAATAATTTGACGATAGCATTCCCTCGGGACAACGGCGAGCTTCCGCCGCACCTGCGGATGCTAAGACCCCATCCCTGGACCAGAAACCCTTCCATACATCTACAACTCCTCCAACAAGCCGGGGACGAAATCGGACACCTCCCGGGTTTACCGGCTCGCAAGCTGTGAAAAATCCAACCGCATTGACTGATTTCAGGCTTGGTTGGGCCTCATGGCCGATGTCCTGCTGCACATGGGGATGTAAGGCTTCATTTCCCGATCAGAACTCCTTCCATACATGTACAACACGGGGATAGTCATGAATATCCCCGGATCGATTCCGCCCCGTACGGGGGTCCTTAAATATCCGTTCAGGGTAGTATACACCACAGCACACTACGAGTACTACTATACCAGGGATTCATATACTGCTGTGAGCAACGCAGCGATAGGGCCACGGGCGGAGCCGTGGCCATACAGCTAGTTAACGTCAATATCCAAACGGTACTTACATTTATGGACAGAATGCTACGACTGTAGTTGATTATTTATAACCCACCGGTACGGCAGTGGACCAAATATTTCAACTTAGTCGTAGCTTGCATCCAACCCGCATAGCGGCGTCCCTTGCGCTCTACGGACGACCATCGACCGAAACCATGCCTGGGAGAAGAAACCTTGTGGGCGTCAGCAACGGTGACCGCCGTTCCTGCGAACGCATTAACCGCCCTAGTCGGATAGTCGGAATACCATATCCCCAAGGCTGCAGCCAGCGCCGATCACTGACGGTGTCCATGACAATACAGCATTCCCAGTGCATAGAAACAACATGATATCAGTCAGCCGAACACGTGCAGTCGCCTTGCTATTCTGAACTTAATAACGGAAAATCGGGTTTCATCAGTTTACCTGCGGCAAAGTTCCGCGGAAGAAAAAGCCTAGTTGAGTTCCAGCACCTGAACCACGTCCAAGATCGGCCGCCGCCATATAAAGCGGGCTGTAGTGGCAGATTCTCCGCCTTTTGTATGCGTCAAATTTCAAGTTTGCAAAGACGCCGAGGTTGGTCGCCCCAAGCTCACCTACTCATGGGGAGCGTCATATATATCTGGAAACTTAAACGCAGACGTGTTTTCGATCGTAAATTAATAGCACTGCCCGAGCTCGGCCCGAGAGTAATATACCATGTATACATGCTTCGCCGCAACACGTAACACGTATGCCATCAGGTACTGTGTATTCTACCAGGCGTGTTTACTCGCAACACGTGACACGTATTATATGACTCCATAATAATACTACTGTACATTTTGCCAGGTACCAGGTACAACATACAGCAGTATATTTACTGTACTGCACTGTATGTACTGCTGTATAGTCCATCCACGCTGGATTGAGCTCGAGTACGAAAAATCACCCATAATCGAATACTGTTACAGTACCTACCGAAACAACGCACCAACTTTTAGTCTTGCGTGTCCCTTTTTCAAGAAGACCTCTATCAGCCTGTATCGCTACGAACGTTTATCCGCCCCCCCCTCCCCCCTCCTACTACTACGGCGTGGCATGATATCGAGTACCCCCCCCCCCCCCCCCCTCCCCCCCCGCCCCCCCCCCCCCCCCCGCCTCACCTCCCAGCATAAACTCCTCTCTCTCTTCTCGAAAGTATCGTACCGATGGCCTATACTGACCCTTGAATATGTCCGCATCGTGGTGGCGGTAAACAGTAGCAGAAGTCAGCCGCGCTGAATTGTTTGGCCACACGACGGATCGTGCGAAAGTTTAAGTTCACGACCAACAACTGGCAGTTGATGCTCTCCACTTTTATTCATACCTGGCGCGTACTGCTGTATTCATAGTACAGTATAGACTGCATATACTCGTATAGAATAGTACAGTTACCAAGATCAACTGTTTGTGCTGCCGATTCAACAGCTATACCTCCTGCATGGATGACACCACTTACTTCTGCTTCTTGCTGTTCGAAGAGATCAGAGCGGCTTTTGTCTAGTACTCTCATGTTACTCTGGCATTCGGAAGGAGAGGTTGTAGCCCTACTGTACTACTGTACTGTTCTACAACAATCCTCCCTACGATGTTCATCAAAAACTAAACATCCACATGTTTGGCATAGCTTCACAACTTTTGCAGGTGGTGCAGGGTGGTTGCTCGATGTTTCGCTGTGTATGAACGGCGCATACACCATGCGTTTTGGTTTCCAGGAACGTGGATCCAGTTCCGACGTACAGCAGCTCACAGCAGTATGCGATTTACTTGTCGCCTTAGATGCCCCGGGCAGCAGAAAAACGTTTTTTGATGGGGCGTCTTCGCTGGCGTCTGCTTCCATATCAGTCAATGCGAGCATGATAAATGTCGATGGAGTCGGCGTGCGAAGCAACTGCTGTGCTGTGTGTGGTCTGTTGGCAAACAAACGCAACCGGTATACTACTCCTACATACCAAGGTAATTATTAATCAGAAGAATATCCTTCCAATCCTCCCATGTATCTTATCTTCCATCTTCCCCGAGCTTTTTTTTTCGTAGTGTACTTGCTGCGTTGAGCACAATGGCAACCACACGGAGCGTATCAGATGTCAGGTGACGTCACCAATCCCTCCGACATTGGTTCCGCTCTGGAGTGGATAGGGACTGGCAGTTGGAAGGAAGGAGGGAAAGAAGGGAAAAACTGAACAGCAATGCAAATGTTTTGCCCCGCTCTAGAAACGCCGTCATATCCTGTAGAAACACTTGAACATCGAACAGCGAACAGCGAACAGGAATGGGAAGTCATTCCCATTGAGTGCAGACTAGACAGGGTGCTGAGTGCATTGCTTTACAGGGCGAAGCTAAGGTCGCATTGACCATCTGGCTGGTAGAGGTGAGAGGTGTGTTCCGGTACTCGTTGGCGATTAGTTTGTGCTGGTCGATGATGCAGTCTGCTCTTGCTCAAAACCTGTTTTCGTACACCTACAGGTTGCGGAATTTGGAACATTTGACAGCAAGCAGTTGAATCGAGTGATCGACTGACCAACCGCCCTCACTCTTATCTCTCGACGACTGCAGGCAATGCAGCTGTGCAGCCAGCAAAGGGATTGCCCATCCTACATCCTATGCATGTACCGACACAAGTAGTCCCCATAACATGCCCTCCTTCGCTGCTAGGAAGTCTGCGTGCGCGCATTGGAGTATGGAATCGATTATCGACCAATGGGCAGGCGCGTCCTTGTTGCATTCTATGCAGCACACCAGCAGCAGTGAGTGCAACCCAGCGCGTTCTCGATGAGTGATGCAATTGGAATATGTATCATAGTCATACGTATTGCTGCCTGCTGCACTGCTGCTGTGCACTCTCGGTACGGCTGCACGCTGTTCGCTGTGCCATTGTTGTGTCAGATGCTGGCCGATGATTGGACAAGCCTAGGAGACGTCCAGTACCGCAAGATCCACCTGTACGACCTGGACTGGGCCGGCGATGAGGACCGCCAGCTGGACCGCAATGTGGTTGCCGTGGCGAAGTATGGCGGAGCGGTGGCCATGATGAGGGACGAGACCAAGCTGCTCAAGGTATGTTATGTATATTAGCGTTACGGTACGTGGGGTAGTGGTATACTGCAGGAGCATTATACCAAGTATGGCCGTATAGTCGTGTCAATAGAAAGGCACATCACCTACTGCTGTGACTCTCGCGTTGATAATTACTGGCTGCAGACTACCAGCTACAACGTCGTAAGTACGAAGTGTTACGTTTTTTTTAACAACAACGTCACAGCGTGCGGTGCGATAGAGCTACAGAACGTATGATAGCTCGTGCCTCGTACTCGTAGCTTGCTGGTACGGCGGTGAGGCGTCTATCGCGGTATCATATCGCAGCTGCTTTACACAGTACCAGTACCAGACCCGTAATTGTGTTCTTCATATTAATAGTGAGTAAACCGTTCTTTCTACCCCTCGACATCGAGCGCAACTATTACGGGGGACGATAGTTAATAGGACCTCTGGTACACACAAAAAAAACTATATATTTAACCATTTTCACTAACAATATTTGGTCCTATTAACCATGGTCCCCCGTAATAGTGTCTTATGCCGATTCTTCAATCCTAGAGAGGTACAAGCTTTATGGTCACGAAAGTACGCCCCACACTACAGCAGTGCTGTACGTGTAAGCAGCGTAGACAATGCAATGCCTCTTGTCATCGTATTGGGTATGACAGGCACGATATACACGTCCTATATACCTGGTATGAAGGAGAGAAAACAAAAGAAGCAAAAAAAAAAATCGAAAGGAGGAAGGGAACAGTGTCGTGGCCCTTCGTAGATAATGTGGCAGACGAATTCAGAAGGAAACAATGCCCCCACATATCAACAGGGTAATACTAAGAACGAAAGGAAATCACATCCGAACCGAAGAACAACAGCACCCTCCAGGCAGCCGCAGCAGTTTGTGATGCGAGTAGCATAGCCGGGTTCTGCGTACTATTAATAATATTAATAGTAATGTAGTCGGTCTGGCATCTTGCTACCCTGTCCGCCGTCTCCTTGATGCTAACAATACGTGTTACCTGTTACCTGGTACGTGTTATTTGTTCGGTGCGATAGGAGTATTCACCAGGCTACTGGTAGCCACTGTGTCCGAAAACATAAGGACCATTTAGTTACCGGTATTTCCGTTGTATGAATACCGGCCCTTACGTTTCCGGCCCAAACTGCCCTTACCTGATACCAGGTACGTACAAAGTATCTGGAGAAATCCTCTGGCATGTGTTGCGGTGTATTCCGACGGTACATACAAAACACACACGAGCAGCACGCGTGAGAGCCATACAGCAGTTGGTTATAGATTAGGGTCGTACGTATTTTTAATACTAGCATACGAAAGGAGTAGGAGGGGCTCAAGTTGATACGTAGTTGACACCACTACGCACCTCATCGCTGGTGTTAATATTTATAGTTGATCCATGAATGCAAGTACAATGTACCTGGTACTAGCTGTAGCGGGTCAATGGGTTACTTGTCCACCTATCAAGCGTCTCCGGAATGGAGATGCTTCTGGCATGGTCATGATCACGGTCACGCAAGGCTCACAGACTATTCGTCATAGTGCCTGTCTGATGCTCACTCGTACTATGCACCACGGGTACTTACGTGGTGTGGTACCAGGCATGTGTTCATCTACTACTTGCGTGGACGTGCAAGCTTCGCGTTGGCGTGATGGCCAACAACCG
The DNA here is from genome assembly GCA_031213475.1 of Nereocystis luetkeana. Taxonomy (NCBI): domain Eukaryota; class Phaeophyceae; order Laminariales; family Laminariaceae; genus Nereocystis; species Nereocystis luetkeana. Next base: position 1,183,638 of record JARUPZ010000002.1, on the reverse strand, counting down.
GTCTCTGTCAGGTGCCATGGTTCGTTTTATCATATAATACGAAATATCATACATACGATCGTAGCATACGGTACCATGCGGTATCATATCCCAGGTAAACCATATCTTATGACATCCTTCGGTATCATACATACCAGAAGGAAATGGTGTCGGTCCCCAAGACAAGACAACGCAAGCCAACACAAGCCAAGACAAGGTAAGTCCGCTGTGCTGCCGGTGGTCTACTGCAGTGCTGTTACAGTGAATGCCATTGGTCTGCTGCTGTACTGTCACCTGTCTACCACACCTGCTCTGTCAGTGATCTACTACTCAGCGTTTGGAAAAGCGACACAGTCCTCGTTGTTCAGTCGCCAGAGACGGCGTAGGACACTCGCCACAAATCGCTATGCTAGCTCGCTGCTGCAGCACGAAACAATGCCGTGCGATGCCATACCGGCCCCCTCCTACCCCTCCCACCGCACGAACCCCTACCCCCACCCCACCCTACCCCAGCCCACTCCCCCTAACCCCCATCCAACTCTCGCGCTACCGGTCGCCCTTGATGTCTAGATGACTGCGGCGGACGCGATCGTTCCGACATTAAGGGTGTGTAACTGCGCGGGGGGAATTATATCGGAGACCCGGCTGGACACCGCCGCGCAAGCTCCGGGAACGGCCTCCGAACGGGGGCGGTTGGTGACGATGGGCTGGACTGACGGGGAGATGCTGGTCGTCGTTCGCGAAAGGGGGGGGGTGGAAGTCAGAGACATCATGGTGAGTGCTTGGTACCATGGGCCGGCGTCGGTGGAGCCCTCTGTCGCAATAGTTGTATCTGTGGAGCGAGGGTGTGTGTCGGCGTGGGGGCAAGGTAATGCTGCTGTTTGCGATTCACTCCCAGTTGAGTGCGGAATTTTGAAGGCTTGGGAAGTTCTTGTTTGCTGCCGTGGATACGGAGTAAATTGGTGGTGTTACGGGCTGGGGGGGGCGGCTACACAGGAGGAAGAAGTATAAGTGGGGGTAATATTACGGGGGGCCATAGTAAATAGGACCTACGGTACACACAAAAACCTACCTGGTATATATTTTCCTATTTTTACTCATAATTTTTGGTCCTATTTACTATGGTCGCCCGTTGTAGTGGTAGTAGTAATATTAGTAGTAGTGGTAGTGGTGGTAGTAGGAAGTAGTAGTAGTAGTAGTAGTAGTAGTAGTAGGAGTAGTAGTAGTAGTAGTAGTAGTAGTATACTGTAGTAGTAGTAGTAGTAGTACCGGTAGTAGTCGCAGCTGTTAATAGCAGTAAGAGTAGCAGCATCAGTAACAGAAATAGCTGCAGCAGCAGAACCAATAGTAGTAGTTGTATTATTTGCAGCCGAATAGTGGTAGTGTATGTCCTGCTCTTGCGATCGCCTCGTAACTGAAGCGCGGCATGTTGATTGCATCTTGCTGTTGTGGTGTGGTTTGGTTGGAAGGGTACGCACAGGTAGGTGTTCCATAGCGGGGGCGTTTTACCCTCTCTTTATTTTGAGTAGTGCAAAAATGACCAAACTTTATTTCCAACTACGCTAGGATGGGCTTGTCCTCGAAACGTGCGTGCAGCTGCAAAGGAGCTAAGAAGGCGAGGGACTTTCCAGGATCGCTAAAGAACGCGGAGCGCTTGAGTTTCCCCCGAGGCAGACATACTCACCCCGTCCGTCGCTCTTACAGCACTGCAACACATAACCGCAACCTACCCACTCCGCTCGCAACCAAGTACACTAGTAGGCTGCAACTTTGGGCATCACCAGCCACACCTTTAGGAACTCCCACTCTAAAATCCGTACGCTTATTCTAGTCTGCCGTGCATCACAGGCGTAAATTGCCACTGCCTGACATATTTTCCTTCAGGCATTATCGTAGCGCCAATCAAAGTGCCGAAGCACAGCGCTGGCATGACCGCGACCTTCACTCGACCGATTGCCCCAGCCATATCAGTAACCCCCCCCGCGCTCCGCTCGCACCGTACGACGTCCCACCAACAGGGGGAACTGTCGAAGACTCTCGAGCTCGTCGACGAGTCGTCGCGGCGCTCGTCGGACCCCGACAAGGTCATGGCGTGCGAGGTGTGGGGGGACGGCGTGGTGGCGCTCCTCAGCAGCGGACGCGTCAAGGCCGTCTCGGGCATCCACGGCGCCGAGCCCAGGTGGGCAAACGTGCTACTGTATCAATAGGAGACCGGTCATGTCGGGCGCGTCAAGGCCTCTGTGTGCATTAATGTACTAGTTTTTGTGGGGAAGGCGGTCATTCAAGGGATCAAAATCACGTTCTCCTATGTCGGTCACATAGCAGCAGCATGTTTGCAGACGAGCGACGCCCCCAATTTTCTCCGCTTGACGCCCCGCGTGAGTCCCTTTGGAACGTCACCGCGTTTTGGAAACTGTTTTTGTGATTTAGAACCGCAGTCCCGTTTTGGGGACAAAATACTTGAAAATTGAGTGGTTTGTCCCCTCAACGGGACCGCGGTTCTAAAGGGGTTAAGGTCTCGCAGTGGGAAAAAGGGTAAGGGTCATAATTGTATGTAACCCCTTTTCAGTTACACGTTGCCTGGAATTAGTCTGCACCCGCGCTTTTTTAGACAAAGTACTTGGAACGACCTTGAATAGGTTTGCTGCGGTGTAAGAGGTAACCCTAACCCTTTTCCGACACGACGGGGGGGGGGGGGGGGGGGGTGCGGTTGATGATGCCACGCTTGTGGCGCGCGGGTTCAAGCGGTAGGAGGGGGCCAACACGGAACGCGCGGTCGTTAAGCCTAAGAAAAAAAACACGAACAGAACCGTGAAGGAAAAATCGAAGGGAGGTTTGACGCGAGCGGCCTGCTGGCCAAGTAAGCGGCCACGTGCGTTTTTTCTTGTTGATGTTGATGTTGGGGGTTTGTGTTGTTGTTGCTGCTGTTTATTGTGTTTTCTCCCCCGCGCGCGTTCGATCCACGCCTTCCGCGAGGATCCCCGTTCTGGGGAATGAAGTCACCCACGCCCCAGCCTCGAGGCAAGGCTTGGGCGCCACGATGCTAGATGTCAAGGAGCGTACTAGTAGCAGCGGTAAAATATGAATCATACTGCGGTCAGATGAACTATCAGGGGTTTGTTGAGCTGCGAATACTTTGCTGTACTGACCACCAGGTACTGCGCTGCGAATGCGACAAGCCCCGTTTCCTCCGTCGCCCCATGCAACTTTTCCTACCCTTATCCTGCCCTTCCCTACGCTACCTTACCCTACCCTTATCCTACCCTACCTTACCCTACCCTGCCCTACCCCACCCTACCCTACCCTACCCTACCCTACCCTACACTGCCCTACCCTACCCTACCCTACCTTCACCTTCCCTCCCCTGCCCTGCCTTACCCTACCCTTATCCTACCCTACCCTACCCTACCCTACCCTCCCTCACCCTGCCTTGCCCTACCCTCCCCTCCCCTCCCCTCCCCTCCCCTACCTTACGCCGCCTTACCCCTTCAGACACTTTAGCATGGCCGCCGCCCTGGGGGGCAACGGGGCCCCCCTGACGGCGATGGCGGTGCTCGAGCCACAGTTCACCGCCTCGGGGGCCCTGGAGGTTGTGCTCGCCACAGAGGATGGGAACGTTCTCGGTGAGACCCCCTACCGCACGCGCTTTGGCGACAAGTAGGAACTATTGGGTTTTAACACAGTTTGCAGCGTTCGCTTCGTAGGGGAGGTGGGGGGGGGGGGGGGAGAGAAGCGCGCGGAGAATATGGCAGTAGTCTAACATGAATGGTTGTTGGTTTTATGTTGCTCGCTGCTTTTTGTTCGTTGTTTGCTGTTGTTTGTTGTTTTTTAGTGGAACGGAGTGCCAAGCGTGTCGTTTCGTCGATGGGTCTAGTTGCTGCAGTCTGCGCGGGTGTCGGCCGGAAGCCGGGAGCGGACGCTGGATGTGTTCGAGTCGTATATTCAGTAACCAGCTTCGCACGCGGAGAAACTCTCCCTACGACTGCGGCCATGCGTGACATGAGTACACCTCCTCCCCTCCCCCACCCTTCGACCTTCACCGTAAGTGCGGGGCCCATTTTGTTGATGCCTAACTCGTCTGGGATAAGACAATATATGGGGACCGGTCCGTAGAGCCCCCCCCCCCCCTCCCCATATCTGGTCAGTGGAATCCCGACGTGCTCCGTCCCAGCATTGTATTGATGCGAGGGGTTATGGTCATACGACTACGGCCATGCGTGACGTGGGTACACCCCCCCCTTCCCCCTGGGCTCCTTCCCCCCCCGCTGCACTCCACCCTGCCCCATTTCCCCCCCCCTCCTTGCCCTAATCGCCTGCTCGCTCTTACTCTTTTCCTTGGTGGTGCTTGATTGCCCTCCGTTCGAAGCTGTTGATGAGAACGGCGTGGAGGACGGGCTGTTGCAAGACCCGCTCCTGGAGCCCATCGTGAAGATGGCGGTGGCTCCGAACGGGCGGTTCCTCGCTTGCTTCTCGCGCGACGGCATGCTGGCGGTCATGTCATCCAATTTTGCCACCAAGGTGAGTATGTAGACTCTACCGTAGGTAAAAGGAGGCCTCATCCGATCCAATACCTACATTGAACGATCGTTGGCAGCGTGAAAGAATACTGCAGCGTTATTTTGTGCTTGTGTTTTGTTCCAGTGGGACGCTTAGGCCGTTCAAGACCGCGCTCCCGTGTTGGGCGCATATTGCTTGGAATTAGAGTTATATACATGTTTCGGTACAGTGCAGTACTATTACGGGGAGCCATAGTAAACAGGACCAAATATTGTTAGTAAAAATAGGGAAATATATAGGTTTTTGTGTGTACCGTAGGTCCTATTTAATATGGTCCCCCGTAGTACTTGAAAAAAAGAAAAGGAATGGTTGGTACCATATCCTTTTTAATATGGTCCCCCGTAATATTGATATGGTACCAACCATTCCTCTTCTTTTTTTCAGGTACTACGGGGACCATATTAAATAGAACCTATGGCCCATATAAAAACCTATATATTTCGCTATTTTTACTAACAATATTTGGTCCTATTTACTATGGTCCCCCGTAATAGCAGCATGTTCTTCGTGACCGCGAGCTGGATTTCAGGGAAATGAATTGTTGTGATAACGTTGTCATCATGATGATCATCATCACTATCATAGTGGGGCCTTCCTTGTCCAAAACAGCGAGAGTAGCGAGCGGACATGCTCGAGTTCTTCGCGTGCGCTCGTGCTACGGTGCTATGCACTACTGCTGCATGCCGTGTATGACTCGGGAAATGCGGGCCGAATGTTAGTTTCGTCGGGAGATATTTCTCATTCATTGGCGGTGACTTTTTTTTTATCTAGCTTAACGTTCGTTGCCGCCTACTTTACGCGCTGAGACTGTGTTCCCTGCTTGCGTTGGAAAAAACGTCCCGAAACGGCACGTGCGGCAGAAAAAAACATCCCGAAGCGGCACAAATTATCCGGAAGAACGCCACGAACGGCTGGGTCAACGGCTGCGGTCAGCGGTTTAAACGAACGAATGCCGAATAAAAAAATGTTTGCTATCCTCTACCCACCCCCGCCGTCCCGGCGTTGTATAAAGGGATGCGAGGGATTGTGGTCATACGACTACGGCCATGCATAATATCGAACTCCGTCTCGAAAAGGATGCGTGGTCAATGGCCAAATGACTAAGGCAAGCAACAACTGAGTACGCCCCCCCCCCCCCCCCCCCTCACTGGTCGGTGAAAACCCGACATGCTCCGTCCCGGCATTGCAGGGATGCGAGGGTCTATGGTGATACGACTACGGCCATGCATGAGATCGAGTATATCTCTCCTATCGAGTACACTCCCCTCCTTACTCCCCCCCGTACCCCCCCACAGAAATGGTGAAAGCGTTGAAAGCGTACGCACGTGTGCAGAGCGCGAAACGGCGCTGTAGTTTCCCGATGCTAGTAACACGATACACGATACACGAGAAACGGCAAGATTTCTTTCCGGAAGCGGGGCGATGATTTCTCGAACCGGCACAAACCAAACGCAACAAGCGGCGAGCATTTTTTTCCCCCCGGACCGGTGCACCGCAGGTTTTGGACTTCGACACGTCGTCGTCGCAGCCGCCGGAGCAGATGGTCTGGTGCGGCGAAGATAGTGTGGTGCTCCACTTCGGAGGGATGGGCGTGCTCATGGTCGGCCCTTACGGAGACTGGACCAGGTGCGCGGTTTGGAGGTTCAAGGAGGCGGTGTTGCTGGGGGTGTTGGGTGATGATGCCGTTTCCAAGTAAAACGTTGAAGAAATCCCAGGTAGATAGCTGAGTATGTTTTTCATAAGTGTATGGAGTACCAGGTAGCTAAGTCCCGTAGATTGCGGCGCGTATAATGAAAAGGGTCAGCTGGATCCGTTCATGTATTTGTAGCTTTGTTGGTGTGTGGGTGCCTGGACGTGTGTAGAGATGCGTTGATGGATGGATAGATGGATGGATGGATGGATGGATGGGTGGGTGGATGGATGACAGGGTGGAAGGATGGATGCATGGATGGATGGATACATATACATGAAGATATATAGATGAACAGATAGTTGCCTCGGTCGTGCAAGCTCGGCAGTCTTCTCTTGTTTTCTATTGGCCGATGGTGCCCTCCTCCCCCTCAATCTCGCAGGTTTACCTACGCCCCTGAGGCCACGGTTCTGCTCGCACCCGACTCGGACTCTTGTAAGATTTTCACGAATGCCGCGTGCGAATTGCTGCAGCGGGTGCCGCTTGCCTCCGAGGCCATCTCAAGAATAGGCTCCACGGATCCAGCGGCCATGCTCTTTGACGCGGCGGCTGCGTTCGAGGAGGGCGATCCCAGAGCAGATGAGGTCTGCCTGTCTTGCGTTGCCTTGCCTTGCGTTGCCTTACCTTGGGTTGTCTTGTCTTGTCTTGTCTTGTCTTGTCTTGCTCTGCCTTGCCTTGCCTTGCCTTGCCTTGTCTTGCTCTGCCTTGCCTTGGGTTGTCTTGTCTTGTCTTGCTTCGCCTTGTCTTGTCTTGTCTTGCCTTGCCTTGCCTTGCCTTGCCTTGCCTTGCCTTGCCTTGCCTTGCCTTGCCTTGCCTTGCCTTGCCTTGTCTTGCCTTGCCTTGCCTTGCCTTGCCTTGCCTTGCCTTGCCTTGCCTTGCCTTGCCTTGCCTTGCCTTGCCTTGCCTTGCCTCGCCTTGCCTTGCCTTGCCTAGCCTCGCCTTGCCTTGCCTTGCCTTGCCTTGCCTTGCCTTGCCTTGCCTTGCCTTTCCTTGCCTTGCCTTGCCTTGCCTTTCCTTGCCTTGCCTTGCCTTGCCTTGCCTTGCCTTGCCTTGCCTTGCCTTGCCTTGCCTTGCCTTGCCTTGCCTTTCCTTGCCCTGCCTTGCTCTGCCTTGCCCTGCCTTGCTCTGCCTTGCCCTGCCTTGCCCTGCCTTTCCCTGCCTGGCCTTGCGTTGCCTGACCTGGCCTGGTCTTGCCTCGCCTTGCCTGGCCTGGTCTTGCCTTGCCTGACCTGGCCTGGTCTTGCCTTGCCCCGCCTTGCCTTGCCTTGCCTAGCCTTGCCTTGCCTTGCCTTGCCTTGCCTTGCCTTGCCTAGCCTTGCCTTGCCTTGCCTGGTCTTGGCCTTGCCTTGCCTTGCCCTGCCTTGCCTTGCTCTGCCTTGCCTTGCCTTGCTCTGCCTTGCCCTGCCTTGCCCTTCCTGGCCTGGCCTGGCCTGGCCTTGCCTTGCCTGACCTGGCCTGGCCTTGCCTTGCCTGACCTGGCCTGGTCTTGCCTTGCCTAGCCTTGCGGTGAGACCTTTCGAATGCGAAGCTCAGTTTCTGATACAACAGGCTTGAAGAAAAGGAGGGAGGAGGAGAGAGAGGAGGGAGAGGACAGGGAGACAGGGGAGTAGGGAGAAGGGGAGAAAAGAGGAAGATAGAGAGGAGGAGGAAGAGGAAGGAGAGCAGGGGCAAGGGAAGAAAATGCAGGAACATCTAAGCTCTTCGAGTCCAAGGGCAAAAGCAACCATGGTATCTACAGGTCGGATTGTTTCCGCTGGGTATACCGCTACCCAAGACAGCCCAAAGCGTTTCACGGGACGACCTCATGATCCCCTCTGCTCTTCCCCCCCCCCTCGCCATCCGTTCGCCAGAACATTCGTGCGATGGAGCGAGACGGAGACGCGGAAGGGGAGGGGCACCCTCTCTTGGAAGCCGTGCAGTCGTGCATCGCGGCAGCCGCGGGAGAGTTCGACGTCGGTCGGCAGCAGGTACTTTTCACGATTCTGATTGGCGAGTCATTTTTTTAAAGGTTCTGATTTAGACAATATTTCTTGGACGATTGTGATTGGCCAGCCCTCGGGGGCACTCAAAGTATACAAGCAGTACCGTGTGAAGAAAAGGACCGCACTTGCCCGCGCTGCCCTCCGCTTGGTTTGGTCTGACCTGGCAGGCGTTCGCTCGTTGGTTTGTTTGTGTACAAGGTATTTATTTGCTCGTTTTTTTTTTTTTAATGTTTTGTTCTTTTCGGCGCGAGTCATACCGGCGCAAGGAAAGCCGTCGAAGACACGTCTCACAGGATCTACTGTTGCTGTGCAAGTAGCGTTTCCCCCCCCATGCTTGTTATGTTAGTGCACTATACCCAACCAAATAATGGAACGAACGATATTTTGGAATGGAGGATATCACTGCTGTAGCGAGGAGTCGTTTGCACCCTGTTTCTTCTTATATTTTTGGGTTGTTTTTTCGTTGGTGTTCTGGTGTTTTGTCTCGTGTGTTTGTTTGCGTGTTTGCATGTTTGCATGTTCGCTTTTTCGTTGGTTCGTTTTTGCTTTTTCGTTCGCTTGGCTGATTCTTCGGCGTCGAACAAACAACAACAACAAAAAACAATGTCGGATATGTGATACAGGCGCTGATGAGGGCAGCGGGATACGGGAAGAGCTTCCTCACCGACTACGACAGCGACGAGTTCGTGGAGTGCTGCCGAAAGCTGAGAGTCCTGAACAACTGCAGGCACAAGGCCGCGGGCATGCCCATCACCTCCCACCAATACGACCGGCTTACTCCTGAGGTAGGTAATGTAGCCCCCCCGTACACTGTTTAAAGGTCATTTGTTTCGTCCTATTTCGTGCCAGGATCACTGCGTGCTACAGGTAATTATTTATCACTATTACGGGGGACCAGAGTAAACAGGACCAAATATTGTTATTAATATTACGGGGGTCCATAGTTAACAGGACCAAATAGTGTTAGTAAAAATGGTTAAATATATAGGTTTTTATGTGTACCTTCGGTCCTATCAACTATGGTCCCCCGTAATAGTAAAAATAGCGAAATATATAGGTTTTCGTATGAACCGTAGGTCCTATTTAATGTGGTCCGTAATATTTCTAGGCTGTCTATGCACCTTTTTGGGATGCAGATGGCCGTGACAGGGAGGGGGAAGATAACAGCCCTAACCCTGTTTGTTTTTTGCGGAAACCCCGGGTCTGAGTTACTACAATACGCGAAAAGGACGAAGAGGTAGATAGAGCCAAGGGTTCAACAGGAAGATGAAAAAAATGAAATGACGATTGCCCCCCCTCGCCTGGCCGGTGAAATCCCGACGTGCTCCGTCCCGGCATTTTAGGGGTACGAGGGTCTACGGTCGTACAACTACGGTCATGCATGACAAGAGTACCCCCCCCTCCCCCTTCCGCCACCCGCCTCCCCGCGCCTCCCCTCTCCCCCGCCGACGAAATGCTCGCGACTCAAGTATGACACGCAGCTTGGAAGTATGAGATTCGACGAAAGTCCCGATCTCACAGCTGACGTACTTTTGTGCACTATAATAGTATCGATTTTTATTACGTCTCTCGCATATCTCCCCCTCGACGTGCTCCGTCCCGGCTTTGTATACACGGATGCGAAGGTTGATGGTCACACGACTATGGCCATGCATGATATCGAGTACACCCCCCCCTACCCTCTCGAAAAGAATGCGTGGTCAATGGTCATTCGTGGTCAATGGCCAAATGACTAAGGCAAGCAACAAATGAGTACGCCCTCCCCCCCCCACCCCCTTGCCCCCCTTCGCTCCACCGATGGATTGGCGTCAGGTACTAGTGGACCGCCTCGCGATGCGCCATCTCCACCTCCTGGCCGTTCGAGTCTGCGAACACCTTCGCCTGCGACGAGACCGTGTGGCCGTGCACTGGGCATGCCGAAAAATCGTCAAAGCTTGCTCGGGAGGGGGAGCGCCGGGCTCGGCGGGTGTGCCGACAGACGAGGAGTTGACAAGGGTGAGGCGGTACCACTATGTTCGCAATTGTAAGGACCATTTAGGTGTTTGTGTGAATGGAAAAAATGTCCTTACGTTTCCGGACGGTGGCAGGCAATATTAAGAGGTTCGGGGAGGGTGTACTCGATAGGAGATATATACTCGATCTCATGCATGGCCGTAGTCGTATGACCATAGACCCTCGCATCCCTCCACTGCCGGGACGGAGCATGTCGGGTTTCCACCGACAAGGTTGTGGTGGAGGGGGGGGGAGGGGGGGTACTCGATATCATGCATGACCTTAGTCGTATGACCATAGACCCTCGCATCCGGGGGGGGGATCGGGGCGTTGTTGTCGTTGTTCTCACCCTATTACGGGGGACCTTATTAAATAGGACCTACGGTACACACAAACACCTATATATTTCGCTCTTTTTACGAACAATGTTTGGTCCTATTTACTATGGTCCCCCGTAATAACCGTTTTGCTGCTCCAAAAATTATCTCGGTCTGCTTTCGAGTAGTACGCCCATCGAAAAGAGCGTGCGATTTCTAAAGCGATGAGCTCATCGCCCTGATTTATCGTACATTATCGCAAGACCCGGGCTCCTATGAGTGTCGAGTGTGCAAGAAAAAAAACAAAAAAGAACAAAAGGAAACGACGTAATGACCTGTCAGGGAAATCGCACGCAGTAAACAAAGAAATGGAGTATACAAGTAGTGTACCTAACGTCGTTAGTCGAAGAACAATGGACGTAAAAGTGATGTATCCTTCGACGGGGGCGGGAGCGAGGGGGGGGGGATAAGAGTATCAACACGCCGCAAAATTGAAAGACAGATCTCGTAGTATTGTCGAGCCTTTTTTGTGGAAACCCTGACTGGAGAGGCCACCCCCCGTGTGTGAATGGAGGCTTGATGACAGACGTAGGATTGAGTCGAGCGGACGGACAGACGGAAGTATGTTGCCAGATTGACACAACGATCGACAGAGCGGAAATAGATTGACGGGAATACCGACGGAAATACTGACGGGTACACGGATTTCTTAAAGACGCAGGTACCGACATTAGGACTGCAAAGTGGACCCATTGAATCGCGGACCGAAATATGCACAGACATGCGGACAGAAACAACCACCGACTGTTCGACTGGTGAATGAATGAACTGACTAAATGGCGTGACTCAAAAACATGACCAAACATGGCCGATTGAAATACTGGCAGTAGGGGCGATAAAATACAGGTTGACTTAACGACCGGTATACGGACTGAAAAACCGACAGCAGGACCGAAACACTACAGATTGGATTGGCGACGGAAGCAGCAACCGGTACACCGACTGAAACACCGACAACAGGACCGAAAAAAGGCTGATTCGGTTACCGACGGAAACACGAATGGAACTACCGACAGTAAGACCGCAAAATTCCGGTTGGAATAAGGGCCTATAAATTATTGCCGATATATTACCGACTTTTGCACAATAACGTAATGACAGGTATTTCCGACGGAGATATATATATATTATATATTAGATGTACCAACCGACTGATCGACGGTTGAATTCGTTGATTCATAAATTGATGTTTCCGTTTTCCCTTAGGCTGTGGTGGACAAGCTGCGACCATGCGGCCAGATCTCCTACGCGGAGGTGGCTCGAGCGGCCGAGCGGGCCGGGAGGAGACGGCTGGCGACGATGCTGCTGGACCTGGAGCCTCTGGCAGAGGACCAGGTGACGAAACAAACGAAACTCAACAGGCGCCAAGACACAACAAAAATGCATTTTTTTTTTGTTTTTGTTTTTTGGTGCTTGGTTCCTTATTTTCTCTTTCGCTTGTATGTTCGTCCCTTCCGAAAGACGGAAAAAAACGAACCGCAACAACGCAACTACAACGAGCGCCGTCGGAAAAATGTAAAATTACGTTTTTTTTTGTTGGTTTGTTTCTTATATTCCTTGCCCAACGGCTATATATCATGCATCGCCGGTACGTTCCTGTCTGTCAGTTGAGGCGTTGTGTCAGGATTGCGGCGCATGGACATTTATTCAGGGAGTAGCATACTGCTGCAGTAGTGTAGAGCTTTTGGCATCGGCCGGTGGCGGCCGAGCGGGCAGGACATGGGCAGCGGGGGGGGGGGGTCGCCGTTCCCATCGTGCGAGTGCGGGGACACTCACAGCAATGGCAACACTCGTACCACTAACTGTGACCGGAAGTATAAGGATATTTTACGCATTCATATCAATACAAAGCAGGCCTTAAATTTCCGCCCAGCATGGTATACACCAAGCCTCTTCACGGGTCATGACCCGACCCGCACATCGGGTTAGGAGGTCTTCACAAACTCACCGGGGGGGTTGGGTTTGGTCAGGAGGTATTCGGAATCTCACGGGGCGGTTCGGGTCGAGTTGGGTCGAGTCGGATGAGGTGGTCCCATCCGACCCGGCCTGCGACTTTTGACCCAACCGGTGAGCAGCCCTGGTATGTGCCACTTCGAACGGAAATGTAAGGACCGTTGGGTCTTCATATTTGTGTATAAATGCTCCTCACATTTCCGAACATTCGCCCCGTGTAAGCGTTGGGGGGAATGTCTTCACGTGGAGAAGAATGTGGTATACGTACCCACCTGGTAGTAGATATCCGGCAGTAAATAGTACCAGGTTCGTTCATTCGGCGGTAGATTAACGTCTGATTATTGTTTCATTTATTGGGAGCACCATGACCCGTATCAACAGCGACCGACGTGAAATCGAAGTCAAGGAACTGAAGGCCTGTTTATCCGCTCGCCCTTCATAAAAACACCACCGGACACGGATCATAGGTCCGCATTGACATGTTTTGAGCCGTTTGTTGAGCACGGTTTTGTATCTGTTTACCCACTTGCTGTTCTTGCCACCGCCGTCATCGCCCTTGCGTCTGCCCCTATCGGTATCAACACAGCGGACAATGTGTCCGCCAGAAAATACACGCGCTCTCTGTACAGTGTTTCGTCCTCGGCTGGGAGTTTGACTAGGTTTGAGGGCGCTACTCTTGGTGGGGTCCCTGTCCCTACGGCCCCTCCGGCGTTGTGGTATACTCAGCGAGCAGGCAAGGCGAACACACCCGGGAAATTTCCTGTATTTTCCCCCCTTGACGTGCACGATTCGACCCTCCCTCTTCCTCTCCACGCACCCACTCTCTCCCCTCCCCTCCCCCTTCCCTCCCCTCCCCCCACTCAAGCTGGAAAGCAGGGAAGGTAAGTTCACCCGGATGATTTTCCCGGAATTGTTCCCGCTCCACATTATTCCACAACACCCCTTTCCTCCCCCTCCCCTCCTCCCCCCTCCTCCCCCCGTCTCTCCCGTCTTCCCTGCCCCTCCCCCCCCCCTACACCCACCGATTACGCGCACACGTAAACCCATGGCATGTGGTATATACCTATCGTGCACCAGGTGCCGCTTTTGCTATCGATGGGGGAGAACGATCTCGGGCTGAAGAAGGCCATATTGTCGGGAGAAGACGACCTGGTGTACCTGTCCGTGAGGCACATCGAGCAGGAAGCGGGAGCGTCGGAGAAGGGCAGGGAGGCCTTTTGCGAGCTCATGCACGCTCACCCCGAGGCGCTACGCCTGCTCAAGGTGATGTTGATTTCCAGGATGATGCTGAGCGGTGGCGACATACGGGAGACGGCAGAAGGAAGGGGGCCGAGGGTAGAGGGTAGAGGGCAAAGGCCCGAGAGTTGGATGTGTACTTTCTTACATTCCACGATACCCCCTCGCTAGTCCTTATGCGTGCCCTCATTCGTATCCCTGTGCTCGATTGTGTGTTCGTCTTGACGTCTTTGCCGTTTTTCTTGTCCTTGTCTTTGAGCCTTATCCGTTCTCGTAGTTTTTTTCCTTGTCCATGTTGCTATGCTTGTCTTTACCTGTATTGTTGTCCTTGCCATCATCGTTGTCGTTTATCACATTCTAACCCTAACCCTAACCCTAACCCTAACCTTTACACTTACCCTCGTCCTTACCCCTATACCCTTATCTTTACACTTACCCTTGTCCTTGTCCCTATACCCGTATCCTTACCCGTACCCGTACCCGTACCCCCGTCCTCACCCTGCCCCTCACCCTCATCCTTACCCGCACCCTTACCCGTACCCTTATCCTCATCCTTATCCTTATCATTTTCCTTTTTGTCCTTGTCCTTGTCCTTATCCTTGTCCTTACCCTTACATTTACCCGTACCCTTGCCGTACCCTTGCCCTTACCCCTATACCCTTACCCGTACCCTCACGCTCGCCCTTACCCTTGCTCTTGCCCTTTACCCGTACCATTACCCTTACCCTTACCCTTGTTCTTACCCCTATACCCTTACCCCTATACCCTTATCTCTATACCCGTACCCTCACACTCGCCCTTGCCCTTACCCCTATACCCTTAACGGTACCCTTACACGTACACTTGACCCTCACCCTTACCCTTGCCCTTACGCTTACTACGGTCTACTATTACGGGGGGCCATAGTTAACAGGACCTATGGTATACATAAAAGCCTATATGTTTAACAATTTTTACCAACAATATTTGGTCCTGTTAACTATGGCCCCCCGTAATACTAACAATAGGTTTACTACCGCGAAAAAGGGGGGTACATGGAGCGCAAGAAGCTTCACAACCTGTGCACCTTCGGCAAGCAGTACCTTGAGGCTGGGACACTCGCGATCAGGCAGGCGTACACGCAGGTAAGCTTTAATTGCGTGATATTTTTCACTCTCATTGTTATGCACTGGTTTGTTTACGGTTTTCCGCGCCAGATGGCTGCCCCCCCCCCCCTTCCCCCCTTCCCCCGTCTGCTCCATCTACTCGTTTATTACACCCGTTCCATCTCGCCGGGCGGCCGAAGTAAATACGAAGTATGTATTTACGTCACCGCTTTGAACACTCTGGTTTGCACACTTTGTTTGGACAATTTGTTTGCACATTCTGTTTGAACACGGCGAGTCTGAACGCTGCGAGTCTGAACACTGTGAGTGTGAACATCCCTCTGTTTTGAACACGCTGTTTGAGCACCCTGTTCATGTTGCGCCACAACAAATCTCGAACTCCCCTCCCTTCATAACCCTCGGCATCGATCGGTGTCAGCGTAAGCAATGCTTTGACAGTAAGACGCCAGATTGGCTGCAGTGTATCGTAACTACGTTTTCGTTTTCTGCGCTAACGGACTGGAACCACCCCCCCCCCCCCCCCCCCCCCACGAGCGTCTATGGTCATACGCCTAAGACCATGCATGATACCGAGTACACTCCCACCCCCCCACCCCATCCCAGTAGTGTTTACGACTTGGCCCAGCTTCAGTAGTTGGTACTGTAGGCCACACTATTGATGGTACGGGGGACCATAGTAAACAGGACCTAACCTACGTACTCACAAAAACCTATATATTTCCCTACTCTTACTAACAATAGTTGGTCCTATTTATTGTGGTCCCCCGTAATAGTAGGAGGGAACAGGTGGTACGTCGTGATCATAACTAAATATGGCTTGGTAAAAATCGAGGAATACCATGGTAAATGATATATCGGGTCCACCGTGGATTCTGATTACTACCACTCTCACATTCCAGCTTAGGAGTTTTTACCCTCATCGATCTTCTGGACAAACCGTGGTCACAGGTGTCGTCCCCTCTCCCCCCCCTGTACGTGCCTTCACTTTGATCGCGCATAGGGTTCAGCATTCCCACTGCTACTAAATAGTCGATTATCATCGAATGTTGCTAACTCACGCTCTCGCGCTTTCCGCTAATCGTTTTTTTTGTGCACGAAAAAGCCCTTACGAGTATGCAACTCGGCGAGACTTGAAACCACGAAATTTATCTTAGTCGGCGCCCGGACCAGCTACCAAGCCACCGGGGACGCCACTCTGTTTCTAAATATGAGGAACAGTAATACACTTATGTTCAGAAACGTAGTGGTATGTATCACCGTGTATTACTAATGGGCACGAAAACGGCTCGTTTCTTGGCATTTTCCAAGCGTTTTCACACCTCGGCCATACCATCGATTCCCGCTTGATGATCTACAGTACATCAGTCAGGGAGGAGAGATACAGCAGATGTCTGATATCTATGATCTACAGCGATAGCTCGTATTGCCGCCCGGGAGCCGTGAAATCTGCGTTCCCCAGGGCAGGGTTTTTGCGTTGGATCTGTACTGTGCAGATCCTCCACAGCATGTCATGGTAGGTTAGGATCTACATGATCTACATGATCTACGTAGATCGTGATATATCTGTCTGGCGTGTGGGTTTTTCCCAGGGGGTCGGGGATGGGATCAGGTTCAGGATTGGGGTATAATGCCGACTAAATTGCAACCATTGTCGAAGCTGGGCCAAGGTCTGTATACCCCCCCCCCCCTCTATTAGGAGTAGGAACGGTGCTCCGTCTCGAAAGGGATGCGTGGTTAATGGTCTAATGACTAAGGCAAGCAACAAATGAGTACGCCCCCCCCTCCCCCTCCCCGCCCATGCATGCTATCGAGTATATCTCTCCTATCGAGCACACCCCCCCCCCCCTCCCCGCCGCCGCCGCCGCCTCCGCTGGAGTCGAACACCCGCGCACGAGGGCTGGACAACGTGTCGCCAACCCTGACGTCGCTCATCGCTCATTTTTAGTTTATTTCCTCCCAAGAGTTCACCCGATACATCCTGTCATCGTATTTGTACTATTACGGGGGACCATAGTTAATAGGACCTATGGTATACATAAAAACCTATATATTTGACCATTTTTACTAACAATAATTGGTCCTATTAACTATGGTCCCCTGTAATAAATGTATTCGTATACGGTATATTACTCCTGACGGTCCACATGACGATCCCGCTCATTTCATCGTTGCCGGTGCTGATTGGCAATGGAGACCCCGCTCCTTTTTCTTTTGGTTTGTTTCGCCTGATGCTGATTTGACGGCTTTGACCTGGTTTGGTTTTGGGTTGCGGTGGGAGCAGGAGCGGCTTAACGGGAGGCTGGAGGGCATGAAGGAGGCGGAGGGGATGTTTGCGCATCGAAAAGAACTGGCATTCCAGCTGGCGTGTACTAGGGAGCAGGCGGAGCTGTTGGAGATTCAGCGGTATGTTGACGACGGACGAGGGTGGGGGATTAGGGGGGGGGGGGGGGGCGTACTCATTTTTTGCTTGCCTTAGTTATTTTACGATCGACCATGCATCCCTTTCGAGACGGAGCGCCGTTCCTACTCCTAATAGAGGCACCTCGAACACTTGGGCGCTGATTTACGGATGGGGGGAGGGGGGGGGAGGGGGGGGGGGGGGGGCGGGGCGGGGTAGCTGTGGCCGTGACAGCGACGAGAGCAATGAAACACATTTTGCGAAATTTGTTAACGTTAATGTGTTCTGAAGCGATTGAGCATTGGAGTAGGTGAGCGAGTGGTTGAGCCATTGGTACGATGGAGTGATTGAATCGTTAAAGTAATTGCCGGAATGCTTAAGCCATTGGCCCGTGGATCAACTGAGAGCCGTTGAACCGCTGAGTCATTGGGCCAATGAGCCATTGAGCGGTTGAGTGGCTGCAGTAATTAGCGGAATGGTTGAGCCATTGGGCCATTGAGAAAAAAAAACATCAAGCCGTTGAGCGATTGAATGGTTGCATATTCGAAATGTTTTTCGGAAGGGGTGATCCATTCGGCCATTGGGGAATTGAGGCCTTGGGGGCGATGATAAGTCGTCGGTCTTTCGTCGGTTTCTCAACCTAAAGGACTAAGTTTATTGGCCCGTGTGTTCTCTCACACGACGGACGCCCTGTGCACGGTGCCGCGCTGTGTTTGTTGCTTCTGACGCGTCTACCCGCAGAGACCTAGAGCGCAAGACCGGACTGGAAGTATTCGTTGACATGTCCGTTAGCGAGACGCTGTTCCACCTTATTGTCGTCGGGGCGACGCCGTCCGCGGGTGGAGTCCAAGGCAGGGATGGCGCTCTTCTCGCCGAGGCTTCTGCTTTGCAAAAGAGGCTCCGGGTGCCCGACAAGCGCTTCTGGCACATCAAGATCAGGGTGCGTGACATACCGCCCCCCCTACCCCCCCCACCCCCCCCCCCTCCCTACATGATATACCTGGTATATATAGGTTTGGTTGGCGTTAGCTGGCTACGACGCTGTAACTCACTGCGTGGGCTAGACAATCAGGGTACCTTTTTTTTTCGGTCACCACGGCAGGCGGTCGAGTCACTGTAGATCATATTTGTGCGGGGAAAACCTTGACTGCGCTCAGGGGAGATGACCGTATCACATAGTGGGTATGTGGTAAGGCACCCATGAGGCAGTTACGCAGTACTCCCATTGCTGTCTCTGGAAGTGGCCACAACAGAAAATAAATCAACTCATTGAAGCTGTCATCCATATGCAAGAAAAGCTGCCTCACAAGCGATTCTCAGTAGGATGCAACTAACCAACCCTTCATGCGACTCGCCGGGCACCTCTCGGCGCTTCGCGCGTCGTGCGAGCAATGTCTACCTGGTCGGTGAAAACCCGACATGCTCCATCCGGGCATTGTAGGGATGCGAGGGCCTATGGTAGTACGACTACGGCCATGCATGATAATGAGTACGCCCCCCCCCCACCATTTCTTCCGCTTGCGTGTGGTCTCTAGTTACTATGGAAATTGCGAGTTTATAGACGGTGGTGCTCGATTTCGTTGCACGCGTGTCGTATGACTCCCGCTATGCGGCCACTGCGGGAAGATGTTTTCGCGGGGTTGCTGTTTAGCAGGCGTTACGGACGATTGCTCGCGGGGTTGGGTGGTGGTGGGGCGGGGGGGTTGCTGTCATTTCCGGGAGCGGGTTGGTTCGGGCCGTTTTCCCTTTATTATGACGGAAGGGCGTAGTTACTCTAGGAGGCATAGCTTTTCCTGAGAGGTGCGATGGTCGAAGTACGGCCGTGTTATTTTTGCCGTTTTCCCGCTGTTGCCCCACCTCGACTCCTTTCGGCTCGGATCCTTCGCCTCCCATATTTTGAGAGCACGACAAGGGCGAGGGCTTGGCGCAGCGAGAGAGACCAGCAACGGAGAAAAATATATCGTGTGTTTAGTTGGTGCCCTGCACTGTTTCTTCGGGAGAACTTGCGCTCATTCTCACCCTGATTGGCCCATGCTTCCGTGCGTGACGGCTATTAACACTCCCGGTGTGACGTGCCGCAAGTAAACCACACGCGAAGATGATGCGGTAGGCCCTAGTGTCAGTGGAGGGGTGGGAAGCGCTCCAAACGTTTGGGAGAAATTGCTCGCGTTCTGTCTCCCTCTGACCGGTGCCCTGACCTGAATTAGTGGGGGAACTCCGCGCGCTGATTTTCGCTCTGATTGACCCGTCGATCCGTGCTTGGCATCATTAATTACCCCGATGTAACGTCACGCGAACGAGCCATTAAAAAAAGCATGACGCGATTGGGCCTAGCGTCGGGTGGGGGAGTGGGAAGCGCTTCGATTTATCTGGGCGAAACTGCTGGCGTTCTGTATCGCTCCGACTGGCGCGCTGAACTGAGTTTTCGGTGAAATTCACGCTCTGTCTCGCTCTGAGTGGCCCCTTCTTCCGTTGCGTGACATCATTAACTCTCCTGATGCAACGTCCTCCGAGCCAACTATACAAACAAACAACGACGCGACAGACCCTAGCGTCGGCGGGGGGGGTGGGAAGCGCTCCGATGTATTCGGCGAAACTGCGTGCGTTCTGTCTTGCTCTTATTTGGCGCCCTGAGCAAATTCTTCGGGGGAAATCACGTTTTTTTTTTCGTTGATTGACGGGTTGATGTCCGTGCCTGGCGCCTTTAATTCTCCCGGTGTGACCTGCCGCTAACGAACCACATACGAAAATGATGCGGCAGGCCCTAGCGTCGGTGGGGGAGTGGGAAGCGCTCCGAAAATTTGGAGCGGAGCGGAAGAGCCCCATCGGGTACAAGCCTTTCGCTCTGGCCTGCATGAGGAACTCCAAGTCGGGACTGCTTCACGACGACACCGAGCGTTACATCGACAGTTACATCGAGCGGGTGAGGGCGAGAGGTGCATACATATAAAAGGGGAAAACAGGGAATGTGGACACTCTGTCCGGACATCGCAAGAAAGTACTTTACAAGGTGGTGTGGAGTCATATACCACTATTTCCAGACATGTACGGATCGATTGAGTTTCTTATCCTATAACCCTGACAACATGTCTGTCTATGTGTTTATTTGTTTGTCTGTCTGTCTGCCTGTCATAAAGATGTCGCGATCCACAGCGTTTCAGCCCCTCCTTGCCGCATGGGCAGAGAGGGTGGGTGACACAACCAGCACAACTCGGGGTCTCACGCTACGCCGACTCGTGGCCGTCGCGTGCTGAGCATTGCCGACAGTCCCCAGGCCGTCTCGAGCTACAGAACCAGCAGTGCTGATGGCTGTATGATTCATTTTTCAAATTTAGAAACACCCATTATATTGGCCGATTCCACGCCAGAGGCCGCTAGCTTTACTAGACAACAGTTTCGAGCCAAGAGCCAGCAACTTGTTATGAAATAATAATTTACACTGTTTTGGTGCATGTGTGCGACTGCTGTCGCTGTGCTGGGGCTTCTTCTGATATCACAACGTTTCAGCCCCACCTTGTCGCATGTACACTGCTACTGTGTTACCGTATATGTGCGGCTGTCTCTGTGCTGTGACTTCTCTGAACTGACATCACAGCGTTTCAGCCCCGCCTTGCCGCATGAGTAGAGAGAGGGCGGGTGAAAACTAGCAGAACACGGGGTCTCACGCCGCTTCGAGCCGTGGCCGTCGCGTGTTGAGCATTGCCGGCAATCCCCAGGTCTTCTCGAGCCACAGAACCTCCATTGCTCCTGGCTGTACGATTTATTTCAAATGAAAATGAAGAAACATGTATTCTTCTAGATGCTTCCACACCAGAGGCCGCTGGCCATTTCTAGACACCAGCCTCCTACAAAGGAGCCAGCAACTAGTTATAAAATAATCATTTACACTTGCTACTGTGTTGTTTCGTGTGTGCGACTGCTGTCGCTGTGCTGGGACTTCTCTGAAATATTGTGACTGTACGACTTAGTTGATCGTTGTTGCAGGGAAGCTGTGCTATAGGTGTCTGTCGCCATGGTGTCGCGATCCGCAGCGTTGCAGCCCAGCCTTGCCGCATGGGTAGAGAGAGGGCGGGAGCATGAAATAAGCATGCACACTGCTGTGCTGTTGTATATATGTATGCGACTCTCGCTGTGCTGGACTCGGGGCATTATCTGAATTTCTTCTGACTGTACGAGTATGCTGATCGCTTGTTGCAGGGAACAATGTTACCAAATACTTTTCCGGACAGAGTGGTACTGCTGTAAACCGAAGATCTGTTGAAACCTGTGGCGCATCCAAAACGAGCAAGAGTTGGTAGGTTCGAGCTGTTGACCCTGGTATAAATGAAAACGTCCGGAGGAATTCCCGGTGTATTATGTGTATCCTTCACCAGGACTGAACGATACCCGCGACCGATGTGTCACGCAGCTTGCAAAATGTGTGCCGAAAGTTTTTTTTGTATTTTTGGATAGCAAAGATAATGGCCCATAGTCGATTGCAGGTACGGTTGTAACCCAAAAGCTGCTGAAAGCTGTGCCGAATCTATTTTTTTTTAGTGGAAATGGGAAAGGGCTGGTTGGCTCTATAGCTAGACCCATACAGTTGTTGGGGTGAGGTTGATGTGCCTTATTAATGGTTATTTTGTTCTGTTTGTTTCACCCTCATGTTGGGATATCCTTCAATGCTCTGCCAGTGTCGGTTGTGCCTGTAGCACGATATACGAAGTATACATTGTTCCCAGTACTATATGTTTGGGTGACGGCGCACCCGCGAGGCCACACTGTTCCAAGCAAGAAAACACCAACGCCTACAACCACTACAACGCCAAACACTACTACAGCTACTACTATTAATACTATTACTACTACTATTAATACTACCAGGTACTAAACACTACTACATTCCGTGCTTTATACGAAGTAGAGGTACTTTTGTGCTGTTGCGTTCCCACACTTGATATCCCCCCTGCGCCTACATCCTCCCTCGCCCCCGGCGAAAGGCGTCTCATTTCGTGCCGGGGGCGCTCCGCTGATAACCCCGCCCTGACCATCGCCTTCGTGTGTTACCGAGCAGATACCTCAACTTGAGGACCGGTATGAGTTGTACCTGGAGTCCAAGTCATGGGAGAAGGCGGCGGAGGCGGCGGCGAGACTGAAGGACCCCAGGTAGGCTTTACCATCGGTCGTAACAATTTACTGGGTACTGAGCATACTGCCGGTATACCGGGGACGTACCAGTATAGTCTAAGGTTGGAGGTTCTCACAGTATCACCGCATCCACAATATTGAGTATCCCGCAGTACTTGCATGAAGAGCCTCGAAATACTTGGTAGAGCCCAGTACTCGCAGCACGAAACCTCAAGAATACTGAAGGACCCCAGGTAGGTTTTACTTATGATACACTGTTTTCGGTTGGGCTATAACGAACTAGCACAACAACAATGCCGGGCGAATGTTCTAGGAGACCGCGGTTTGACCCGTTGCCTGACTGCCCCTCTTGACTAGAATCAGTACGATAGCGCGCCTGACACCCGGAGGTTCTCTTGGCTCAGCTTGCAAAAATCGGTCGTGATGCGTCCACCAAGACCGGTTTATCAAATTGCATGTTTGATGCCAAGGGTGTCTTTGTGCGAAGCGCGAAGAGAAAAGAAGCTCTGCCTGAAACCGTCTGAGTACGTAATACGTACGCGGTTATCAGAAATTTCTTCATCGTTATTGCCGTTGCCGTTATGCGGTTTGCATGTTGCCGTCTTTCTACTGATGTTGTATCGTTTTTGTTGCTATCGTGGTTGTCACGTTCCATGCGCAACAACCCCCCCTCCCCCTATATATTTTCTGTACGTTGTCTAGGCGTCGGTTGACAACAACACCGTAAAATGTGCCGCTCACTGCCTGAGCTGGACAACCAGGGTACCGTTCTTTTGTCTTTTTTTTTCTGGCCGTCGGTCACAGCTGATGATTGAGTTATAGATCATTTGTGTGGGGTGGAGAACATTTACTCCGCACAAAGGCAATGATCGCATCGCGTATTGTTTGTGGTGAGGCACCCACGATGCAGTTATGTAGTACCCCCATTGCTGTCTCTGGAATTGGCCACACCGAAAAATAATTTAACTCATTGAAGCTGATATCCATGTACAAGTACGCCTTACAAGAAGCTCTTCGTAGGATGCAGCTCACCCTGCATGCGAATCGCCGAACACCTCATGGCGCTTCGCGCTTGGTGCAAGCAATGCCTGCCTGGTTAGTGAAAACCCGACGTGCTCCGTCCGGCACCACAGGGATGCGAGGGTGTATGATCATATGACTACGGCCATCCGTGATGTCGAATACACCCCGCCCCCCCTCTATATTATATGCCTGGTACAGTATATATAAATGGATTTGGTAGGTGTCGGTTGGCGACGATGCTGTAGAACACGCCTCTGACTGCGTGAGCTAGACAACCAGGGTACCGTTTTTTTTTTTGGCGGTCACCACGGCTGGCGGTCGAGTTAGATCATTTTTGTGCGGGGAGAACCTTAACTCCGCACAAGGGGGATGATCGTATCACGTAGTGTGTACCTGGTATATGGTAAGGTACCCACGAGACAGTTACATGGTAAACCCATCTCCGTCTCTGGAAGTGGCCGCCCCCGAAAATGAATCAATAAGTTGACGCAGTCATCCACATGCAAAAAAATCCGCCTCAAACGCGGTTCTTATCAATAGTAGGATGCGGCTCACCCTTCATGCGACTCGCCCAACACCTCACGGCGCTTCGCGCTTGGTGCAAGCAATGTCTGTCTGGTGGGTGAACACTCGACGTGCACCATCCAGGCATTGTAGGGATGCGAGGGTCTATGGCCATACGACTACAGCCATAAATGATAATGAGTACACCCCCCGCCGCCCCCGCCCCCGCCCATTTTCTGCCCCTCCGAGCAGAAGGATAGCCGAAGTACGACGACTAGCGGTGCCGTCAGGACCTCAACCACCACCCCAAGGACGTGGAGATGGTTCGTTTTCGAGACCCAAGTGAAGCGACGCTTGAGGCCAACGTCGTGTCACGCCCGTCATTACGGTCAAGGTCGCCGAATCTGCGTCACGTGTGACACACATTTTGTTTTTCTCTGAGACGAAGGCGTCGAACTGGTTGCCTGCCTGCTTGGCTGATCCTTGCTATTACTTGTTTTTTGCTGCTGCTTGCTGCTCTGTCGTCGGTCGCACGCTGCAAGCCGCTGGCGCACGCTGACGTAAAATGCTTTGCACAATATATTGTTAGAAGTTACCGCTCGCGTGCTCTACCCAACACATGAGGGGACTATAGCAATGTTCCTCGCATGTGCAAGTCGACTGCCGACAGGCTGCTCAGCGCAATAATATGCCAGTAGCAGAGAAGGGGGTTTAAGCGCAGCGGTAACATGGGCAGGATATAGGCACGTCAGTCGCGTCGTGTCCATGGCCGCTAAGCATTCTTTATATACTTGCATCTTGGTGGCACTTCTCACTTCTCCCTGAGTATATCCCTCCTTTTGGAATACTTCAAAAGACCAGCTGTGAGTTCGGCCGATTGAGTAGTTGATACTCACCTTTGGAAGAACGTAAAACCCCTTTTGACGCGTCAGACAAGACTTGAAAGTGATGGTAGTTTTGTTGCGCCCTTTCAGCATCGGCCACTGCTTGGAATGAGGATGGTAGCTTTGGTGTCCAACTTACGATACAAGGGGTTGTGCGACACGGGCGAAGCACGATTCCACCCGTTCTATGGGCGCTCGCACTAATTACGCGCAGACGGTTAATTAGACCAAAAGTTATCATTGTTTTGGTCACTCTCTCTGCATCCCAAAAATGTTTCAAAATTTTCACATGCGGTTTTCACGCCTTAGTGCTCATAATATGGCTAGTCTAAGCTCTAAGTCCCTATCACTCACCTTGAACCAATTTTAGTTCATTATATGTAGGCCAACACTTAGGCACTCACAGGTCCTTCGGCCCTGACTATTCGTCTCCTATTCTCGTGTGTCAGGAGGATATAAAGTCCTCTTCTCGCATTGTGACCGTTCCGAGATCCACGCGTCACACGCATATTGCATGCCATCAGTGCATGCTCGTGTTCTCGCTTTGTGCTCGCTTGTATCTCGAAGTGGTCACATTGCGAGAAAACGACATTCTATCCTCTCAATACACGAGAACCGGAGACGGATACCGGTAGTGAAGACCGGAGAACCTATGAGTGTCAAAGTTAACCCCTGGATTCTCCATACTATGGCTGGTCTATAAGTTCCTTTTCTTCTCGCTGCAGGTTAACTTTGGCACTCACAGGTCTCCCTGGGTTCACCATATTATGGCTAGTCTAAGGTCTAAATCCTTGTCACTCACCTTCAACTAGTTTGAGTTCGCTGCAGGTTAACTTTGGCACTCACAGGTCTCCCTGGGTTCACCATATTATGGCTAGTCTAAGGTTTAAATTTTTGTCACTCACCTCGAACCAGTTCAGGTTCGTTGTAAGTTGACTTTGGTACTCACAGATCCCCCTGGGGTCATCATATTATGGCTGGGCCAAGGTCTAAGTCCTTATCACCCACCTTGAACCAGTTTGAGTTCGCTGTAGGTTAACTTTGGCACTCACAGGTTCTCCGGTTTTCGCTATCCGTCTTCTGCTGTTCTTGTGTCGGGCGGGTAGAATGTCCTCTTGTCGCAATGTGACCATTCCGAAATCCAGGCAAGTACAAAGCGAGTATTCGAGCATGCACTGTATGGTAGCTTGCAATATGCCTGTGACGCGTGTGATATATAAGCACATCATCCATGCTAAGTGGCATTGGTTTATCTTGCTTTCGTTCATCGGGGCCCTATGGAGTACGAGGGTGTCGACTGAGCCCCAAGATTATGACTGTCTGTAGATGGCCTCATGTCTTGGAAACTTTCCCCCTTTCATTAGAATGCAGAGGGGAGCGCCTAACCGATTGACCCCCCCTCGTACTCTAGGCCCTCCAGGTACATCCTCATATTTGTCCTATCCGGTCAGCCTCGCCGCATCACTCACAGCTCACACCATTGCACGCCTTTCCATCTTTTTTTGGATCTTCTCCCTTACCCCAAGCCTCGTCACACTCATCTTCAGCTCAAGTCGTGCCTGTTGTAGGTACTGTTTTTTCACGCAACCATGCACTGCTAACAATGTTGCTGATGCTTGTTGCAGTATTTTGCGGTGGCGGTTACTACACAAAAGATTCTTACAGTTGGTCCGTTTGAAATTTCACCGGTAGGTTCACACTCGAATCTGCGGTATGACGTATCCGGTCACACCTCGCGGGCCAGATCGTGTCGGGTAACGGTCATCGGACCCGATTAGTGAGAAAAAGGAAAACCTCCTGACCCGACCCCATCGGACCCGACCCGTGATATGCCCAATAGTTTCTGACCCGACCCGCTGGTAGGGGGCATGTCCCGTGAAAAGCCCTGGTAATTTCCGAGAGGAAAAAGGGAAAATACGTGGCAGCTGGAACGACCATCCAACTAAAAGTAATATTATACCAGGTATATATGAATTGAATGTATTTCGAAGTATAGATACCCACTCCTTGAATTCTGCGGCTTCAGATTGGGTCTTCCTCATATACGGACTGTATATTTACATATTTACCCTGCACGAGGCCATATAAACCCGTCCGTAGTACCTAGTACGCGCGATCGAGGTATCACACACAGCTTGCAAATATGAGTTTCAACGCAAATCTCGATCTCATAGCTGTTTTTTAATATAATAAATATCGTAGCGTCGGATGTTGTCTTCCCCATAATATACGAACTGTATTTCCTACATGATGAGTTAATAATATAAAACCCGCAGCACACGTGATCGAAGTATCACACACAGCTCTTAATAGCAAAAATGAGTTTCGACGAGATCCTCGATCTCGCAGCTGTTTTTCATTTTTTTTTATTTCAAGAGATAATCACGGATCCATCTCTCCCAAAGGACGGTAGATAATTAAATGAGGATGATCTGTCCGATATGTGTGACATGTTACTCCTTATTCTGCATTCTTTTTCATGGTGGGCGACCACAAAAACTCTTGACATCGTTGAGCTGTGGTGCTGTGGGTGCTGCACGTACGAGCACCCATGACTACAGTAGTGGTGGTACAGACTACCTTCGGTATGCGAAGAATGCATCGGGGGGTGTTTGCCACACGTTCTCCGTAACGAAACCTAACGGCGTGCAGAATATCATACCGAATGGCACACGACATTCAGCACATTGTTTGGCTATGTCAAGGAGTAATATATGGTACCGATGAACGCACCGTTTAGTAACATTCTGCTGTGGTGTGGATATGCTGTGGGTAGCACTGACTGGTGGTGCAGACTGCCGTCGTTATCAAAAGCGTCCACTAAAAGGAGTGCGTATTAGCCACGGATTGTTATACAAAACCGAATAGCGCGCCGAATAGCATACCGGATGGCGTACCGAATGACCGAATGGCGCAACAGGTCCACGAAAGCAGGTATTGGGCAAGAAATCTCCGCCGTTCCCGGGGTCTAAAAAATAAGGGCAACGTGAGCACCGTTTGATAAAATATTCACGGGGCATGGTCACCATCAACATCATTGTCATTATCGTCATGATGTAGTCCTCCTCGCTCTACTGGACCACGTGCGTACGACAAGTATCCCTTCCTCCATCCCCAAAGTCCAAAACCAAAAAGACACCACTGGATTGATCATGCACAGAGCCCGTCCGTCTACTGGGCGCTACACTGACTGTGTATGGTACGTCACGCGTTCACACCTAGGATTACAGCGTGTACGCAATGTTTGTTCTACCCTCAACTGAACACGGAGGATTTCGCACAAGAAAGATGAAACAGACAAGCGGAAAAACACCGAAAACATAATTAAAACCAATAAAATCAAACGTATACTCGGTACGTTCGAATTACGGGGGAAACGCCAAAATATTGGGTGCTGAAAAGCGAAACGCATGTTACAATCACACGCTTCAACAACGCGGAATCTGGCGTAATAGCGGTACAAATACGCAGTATGGACTACAACTACGTGAACGTGTGAACCAACATCTTCGTCGTCGTACGCCTATACCTTCCTTCTCGCAATTCCGCCGCATCTCGCACACGACAAGTCCGGGGCCATTTAAAAAAAAAAAGCCAACTAAAATGTCACTGGACTGCCTCTGATTGTGTGCGCCGGGCATGCCCCTCCCTCACGCCCAACATTCATCATTGGACACTACTTGAGCCACAGAATGACCGAAGCCCAACGTTGGACGTAATTAAAGCTCGACGTATTTCGTTGAATACAGCCGAACCACACCACCACCACCGTCGACCACTCATTGGACACAATTGAAGAGCCCAATGTCGACCAATGGACACAACTGAGGCCCGCCGCCGATCATTGGAAATAAGGCCCAATGGCAATCATTGGACAGAACCGGATCCCGGCGTCCAGCATTGGACATTATCTGATGGAAGGAAGCCCTACGCCCATAAATTTGAGAAAACTTGCCGTGGAGCATGATTTGCCAAAAAAGCCTCCAATTCAGAAGCAGACAGGCAGGAAGAACCAACCCCCCACTTCGCTCGGCACACCAACAGCTACTCCTATTTCTTCGTATATTGCCTTGTACCTCGTACCAGGTATATGTTAATTTACATTTACTAAACGACACGCTCGTGTAAGACTCTCGTGCAAGGCGTGCAACGCTCGGCGCTGCACCGGCGAAGCACCATGAATTCCATAAACTGTGGTCCGGCGCCGCGAGGGAAAATCTAGTGTACTGGTATGTGATGCCCCCTCCCCCTCATTGCGCCCACCCCTATACCTCGCCTCACTCTATATATGGGATGAGTCACGGTATCTACTGCATGCCTCCTTCCGTGAGCGTACGCAGTCCCTGGCTGAGCAAAAGAAACGGCAGAGCCCTTGAATATTCCAGTTGAGGTTGAAGTTCAAGCACCACTGTCTGAAGGGTCTGAAATCGGGGGCTCTTCACGCATGGACGAAAAACACGGCAGGCATCTGCTTAAACATTCTTCACGTACACGGAATCGACCGTACCATTTCCACCGACGAAAACAAAAAAAAACAAAACATACCCACGCCACACCACACGATATACAAACTCATACATCTGGTGGTAACTAGCCACCACGCCCCAACGAGAAATCAGGGGGGAACAACAACGCAATTAACCAACCAAGCACTCAACAAACAAACTGTTGATTGGTTTTTAAAGGTAGCCGCAGCTGGCACGGGAAAGCGTGGTTGACTCCAGACAGGAACGCGGAACTCTCTCTTCTTGTGTGTTATTCCCGAGCTATCGAGTGGATTCGGCGCATAAGGAGCTACACAACGGGTGACATCGGTGGGCTCACACATTATCCCGAAATCCCACGACCAGAATCACTATCCAGCATGGAACTACTTTGGATCTTATGTGCTGTATTCCTGAGCATAATCAACATCCCCCCTGCTCACTATACACGACCACACCATTGTCCCCCCTGCTCTGTGCATGTCAACGCACGACATCGCAGGGTTGTTGCACCGCATAATCATATTCAACTCATCTCAAACGCAGAAGCTGAAGAATCAAATCTGCAACTCAAATCAAATCCTCGAATCACTCAAATCGTCAATCAGTCCTCAATTTCTCTCCAATCGCCAACGTTCCCCAATCCCAGTCTCAAAGTGCGGATATTTTTCATTCTCAAATTAATATAAAATCAATATGAAAACGGAAGTCAACAACAGCACGCGATTAACGAAGCCAAACGTGCCTGGTGCGGACATGAAATCCTTGCTGGTGGCGCCTCGGTCCCTTCTCTTTCACCCTCTATCTCTTGGGGAAGCGCATCCTGTTGTGCCCGTGCGCCGATCCCGAACCGACGATGCAGACTCCTCCCCCAGCGCCCATCCTGAGTCTCTCACTCGTATCCTTCCTCGGGGGTAACGCCCCCCCCATCAACTACCTGCGGGCGTGGTGCTTCAGCAGTCTAGGCTAAATATTCTGCCAACACGCTTTCAGCGTCGCTCTCGCGGTCTCCACCTCCCCCCCGGCTCCTTCTCTCCTGCTCCTGTGCACATCGCCATCCTCCGGGCCCGGAATATACGAACCCAGCTCCCGGGTAGCATGTTTCGAAAGCTGTGGCTACGGTGACTGCTGCGGTGGTGACGGCGGTGACGAATGCAGTGGCAGCGGCGGTGATGGCGGAGATTGCGGCGGCAGCAGAGGGAAGGACGGCGGCATCTCCTCTCTTTCCCTCCTCTCCTCTTCTTCCTCCTCGTTTATTATTTCCTTGATTCTCTCTTCTTCTTTTTCGTTTGCTGTTTCCTCGCTCTCGTTTCAAACCAGTTGCTCATCCAGGTTCTTTATGGCCTCCGCTTGAACCTCATGCTCCTCGTGAAGAGGTCGAAGCCTCTCCTTCATCATCGGCACTCGCCATGACCAAAATCGAGCCAAACCGGGCTCCCCTGCATACGACGTTCGCAGGGCTTTCTCGGCGAATGCGACCTCTCCCTCAAGCTTCTGCGTCGCTATCCGTAGCTTGGGCAGCTGCATTTATTCTAACCTGTACTCGACGCTTTCATTTTTCATACCAGCATCCTCGTGACCTGACATGGCCTCGAGACGAGGAACCCTCCCCTCTGGGATTCCCCTCTGGGATGGCCGTGGCCGCGCTCACCAACAGAAGATAACCGGCTCACCAGGGTGTTGATTGATCTCTAGAAGTTAAAGACGCAGCTGGCACGAGAAAGCATGGGTGACGCCAAACAATAACACGGAACTCTCTCTTCCTTGTATGTTTCCCGAGCTGTCGAGTTGACTCGCCTCATAAGCAGCTACACGACGAGCGACATTGGTGGGCTCGCACATTATCCCGAGATCCCACTACCAGAATCCTTATCCAGCATTGAATTCCTCAAACTACGATGGATCTTACGTGTCGTGTTTCTGAGCATAATCAACACTAACCAGCCGACAACAAAAAACAAATACAGGGTGCTGTTTCGTACCAGGTACATATGTTAGCTCTACAGCAGCGACTGCTCCATACCCTGTTACAGCGCTTGGGGGTGGAAATCAAGGCGGCCAAAGAACGCAGCCGTTCTGCTTCGAGCAGTACGTAGCGGCGCCGAAATCGCCACACCCACCCCCCATGCACCACCGGACACGTTTTGAATATATACTGTAGGAGAACCGGTCTTTCTGGGAGCGTCAAGGCCTCTTTAGGGCGTATTATGTTGGTTCTAGCATAGGGGGGGGCGGTCAGTCAAGGGTCAAACCGTGGTCTCCTAGATATAATCCCCGCAAAAACAACGACAATTTTGCGCCCAACGCCAGCCCCGCCTCGCCTTGCCTCCACCCAGTCGACGCCGCGCGAATGCCCCCCCCCCCCCCCCCCGCCACCCCCTCGTCTCTCAGTGGGACAGAACCGCAGCCACATCTTCCATACTCGGGCGCTCGGTCCAGTCGGCCTCAAGGCAACTCCTAAAGATCTTCTCCAGCCCCTGGTCCTTCAGCAAAACTGGTGTTTCGAGGGTTTTCCCCTCGATAATCAACGCCTGCACCTTGTGCGTAGGAATCCCGCAAAATGGCCTCTTGCCCTCGAACATCTGACCCGAGCCGACAAGAGAGAAGGGAGGAGAAGCGGGGGGGGGAGGGGGGGGGGGGGAGGGATGAGCGCTGGAGGGCACACACGTATACAGGAATGAGAGCGGTGTCGCTTTATGAATAGCGACCGGGATACTGCGCGTACTTGCCTATCCATTTATGGATTTCGTTGTAAAATCTCGTTGGCAGGTGGGAATGTCAACGTTCGCCTTATACTATCACGGGGGGGCCATAGTTAATAGGACCTATGGTACACATAAAAACCTACCAGGTATATATTTACCCATTTTACTAACAATATTTGGCCCTATTAACTATGGTTCTCCGTAACACTATACCGCAAATAAAACCCACACTATTCCCAAGTAGCTTGCCTAAAATAACGTGGTTGCAGTAGCTGTGAAGGGTTTACTTTGGAGACAAACTGCTTAGGAGTTACCAGGTACAGTTTGAGAGAGCCATGCATGTAAGAGACTTCTCCCCTCTGGGGCTTCAGAGGGAAAACATTCGCGGCCGAAAAAATGACGATTGCGGCATCGGCCACTGCTTGGCGGGGGGCTGCAAACAAACGTCGCGCCGAAACTATAATGGTTGATAAGACTAAACTTGTACCGATATCATTTATTTCGTGGCCAGATCTGAGTCCCAAAAGGGTTATAGCCCTTTTAGGACTGCAGTCCTGTTTTGGGGACAAGCTGCTTGGAATTTGAGTGGCTTTGTCTCCAAAACGGGATTGAAACGGTCAAGAGCGGTCAAATCGGCTTTGTCACTAAAATCAGATGATGTCATGTTTGTTCTCTGTATCCCGCAAACGCTGGAGCTGTGAGTCGGCAGGGTTTTACGACTAACAATTAGTGGGTATAAGACTAACAATTAGTGGGTATACGACTAACAATTAGTCGGTAGATGCCGTTAGACGGCTGGCGAAACCAGCTGATGGTCAGCCGACTCAAACCAGCCGAGGGGGCCCAGTCGAAAAATGAAAATGTATTCCGCATTCAACAATCCTTTCTACAAACATAGACACCCAGTCGGCACCTCCGAGAAACAACCAACTATTAGTCCGACCAATGACTACGGTACTTCGTGACTCAAGTCGTGCCGACTCACAGCTGTACTAAACGTCCTCTCAAGCCGGGCTTGTACACCAATGAAGCTCTCTTGTTGCATTCGCCAGAAAACAGAATAAGGTGGGTGTTCTGCGCCTCTTCACGGTATAGGGCAGAATCTGCCGCAAAACGCACTGTATATCGGCAGCGTGCTCATTGGCCTAAGCACCGGCTGTGCCGTGATCTGGATACAATCCTTACGGTACACAGTTTCATGACATCTACTCGGGTTGGTTTTTACCGTTTTATGGATAAAAACAAAGCTATAATATGAATAAAAACAAAGCAAAAAAATTACAGGTCAATTTTTTTCTTCTGCCCCCTCCGGGGGGGGGGGGGGGGGTAGGTGTACGATATTCCAGTCTGCGGGCGCCCTTGCCAAGCCTGTGATATTAAAGGAATGGAATCCCAAAATAAAAACGAGTTTTTACTTTTTTATTTTTCTTCATTTCAGATTTTTTTTTATTTATTTTTTTGTCTTTTGCTCTTATTTTTCCGGTCTTGCTTGTGCTGTTGTGTTCTCGTACCCGGTACGCTGACACTTCACTATATAGCTTGATACTTGAATTTGCGATTAAGTTTTATTTTTGGTCTTCCTCTGTCTCACAGTCTGTGACCACAGAATCAGTATCTTTCTAGGATAGGGAATCAGGACGGACACTGGGTGTGCTGATGAAGCTGGGTAGAAAGGACGATTTAATGTGAAGACAACAACAACAGCACGGCCCGGGAGACTTAGCGCGAGTACGGGCGAACTGCCCCCGGCATGTTCGGGAGAGGCGAGCAAGGTGAGGCACGGCGAGGGAACAGCGCACCGAGAGGTGGACCTCACTGCGAGCTACTGTAGCTCGAAAACGGCTCAAAATCAGGTGTGAAAGCCCTTCGGTCGTTCACAGCCGACCTCAACATTACCGTACTTATAATATGTGTTAAAAAAACTATCAAGACCATCTCAACACTATGTTGTTGTTTTGTTGTTGTTCTCACATTAACTCACAATTCAATGCAGTCCGTGGTCGCAGGACAGGCTCCAATAACTCTGGAGTGGAAGAAATACCTCAAGTAAAAACAGAGGCAAAAAACAAAAAACAAGCATACGCACTCCACCACTGCGGACACCTGGGAAGCAAAAAGGAGACTATTAATAGCAGACAAAAACCTAAAAAAAAAAAAAGAAGATGAAGCTAAGCAAAAGAAAAACAAAAACAAAACTAAAACAGAAGCAGATAGCAAAACGCAAAAAAAAGGCAAAACGGACCATACTAACAAAGACACAAAGAGGTACAAACGGGAATGAAAGAAAAATGAAAGGGACAAAAAAGCGATAATCACGGGCGGGGGGGAAAGAAAATACCAAAGGCAGGCACTGGAGCATACAGACACGCAAAGTTGCCCAGATGGCACCATGCTAGTTACTTGGGTCCCAAAGAAAGGAGTGCATCATGACGATGATGGCCATAACCAGGCTTCAGTCTGTTGGGCAGACCGCCTCCCCTCCCCCCCCCCGCCATTCCCCCTCGTCCCCCTTTCGCCCCCCCCCTCTTCCCTGCCATTCTGCACACTCGCGTTGGCGTCAACGGCTGTGGTCGTGGTTGCAGCTATTCTATGCCGTTCTGCCGATGCCTCCTTCTCATCTGTATGCCATTTCCGCATGAAGGCCTCCGCCCCTTCCTCGACCCGTCGGAACCATCTGCCGGCTTTCTGTGCTGCCTCGCGCCACCCTTCGAGCTTGATGCCGAACTCCTTGAGGTCCTCCTCAAGGTACCTCATCCAGTCCCACTCCTTACGTTGCAGCAAGATTATAATAATATGTGCACGCACTCACGGAGCAGCTCGGGCAGTCAGCACACGCTGACAATCCAACAGCGTATATCTGTACCCGGCACATTATACGCGCATGCAGCGTGCAGTTACAGTCCCAGCAATTACTGCGTGCGACAGTCCACGACAATGCTGGCAGACTGATAAGTGAGTACACGAGTAAAATATATCTGGTACAGTAGTAGGACCTATATAAGGTGACATGAATAAGGCAACCACTCGAGATAAGGCGGTCAAAATCGGCTGGCAGGGCTGGGACTCTCATTAAGGCGGCTACCGCCTTATATAGCCACTGGGCCCTATATAAGGCGTAACACGCCTTATTCACGGCCCATTCCTGCCTCCACGTCAGTACAAAACCTCGCTCTGCTGCTGCTCCCTGTGAGAGAAATATCACACCCCTGGTTCAGCTGCTGCGAGAAAGAACACACGCACGCCTACAGTACATCGAGTAGTGGGTATAGGCCACGTACGATGCCCACTTGCGTCTCGACGAAGCACACACACATTCTGAGTCCTCTGCGCGCTTCGAGGCCATTGTACAGCAGTATACACGGTATAGCTGATCGGGCATATTTATCAATATCGTGTGCCTCCCAACCCCCCTTTGTTTTTTCGGCGAAAAAAATTGATGCACATTAATTTAAAATAGTCTCAAAATTAATCCAACACCTGGCACCTGGTACATTTTAACCACTTGCCTCGTTAGTAAAATCCGCAGTACGAACGATCTTACTATCACACACGGCTTGGAAATATGAGCTTCGACAAGATCATCGATTTCACCGCAGTACTCTTTTATCAATATCGTGTCCGCTTTTAGCCGGAAAAACAATGCACATTGATTCAAAGTCAGACCAGGTAACTTGGTTCATAATAATGGCATGTCTCCACCTGCCTCGTCAGTGGAATTTGATCCTCGCACACCCCAAAATAATTTTCTTTTTCTTTAAAATATGGGCACATCCTTACCATTTAATGCTCCCCGGTACACTATTAACACCAGGTAGCAGTGACGATGGTATCCAAACATATATTTATAAAACAGTACCAGGGTACCAGGTATCAGGTATGAAATACACACCGGAAAAAAGGTCCACGCGAGACAAGCCACGTGCAACCTGAAAAATATTTGTATCGCCTCCCAAACATAGACACACCCACTCCTTGCATTCTGCAGCTTCAGATTGTGCCTTCCTCCTATATGGACTGTATTTCCTGCATGAGGCCAAATAAAATCCGTAGTTCGCGCGATCGAAGTATCGCACACAGCTTGCACAGAAGAGTTTCGACGAAATCCTCGATCTCAGAGCTAGCTGTTGTTTTCTAATTTTATAAATATAAGACGCCTTCCCTGGAAGGAAGGAGGGAGGAGGGACCAAGTGCAGCGCGTCGTGGCCCTTCGACGATCGGCGGCGCCGAGTTCCTTGGGCCCGCCGTCTACTCAGGGTCCAGGGTGCCCGCAGCAAGCCACACCGACGCCATCTAGATATCCTAACCCCACCGTGTGTTTCGACCTCCGACATTAGTGCTCTGTTGGTTGTATGTATATCGTATTACATGCTGTTGTTCCGTCCGACGTATGGTGTTGTCTTGTTTAGTTGTAAAGTTGACGTTGCCCGGGTCTTTCGGGCGTGGTATGGGCCAGCGTTCCATGCCCCATAAAACGTTGAGACTCTAGGGCATGACACGGTGAAACCCAACCCGAGCACATTTCAAGTCGGGAGACCGTGGGGTTTTCGTGGCCAGACAGACCACTACTGTACAGCGGCGCTTCCGGCTACTATAAGATCACGGGGGACCACAGTAATCAGGACCCATCATGTACACAAAAACCTATATATTACAGTATTTTTACGAAGCAAATTCGGTCCTGATTACTGTGTTCCCCCGAAATAAGCGGTGCCGATATACAAGATGCAACAGTCGTCAGAGTACTACTCTGAAGTACTGTTGATGGTGAGTACCAGTCGTTTCAGCCCCTGGTGTCCTTGGCCACTCGGGAGTACTCGGTCAATTCCGCTCCCCGTACTCTGAGAACTCGCGAGGACTCAGTCATTTCGGCTTCTGGTACCCTGGTGACTGACTCGCGAGGACTCAGCCATATCATCTTCTGGTACCCTGGGGACTCAGTACTATTAATAGTCCCCGCGCTTGACTGCGGTGGTTTGACTGCTGTCATCGTTTTTTTGTCTCATGATTTGAAAACAGTTTGTATTTTCTCACCTCCTCAAAATTGAAATTCTGAGCAAGGGGACGGATAAGACATGTTTCCCGGGTTTTTGTATGGAAGTCACTACGAGCTTTTGCTCCTGAAAAACAACCCGCGGTTTACAAATAGGCGCTCCCCTGGTACCCTGACGACCTTTGAAAGTATGCTTCCTGTGGGGGAGTTGACCCATACTTTCGAGTGGTGCAGACCTCTCACACGGTATACCGTTTGCTGGCGAATGCTTAAAAAAAACTGTAGTGACGAGGCTAACCTCGGGAGAAGGAAGAGCAGAAAACAAATCAGAGGACGCGTTGGTGCTACGAATGTCGGCGAGCGCCGCGTTCTTTTTAATAAACCGAGTTTGCCTCGACGGAGAAGGTAGACAGCGCAGCCGAGAGTGCTTCATGGATGGCGTTGCGAGAAAGGTCCGTTTTTGAGTTATTATCCAAGAGCCTCTTCATGAATTTATATATTTTCGTGAAGAAAAAAAACAGAGAAATCGGAAAAATCGGAAATTGAAGAGGTGAAAAAAGGAAAAAAATGTATTCAGCATTCGAAATGCTGTTTTTTTCCTATTTTTTCACGGCATTTACCATAAGAAATCCAGCCATAGTAAAGCGACATACACTATAAAAAAAAAAAAATACGAACGTTGTGACATCGATCAAAACCAACAAGGGTCACAAATAACATCTGCGGACCACCTCAAATATCGTGCTATTTTTGGCACGTTATCTGGCATGAGTGTTTTCTGTGCTACGGACACGGTGAAGCTCACTGCGAAAGCACACACAAAAATGCGCGCGTACAGAAAACATAACACACAGAAAAAGAAAAGAGAGAAAAGTCACCAGGCACTAACCTCATAAAGCAGCGCCCCGTACATCCACGTGTCGCTGGCTTCGCTCAGCGTATGTGGGAACTCCAACGATTCCTTCGGCATTTGCCACACGGGCCACCTGTCCCGGGATTCCTTCACGTCGATCAAGCCCGCCCTCTCCACCCCGCCCCCCCTAAGAACAGTGCTCATCCCGAAGTCGCACAGCAATACGGGCGCCTCGTCCGACGGGAACGAGCGCAGGGCGTTCCGACACGCCACGTCGTTATGCACGACGCCTACAGAGTGCGAGCTCGCCAGGCCAAGCGCCATATCTCTAGCCCATGCCTTCCGAGCGTGTCCGCTGGTTTGACATCCTGTGCCCACCTCCCCCAGGCCACCACAAGTCCTCTCCTTCTCGAACCCCTCTACCCTCAGCGCCGCCTGCAGGTTCCCCCCTCCTTCGAATTTGCTCACCACGTTTAACTCCCCGTCCCCGTTTGCCCCGCCCTGCTTGCTTAGCCCGTAGAACTCCACGATATTGGGGTGGTGACCCAGAAGGGAGAGTATGGTGGCCTCGTGCCGCAGCCTGAAGTCCCCACGAACGGAGTAGGGAGAAGGCTGCTTCAGGCGCTTGATCGCGACATCCCTCCCACGCCATCTTCCCTTGAAAGTTTCTCCCTATCGTGAAGAGATGGGCAAATTCGATGCGCGGGTTGGGGACGGGATATTCGGGGCCGGGGGGCATGGTGGTCCTGGTGACGGCGGTGGTGGGGGGGGCTGAAAGGGAGATAACCGGGCGCGACGGGGCTTGAATAGGATGCCGAAAATATACACCCAAACTTGGAGGCTTGTGACGCGTGGCCAAGGTACTATATATAGGGAGACGTTCGCGGGAGCGGCGGGAGGGTCGGGGGAAAGAGACGAGCTGGCTTGGCTGGCTTGCAGCCTGCAGGCAAGCAGTTCGATTGCCGTTCCCATCGCTTACAACACCCGCGCCAACGGGCAATGCTCTCACGGGAAACCTGCTATCTCGTTGAGGCAAGGAGCTTCCCCGCGATGCTGCGTGCGTCGAATTAAAACGGCCTCCTCCGTGGCAAGGAGCCACGAGCCGGGCAGAACGCATACACGCACACGCACGCACGCACAAAATAGGGGGGGCAAGAACGAAAAACTTTGGCCTCTTTGGTTGCTACTCCCATTCCCACCTGATTCCCGCGCCCAATCACAGTGGCGGATATCTCTAGCTCGTCGTGATCGATCACCGCAACGTTAGCCTCGACTTCCGCCATTCGCGTATCCAGGAGACCCGTCTGCGCGCCTTCATAATCCCTCCTCTCCGAGGTCTCCACCACCTCAATGACAAACGACACGTGCGTCACCTCGCTACCCTGGATGATGTGCGCGACGCATTGCGCAATGCCAACAGGGGCGTCCCGGAGGCACTCCACCGTAAACTCCGCGGCCTCCACTTCCCCGGTCCACACGAATTCTCGGACGGATGGGGCGTTCCTGGATCCGCTACCCTTCGGTTTCAAAGTCTTGAAAATATTAACAGGTAGGTCCTGAGGGATGCCGCCGCCGTGGGCATAAGGTTAGGGTAGAGTAGGGCGGGCACGAGGGTAGGGTAGGGTAGGGCGGTGCGCAAAGCAGTGGGCAGGGTGGGTGGGTGTGAAGGCAAGCGTCAGCGACAGGATCTGGCACGCGTGTCTCAAGCCGAATGGGCGAGGCTCTTGGGGGTATCGATAAGCTCAACACTCACGATGCAAACGTGCACAAGGCAGTGCCTGCCGCGGTACTTATACGGAGGCAAAAACATCGCCTATGACGTGTTTCGCGCTGATGAAGGCGTGTGTCGGGGGAACCGGACAGAAGCAGGACGTGCCATGAGCCTTGAAAAAAAACGCGAAGCTCTCACACACGCGAGGCGGGTATCTGCCATACGCTTTCATGTGCCTAAAAGCGCGCGGGTGGGTTGGGAGATACCTGGTAGGCAAGATTGCGTGTGCTTACAGCGCCGCACTCTAGATTTCACATCAGCGCAGGAAAGCAGCCCCCCGCAACTTCCCAATGTACGAGAAAAAAGCGTGAAACTGGAAGGAAAACACAAAACAATGTATCAACAACAAATATACCAGGTTTATGTTCCAAACCAAAAGGACTCAACATAATCAAATTCCAAACGATAAAGCTGCCCCAACAAGAAAAATAATCCTGAACAACGCAAATTCCAAACAAGAAAAAAAAAAACAGTGCCATGTACTCCACTTGAAAAATACAAAATAAAATGTCCCCTCCCCCCCCTCCCCGCCCCCCCCCCCTATTTTATATACGTTGGGTTGGCGTCGGTTCGCAACGACACTGTAAAACATGCCGCTCACTACGTGAGCTAGACAACCTGTTTTTTTTTTTTTTTTTTTTTTTGGCGGTCGCCCACAGCTGGTTGTCGGGTTAGATCATTTGTGCGAGGTAAAGAACCTTTACTCCACACAAGTGGGAATGATCGTATCACGTACCTGGTAGTGTTCAAGGTAAGGCAACCATGAGGCAGTTACATAGTACTCCCATTGCTGTCTCTGGAATGGCCTACACCGGAAATTAAATCAAGTCATTGAAGCTGTCGTCCATATGCAAGTCCGCCTCAAAAGCGGTTCTTAGCAGGATGCAGCTCACCCTTCATGCAACTCGCCGGACACCTCACGGCGCTTCGCGCTTGGTGCAAGCAATGTCTGCCTGGTCGGTAAAAACCCGACATGCTCCGTCCCGGCATTGTAGGGATGCGAGGGTCTGTGGCCATACGACTACCGCCATGCATGAGATCGGGTACATCTCTTCTATCGAGTACACCCCCCCCCCCTCCCCTCCCTCCCCGCCCCACCCCGCCCGTCTCACCAGCTTCACCGTGACCTGCTTCCCCCGCAGCAAGGACCTGCCTCCCGGCAACCCCGCTTCCACCTCTCCCTCAAACATCGCCAACTGCAAAATCTCGTCCCGTAATTGAGGTAAGTACGCATACACCTTCAGCTGGAACTTATGCTCAGCCAACACAGAGCGGGGCGACAAGAAGGAAAAGCAGACCTCGTCGAGGGTCTCCCTCCCCATAGGCTGTACTTTTACCCAGCGCATTGGCGGGGTTGGCCCCCGGGTGTTCAGGTGCTGTCGCAGCTCTTCATGCAGCGGCATCCCTCCTTCCCTTCTTCCATTCCCCGGCATTCTTGGTTCCCGGGCGATGGTGCCGCATGTGGAGCCGTTCATCCCGGGGGCGACGATACCAGTTGGCATCGGCGAATACCCCTCCTCGTGTCCCCACACACCACCCTCTGGAACCCTCCTAGATCCTAGAGCAACGGGTTGGTCGTACTCGTAGGCAGGAGAAACTTCCATCATTCCACCGGCGGCTTTCTCTTCTGATTCGCCCCCCTCTACCTCGGGTACTGTGCGGTCGCGG
Source organism: Nereocystis luetkeana (assembly GCA_031213475.1). Classification (NCBI taxonomy): domain Eukaryota; class Phaeophyceae; order Laminariales; family Laminariaceae; genus Nereocystis; species Nereocystis luetkeana. The sequence continues at coordinate 1,142,359 of JARUPZ010000002.1, read as the reverse complement.
TCCCCAAACCACATTGTAGCCGTAGACGAGTGGTGACTTGTACGTCGAAGAGGAGACGCTCCGGCTGCCCGGGGTCTCGTTGTCCTTCTAGCATCCAGCAACTCTCCGCTCTGCGGCGTGCTTCCTTCGGAGGTGTGCGGCCCATGGACGGCGCTGGGGGGGGCGCCGCCGCCGACTGCCATCGCCGAGAAATGGGCCTCATCTCCCCACGCGTCCCAATCTCGAAACCTCGGGTCCAAAGCACCGTGGTGGCCATCGATGGGAGACCTTAGAGCGCCGGGTTGGTCATAGGTAGGAGGTTCTCCCCTAACGCCTATGGCTTCCTGTTCTGAGACGGCTTCCTCTCCCTCTCCGGGTTGTGCGCGGCCACGTATTGCAGGCGCATGCACACGGCTACCGAGCAGGCCACTCATAGACATGGACTCGTACGATGATGGCGGTGTATCAGCGCAAGCGGTGTCAACCAACAATGCCGACGCCCCCCGCTGCGGCATACCCATCGGCTGCTGCAAAGCCTGCTGCTGCAAAGCCTGCTGCTGCCAAGCCTGCTGTTGCCCAGCCTGCACGGCCTGCTGCTGCTGCCAAGCCTGCTGCTGCCAAGCCTGCTGTTGCCCAGCCTGCACGGCCTGCTGCTGCAAAGCCTGCTGCTGCCAAGCCTGCTGTTGCCAAGCCTGCACGGCCTGCTGCTGCTGCCAAGCCTGCTGCTGCCAAGCCTGCTGTTGCCCAGCCTGCACGGCCTGCTGCTGCCAAGCCTGCTGCTGCCCAACCTGCTGCTGCACAGCCTGCTGCTGCCCAGCCTGCGGCCACCCAATGGTCGAAGGCCGCGAAAGAGGCACTGTACCACCTGCAGGGATAAGAGAATCTTGGTCTCGGTATAGAGAGTGATCATATCCGCCCGCGCCTGCCGGGTATTGTGGAGCGGTTGGGGGGGGGAGAGGTGGAGCGGTCGGGGCGGGGAATGTCGCCGCCATCGCCCCAGGACTCCGCGGGCTCGCGCCAGCAGGCTCCTCGCTCGCCGCTGCCGCCGCGGCTTCTTGTTGGCTTTCTACACCCCACAATATCCTCGTTCGCATCCGAGGCCTTAGACCTCGAGCTATCGCGTTGGTTCTTCGGCGTTCTTCCATCGCGGCGTTGGTTCTTCTGACCATCGTGTCCCCGCTAGCGGCGGATGACCCGTGCGCCGAGACACCGGCCGTCCTCACATCACCGTCGGACTTAGCGTCCAACGAAATGCCTGCAACCCCAACTCCGCTGCCAGCGGCGGGCTCACCGCGCGTCCCGGACGACGACGAACTGAGTCGTGGATGGTAAACCTTCCCGAAGACACGTGAGAAAAAGCTAGACCTCCTGGGCGGAGCTTCCTCGGCGAGAGAATCGTCAGCACCGTACGCCGGCGAGAACTCAGCGCCGGGATCCTCCTCCCGTGCCGCATACTCCATGGTATGATTCCGACCATACCGCATGGAGCCTTCCACCTCTACGCTCTGCGTGGCACCCCTGGCGGATAGTGCGTCCGGCGCACTCGGCTGCTGAAGCGCCCGCCCGCCCCGCAGTTGCTTGCGTAGTACCGCGGGGGGGGGGAGCCCCGCAGAGACCCCGTCTTCCTCCAGCCGAGAATTGACGTCCATGAGGCGAGACACTGAGGGGGTGCCCACCGGCGAAGGCAGCGGGGGTGGAGCAGAGTCATGCAAGGACGAAGATTCGCTATGGCTCTGGCCGAAGCTGTGCGACGACCCCCGGGCCATTCGAAAGCTGGGGAAGCTTGCCTCGCGGGCTCGGCCTGGAATACTGCCGTCCCTCGCCAAGAATCCCGCGGACGATGACCTCTCCACCAAGGAGGGAATCCTCCGCGCTGACGGCGTCGTGAACAGAGACCCCCCCCCCGCACCTCCGGTGGTGCGAATTCCAGGCGCAGCTGCCATTTGGTCTACAGCAACGGCCACAGATATAGGTAAGGAGTCGTCGAAGGGGCTAACGGGCCCTACCACCGCGGCCGCCCCTGCCGCCGGCATCCACCCAGACGGATCACCACCTGGGCCGGAATGTCGAGCCCCATATATTCCTCTCGGTGCTTCTTGTTGTTGCAGAACTCCCGTATGAGTGTCACCGCCGCCAACGGCAGGAAAGTACCGTCTTCCTTCGTGCTCCTCCACGTTGTCCAACGACGCCGGTGGCCCCCGAGCGCCTCCCTCTATGAACGTCGTCAGCTCTGCGCGAAACGTCGGCTCGGTGCCGGTCTCGGACGTCCACACGGCGGGGAGCACTCTCACGGGGAAGCCTTCGAATCGTCCGTTTGGCACGAAGCTCCACGAGCCGCTGTTCCCCGACCTGGAAACGACGGTGGCTATGAGGCTTTCCTCGGTGTCATGAATCTCCATCTCGAGATGTTCCGTCCACTCGATGGAACCATCGGGATCCGGTTGCTTGGGGAGTGTCTCCTTCGCCGCTGTCCCGACGCGGAATTTGACCTTGACCCGTCTCGGCCCCCAGCCACCTGACCCAGGCCATAGCAGGTTCTCGATGCGAACCTGCCAACGATGGATCGGCCAAAGTAACCGTTTTGCGGAATTTTATTCGGGGGCTGGATGCTTGAACAGCATTTACTGCCAGTACAAATATACCGGCAGCATATCAGCCTATTGGTGTTGATTGTAACGCAGCTGAGGTTCGTGTAGTGCGTACAGTATGTTGAACCTTTGCATACGTACGTTCCCCAAAAAAGATGCCGTCCCATACAATGGAAAACCAGAGAGATTGCACAGAAACGTAGGGATAAGGTGGAAATAGGGGGGAGAGTGGCCGGGACAGAACCCGTGAACACTATGGACTATCAATATGTCGCGGGTTCATTCCTTGGGCTCTGCGGACTCCGGCAATACTGCTATACCCGTAGCACAAGAGTTACGATGTTGAGTTTGCAACACACGCACAAAATATGCGCGGCCGCGGCCGAAAGGAGCATGCACACGGCTACGCCTCCCCAAAGGCTGTGTCACCCATGTCGTCGGGCCGTCAACGGGGCCACGTTGTGTTCACGCCAACAGCAGCGTTCTACACCCACGGCAGCAGTGACATCAGTTTCTTCTCCGCTGTTCCGACTCTGGCCGCGGCCGAAAGGAGCATGCACACGGCTACGCCTCCCCAAAGGCTGTGTCACCCATGTCGTCGGGCCGTCAACGGGGCCACGTTGTGTTCACGCCAACAGCAGCATTCTACACCCACGGGAGCAGTGACATCAGTTTCTTCTCCGCTGTTCCGACTCTCGACGGCTATTGCCGGGCTCAGGATTGCTCGCGTTTTTAATCTAACCCTAACCCTAACCCAATCAATCCAACACATACATCGTTTCGCCGCTTCAACTACCGTATCGCGTATCGATAACAAATAACGCGTCCATCTTTACACGCTGCTGGGAGCGACCTGCTGCACGTGACGCGAGATGGTGCAGCAGCCGCGGTCGTCGAGCGGCTTCAATGCCATGCAACTTCGCCCCCCGTCTGGACTCTAGGCCTACTCTAGGAGCTGGTCGCATCGCTATACTGCGGCAGGCAATAGGGTGGGACTGACTGGTCCAATGCCTGCCGCAACAGCTGTAGTACTACTGCTGTACATCGAAGCGGTCGGCCGCCGGCATCTCCTGATCGCTCTACGAGTATGGGCTCTACTCGTAGCCCCCGCGCAGGAGCGACACCACATATCCACGTCGCCCAACGATCGCAGCTGCTTCGCCTAGGCGGGTGTCACCTCAAACAGACCAACAGGTCTCCGACCAGCGGCTGCAGATAGATCGGTGACGGCTTGCCCTGCTTCCGGCGGCAGCAGGCCGCGAATAATCCACCCCAGGTACCTGGTAGTAACTAATAACCCAACGCCACGAGCACTTTCAGGGGGAGGAAACTTGCACCACCACAATAGCAGCGCGATGTCATTGCCGTACTCGAGCTATGCATCTATCTGGGGCTCCCTCGGGGGCTCGGACCGCCACTTTTCTCCGTGTATCCGATGTGACCTCGGAGTTGTTCGCCGTGGCCTGCTGGACTTTCTGACTCTCGTTTTCAATGCTTTGAAGTAACATGTTCGTGTGTATATACCAGGTTGAGGACAAAATCTGAAAGCGTAGAGACGACGGTACGCAGACGTAGGCTGTTGTTTGCGGGCTTTGTGACACGCATGGGAGAGGAGCGTCTGCCGAAGAGGGTGGTGTTTGGGGAGATGGTTGGGGGTAAGGGTTACTCCGGAGGACAGGAGTGGGACTGGATGAGGTACCTTGAGGAGGACCTCAAGGAGTTCGGCATCAAGCTCGAAGGGTGGCGCGAAGCAGCACAGAAAGCCGGCAGATGGTTCCGACGGATCGAGGAAGGGGCGGAGGCCTTCATGCGGAAATGGCATACAGATGAGAAGGAGGCATCGGCAGAACGGCATAGAATCGCTGCAACCACGACCACAGCCGTTGACGCCAACGCGAGTGCGCAGAATGGCAGGGAAGAGGGGGGGGGGCGAAAGGGGGACGAGGGGGAATGGGGGGGGGAAGGGGGGGAGGCGGTCTGTCCAACAGACTGAAGCCTGGTTATGGCCATCATCGTCATGATGCACTCCCTTCTTTGGGACCCAAGTAACTAGCATGGTGCCACCTGGGCAACTTTGCGTGTCTGTATGCTCCAGTGCCTGCCGATCGTATTTTCTTTCCCCCCCGCCCGTGCTTATCGCTTTTTTGTCCCTTCTTTTTTTTCATTTTTCTTTCATTCCCGTTTGTACCTCTTTGTGTCTTTGTTAGTATCGTCCGTTTTTGCCTCTTTTGCGTTTTGCTACGAGTATCTGCTTCTGTTTTTGTTTTGTTTTTTTTGTTTTTTTTTTGCTTCGCTTCATCTTCTTTTTTAGGTTTTTGTCTGCTGTTAATAGTCTCCTTTTTGTTTCCCTGGTGTCCGCAGTAGTGGAGTGCGTATGCTTGTTTTTTGTTTTTGCCTCTGTTTTACTTGAGGTATTTCTTCCACTCCAGAGTTATTGGAGCCTGTCCTGCGACCACGGACTGCATTGTATAGTTAGTTCATGTGAGAACAACAACAACAACAACAACAACAACAACAACCAGGTATGCTTATTTACAAATCTACTCATGCCGGCCATTTATGAAGAATGGTTGATACCTGCGATGCTCCGCCGGGTGTACGTATAGCCGGTCGCCCCGGTGGTTCTACTTGTTTGAGTCCTGGGTTCGAGCCCCAGGTGGGTCGGACTCTGACTTTATTTGCAAAAATAAAATAAAAAGGATTCAATTGTTGAGAGCGCCTTGCAGCGTGGGTAGGCACAATTCGATGCGAGTCGACGAGGGAAGAAAAGGCTGAAATCTTCTCGCGATAAAAATGAAGGCACGTACCGTAGCGGGAAGGGGGGAGAAGAGCCTGCTATGTGACCCCGGAGCTGAGTTACGAGTTGGAAGGAGAGAGAGAATAAGATGTGCGAAGATAATGAAGGGGATGAGAAAATATATACCAGGTATATATATATATGACACACCTAGACACAGCAGCATGGGTACTACACACGTACAACCCGTGTGATACCGAGTAACCTGGTACTGCTGCTGCACAACAGAGCTTAGAGCTTGCCAGGTACCTCGTAAAGGTTACCACCGGGTAAGCTAAGAGGCAGGCGCCGCTACTTCGTCTGCCCGAATTCGGAAAATAAATGGTGAACACTACTTCCAGTACGACATACAGAGCTTGGAAAATTTATCATTTACCAGGTAATCGTTATTTTGTTATTTTTCAAGTGAAACAACAACGATGTCATCGTACCATCAAGCGCATGGTATCAAACGACCTCTGAGACATGGGTTGCGGCGTTGCGGCCGAGAACGTACGTACAGCGAACAACCTACTCCAACAAGCAGTAGACCAACCACAGGTGCAAGCAGTACCAGGAGCGTACAGCAGCAGCAGTAAATACGGAGGTAAATGGTAGTACAGCAAGAGGCGGGCAGCAGCAACACAACACCACCACCTGCATTGCGAAGATTACCCGCAGTTGCTGAGCTTAGGTTGCGGGCGAGAACGTATGCCTACTCGCACAGAGCAACCGGAACACAAGCGCAAGCTCAGTACCGTATATAGGTGGTATGATACCTACCAGGTACCAGGTTGTTGTTGTTGTTGTTCTCACATTAACTCACAATTCAATGCAGTCCGTGGTCGCAGGACAGGCTCCAATAACTCTGGAGTGGAAGAAATACCTCAAGTAAAAACAGAGGCAAAAAAACAAAAACAAAAAACAGGCATACGCACTCCACCACTGCGGACACCAGGGAAGCAAAAAGGAGACTATTAATAGAAGACAAAAACCTAAAAAAAGAAGATGAAGCTAAGCAAAACAAAAACAAAAACAAAACTAAAACAGACGCAGATAGCAAAACGCGAAAAAAAGGCAAGGCAAAACGGACCATACTAACAAAGACACAAAGAGGTACAAACGGGAATGAAAGAAAAATGAAAACAAAGAAGGGACAAAAAGCGATAATCACGGGCGGGGGGGAAAGAAAATACCAAAGGCAGGCACTGGAGCATACAGACACGCAAAGTTGCCCAGATGGCACCATGCTAGTTACTTGGGTCCCAAAGAAAGGAGTGCATCATGACGATGATGGCCATAACCAGGCTTCAGTCTGTTGGGCAGACCGCCTCCCCTCCCCCCCCCCCGCCATTCCCCCTCGTCCCCCTTTCGCCCCCCCCCTCTTCCCTGCCATTCTGCACACTCGCGTTGGCGTCAACGGCTGTGGTCGTGGTCGCAGCTATTCTATGCCGTTCTGCCGATGCCTCCTTCTCATCTGTATGCCATTTCCGCATGAAGGCCTCCGCCCCTTCCTCGACCCGTTGGAACCATCTGCCGGCTTTCTGTGCTGTCTCGCGCCACCCTTCGAGCTTGATGCCGAACTCCTTGAGGTCCTCCTCAAGGTACCTCATCCAGTCCCACTCCTGTCCTCCGGAGTAACCCTTACCCCCAACCATCTCCCCAAACATCACCCTCCTCGGCAGGCGCTCCTCTCCCATTCGTGTCACAAAGCCCGCAAACAAGAGCCTACGTCTGCGTACCGTCGTCTCAACGCTTTCAGATGTTGTCCTGAGAAGCGCGCTAGCATAGGATAGAATGTGGTCTTCGCGCTTTCGTTTTCGCCACCCGATGCATCGGAGGAGCATCTTGTGGTGGACCTCCCGTAGCCTACCGTAATCAGTCTTGCTCGGGCTCCAAGTAACGCAACCGTAGAGCAACGTTTCGATCACCTCGGCTCTCAGCATTCGCACCTTCAGGCGTAGGCGCACACCCGGGCGGTCATAAATTTCCATCTTATACCGTCCGAAGCATGCCCATGCCCTCTGGAGTCGACGCGTTACCTCGACACTTCTGCCCGTCCAATCTGCGCTGATAGCCCCGCCCAGATACACAAACTCGGTCGTTTGTTTGTACACTTGGCCGGCGGCGGTGACGGTGAACGGCACGTTCCCCCCATCTTTCGTTTGCAGACACATTATCTCCGTCTTGGCCTCCGAGACCGTCAGGCCGAAAGCGGCACATGCAGACACGATCACCGTCATCATCCTCTCCAGGCCGTTGGGTGATCTCGATACTATGCCTGCATCGTCGGCATAGAGCATAGCCCACAGTGTCTGGGCCTCTTTATCATTCCCCTGTCCGTCGGCGTGCCCGACCCGTGCCTTCCCCCTCTTCTTTTTCTTCTTCTCCTGCTTTTGTTGGAGTTGCACCAAGCTGTCCGTGATGGCTTTATCAGCAGCGAAACGTTTCTCCGCCACACGCAGCACCGCTGTAAAAAACATGTTGAACAACAATGGCGCGAGCACACACCCTTGCCGTAGGCCCTGTTTCACGTCGAACATATCTGAGCACTCGCCGTCATCCAGCCGCACGCATGCTCGCATGCCGTCGTGGAATTGGCGGATAACGGTGAGCATTCTAGGTGGCACCCCAAAGCGAGCCAAGACAGCCCACAGGAGGGTTCGGTCGACGGAGTCGTAGGCTTTGGTGAGGTCGACAAAGCACATGAAGAGCGGAGTGTCCTTCTTCCTTGCCAATTCCTGCAAGCGTCGCACCACGAACATCATGTCGACCGTCGATCGTTCGGGCCTAAAGCCACACTGCTCCTCCGGCAGGATGCCTTCCCGTTCGCAATAGTCGCTGAGTCGGCGCGCGATGACTTTGAGGAGCACTTTGCCGGCATGCGCGACTAGGGAAATGCCACGATAGTTACCACACTCCGTCCTGTCTTTCTTCTTGTGCAGCACCTTAATCGTTGCATCCTTCCATTGCTGCGGCACGACCCCTCCCCTCCACACAGCGACGATAATCTCGTAGAAGCTTCCCAAGGTGTCCGAGTCTCCCTCGTCGGCCAGGACCTTCAGAAGTTCAGCTGGGAGACCATCAGGCCCAACCGCCTTGCGGTTCGCCATCGCCCTGATCGCGTCTTCCACCTCGTATCTAGACGGGACGTCGTCCAGCGGACTGCACGAGGGCCAGACCTTGAGCTCATCGACGATAGTCGGATCGAGGGTCGATGACCTTGTGTTTAGCAGCTTATGGAACCACCTTACCCATCGTTCCCGGATGAGGCCTACGTCTCGTAGTAATCTACCTTCCTCGTCCCTGATGTACTGCGAATGGAAAGTCCTCTTTCCTTCCACATTCATCCCCTTAAGGTGCTTGTAGAACCCAAACTGATCACCTTCTTGGATACGCCTTTCGAGTTGACGGACGTATTCCTCGAAGAACTTCTGCACTCCGTCCGTCCTCGCACGTTTGAGCTGTTTAGTGGCAATCTTCACAGCTTTTCGCAGATTTTTGTCTTCCGGGTTAGCACGTAGTTGCGTCCTCGCATTTTCCTTCTCCTGCCATCGTGAGTGCACCTCTGCTTTTACCTCTTCGGGCGTACACCAGCCCAGCGGCCCTTGTTTTCGACTGGTATGAGGTGCTAGTTTAGCAGCAGTCGACAGCACGGTCTCCACCAGAGCAGTTGCCTTATCATCGACACTCCCAATTGTACCAGGCGGTGGGGGGGTAAGTTTGGTTATCTCCCTATTGAGGTCCGCTCGGAGACCGGGGTCTGCCATCAACCGTTGTAGATTAATAGCTCGTTTTCCGCTGCCTGCTTTTACCCTCCGATTCGGCGCGAACCGACCCAAGAGGCGAATATTGCAGACCACGAGGTTGTGGTCAGATTCATGCCGATCCTCTGGGGGTTTCCGTACTGTCATGTTGCGGACCAGGCGTCGATCAACTTGCCGAGTAAGGATGTAGTCTAGCCTACACTGACCCTTCCCGGAGTTTGGAGATTGGAAAGTGTACGACACTCCGCGAGTAGGTGTGGCAAAGAACGTGTTGAGGAGCGCAAGCCTGTTGTCATCTGCGAGGAGGAGTAGTCGCTCTCCGTTGTTGTTCAATTCATCGCGCCCGTATTTACCCATCACCTTACTGCCGGCACATCCGCTCTCTCGCTTGCCGGTGCGAGCATTTGCATCCAAGAGTACAAGTAGGTGATCCCCACTTGGGACCCCCGAGACGACTTTGTTCAGTTCGTTCCAGAATTGATCTTTCTCGCGAACGGGTGCATCCAGTATCGGCGCATAGCCGACAACAAAAGAAACAGCATTTGATTTGCCCTCAAGTTGAATGCGAACTTTCATCAGTCTGGCACTAACGCACTCCACCTCGAGACCATCCTTGCCCACACCTGCCACAATAGACTCCCTGACTGCTAGTCCTACACCATGGGTGCCCTTCCTCTCGTATTTGCTGCCGTCTGCTCCAGAGCAAAAAATCGTGTATCCAGCTGCTGTGAACGTGCTATGCCCGTCTCGCCTAGTCTCTTGGAGACCTACGACATCGCATCCTAGTTCCTGGCATACCTTCATGATGACCTCGCTGTGGCCGATGCCATTTTTGCCGTTGAAGGCGAGTGTGCGAACATTGAACGTACCCACGACGAGTTCCCCAGCTCTGTACCTAGCCCTAGCATCTGAGCGTAACCTTCGAGCTTCTCTGCGACCTTTCCGACCTTGCCTCCTCTTCTTCCGTGCAGCGTGTTGTTTCTCCTCTACCCTCCGCTTTTCCCAGGCGGTGGGTTTCTTCCGTTCCGTGTTTTTTCGCCCGGCCCGGTTCGTGCCGAGGTTCCGACGTGCTGGGGGCAGCAATCCCAACGCGCCTCGACGCCCATCATCATCTCCTAGATGACGTCGAATGGGGTGCTTACTCACGTGGATCCTAGCCTCTCTTCTCCGTTCGCTACGAGTTCCACGCTTTCCGCGACGGTGATACGACACGGCTACCGCAGGCAATACTGCCGCGTGGAAAAAATCCGCGAGAAATTTTTCCGCCATATCGCTGGCCATCACCGCCGGCTCGACCATGCTCGAACGCTAGTTAGACGCGCAAGCAAGGTCAAGGCCGCGCTCCACTGGGAGCTCTAGCACGTGTTGGGGAAGCCGCAGGCCGGAGCTCCACCCCGGCCGGGGAGCAGCCGAGGGAGGTGGTACGTAACTATGGGTTCAGTCGTCAGTGAATCAGGTACAGACTATCCATGTACGGCAGTACCGGTACGTATTTGTACAAGCACAAGTACATCGAAAAGTACGATACATACCAGGTACGAGTAATGCTACAGCAGTTGTTAACCCTTTAAGAAATCCAGTCCCGTTATGGGGACACAACCCTCAAATTCCAAGTAGTTTGTCCTCAACTGTCCCCAAAACGAGACTGCGGTCCTAAAAGGGTTAAACGTTTTGAGCATGTCGTACTCGTACCAGGTATATACGAGTATTATCGAAGAAAGTGAGCAAGGGGTCGGCAACAAAGTAAAAAAAACAACACCAACCAGGCAGCATCGCAACGATTGCCCGCACTGTCGGCTCGCAAATCGGTGCCTCCCGTCTCACCCTGGTAATTACGATAAGCCCCGGTACAGTAGTCATCGTGCTTAGGGTGGTGGTGGTGGTGGTGGTGGTGCTGCTGCTGCCGGTGCCACCGCTGCTGCTGCTGCTGCTGCTGCTGCTGCTGCTGCTGCCGACACTGATGTGTAGCCAATTCTCCGAGAGTTCCTGTCCCACTGGATTCCGCAATTTCCCGACGAACACAAAATACAAAATACGAGTAATTATTAATAGTACTCCAGCTGGCACAGCAGTAGAGGTAATAATGAAACAATTCGATATGATATAGCTCAATCATCAGGGTTCTGCAATTACGATAGGCGCGAGCGTGGATAAAGGACTGCCGACGGCTGCCTGAGAGATTCCTGGGGGGACCGCCAAGGTGACTGAGATAAACACCCCGGCAATACTCACAAGCTCGAAGCCAGTGAGGTTGACCGCAAAGCGACGGGATAATGGCATGCAAGTACTGCTGTACTCGTAGAGGCCTCTCAACTATTCATACTGCTGTATTCTTCGAGCCTCGTAATATCCCACCTCATCACAGAAATAATTGATAAACGCAGCCTAGCTAGCGCTCAAACTAAGGCAACGGCGCCATGTACCGCAGCACTTCCACCCACCGCAGAGCACACGTGTACTCACTATCGACTCGGTCTGGACTATCATACCAGTGCGGCAACAGATGCACAGGGCCAGGCACGGCTGCAAACAACCTGGTACCAGATAGTACACACATAACACAAAAGGAAACATGATGTCAAGAAAGGACGACGAAACTCAACAACATACCGGGGAAGGAACTGCCAGGTCAAGCCTCGCCCACTGCTTCCCTAAAGTCACTTCGCCTCCCGACGAGGACCGTAGCTTCAGGCAAGAGAAGGAAGGCCTGCGCCAGCCGCTCCGCTGAGTGTTAAGAAAATGCAAACCATTTTTCCGCAAATTTTATTGTACATAAGCGAAAATCTCCCCTACCCCCTGCTATGAAACCCGCCTCCATTATCCCCACCCCCACCTGAATTGCGGGTTTTTGTTGTTGGTGTTCTCAATACAATGCAGTCCGTGGTCGCAGGACAGGCTCCAATTACTCTGGAGTGGAAGAAATACCTCGGTAGTAAAACAGAGGCAAAAACAAAAAACAAGCACACGCACTCCACTACTGCGGACACCAGGGAAGCAAAATGGATTAAATAGCAGACAAAAACCTAAAAAAGAAGATGAAGCGAAGCAAAAAAAAAACAAAAAAAACAGAAGCAAGGTAGCAAAACGCAAAAGAGGCAAAACGGACGATACTAACAGAGACACAAAGAGGTACAAACGGGAAAGCAAGAAATATAAAAATAAAAAAGAAGGGACAAAAAGGGGCAAACACGGGCGGGGGGGAAAGAAAATACGAAAGGCAGGCACTGGAGCATACAGACACGCAAAGTTGCCCAGGTGGCACCATGCTAGTTACTTGGGTCCCAAAGAAGGGAGTGCATCATGACGATGATGACCATAAATAACCAGGCTTTCAGTCTGTTGGGCAGACCGCCTCCCCCCCCTCCCCTCCGATTCCCCCTCGTCCCCCTTTCGCCCCCCCCCCTCTTCCCTGCCATTCTGCGCACTCGCGTTGGCGTCAACGGCTGCGGTTGTGGTTGCAGCTATTCTATGCCGTTCTGCCGATGCCTCCTTCTCATCTGTATGCCATTTCCGCATGAAGGCCTCCGCCCCTTCCTCGACCCGTCGGAACCATCTGCCGGCTTTCTGTGCTGCCTCGCGCCACCCTTCGAGCTTGATGCCTTGAGCTCCTCCTCAAGGTACCTCATCCAGTCCCACTCCTGTCCTCCGGAGTAACCCTTACCCCCAACCATCTCCCCAAACATGCGGTAAAGTTGTATGAATAATGAATACCACAGGTACCCTGGTATGAATAAAAGTGAAAACAAGAATAATATACCAGGTAACGGATAATAAATATGAATGCCGCTTGTACCGTTTTTTTTTTTTTTTTGTTTGCTCATTCCATTTATTATCTTCGCACATCTTCTTCTCTCTCTCTCCTTCCAACTCGAAACTCAGATCCGGGGTCACATAGCAGGCTCTTCTCCCCCCTTCCCGCTACGGTACGTGCCTTCATTTTTATCGCGAGAAGATTTCAGCCTTTTCTTCCCTCGTCGACTCGCATCGAATTGTTGTGCCTACCCACGCTGCAAGGCGCTCTCAACAATTGAATCCTTTTTTATTTTTGTTTTTGCAAATAAAGTCAAATGTCCGACCCACCTGATGTGGGGCTCGAACCCAGGACTCAAACACAAGGAAGATTCGAGGTTAACCACTTGAACCACCGGGGCGACCGGCTTATCGGTACCTACTATTAATAATACTACTGTTTTGTAAAAAAAAAAATCTTGAGAACGTAGAGTACCGGGTACCTGGCATATCATAACGAAGAATCAACCAGGTACGTACGTATCATACACCTACCTGTATCTCAGATACAACTCTCATTTTTTTTTTTTTTTTTTGTTTCCATCCCATTCATTATCTTCGCACATCTTCTTCTCTCTCTCCTTCCAACTCGTAACTCAGATCCGGGGTCACATAGCAGGCTCTTCTCCCCCCTTCCCGCTACGGTACGTGCCTTCATTTTTTTATCGCGAGAAGATTTCAGCCTTTTCTTCCCTCGTCGACTCGCATCGAATTGTGCCTACCCACGCTGCAAGGCGCTCTCAACAATTGAATCCCTTTTTTTTTTTTTTTTTTTCATCGGCATTCATTCATGATGACATCATGACTCATGACTTGTCACAGCAGTCCTGTGATACGGATCATTGGCGGCTCCCCCGACCTTGAACAGACAAGCGCACACAAAGTGGCCGTTCAGCAGTTTTAGTCGCGGCATCTGTCGGCGATGATACTATCCGCGATCCGCCGTGGCTGCAACGGCAACTATCAGTAATTAATTACCAGGTACACAACAACAACGCGACAACGCGCGTTCTCGACACGTTTTTTTGTTGTGTATGGTATGTGATATCGGTTTCGTAAGCAAAAATATCTAGCGGCGCTCCAAGTCTTCTTACCAGGTACGTACCTGGTGTGATGCAGGGAAAGGCCATAATAATAATAATATCGGTTTCGATGGGGAGGGCGCCACAGTCCATACCAGTGTGAAGATGGTGCCGGATATATATACTGATAAGGGGCACAGGGATGTCGGTGCTGGGTAGAGCACGCTGCTTGTAGTTCACGAACTTCTTATTATTGCCCCTCTGTTCGATATAGCTTGTCTCAACGAACAGCCTAGCAATAAGTTACGGTCACATACGTTGTGTCACGGAGGTAAAGTTACTGGGATCGTCTCGTGGTATCACTCACGAGCAGTCCCACGTGTATGTACGAGTAGGCACTATGCGAGGAGGTTTAGGTATTCGACTACGAGCGATTGTTTCTGGGCTGTGGAGAGTTGACCCACACGACCCACTCCACCTTTCCCCCTGCATTCGTCTACTCCCTTCCGGGCCGACATAATAAAGACATCTTAAACTATCTTCTACACACTGCGTGTTGCAGTGCCTCGCTCACAGCCTAGTGTGGCTGTTGGGAGCTTATCCATCCATCGCATATCAGCGCTAATTGAACACGTTAACGACTTATTGTTCGAGCAAGCAGCCTGATCATGCCGAGTGGAACCCCAGTGGACGGGTCGTCCGAGATGGACGACCTGACCAGTCTCTTGAGGCAGCTGGCGGCGGACAGGAGAGAAGACCAAGATCGACGCGAGAGCGACCGAGAGCTGCGACGTCAAGACGATGAGCGGCTGAAGACGCAGATTTTCGAGGAGATGGATCGCAGAAGTGCTGCGGTTAGTGCGGTTGCATCTGGTGTTACTGGTGAGCGGGTCGGATCCGCTACCAGTGCAGGGGAAGTAAGGGGAGTCAGCTCCAGTGGGAGTTTGCCAGGTCTTGGCGCGGCAATAGGCCTGCCAAGGAGTGGTGCGAGTAGCAGCGTAGATGGTCATAAGGCAGAAGTTGGTTCTCGCGAATTTGGGAGTTTGAAGCAGTCGGTTCCTAAATTCAGTGGAAAGTCGGAAGATTTTCCATTGTGGAAGGAGCACTTCGAGGTGTTGTTTGTTGTTGTTGTTCTCACATTAACTCACAATTCAATGCAGTCCGTGGTCGCAGGACAGGCTCCAATAACTCTGGAGTGGAAGAAATACCTCAAGTAAAAACAGAGGCAAAAAAAAAAAAAAAGTATACTTCCATGGTTGGGTGCATGTCGGCGTTCCTCGTAGATCATGATATGATGATGGGCGACGTTACGAAGAACACTCAATATTTTCTCTCGCAGGGGTTCTGTGAGGAACATGTTAAGACAGCTAGAGTAGCTTGGACTTGCCTGACAGAGAGCGTTGTTAACCGTGATCTGCTTGGTAGATTGTTCGCAACAAAACCACCTAGTGCTGGCTGGAGAATGTTGTGTGATGGGTTCATGCCCAAGACCATGGCTGAACAGGTTAAGTGGTCGGTAGCGTTCGACTCCGCAAAAATGGGGAAGGGAGAAGAGCCCATGAAGTACTTTGGTCGGATAGACAAGATCGTAGGAGTGCTCGCGTCGCTAGGTGTGGTCAAGTTGGTAGCAGACGTCAACCGCAAGATCATCATGACCCTCACACCATACTACGAAGTAGAGGAACGTACTATCTTGTACCGTGAGGATGTCACTCGAGCGGAGATCGAGAGCATCATCCGACAGCGGTACTTGCGCCTTCCCGCGCCGAAGGGTAAGGACGTGAGCCAGGCTCTATTTTCGAATGGAGCTGCTCGAGGTGGTCGTGCAGGTAGGGGCAGGCATAGAAGTAACGGTAAGCAGAGAGGTGGAAGTGACACCGCAAGTAAAAACAGTCAGGGTAGCAGTAGCAGTAACCCCCAAGCCCCCACACATAACCCCCCCTCAGCGTTCGACAAAGTGAAAGGAAAATGCATTCGTTGCTTGGAACCCGGGCACCTGGTCCCAGTGCAAGGCTCGCATCCCCCCTGTACCAGAACAGACATCAGGCGGAGGTGCGCAAGGCCAGAACAATGGCGGTGAGACTGTGTGTTGTCTGGCGAAGTGCATGCTTGGTACTAACGATGACTCGTGTAATGAGGAACGTAGTGATTGCATAGGTGAGAAGTGGATAGCGGACAGTGGTGCATCCTTTCACATGACCCATTCAGCTGACCTTTTGATCGATGTAAGACTGTGCGAAGACAAGGTTATAATCAGTGACAACCATCTGATCGACGTGGTAGGGTACGGAACGCTGACTGTTGCATTCCCAGGAGATCTGACTGTCAAGCTGTTGGATGTGGCCTACGTGCCGGAAATGGCATTTAACTTGTTTTCGCTGATGGCTGCGCACAAGCAGGGAGTAACATTTACGACTGAGGAGTCAAGACTTATTCATTTCCCTTTTCAATGGGAGGTTGAGGTTTGAAGGTGATGGATCCAGTTACTCCGGATTCACTTACAGGATAGAGCCAGACGACGGCTATGTGCCGTTCCCCCTTGAAACCCCCAACCCTCCCGAGACTTGTGTTGAATATGGTTGCGGTTTTCCCCTTGCTTTCCCGTGCTTGCACCCGGTAGTACCGCGTCTACTGAGACTAGTGTAGACATCAACGTTTTTCACTACGTGCAAGGTCACTGGAATGAACTACTCTTGCGAGAGACCGCGAAATCACTCGGTCTAGAACTGGTAGGAAAACTTAAGCCCTGTACGGGATGCTCTATGGCGAAAGGCTACCGCAAGCCTATCCCTAACAGCACTAAATCACGCGCGACAGAGAAGTTGGGGAGAGTTTTTGTTGACCTCAGCGGACCTGAGAGAACACCTTCCCTGACGGGTGCGCGGTATGTCATGCTTGTGAAGGGTGACTACTCTCGCCACGCGTGGGTGTATTTTCTGAAGCATAAGTCGGATTCAGGAGCCGCATTTAGGAAGTTTTTGGCTGACGCGCACGCCGACGGAGTACCCTCGAAAGTTGAGATAGCAAGGTCTGATAACGGCGGGGAGTTCTTCGGTGGTGAGTTTGGAGAGGTGTGCAAACAGTATTGCATCAAGCAGGAATTCACCAATGCCGATAGCCCTAAGCAGAACGGTGTAGTAGAAAGAGCGCTAGGTATCATCCAGAACGCGGGACTCGCCCTTGCATCCAAGCGCCCATCATATTTCCTCACATTCAACTGCCGCCGACTAAATCCCTGTGGGCGGAAGCGGTGCACTGGGCTTGTGACGCCCTGAACCACACCGCGACCACTGCAAACCCCGGGAACCGGTCGCCGCACGAAATGTGGTACGGAACTGCCGCACCTGCTTGACCGCACCCGTTCCTTCGCCCAGCGTTCTGTCGCTGGAAACGCCCGTCGAAGTCGCACCCCCAGCGCCGAAAGCTGCTTTTACCTCGGGCCGGGCATCGACCACCCAAGTGACTCTTTGCGGATGCTCACGCGGGCGAACAAGGCGGTGGAAACAAGGGACGTGACCTGGGAGGCAACGCTTAGTACAGGAGCGCCGTCACCCCCGCTGCCGGAGATGCCGGAGCAGGGAGGGACCGTGGACCTAGGAGAAGCGCCTGAGCCGGGAGGGACGGATGACTATGAATCCGCCCCGACGACTCCACTGCCGTTGTTGGGGAGGGGAATTCCTCACCAACTCCGTGCGGTGTCTCCGATGACGCAAGCTGGCGGCGATTTGCAAGCCGAAAGTGAGGAGCTGAACGATTCTTCAACGGTCAGCAGCGAACCGCCCGAAAGCGACACTTCATCTCGAGATGGCGACGATGCGTCCTCCTCTGACGATGGAGCTCCGACCCCGACTGCTATCCGGACTGCTGCGCGCCAACTTGGAGCGCACATGTCAGGACCTGGCGATGGTGAAGAGGTTCGGGAGGGAAGCACGAGAGCGCAGACCAGAGCGCTCAACCGGGAAGCGGCAACGGGGCTGATCAGTACGATCGGACCCTGTGAAGGAGGCCGCATATTCCATGCGCTACTGGCGGCGCAAGACACAGGCGGTGAACCTACTCGGTTGCCGGATTGCCTCCTCAAGAAGGCGGAACCGGAACCGACGTCTTACTCCGCGGCGCGTTCATCAATCCACTCTGGCGTTTGGGTGGAGGCTATGCAAGCGGAATTTGATGGACTAGAGGCCGCTGACACCTTCACTGAGATTTCCGAAGTTCCGGCGGGTAGCAATATTGTGGAATCAAAGTGGCTCTTGAAGTGGAAGGGCGACGAGCATGGCATGATCGATAGAGCTAAGGCAAGATTGGTAGCTAAGGGCTATAGTCAGGTAGAGGGAGTTGACTACTTCGATACGTTTGCCCCTACTGCATCAACGACGTCTAACCGCATCGTTGCCGCAATGGCATTCAAACTTGACTGGGACTTGAGGCACTTGGACGTTGACCAGGCCTTTATTCAGTCAGAGTTGGATACCGAATTTTTCTTAAGATTTCCCTCTGGGTGTGGGTGGTTATCGTGTAAGGTAGTCCGACTGAACAAAGCTCTTTATGGGCTGAAGCAGAGTGGTCGCTCGTGGTATAAGCTACTGTCGTCAACCTTGGTTGAGTGTGGTTTTGAGCAGCGCTTGGTAGACCCGTGCGTCTTTCGACTGATGGTGAATGACGAGGTT
This sequence comes from Nereocystis luetkeana, assembly GCA_031213475.1. Lineage (NCBI taxonomy): Eukaryota > Phaeophyceae > Laminariales > Laminariaceae > Nereocystis > Nereocystis luetkeana. The sequence goes on along the minus strand of JARUPZ010000002.1, from coordinate 1,123,771 downwards.
GCAGCGATGCTGGTGGTCCACGTGGACGACATCAAGATCGCAGCCACCAAGGAAATCACGAATTCAGTAGTGGTGGATCTGAACAAGAGATTCACTACGAAACATCTTGGCGAGGTTACGTGGTACATGGGTAGCGAGTACAAGAGAGATCGTGAGAAGGGGACCTTGGAGATTTCGCAGACTCACTTTATTCGAAATGTTGTCGAACGTTTTGGAATCACGAAAACCAGCCCCATCCCCGCTTCTCCGTCATTGGACCTCAGGCACGTGAGTAGTGAGGACCCTGCGGTGGACGCGAGATACCGCGAAATGGTGGGGAGCCTGATGTGGATTGCGAATCAGACGAGGCCGGACATCGCCAACGCAGTACGGGGGGTTGCGAGGTTTTCACATGACCCTAAGGAGGTACATGTTAAGGCGGCTAGGAAGATAATCGAGTACCTGAGCGCAACGGCTCACTTGGGTCTGACGTTCAGGAAGGACAGTAAACTAGAGGAAGTGCAGTTGGAATATGACTTGGAGACGTACGTGGACGTGGACTACGCTCACAAGGCCGACGATAGGCGTTCGGTCTCTGGCGTGGCTGTCTGTTGCGGGGGTACACTTGTGTCGTGGTTTTCTAGGACGCAGAAGTGCGTCACCCTGTCAACTACCGAGGTGGAGTACGTAGCCATGGCCGATGGGGTGAAGGAAGCCCTTTACGTGAGAGGAGTGTTGGTTTTTCTGATGCCCAGTCTGGGGTCGCCGAGTATTGGAGTGTTTGAAGACAACAAAGGGGCGATAGACTTGGCCAAAAACCCATTGAGCTCATCCAACAGTAAGCACATCGATGTACGGTACCATTTTCTGCGCGAGTTGGTGGGGACGGGAGACTTGTCGGTTACGTATCTCCGGACGGACGACCAGCATGTGGACATTCTCACGAAGGCTATTGGCAAAGAGAGTTTTGAGAAACACCGCGATTTTCTGTTAGGGATACAGTAATTTGTTGTTTGTGGATGGTGTTTGTTTGTGCTATCGAGGCTTGTTAGTTGATCCAGCGCCAGGGAGGGTGTTCGATATAGCTTGTCTCAACGAACAGCCTAGCAATAAGTTACGGTTACATACGTTGTGTCACGGAGGTAAAGTTGCTGGGATCGTCTCGTGGTATCACTCACGAGCAGTCCCACGTGTATGTACGAGTAGGCACTATGCGAGGAGGTTTAGGTATTCGACTACGAGCGGTTGTTACTGGGCTGTGGAGAGTTGACCCACATGACCCACTCCACCTTTCCCCCTGCATTCGTCTACTCCTTTCCGGGCCGACATAATAAAGACATCTTAAACTATCTTCTACACACTGCGTGTTGCAGTGCCTCGCTCACAGCCTAGTGTGGCTGTTGGGAGCTTATCCATCCATCGCATATCAGCCCTAATTGGACATCCTCAAGTGAGTTGAAAGGCAGGGGGAGAGCTCGAGTGAGTGGTAGGGGAACTTCGCCAGGAACACGGCTCAGCCCAGATGTCAACCAAAACTAGCCTGGCATGCAGATACGAGTATTCCCATATAGAAGATTCCCAAAGCGCTAGGTACGTGTAGTCATACAAGAATCGCATACGGGTATGTTCCCATAACGCTACGCGAAGCCGTATAAGATTCGCAAACGAGTATGTTCCTAAAACGCTACGCTTGATCCGTAAAGGATTCGCAAACGGTAAATGTACGTTCCTATACGATAGATACGCTACTCCATCACATTAGCCCACCCTGAATAGTCGTAGATGCAGATCACACGACGATAAAAGATGATGACCATACCATCCCACAAAATCGGGAAGAGAGATCGAAGATGCGGCTATTCAACACAGAAATGAGGTGGTAGATCTACCCCACACCTCGTAGTGAGGCTTCGAAGCTTCACTCAAGAAAAACCGAAAAGTAGAAGGAGAGAATAAAAACAAAACATAGGAAACCAGACAAGGCGCACGGGCGCGAAGAAAAGCGAAGGCGAAATACGTTAGCGGGAAGTACGCCGCGAAGCTTGAAAGAGAGAAGATAAAGTACAGTGGAGGTCTACAACGTGGGGACTCGAGGCTGACGAGAACGTGGAGCCAAGGGACCAAGACGTGGGACCCGAGACGGCCAGCTGGTAAACACACTAGCACAAGCTGGAAAGAGACAGGGCCTTGCGTCCGCCTGAAAATACGCCAAAGAAAATGAGGGCAGTAAGGAATGCCTCATATAGTACAACGTAAGCAGAAAATGTAGGTCGTAGTAAGGCTAGTCGCGGCGAAACAGGTATGCCGTTAAACGGGGGCCGAAGGAAACGCCTGGAAACTTCAACAGAAGCAGGGAATCTAAAGCAAGTCTCGTACGCTGAAAACAAATCAGATAGTAGAAAGCACTAGGAGATCCGATACGCAGGATCAGAAAAGGAGAAAAGGCAGGAAAATAAACCGGAAAAAGCAAGGTAGAAGTACTGTAGCACCACGATTCGGCGGCTTGTACGAAGAGCAGGCCGGTGGAAATGGTGGCAGAGAATCGCCGAAAAACAAAACGCGAAGGCGTCCGTTGTACAATACCACGAATTTCGAGTCCTCATAACCGAAGATACAATACCACGACATTTCGGTCACTGTCGCTGATAAAAGCGAACGAGACCGGTAGCGGTAGAATGAAGACAGCAGACCCGCACACCAGAAATGACAATACCACGACAGTTCGGCTGCCTTCGCTAGAGAAAGCGAACGGAACCGGCAGCGGTAGATGAAAAACAGCAAACGAACTCACCGGAAAAGACAATACCACGACAGTTCGGTTGCCTTCGTTAGAGAAAAGCGAACGGAACCGGCAGTGACAGAGTGAAAACGGCAGACCAACAATTCCGAAAGTACAACACTATTCTGTGAAGGAATAACCCAAAAACAAAAAGTAGATCGAAGAAACAAACCAGTACGTCCGAACGTACAGTACCACGACAGTTCTGCGCTTTATTGAAAGAGGCGAGGGGAACTGGCGGTGGTCAGATGGAAAAAGCAATACGATACATTTTGGAGTAGAAGGAACGCAAACAAAAACGCACACGTAGTGCTAGACCTGAGTTAGCCGAAAACTAAACAAAAAAAAGGGGGGCGGCGTACTAGGGTCGGAAAACAAAAGTAAACGCACCCAAACGGTCCAAAGAACTACTCAATGGTAAAGCAGGCTACTTATGGGGGCCAAGAGGGGCAGTCAGAGGCCCACTGGGTCCGTCAGAACTGCGTACTACCCCGCGAGCAAGGCTTCCAGTCTTGTGGCGTTGTACACCACGATCCGTAGATGGCGACGCTGGAGGTTGATCTTGACCGGTCCAGGGTCGTCGAGGAACCGGATGATGTAGGTGTTGTCCGAAGGAGAGTCAGAGGGAACGCGATTGGCAATCTTGCCCAGCCACCATAGGCCATCGCGAGCCTTGTACCAAAGGTGTGCTCCTGGTGGAAGTACGGTGGAGCTGAAGGAGCGTAGCCAGAGATCGCGGGGAACGAGGGTGTAGCCGGAGGCGAGGAAAAATTGGCCTCTAGACCGTGATAGCTCGCGTTGCGCGGCACCGATGCGCATCTGTCGGTAGAGGCGGTTAGCCTGGCGGTGTTGTGTTGGGGTGCCGGACCAGTAGAGGAGGATGTGGCGTCTGGAGTGTTGTAGGTCGAGTTCCCGCTCCCAAGAAGGGCTAAGCAGTCCGACCCAATGAGTCTCATGTAGGACCGCGATAACCCCGCCACGGCCGCGAACGAGTTGGTGGCCCGTGATCTGTTCGACCTCGAGGCGTTCCGGCGGTGGTGAGACGTCGTCGAAGGTGACGTGGAAGGGAGGGGATTTGCTGGTGAAGGAGTTGAGCACGTACTTGAGGTCCGCTGGTAGGTACTTGGGCATGTCGTTGGTGTCGTCGGGGCTCCGGCATGGCTTGCAGCGCTCGACGGAGACGCGGCGTTCGGAGTCCCGTATAGGTTGATCCGAGGGTATGTCGAGGAAGAGGAGTTTGTCGTAGAGGGGTCGGTTGTCGGGGACGTCGGAGGCCGGCGCTGGGCCCACGGCGAGAATCTTGAACGGTCCAATCCAGTTGAGGGAAAGCTTGGTCTTGAGCACGGTGGTGTCGGTGTCTTTCTAGGCACCTTGGCGGATAGTGGCCGCGGAGTTGTAGACCCATGTCCAGCCGCCCACGGTGTACGGGGGTGAAAGGCGAAGGGCGTCCATGATGGGGGTGTTGCGGCGGGCCAGACGTGAAGCGGTGACGGCGTGGTGTTCGCGAACGAGGCGGTAGGCGTGTTGGTGGCGCTCAGTGACGAGGTTGCAGTAGGCCAGGTGGTCTCGGTCCAGGCTCTGGTGGCCGCCAATGTTGGGGGAGTACAAGACCGAGAGGGGCAGACGCGGAAGGCGGCCTATGTGGACTTCGTTAGGCGCCAGCCCAGTGGAGGCGTTGACCGAGTTGTTGTAGGCGGATTCGACGTGCGGAAGCAGCTCGTCCCAGTTGTCTTGTCGCTCGTTGCTGCCCATGGAGAGCATTTGGGCCATGGTGTGGTTGACGCGCTCGACACCACCATTGGTGCAGGGGTGGTACGAGCTGGTGTTGATCTTGTTGATGCCAAGGCGTTCGTAGATGGCGTTGGAGAGCTTCGAGGTGAAGTGCAGCGCGTTGTCGGAGGTGAGGGTGACGGGGCACCCCCACAGAGGGATGTACTGGTCGATTAGGATATCGGCGGTGCCGCGGTGAACTGGGCTGCTGCCACTGCGTACATGGTGGCGCGGCGGCTGAAGCGGTCGGTGAAGAGGAGGATGTAGGAGTTGCCGCGTGGGGTAAGGGGCAGCGGGCCGAAGTAGTCGACGCTGACGGTGATACCGGGGCCGTTAGGTAGGGGCAGGGAAAGGGTGGGCCAGCGGATGGTTTGGCGCGAGGTCTTACGCGCCTGGCACTTGAGACAGCGCCGGATCCACCAGCGGGCGGAGATGTCCATACCGATCCGCCAGAAAAAGCGCGCGAGCATGCTGACCGTGCGGGAGACCTCCAAGTGGCAGGAAGCGGTGGCGTGGCAGGTGTGCAACACCCATGGGCGCATCAACATCGGAACGTAGATGCGCGTGGGTGGTGCGATGGAGGATGTGCAGCTAGTTACGGTACGGTGAGGCTTAAGTGGTTGTCGAACCAGGAGGACGGTGTTGTCGTCGGTGCGGTGAAGTTGGCTTTTTCCTGCGAGGGCAAGCACGTCTGGAAGCGACGGGCGCTGGGACGGCTGGAATGAATGCAGGAGGTCGGGCGGCGGGGGGGCCGGGGAGTGCAAGGAAAGGTAGTGTATGGTAGCGGCGTACAGGGGCTCGGCGCTTTGTTCGCGCGCCCAGTCCGTGTGCGTGAAGTGCTCCACACAGGAGAGGGGGTGGGGGTCGTCGTCGGCAAACTCCGGCAGGAGAAGCGAGGACAACACCGGAGATCGTGGAAGAGGTCGCGCTGAAGCCGGTCTTGGGAGGCCGTAGTTGGGCGCGACGGCAGGCTCGAGGGGGTGTGGCCTAGGTGGGGAAGAAGACGGTGCCAAAGGCGATCTTGAGCCCATGGTCGCTCGCAGCGCGGGCTGCGCTGGATGCGCGGGCGGCACGGCCTGGGGGGTTGTTGGGTCGGAAGGACGCGGTGGCCCCTTGTCTGTGGGCGCGGGTGCGCGAGGGCGGGAAGGCGCTGACCGTGGAGGTGCAGCCGCCGTTACTCGGCGGCCGAAACCATAGTCGGCGGTGGCGCGGGGAATGCCAGCGGCGGCGGCGGCGGCGCGATGGCGGGTCCGCGAATAGATCAGGTCCGTAGGAGCTGGCGTTGTGGCGCCAATGGAGGTCGGTGGAGAGACGAAGGGCGGCCTGAAAGCCAAGCCAGGAGGAGCGCCAGCGTCCACGGCGCAGTTCGCGGATCTGGAGAGAGACCCGGCGGCGTTGTCGTGGGTCGAAATAGGCCCGACGAAGGTTTTGGGGGCCGAGGAAGGTCCGGAGGAACCCATGGAGGGTCCAAGGCGGCGGAAGTCGCCATAGTCGTCGTCAGTGAAGGGGATTGGTCGGATCATCGGGATGGGAAGGGAGGGAGTTGGTACGAGCCCACCCAAGCCGATGCCCGGCATGTAGGGTTCGCAAGGCGTGAAGCCGCAGGGACGGATGAGGTAGATGCCCACGGTGTCGGGGCAGGTCAGGCGGTTGGGTCCAGTGCGGTCGGCGTCGGTGACTGGCTGGGGGAGGCGGGAGAGGAAGTCGGCGTTACCATTGGCCGTACCTTTCCGGTACTCCAGCGTGTACGTGTACGCGGAGAGGAACTCCAACCAACGCTGCACGCGGGCGTTGTGCTCACCGACCTTTGCGATGTTCTCGAGCGCCTTATGGTCGGAGTAGATGACGAAATTGGTGGGCCAACGGTGACCGCGTAGCCGCTTGGTGGCCCAAACGATGCTGCCGGCTTCAAGGTCGAGGGGGGTCCAAGAACGTTCCGAGTCCAAGGTGGCGCGGCTGATGAAGAGGATAGGTCGGACCGAGCCGTCTGGTAGTTCCTGCTCGAGGGTGGCGCCGAAGCCGTCGCGGCTAGCGTCACAGTACAAGCGGAAGGGGCGGGAGTTGTCGGCGACAGCGTCGTAGTCCGGGAAAACCAGGATCGGAGGGGCGGCAAGCTCGCGGAGAATCTCGCGGACGGTCGCTTCCATGGCCGGGGTGAAAAGGAATTTGGCCCCTTGCTTGAGCAGGGCCGTGATGGGGCGTAGGCGTGTGGAGAGGTTCCCGAGGAATTTGCGGTAGTAGCCAATTCCGCCAATGAGCGCGCGGGTTTTCTTTACATTCGACGGCATCGGCATCTTGGTCAAGGCAGCGACCTTGTCGGCGTTCGGGCTAACGCCGGCGGGGGAGATCGTATGTCCCAGGAAGTCAGCCTTGGTGGTGCCGATTCTGGCCTTGGCGGCGGAGAGCTTGAGGTTGTGGAGGCGAAGGCGTTGGAAGAGGGCTCGGATATCGGCGGTGTGGGCGGTGGGATCCTGTCGTGGACGATGATGTCGTCAAGGTAGGCGGCGACGCGTTCCAGGCCTTTGATTACCTCGTTGATTACCTTGACGAACCAACCGGGCGCGGCGCTGCTGCCCTGCGGCATGACGAGCCACTCGAATAGCCTATCGGGCGGGCAGAAAGCCGTGAGGGGAATCGTGTCCTTATCGATGGTGATCTGGTGGAAGGAGGAGACGAGGTCGAACAGGGAGAAGATGCGTCCTTTGCCCAAAGAGTCCAGGATCTCGTCGACGCGGGGAATGGGGAGTTGTCCGAGGGAACTGATGGCGTTGAGCTTCTTGTAGTTGATCGTGATGCGAACGCCTCCGTCTTTTTCAGGAATAGCTACCATGGGGCTGGAGTACGGCGAAGTGGAGTGCTGGATGAGCCCGGCCGCAAGGTATTGGTCGATGATGGCATCGGCCTTCTTGGCAATGATCGGGTTCATCCGGTATGGGCGGGAGGTGACGGGGGCGCTGTCAGGCGGCACGGTGAGCTTGAACGGATTCAGGGAGCACGAGCCGAAGTCGGTCTTGGATGTGGAGAAGACGTCCTGGTATTCGCGCAGAACGTCGCCTAAATCGTCGATGGCCGATGGTGACCAGCCGGGGCCGTGGAGGTCGAAGGAGATGTCTCGAAGGTGTTGTGGCAAACGGTCCCAAAGGCGTAGGAAGCTCGCGTGTTGATCGGCGTGGAGGCATGCAAGGAGGTCAGGGCACGGGGTCTTCGGCGGGGGGGGGGGGTCTGCTGAGGTTGGACCCTCGTTAGCCACTGGAATGTTGTCGTGGAGGGCATGTACGTCGGGGGCGGGGAGGGGCGGAGGGGGCTCCAGGGAAGGGTTGGACAGGGTGGAAATTGGTACTTGCACCAATGGAGCAGAGGAGGTCCCAAGGAGGTCCCCCGGTTCAAGCTCGGTGGAGCCGGAGAGCGGTATCGTCTGGTGCCCATCGGAGACAAAAATCGCTGTGTCCGCAAGGGGGTCATCGCGGGGAAGCATGTCGACCAAGTAGTGCCCGGTGAACGCTGGAGTGCCGGACTGGCGCACCTGGTTGACCTCGACAAGAGTCGGAGTGGTCGAAAGGGAGATTGGTCGGGTGCCGGCGTAGTGAAGGTGGTAAACGTCGTCTGTGGAACGGTCGTCGGGAATGAACGCGGCGGCTCGGTTGGGGTCGTGGTGGAGAAGGGAAATCTCGCCAAGGAGTGGTCCGGGTGGCTGGTGGGGAAGCGTGGTATACGAGCGTTGCTCGAAGCGCATCCAGCTGTCCCGTCCAAAAGTACCTGGAGGGACAATACATGCCCACACGGCTAGGGCGGCCGTTGCAGAGGTTCCTCTCAGGAACTGTACGCCAAGGCGGATGGAGTCGGAGGTGGTGAGGGGGGCGGAGGTGCCGAAGCCGCCCCATGAGCGGGGGGCTCCGTGTCGTTCGCACGCATCGGTAGCAGCATCGCAGGCCTTCAGTGTTTCCACTGCTTCGGCGGAAATGAAAGTCTGCGGCGAACCCGTATCCATTAGAGCGACGGTGATGTAGCGTTTGACGGTATTGGGGCCGCTGTGAACTCGCACCCTGGTTGTGAAGGACGAGTCGTCGACTGTTAGGATGCCACTGGAGAGGCAGGGTTCATGTTCCGGTATCGTTGGCGCGGGAGCGATGGGGTAGGTTTTGGCTGCAGGGGCAGGCGGTCAGATGGAGTGGCCCGCTGGGAATGCGTCCGGGGTGGACGGGGGCAGCAGATGGGTTAGCAGGCAACTCGGTGGAAGCTGCAGGGGAGTATCAACTGTCTCGTAGATACCGTTGTTGGTGGGGGCCACTCGGGTGGAGGGTGGGGCGGTGCCCCTCGGCTCGTGGGGCCCGGAAGGAAAAGGAGGGGGGGGAGGGGGTGGGGCAAGATCCTGTCGGACGGACATCAGCACCCTCCCCAGAAGGTTGGAGCCCTGCCAGAGCGAAGGTTGGTAGGCCTGTGGGTCTTCTGCCCTGAAACCTATGCCCCAGATGATGTCAAAAGGGCTGGCTTCCGCAAGGACTTTGGTGCCCGTTTCCAAGAGAGATCTGAGCAAGTCCGGGTTTTGGCCGAATTTGCTCAAGTTCGCTTGACGAACGATGGAGAGGCGGTGCCAGACCCATACGTTGTCGTCGAAACCAGGCACGGCGCCTCCGAGAGCTTTCTGCTCAGCCGGGTCGGACGAAACCATGATTTGGTGGTGGCGTGTGATGTCGCCGAAGAGTGCGGCCTTACGCGCCATGACGAACTGCTCGGCGCAGTTGTAGTCGATGCCTTCATGTACGAAGTCCGACATGTGCCACTGTGAAAGGACGGAGTCGCGTTGCCAGAACAGGTGGAGTTGGTTGGGCGTGAGGATCCGGGTGTGTGCAGGCTTGTCCGGTAGTGGTGATGGGCGGTGGTCATGTAAACCGTCGCATGGGGTCGTGGGGAGGGGAGCCGGGTCAGTAGATCCAGCTACGCTCCCAGTGTCCGCGGAGGAAATGGTCGGCCATGCCGAATCTCTTGGAGGGTTTCGGGCGAAGCCGGAGATACCCTGGGAGCCACTGCTGATTGGCATCCTCGAGAGAGAAGCCGGGAGAAGAGGCCCGACTGCACTCTCGGCGTCCACGTGGGAAATGGTCGGCATCGCCGAGTTTCCCGGAGGGTCTCGGGCGTAGCCGGAGATACCCTGAGGGTCCCTGCTTGGGTCGGTCTTCAACTGGGAAGCTGGGGCCTACTCGCTAGGAGACGCGATTCCTGGTATCCGGGTCCTGCGGTGTCGTATCATATTGCACGGCACTGAGAAGGATGGCGGGGCAGGTGGCTCTACGGATCTCCCGGTCAACGGTGGTCGCGAGTCTTCCGCCCTTTGGGCGGGGCTACCCCGTCGGCCTAGGGATAGTGGTGTGGTCAGCACCTGGTGGTCAGCGGAGGTCCCGGTGTCAATTGCATCCTGAGATCCAGCAGAAGCTGCTGCGGGGCTCGCGAACGTAGCGCGAGCAGAGCGGCCCAAGCGGTTGAAAGCCAGCTCGGCCGATGGCCCGGTTGAAGAGGCGGCTAAGCCGTGTACAGTGCCGAAACCGCTGGTAGCCGTGGTAGTTAAGGCGTCCGGCAGGTTAATTGCTCCTGCGGGACACGCGGCAATGTTTGGCAAGTCCCAGCGTTGCCCATCGAGAAGAGACATCGAGGCGAGCGTCCTTGTAAGGCTCGACGTTTGAACCTCCTCCCACCCACACCTCAAGATGATCACTTAAACAAGGGGATCAATACTTGGTCAAGCGATTACTGTTGGAGTGAGTGAAAAGGGGTGGTGGTGTTATTGGCGGGGAAGGTGGAAAAAGCTCATCCTGATAAGGACGAAGCTGGTCCTGGGCCGAAGAATTACCGTTTCACCTTAGGTGCGGTATCGGTAACAAACGTGCGGCGTCGAACGTAGTGGCGCCACTGGAGGGGAAGCAGGAGAAAACTCATCCTGATAAAAGGCGAAGCTGATCCTTGGCCCTGAAGAAATACCGTTTCGCTGAAGGCACGGTGTTAGTAACAAGCGTGAAGCGTCGAAAGTAGTGCAGCCGAGGTCGTGATCGGCCGCCCACGCTGCCGCTGGTATTACGTCTGTTGTTGCGGTAGCTGCTGTCCATGGTCAGGCTTGTCCCACGTTGCGCAAAGCAATGTTGCCTACAGGCCTTCACGCTGCAGTCTAGGCTCCTACAGCTGAGGCAGAGTTCGCCTTGAGCACGTCAAGTTTCTGCGCGCTCGGAACTGACGAGTAGAGGCGGAAGTAGAAGTGGCGCTGCTGTGCAAATATGTCGTTAGCACGCCATACACGTCGAAAAAAAAACCACCGAGGGTACTCGATAAAGATATAGTCGGCGTTGCTCATGTCCAGGTGGTTTTTTGGCAGTCCAGCAGGGATGGTATCGGTTGTGTAGTCCCGTAGTAGGCCCGGAGAAGCGTCAACACGGATGATGTGCGGGCTTCAGGGGCAGTCGCAGATTTGGGGCGAGCGCGACCGTCGTCGCGGCCACCACAGTTGCGGCATCGTCTGCTTGGTGAGTCGACGTCGCTGTCGCTGGTGCTGGTCGGAGATGCAGCCGGTAGACGTGGAAGCACGGCGGTAGCAGTGGGTGGTGTTGCGGTGTTTGCGTGCGGCGTTGTTTGGCGTGGTAGGTGGTGGACGCGGGCTCCATAGGGGCGTGGAACCGGCGTCGGGTAGAAGGGCATTGGTTGTGGCGATGGATGGCCCTGTGGAAGCCGGGGGTGGGGGTATTCACCAGGATAGGAGCACAGCGAGCCCCAGAAATGGTGCAGGATGGTGGGTGTGGTGGTTGGGCGCGGCTGTCGTCGCGGCGCCATACTCTGTGGTAGCCGTCGCGGTTTTCACCTGCTGAGGTCGGAATTTCACAGAAATAACCTCAAGAGGGGTGTCGCCGCAGGCCAACTGTGGTTGGGCGCTGGCCAATCGAGGCCGTGGGCACACCGTATGCACAGCAGCCGGAATGGTGAGAGCTATGGGCTCGAAAAATGAGGGGATTGGGTGCAAGGGGATGAACGCGGTGGTCGCGGGCGGGAGCGTCTGAACCTTGGAAGGTACAGGCGCAGTCGTGGCCGCATATGTCGGGGCTTGGAAGCCCGGGGGTGGAGTGTCCACCGTTGAAGGGATACATGGGGGTCCGGAATCAGGTTGAGGTGTAGAGGCAACGCACGCACTGGAGCAGAGAATGCAGTACAAGTAGTATACGAACGTCACCAACAGGACCAGAACGGGCAGATTGTTGATAGACCCGGAATGAGCTTGGGTGCTCGGGAGGCGATTAAAATCACCGAGAAATCCCTCTACAAAAATAAAACAAAATAAAACAAACAAAGCAATAAAAAAAACAACTTACGGTGTTCCAATTAGCGCTGATATGCGATGGATGGATAAGTTCCCAACAGCCACACTAGGCTGTGAGCGAGGCACTGTAACACGCAGTGTGTAGAAGATAGTTTAAGATGTCTTTATTATGTCGGCCCGGAAAGGAGTAGACGAATACAGGGGGAAAGGTGGAGTGGGTCATGTGGGTCAACTCTCCACAGCCCAGTAACAACCGCTCGTAGTCGAATACCTAAACCTCCTCGCATAGTGCCTACTCGTACATACACGTGGGACTGCTCGTGAGTGATACCACGAGACGATCCCAGTAACTTTACCTCCGTGACACAACGTATGTAACCGTAACTTATTGCTAGGCTGTTCGTTGAGACAAGCTATACCGAACACCCTCCCTGGCGCTGGATCAACTAACAAGCCTCGATAGCACAAACAAACACCATCCACAAACAACAAATTACTGTATCCCTAACAGAAAATCGCGGTGTTTCTCAAAACTCTCTTACCCAATAGCCTTCGTGAGAATGTCCGCATGCTGGTCGTCCGTCCGGAGATATGATGATAGGCAACTTATTTTACTACTGACTCTGACTCCTCCTATTATACTACTAACACTAGGAGATACATAATAAGGCTCTCATCTTGCTACTACTATGTAAAGTAGGCCTTTCTTGGATCATCGTCAGAAATCGACTTTGTCAGGGGGGCGATCGCACCGGCGCAAACGGAAAGAGAGCGGGGTTACGAGCGGAAAACTGCGGTTCGTGGAGGCTACTGCTGTGACGAGGCTAGGAAGCTGCTGCGGGTGCAGCCCAAAAAATGGTACAATGTACATGTAAAAAAAAAATGACTCGGAACTCAAAAATCGAAAGCCTCTCATGATGATGCTCACAGACAGGATAACAAGGTAGAAGAAGCCTGTTTGAAGCAGGTGCGTCTAGCTCAGCGGTGACCAGTATTGCTGACGTCGCCAAATGTGAAGATGGTGCCGGATATATATATATATACTGGTAAGGGGCACAGGGATGTCGGTGCTGGGTAGAGCACGCTGCTTGTGGTTCACGAACTTCTTATTATTGCTCCTCAAGTGAGTTGAAAGGCAGCTAGGGGGGGAACTCGAGTGAGTGGTAGGGGAACTTCGCCAGGAACACGGCTCAGCCCAGATGTCAACCAAAACTAGCCTGGTACGCAGATACGAGTATTCCCATACAGAAGATTCCCAAAGCGCTAGGTACGTGTAGTCATACAAGAATCGCATACGGGTATGTTCCCAAAACGCTACGCGAAGCCGTATAAGATTCGCAAACGGGTATGCTCCCAAAACGCTACGCTTGATCCGTATAAGATTCGCAAACGGTAAATGTACGTTCCTATACGATAGATGGTATATCCCAACGCTTTGGCAATGACAAAAATATGTGTTGGGCTGGATTCATATATAATAAATGAGTGCTGGACACCTGCCATTAACACCACCTACCTATATTACTACCTGCTCCGCGGGGATCGCGCCCCGCGCGTGTTCACGCTCTCCCTTGCGCCATTCCCCCCGTCCACGTTCCCCGCAGGCATCTTCGTGCGCAATGTAATATCACTACGAACTGTACAGCAGTACCTGTACATGGGATCAAAGCCGTGACGTGACCCCTCCCTTCACGAGTAATAACGCCAGCTCCTCGTTTGTGTGTGGTGGTATACCGGTTCCTGCCCACAGGAAAAGATGGCCACGGCAATTCATACGACGTCACGTTTCGCAAAGGGCGGAGCCGCCGACAAGCAACGACGACAGTCAGTGTTTCACGCCTACTACGCGGTAGGCAACAGACCAACGTGTAAGATTGCAGCGTAATTCCACCAGGCATCTGTCTTCGTACGACGGTGTCGAATTCTGCCATATCCGCTCCTACAGAGAGGTTCCGCACTCACTCACGTCGTCGACGCTAGGCATTGGTTCAGGTGGGTTTGCCTCCCACCAGTCAGCTGTACCGTGTTACACTATATGGTAGGTTGATTCCTTCTTGCACCCGTCGCTTTGGACGGACGGAGCCGCCAATCAATGGGGATTGATGATCTCCTTGCTCTCATCTCCTTCCTGCAGATGGTTCGCATATCATGCATCCACTTATACACGCACACTCGCTTGACGTCAAATCACCGTTGCTAATGCGACCGCCGCCGACATCGCAACATCTTCGACTTCGCCACACCCATGGTTCGCCCCTCTGGCATCACCGATACCCCTGCGGCCGCCGACGGATAATTCGTAAGTTTGCAACCATGACCGCTGACTCCATTGCCTTGACAGGTGGTCGGGACCACCCCCCTTGCGTAATGATGGCGCAAACATATCCTTGTGGAGACATTGAACGAAAAAAAAACACGAGGGGTCGACAACCTCTTAATTCGGTGCTCAAATGGTCAATGTCTCCACCAGGATGTTTTTACGCCCACAATGTGCACTAAGAGAGTCCCGACCACCTGTGTTGTGCCCACGTTCGTTTCTCCTGCTCGTCTCGCCCCTCAGTTTAGGTACCTCCGGTTCCGCCTCCTTCTTCTACTCTCTTGTGAATTCGAATCGATTACCGAACGACCGTCGATACAGATGCCGCCTGATCGCGCAGTCTTCGATTGTGGTGTTGTAGGTGACCTGGACCTGCCAGAAAGAAGAAAGAGGTATTCCAGTAGCCGGGAGGAGGAAGAAACAGATGCACAGATGTGCCCGTGTGGCAAAACAGTAGAGATTATAACTCACATAGTAGGAGAATGTGATATATACAAGGAGGAACGGGATGTGTTAGAAGAAGAGATGAGGGAAATAGGCGAATGTGACATGGAGGGGTTTGATACACTGAAAAGAGGCGAGAAAACGATCGCTATAGGAGATAGATGGTGGCCACAGGCGGCCAAACAGGAAGGGGAAAATATTAGCAAAAAACGACCATCTAATATATGGAAACAGCGCAATGAGCGCCCAATTGTTGGAGGTGTCTCTATTAGGAGTAGGAACGGTGCTCCGTCTCAAAAGGGAAGCCTTGTCAATGGTCAAATTACTACGGCAAGCAACAAATGAGTCCGCCCCGCCCCCCGCCCCAGCGAGTGGAACTCACATAGTAGGAGAATGTGAAATGTACAAGGAGGAACGGTATGTTTTAGAAGGAGATGAGGGATATAGACGAATGTGACATGGGGGAGTTTGATACACTAGATAGCAGCGAAAAAACGACATCTACCCTAGGAGATAGATGGTGGCCACAGGCGCCGAAGCAGGTAAGGGATAGAACAAGCCAAAAAAGTCCATGTAATATATGGAAACAACGTAATGAGCGCCCAAATAAATGTTGAAGGTGTCTCGATTAGGAGTAGGAACGGTTCTCCTTCTCGAAAGGGATGCGTGGCCGATGGTCAGAGGGCTGAGACGGTGGACAAATGAGTACGCCCCCCCCCCCCCCCCCGCGCCAGCGACGTGGTAGACACCTGGTGTGTAATCTATAATACTAGCCTGTTCGCCTTCACGTGCCACTACTGATTAATCTGCGGGATTGATCGTAAACATCAATAGATAGATGCGTTTACGACGTGTAGGTGTGCCACTTAAACACTTCCTCCCTTCACGATTCCTGCCTATACAAGTTCTCGAGGCGGAAACTGTCACATTCTATCGAACTAACAATCAATGCAAGGCCAAGGTGGAGCAATTGTGGTTCGGTCGTGTAACTGAATCTATTGCCAATTATTCTTGCGTCCGTCTTGGAAATAGATAATTCGTTCCCGGCGTTTGCAAAAACACGCTCGCCGCTACTGGGTGCACAGAGGGAGTTCTCTCGGGAGAAGGGGGGCGTTCTCTGTCACATTGATCAGGTACCGGCGTAGCTCAAGGAGATTCACTTCGTCGCTTTAGTACAACCGTGCATCATAACGACTCCTACTTACGATGCAAGATTCAACTTGAATGGGAGTGAACCGGTACAAGAATCTCCCGCAAATCGGACGCGGCATTTTTTAATTCGTGCCTTTCTCGGCGACCCCGGTCCGATGAACGCTGTGTGTGTTTTTTCGTGCGTACAGATACGTGTCGGAATATATTTGTGCGGGGTATACAGCACAACGGCAACGAGTCTTGCTGCATCAAAGTAACTGCCTATGGACAGCTCGTCTGCAGCAAAAGGTCGGAGGTTTTCTGTTTGTTCTAAGCATAGTGCTAAACATGTAACGATTGATAATGGCTTCGCTGTGTATACGTACAGCTCGAAGCTGTCATCTGTACATTTTTCACTTGCGCTGACTTCTTTGCACAAGTAATGAGCCTCGCGATTGGGCGTTCTGGCTCTCATGATCGATGCCCCCACCCCTCGCTCGCTTTCACACGCTTTTCGACACGCTTTTCGCCAAAGGAGCGAGTTTACCATCTTTCTCTATATACTAAGTTGCATTTTTGTACCCCCCCCCCCGCCCTACCGAATACCTGGTAGGATCGACTGAACAAAATACCAACACGGTGCTTCTCACTTAAATGACATCTCCGTTGAAGTCCTCCGGGCGCAGTGGCGTCCTTCTACACCCCCGCCCGGCCCCTTTACAGCGGCAAGATCAGTCGCTTTGACTGTAAATGGATGCTTTCCAGTCCTGAGCGGGCTCGTTGTCCCGATTATTATTTGTTCGATGTTGTTCCAAGCAGCTTCTGGGTCCCAAAGCTTAGATTGGCAGGGGTGGATTTTAAAGCGCCGCAGCTTCGGCCCATCCCTGTTTTTTGCGAAAGTTTATCATGCGCACCTACACAGGCTTGCCCCCGAAACTTCTGTGTAATTACATATTTACATGTACTGTACGACCGATCAGAGGGCTGGTAGTACCCGGAAGTAGTACGGGTTTTTGCTGCAGTATACATGGAGAACAGAATACAGCCAGTTACTATAATAATAGAAGGCTTTATTGCATCAGAGTGTCTGGGCATGGCGAAGCTAAACGAGCCCCCCTTCTACAAGGTGGTTCATCGCGAGCACAAGCTGCCACTAATGCAATTTCTAGGAGCAACAGTGTAGCACCAACGCCGTCAAGGGGACATCACGGAGTCATTTCGAAGGCATGCCCGGAGCGAAATCTTCACAGACCGTTAATTTCAGGCGCGGCCCAACCTCCCCATCCAACATGTTGCAATTTTAAGGGGGCACGCTTGGAAGGCGTGTTTTCCACCCAATGGCGCCCCCAACTTCTCACGGTTTTCAGATTTATGTGAGGTGGTCTTCATTAATCGAGGCCATACATGTTCCAAGCTCCTTGTTCAGCAAGAACAAACGTCGTTCACTTCGAGCATTTATGTGCCAAGTTCCTTACTGGCAGCGTGCTTTGCTGCTCCTATCGCAAGACTATCCGTGTGCTCGAGTAGCGTCAGTCGTTTCGGATCCATTCACGCTGGGATGCGAGAACTCTAACACGCCAAATACACGTTTTTCTTGGCGACAGGATGTTCATTCTCGGGCAAGCTCGTGGTGTATACCGTACGAGTAGGTCATGGGATAGCACGTCATAAACTGTGCGGGGTATACAAACGCTCAACCGTATATCGCAAGAAGACTCAGCGGACAGCGGCTGAATGTATCACCGGCAGAGGTTCTTTTGCCCTAGAATTCTTGGCGACGGTTATCACCCCCTGTCGACGATTCCTGGCACGCTCTACGCTTCAACACCCTCAAATAAAATATATCTACACGGCACAGCCAAGATTTACCATGCTGCAGTATTTCCGTACGGTACTCATGTCAACTCGGGCGATCAGACAAACTACGCCAAAGGCAAGGCCAGCACACAGGTGCGAAAGCGCAACCGCTGCAGGGAACACGGGGACCGGCAAGGATGAGGCACAGAGCATTCACTGGCGAAAACGGGGCACACAGTGGTCGGTGCACAACCGGCGGATCCGCGCCCCCTGACACCAACGCCGGTTGTGTCTGTTGGTGTCGGGTTCGCGAAGAGGAAAGCCGGGAGGGATCATATTTCAATCATATACCCAATTCCAAACCATTGTTGCAGAGCTTCGCCACTCCATTTTGTATATCGTGTCAATCTGCACGTACATGTGCAACGAGCAGCAGTACCGAGCTTGTGTAACAGTGACGGCGCATTGACAAATAAGCGTCACCGAAACATATTCCATCGGATTTTTCAGCTGAGGATTGCCCCCGACATCGAAAGGGAATTCAACGTGCGATATTGTTCTACGCGGCTTCGACTATAGGTCAATGTGCGCATGAATAGCACCTCCCACTAGTACCAAGGTATGTTAGTGAATTGCTCAAGTACATTATTAATAGTGAAATACCGTGCTCGCATACCGTAGCACGTTCAAGAGACCTATTGCGAACAGGGCGTAGAAGGCATGGGGGCAGGGTGCAGAGGCATGGCCTAGCTCTTGAAAAGGCAACTGGGAAACCCCATCCCTACACGCCAAACCCCAGTGAACGTCGAAGAAAGGCTGGCGGATTCCATCCTACGCGGCGTCCAACCGCCCCCGAACCCGAATAAATCATGAAAGACAGACACGAGCTCACTATACGAGTACAGAGACACAAGTTTACTGCTGCAGTACGGCATCCAACACGAGAGAGCTACGACGAGGTTGTACTTTCTTCGTAAAAGGGAAACTGTCACTCGGTCCGAGGATATGCCGCAGGAAGTTTTGGATCCATCCCAGCAATAGTCACCCTGCCGTAATGGCAACATAAGTCACTCGGCCGTAATGGAAACAAAGCGCCCAACAGTAGGGCGAGTGAGAACAGTTCGGCGCAAGGCCACAACGTCGCATTGGGAGGGCTGGACGAACGACAAAAATCAAGGCAAAAGAAACCGGGGTAGGCCGGGGGCAGAGGAGGTCTATCGGGTGAACTCGGGTTAGAGTTTGGCACTGGACTAGACAAAGTGAGATGAACAAAAATTGTGCTAATCAAAACAGCAGATGCATCGACTGAAAAAATCAAGCGGCGCGTCCACAGTGAAGGACAGCAGTGAGGTGAAACACCGGTGAGCGACAGGCAGGAGCTGCAGAGGGCACGGCAAAGGGCCGTTCGCTCTTTCTTTCAACAAAAATAAGTGCACGAGCAGCATTGAAGTGCACACGCAGAAGTGAAGACCCCACGCGGGGAACTAAAGTTTCGAAGGTTGTGTCACAACCTACGACTGCTGTGGTACATGTACAAGAGACAAACAAAGCAGTCGGCGAATCGATCAATGATAACCGCACTAACTGCTAAAATGTGTCTAGAGTAGCAGCAGGTCGAAACAAGCAGGGGAGCAGTTTCTGCCTCCTGCCGTCGAAGACTCGGTCGAAAATCGAGCTCGAAGCCGGACGATTCAATGACACGCACACTACGCACGACGCGCCAACGTTCAATAAAAAAATTCCACGTTGCATATCACAACCCAGCCCAGACAGCGCACACGAGCCAGCACTCACTTCCACATACCCCCCCCCCGAAAAAACTCAACCTGCAACGTATACGGCGCAGAGAACGAGTGAAAAAGGCACGCGGGTGTCCTTGGAGAACAACCACCCTCTACAAAGATGGATAGTTATCTCTACGAAGCATGCCTACTTACAACTATCTACGGCAGCGGTAGTAGGAAAGTTGGACACCTTCTACGGGCACGGTCCGACCGGCATATACGGCCACCCTCGTTTGTTCTGTTCCCGGCCGTCCCTAGCCCTTCCTCCGTTCCCCCCATTTCAAACAAAAAATACCAAGAAATTGCTCGTCCGTGAGCTACTCCTCATCGCCCTCCTCCCCAGAGGCTCCAGCTCCGGGGGGCTTGAGTCTGCCGAAGGTGGTGTCCTGGATAATGTCGAGGTACTTCGTCGTCAGGTGCTTGCAGTTCACGTAGTGATTCACCCCTTCCGCGCGGTAGCAGGCGATCACCTGCTGCCGCAGCAGTTTCACGCGCTCCTTGGCGATCATGTGCTCGCGCATGAACTGTTCTCTGGAGTTGGTCCATGCCACCGGGTCGCTGCGGTCGTCCTTACCCACGTGGGGGTACGCCTGGAGGTTGACATCAGACCGCCGGGGCTCCAGCTTGGGCTCGTCCGCCGCCATTTTGCCCTGTATTCGTACTCGTACGTGTTGCAGCACCCGCCTTACGTTGCCTCAACGAACGACGGGATGAATACTTCAAGGCTGGAAGGCCTACAACGATAGGTGTAGTTCCTTGAGCAACGAAGTTGCCACACTTCAGCGATGCCAGCAGTGCGCAGGATGAAGTGTGAAGTGAGAGAACAGAGCATGGTACAGAACAGCCTGTCTTTCGCACCCCGTGCTCCCATGGAAAACATTCTTTCAAGATCTCTGCAACTCCCTGTCGGCCGTCTTTGCTCCCACAGGCCCACAGGGTACGTTGCACTTTTACCTTGCTGACCATGCGCTACACTGGCTACACTGCACGAGCTGCTGCTGCCGTAGGTACGTTGGCAGCGGTATCATGCTCCGTCGTCACGGAAGCATTCGTAACAGCACCCTCGCTTCACGCAGCAGTACACCACCGCCGCCACAGCCACAACGACAAATTGAGGTTCGCCAGTAACAGCCGGCAACCCACCGCCCTAGCCTCCGCCTCCACCTCACCTCTACAAGCAACAGGCCGATGGCGATCTGTACGCGGAAGGCGAGCTATGAACACAACCAGTGAATGTCCTTTGGGTTCTTCATCGACAGCCATGGCTGCCGGCCTACGTGCGTCCGGGGCCTCTCGCAGATCTAGCCAACGAAGACCTCGCTCAACCACAGCAATTTACTCGAGTATGCCCACTGATGGAGGGTCGGAAGACGTTTTGAACCCCCTGGCCCGAGGCGACCCTGAGCGCGCAAGGGTGAACAACCTCATCACCATATTTGCTGAGACGCCAATGCACCAGTGGAAGCCTGCTATCCTGGACGAGTACATGTCGAGTCTGCTTAAACGGGGCCTCTACCGGCAGGCCATGACTGAGAGGATGGCAAAGGTACGCAGCGGGGAGGACCAGGAGGCGCTCACGAGGGTGGATGCCTACTTGACAGGTTACCTCGGCCAGGAGAGTCGGCGGGCTTCTCGCAAAAAGGTGAGGGGTGAGGGGGGCGACTACGGCAGTAGTAGGTCTGGGCTGGTCTGGTGGATGTACCCAATGGTGTGTACGCTGTATCATACACGTTACGCAGGCATGTGAAGCCAATACCAGATACAGCGGCGGCTTCTAAAAGGCGGTTTGTTGTGGGAGAAAAAATACGCGTGCTCAGTTGCATACGAACGAGTCATGATGAGGCGCGCGAGCGCGAAGCGCGAACCTTTTTCTTCTCGGTTTTTTCATGGAAAAAATAAAAATAGGCTAGTCATATCGGATCGTACCTGAGTATATACCTGTATTTTAGGGTGCCTTATTTTGTTGCTCTTTAAAATATGTGTGTGAATCAACATTTTTCTCGGCCACGTGTGTTTTTTTTCTTTTTTTCTTAATCCCTGGAGATCTGGGTTGAAAGAGCTTACACCCATTACTCTTTCTTAGTTGTGTACCGGTTATATTAATACTCCTATTAATACTCCATCTGTAGCACACAGATTTTAACTTGACACTCTGCCAGTGTACAACATGACATGGACTTGCCGGCCCTCTTTCTTACTCGACCCCTCTTTGTTTCTCGACCCCTTTAAGGTTCGACCAAGAGGTTGGGATAGCCACCCAGGAGTCGACAGGTCATTTTGCTCTGTCTTTTACCTGGGTAGTGCGAGATTTGCCTGCGCCTGGTCATTTTTTATTTCTGCATTTACTCTCTTAAGCTCTCATTCCAGGGACCCGGCCAAAAGAGTAGCGCCCGGCCAAAAGAGTAGCGGCGGTGGGTCTCCATGTACCGTCAGAAACAAGGCGCACTCATAAATAAACCCCTTTTCCCTACCAGGTTCGCGTTCAGGCATCGTCTCACCTCACAATCTCAGCTCTCCAAAGGCTTGGGGATCGTGCATACCATAGCACGCGTATACCCCTGCCCTACGCTTTCGGCGGTTTGGCTCTCCCTGAGGACTGCCCACAATACATTTGTGCATGTGGGCTGGAAGCGGGTCGTTCCGGCCCCCCAATCTATGGTCCTCAATTTGTGTCCACCGCGCTCAGCGCACACGGCACCAATGCCAGTCCCGGCGGGCTCTCTGCACGCACACGCAGTAATGAAATATTATAAGTCGTTCAGAGTTGGTCGAGCTACTCGTAGGTGCGACAACGTGTGTAGGTACATGGCTGGACCATGGTTAAAAAAAGAACAGAACTGTAAAATATCGTACGACGTTTTTTTTGTTTTTTTTAGTTCTACCGAACGAAACCCAACTCTCCGACTACTTGTACAGTAGGCAGAATGTGTCTTGTCCACAGCAACGCTCGAGCTGTGTCCCTAGCACATGCTGCAGGTGGTACTGTCAGGCTCACCCTCCTACTGACGAGGGGACGGAGAAGCTCTGCTGTAGATGTCGTACAGTAGTAGTAGTTGTGACATCTGCCTCGAGAAGCTCTCTCTGTTGGACACATTTATGTCTGGTGCAGATTTTTCGTCTTCAATTTTTGCCGAGTTTCGAGTTGGGGAACCAGGAAACACAACATAGTCGAGTACGTCTACTAAGGATTCAGGGATTAGACTGACGAGCCGAGCGTACGGCGACGCTGACCCTGACCTCGTGTGCCCTACTGCTGCTGCTGCTGTTGCTGCCACCGCCACGTCTGCTGCTGCTGCTAACGATTTTTGTTTTCAATAGGAATTCACCCAAACGTCACGGATGCATACAACCGCGTACGTAGATCTTCTTTCGTGTTGATTCAGCACAACAATCCGCATTCGCCCAGCATGATGCATCGCAGATTGTGACTGCTGCAGGTACTGGGGTCGCGCCTCATTTCCACTATTTATTAATACCCTGCCTGGGACAAACCTGTCGTATTTTGTCCCGTGTCCTATTAATAGTCATACGTCACGAGACAACGACACGAGAGCTTTGGGGCTCCGGACTATTGCTGCTGTGCAGGGTACACAGGCCTATCAGTTATCAGTAGCTCAACTGTTATCCGCCCGATATGACGTCTGGGCGGACTTGCAGGGGTCAGTGAACCGTCACTTCGTCGCGTACTGCAACCTGAAACACTAAAACCGCGACGCGACAGCAAGAAAACCCCAACGTTTCGACTGCTGCACCGGCTGTACGTATGATGCGTAAACGTGCCGGGTTCGATCGCGCTCGATGACACCCGCACATTAGAGGGTGAGCACGGGGACACACCCTGAAAACGAAGGCAGAGTTCGTTGGTTCGTTCATTCACCTCTGTTCTCGTCGTAACGTGCTTCCTCTCTGAACCCGTCGGTGAAACACGAGAGGTGCCCAGGCGATAGGGTCGGAATGTAACGGTTTCGCTGAGGCAAGTTCGGGGAATGTTCCTGAGAACCATAACTCTGCTACGCTCGTAGCCCGTGCTGCCCCATTAGCCCCATGATAAATGTTTGACGGCGCACGGGATGACACCACCAGCGGTTCGTGGGTCTGCTCGTTTGCTCCGCTTCTCAGGTGTCGATCATCTTGAGCGCAGCGATGGAAGGCCCGGAGGAGCTGGACGATTGCGTTCAAACCCTGCAGAAAGAGGACCTGTTGGACAGCGACCTGACGGAGTACGTCGCCAGCCTGGTGACTGCAGAGGTGAACCGCTATATGGGGAATCGTACACACTGCTGTCGTAGGTTTGCGTCGCGGCTTGCGCGCAACCGAGTCGAAGGATTGCCTCTTGCCGTACAAATCTGCACGGGATTTGTCAACGGCAGCTGTAACAGCAACAGAAGTTACCCTGGTATGAGTTGCTACTTTATCCAACCGCTTAATATATAGGACACTCCTTATTGCCTTGCTTTCGAGGTGGAAAATCTGAAGCCGGAGATCCGCGCCGTCCTTCCGAAAATATCCTGAACAAACTTGTTTTGATATGGCTTCCACCAGCGCACAAAGTTGACGACAGTTACAAGTGTCCACCCGCGCGAGTTCAAACGCACGTAGCGAGAGCTACAGAGAACCCATACTTACCGTGCTGACATTTACCGGACGGCTCGTTTCTCGCGTTTTCCCTGATACAAATTATCGCTTGCGGTATTTCACTGCTGTGCCGGCGATAGACTGCCGGTCGTTTTTTTTTTTTTAGCACAGCAGCCACCGCGCCTGGCAATGAAGGAAAACTCTAAGGCAGTGTGCCTGGTCTATTATAGTACAATGGAAGGGTCCAATCATTCCGCGTGACGGCTGACGCCCAGAACACGACAATAAAAACGGCACTACCGTTGTCTGGGCGTGACCAACTTCGAGCTGACCTGACCACTTGTTGTTGCGGTTCCGCAGGCAAACAGAGGCACTCAATCGAGTTTGCTGAAGGTCCTCAAGATGGTGCGAGATCGGATCCAGGCGGAGTTGAAAACTGAGTGAGTGCCAGAGGTATTGAGTGGCACATGGCACATGGCGTCAATATGTGATGTTGCTGCTCAATCGAGTGCTCCGCCAACGGATGTATAGGGCGAGGGGAAATTCGATCTCTACACTATCAATATTTCCCTTGTTGCTTGCGTCTGCCAGATAATTCAGCGCTTTGCCCATAAATAGAACGGTAATATCATGTTTCTCCTAGTAAATAACGAAGAGAAAGACATATTGTATGTAGAGAAAAAATTACGATATTTTCCAGGTAATGTCTCGTATTCATAGGAAGATGAAAAGGTTGACAACATTTCAGTGATTTTTGTTGTTGTTTGTATTGCCGCATCATGTATCTTCCCCGCCCCCTTGTGTGTGCATCCTCAAACTCGACAGGTCACGACCGGAGGTTCGCACGCTAGCACGGGCGCTACAGATTGAAGACGCGGGAGAACGCAAGAATTTTCTGCAGCACACGTTTACCAAATTGGAGGAGCTAGATGAGTTCGTCAAGTTCGTGGAAGAGGGCATAGAGTATCTCGGAAACGACTTCGGGTTCGCGTTGCGAACGAACATGCCACAGGATCAC
Source organism: Nereocystis luetkeana (assembly GCA_031213475.1). Lineage (NCBI taxonomy): Eukaryota > Phaeophyceae > Laminariales > Laminariaceae > Nereocystis > Nereocystis luetkeana. Next base: position 1,098,883 of record JARUPZ010000002.1, on the reverse strand, counting down.
TTCGACAAAATGAAGGCCGTCTACGCGGAGGCAGCAGCTATTCGGAGGTTGTACTTGCAATGATCCGCTGCTGCTGAACACTTCTGCGTACAGCGGAGATTTTTTTGGTACCACCAGGCCGTACTAAAAGAGTCACATAACACTTTTGGTTGTTTGAAGTACCTTCGTGTGAATGTCGCGAAAGCAACATGGAAGATCTCTCTTATTGGCCAAGTTTTACGCCGCCTCCAGCAGCTGTCTCGTTTTTGCATTTGATGTGGGGAATTGGAGTTAAGAGAACCTTAACTTGTCTAATTCAGACTTCACGCCGTATGGGGTTCTGACTCACATGGACAGGCACGTACCAGGTATCATGTAGATGCGACGTCAAGCAGTCCTGCCGCCGATGCTCTACAGCAGTGAATTAAATAACTACGAAGAGACCATCAATCGACGGAAGCGCAAAAAACTGCGATCTGGGCAAATGCCCTGAAGTGTTTGTCGTGTTCAACAGCGAGGTCAATTTTTCATATTGTCCAAATTCCGAGTGTCCATAGTCGATTGGTGTACAGCAGTACTTTGGTGAATGAATTCGCCGTCAGTCGTCCTACGCGCTATCACTCCAGAGATTGGGCCGCAGGACACGATCTACTACGCACCAGATTTAAGTGTGTCGATGATAAAAGTTTGAGTTTGTACGTTGATGTCCCTCTCATTGTGAAGACCCCACTCCGGCCGGGGCACTGGCGGGCGCACGCAGCTATTGCTATATAGCAGACAGAACGCGCCGCAACCGCATGGAAAATGCATTATCGTCACACCAAGGAGCCAGTTTATGAAATACTCCGAACTCCGATTATTTCCTTCGTGTGGCCCTTCTTAAAAGCGGCAGGCGTGCATACAAATACGTGGCTAAGCAAGTGCTATTTCTTGGGCATCCTCCTCTTCCGCTTTCGGCTGCAAAACCTGGCTCAGAAGACTCGCCGCGGCGGGAAGGACTCCCACCGTGGCGCTGTTGAGAACCATGCCGTCAAAAGCAACGCAGAAGTGCTGCGCTCGGTCGGGGTCTAGCACGGGCACGCGCGGGTACCTCTGCGAAAAGTGGGTGAGCACAACTTCCTGAGCTTGCATACGCCCCCCTATCTCTAGTGCCTCCGAGGTGGTGCAGTGGAACTTCGACACTGCGTCCTGCTTCATCGAGTCGTCGAATGTGGCCTCGTGGATGAGGAGCGCAGCCTGGGCTCCAGCGCTCACCAGGCGTTGGCAAGGCCTTGTGTCCCCGCTGTACACCACCTTGGCGCCGTCCGGCCACAATTGCACGACGAGGCCGTATGCCTCCCTGCAGTGGATGACGGGTACCGACCTCATTCCGTCCAGCAGCATCGACGCCCCCTGCCTGCCCCCCTGTCTGCTGCTGCCACCACCGCTACCGCCACGCCAGAAGTTGTTCCGTTCGATGTCCCTGCAGTGAACCGCTCGGTACGTTATTCGCTCGCCCGAGAATTCTCTGCACTTTGCCACGAAAGTAAGCACGGCGCTTGGTGCAACAACCATCAGCGGGCTTCCCGCCTCTGATTGGCGCGGCCCTCCCATCGAGCCCGATGCCATGCGCGCCCGGTGGTGCTCTGCGATGAGGCGGAACAACCCCGTGTGGTGGTCCGCGTGCTTGTGCGATATCCATACGCAGTCGAGCCCCCGAATTTCTTCGAGCGCTCCCTCACGCCCGAATTGCCTCTCCAGGTGTCCGAGAGTCCCTTCCCCGGCGTCGATCAACAGGCGTAGCGGCTTCCCCTCCGCAACGCCGTCTCTAACAACTCCCGCTTGAGGGATTCGCAGAAGGATCCCGCTGCAACCTCTGTTTTTAGTCGGCGCTGCGCTTCCCGTCCCGAGGAAAAACACTTCCGCGCCGGCCAACCCCCCACCGCTGAACAAGGAGCCGCGGGGCATTCGTGGCCTTATGTTGTTGCCGTTTATTCCAGGTGGTGGTGGCGGCAGCGGCGGTGGTGGATGGAAGTTTGGTATGCCGTGTGGTCCTGAAAAAGCATCGGCGTTTGTCCTTGCTCGCTTAAAGGGCGGGTCGCCGTACACCAGATGCGGTGGCGGTGGTGGCGGCGGTGGCGGCGGCGGTGGCGGTCGCGGCAACGCAGACACAGGTGGGCTACCTGGGAACGCATTGGCTCCCGACGGAGCACACTCTTCGGGGCAGGTGCGCGTCGTTGACGCCGCTTCCTCCGAGGGTGCGGCTGTGTCATCGTTGAGCTCTCCGGCATCGGTTGCTCCCGGTTCTGATAACTGTGCAACTGGCCGTTCCTTTGGTGTGATGACGATCGGCGGCAGTCCGTGCGCAGCTCGAAGTTTCGCCACGATACGATCCCTTTCGGCTGTCAGTCCCGCCTCCTCCACCCTGCTCTCGATGTCCTCGAGTATCTCGCCAATCGCCACAGGAGGGCGTACCGCAGAGGAATCGATCCCGCGCGCCGACGCTGGGAGAAGCACTGTCTTCAACAGCGTCTTCCCGATAACCGGGCCCATTTCGCGGCCACCCTCGTCCACCTCCGCCGGTTTCTCGTCTGACGCGTCCTTGACTTCCCCCACATTCAGCAGGGCGGAGTGCAGTGGGAAGGCCTGTGGGGCGACGAAGTTGAGCTGGACGGACCGCTCCGCCAGCTTGCGGTATTGCAGCCCCCCCGCCCCTCGCTCCCGGCCTCGACGTCCGTACCCAAGAGCAACGTGGGTGCCCCTCAGCGCTAGCAGCGGGGCATACGCCGGGTGCTCCACAACGTCCTCCGGAGCAAAGTGAATGACGAAAAGGACGCTGTGAAAGGAAGGAGAGAGGGCGGAGAGGGAAGGGCGAGTGCAGGTAACGCTCAGAGACTGCGCAGTGTTCATAAACGTTTGTCTTCTTTGTAATGTACAAGGTGGGGCTGTGACACGGCTGATTCCGGCAACATGAACGGTGCCCTTAACGATATTATTAACTGTAGAAGGCTAAAGAGCTCAGCCAGCGGCCCGCTGGCAATCGGCGGTCACTTGGTGCACATACATCTCACAAACGTTGAGGCAAATCAAAACTGGGTTAAAAATGCGTCACAAAAATGACGAGTAGGGCAAAGCCGAGCGCCTCAAGCGGCTTTGAACACAGCTAAACTTAGGGGCAATGAAAAACTCACCTATTGTCCCGCCGGGCACCTTTGACAATCGCGTGATTCCTGACGGCCGAGACATACCCAGTATTTGGGCACGAGATGACGAGGAATATCGAGCCCTCGTCATGCAGCACCCTGCAACGGTAAATCACGACAGGCCCTCGAGCAGGAATCCCTGCAGGGACAGCCGGTTGACGAGCCGTCACGTCCTCCGAACGGTCCGCTTCCGAACCTATGCTGGTATTGCCTTGTCGCTTAACCGGTGTCTGCATTGGCTTGGTTCCGCTCGGCGTAGCCGTTGTTGCATTCTGCCGCTTCTCGCTGCATGATGTGCCGGCCAGATTCACAGGCGACGTTTGTGTTTGACTTTTTTTCGGCGTAGTGTCCGTGAGGTCTACGTCAATTCGATTCGGCGCGCTTTTGGTGTCCCTCTTAGGGGTGACGCAGCCGGCCCCTCTGTCTACATCAAGCCGGTAATCTGTTCCTGCGGGAATAGGCTCCAGGATGATCGGGCCGGGGCCTTCGCGAGCTGCTGGGGCGTTCTCTTCGCCGGTTTCCTTGTGGGTACCATCTTGGGCACTCCTTTTTCTGCCGCCGCCACTGCTGCTGCTTTTGCTGCTGCTACTTTCATCATCTTCTTCGCTAGAGCTGCTGCCGGTACTATCATCACTGCTGACATCACTACTATCCTCGCTGCTGGAACTGGAGTCGTCTGAGCCGTCTGAATCGTCTGAAGAAGAATCGACTTCCAATGCAATCGACGCGCCCCGCCTGGACGGGTCCACCACGCCGCATCTGACCTCCAAATGTTCATCGCCAAGCACGTAGCTGCACTGTGACTCCCCTGGGCAGCCGACGGCAGCGAGGTACACAGCGCCAACAACAAATGGATCAGCAACCAAGAAGGCAAAATAAAATCCAGCCTAAATAGTGCAAGATAGGGTGTGGACGTCACATCCATTCCTAAAACCTTATTGGAACCCGAGTACATCGACCAAAAAACGAGGAGTTTGACCTGACCTCTCGTCTAGAGCAGGAACAGCGCGCAGCAGTACGGGTATCAACACGCTACACGCGTCTCGTATACCAGGAAGCCCCTGACGTTACGTTTCGGGGACGTCCCCTAGTCTAGCAGCCCGGGGCGCTTCATGTGGCCGATGTTGTTTTGATATGTTTTTCCCCTGGGTAGTCCCAAAGAGGTTAATCCCCTCCTCTGAGAGGATTTACGCGCTCACCGTGTCCTAGCGGGAGGGGCATGGCTGAAACTGCGGGGCATCTGCCGGCTCTGGGGCCAAACGCTTGGAGACCTTCCTGCAGGGGGGGGGGAGGGTCACATCGGAAGACCGTGCAGAGAGAGGGAGGGGGTGGGATGTAGGTGTACAGTTGGATGCAGAAATCACAGGGGCAAGGCGAGCACAACAGTATGGTGGAGAATGAGAGGGAGATATACAGAGATGAAGAGGGATGGACAGAGACAAAAAAATGATAGATACGATCACTGCGAACGGTAGAGGGAGAGATGTCAGGCATGAGGTAAAACCATTAAAAACCACTACGAATTTACGAGTTGCACAGGAAATCGAGGCAATGTAAATCACGTACCAGATATGTACCAGTGTATATCAGGTACCAGGTACGATATTCACGAGTACGAACGATCCAAAGCTCGTCAGAGTTCTAGTACCAGTCATTGGGGCTCAGTCAATGAGTCGCGAGTCCGAGCCATGTGGAAGCGCTGAATCCTCAGGGTGCCAGAAACTGAAAATGACTGAGTCCTCGCGAATCCCCAGGGTACTACCAATAGAAGCTGAATTGACTGAGCCCTCGCGAGTCCCCAGTGTACCAGAGGTTGAAACAACTGAGTCCTCGCGAGTTTCCAGGGTACCAGACGCTGATATTGACTGAGTCCTCGCGAGTTCCTAGGGCACCAGAAGCTGAAATGACTGAGTCCTCGTGAGTGGCGAGGGTAACAAAAGCTGGAAAGACTGAGTCCTCGCGAGTACCGAGCCAGAGGGTTAAACAAAAAGCAAATACAAAATTTTGTGTACCAGGTCTTTCCTTGACGCCCTTGAAAAAAAATGCAAAATATCGTCAGAGTGCCGGTACCAGTCATCGGGACTCAGTCATTGACTCGCGAGTCCGAGCCATTTTTAAGTACTGAGCCCCTATAGGGTACCAGAAGCTGAAATAACTGAATCCTCGCGAGTCCCCAGGGTACCAGAAGCCGAAATGACTGAGTCCACGCGAGTCCCCAGGGTACCGGAAGCTGAAATGACTGAGTCCTCGCGAGTCTCCAGTGTATCATGAGCTGAAATGACTGGGTCCTCGCGAGTTCTCAGGGTTGTTGTTGTTGTTGTTGTTGTTGTTGTTGTTGTTGTTGTTGTTGTTGTTGTTGTTGTTGTTGCTGTTCTCACATTAACTCATCGCCACAATACAGTGCAGTCCGTGGTCGCAGGACAGGCTCCAATAACTCTGGAGTGGAAGAAATACCTCGGTAATAAAACAGAGGCAAAAACGAAAAAACAAGCATACGCATTCCACCACTAAGGACACCAGGGGAGCAAAAAGGAGACTGGCAGACAAACCACTAAAAAAAAATGAAGCGAAGCAAAAAAACAAAAACAAAAGCAGATACTCGTAGCTAAACGCAAAAAAGCAAAACGGAACATACAAACAGAGACACAAAGAGGTACAAACGGGAAAGCAAGAAATATAAAAATAAAAAAGAAGGGACAAAAAGGGGCAAACACGGGCGGGGGGGAAATAAAATACGAAAGGCAGGCACTGGAGCATACAGACACGCAAAAGTTGCCCAGGTGGCACCATGCTAGTTACTTGGGTCCCAAAGAAGGGAGTGCATCATGACGATGATGGCCATAACCAGGCTTCAGTCTGTTGGGCAGACCGCCTCCCCCCCTTTCCCCCCCCATTCCCCCTCGTCCCCCTTTCGCCCCCCCCCTCTTCCCTGCCATTTTGCGCACGCGCGTTGGCGTCAACGGTTGTGGTCGTGGTTGCAGTTGCAGCTATCCTATGCCGTTCTGCCGATGCCTCCTTCTCATATTTATGCCATTTCCGCATGAAGGCCTCCGCCCCTTCCTCGACCCGTCGGAACCATCTGCCGTCTTTCTGTGCTGCCTCGCGCCACCCTTCGAGCTTGATGCCGAACTCCTTGAAGTCCTCTTCAAGGTACCTCATCCAGTCCCACTCCTGTCCTCCGGAGTAACCCTTGCCCCCAACCATCTCCCCAAACATCGCCCTCTTCGGCAGACGCTCCTCTCCCATGCGTGTCACAAAGCCCGCAAACAAGAGCTTACGTCTGAGTACCGTCGTCTCAACGCTCTCAGAGTTTGTCGTGAGAAGCGCGCTAGCATAGGATAGAATGTGGTCTTCGCGCTTTCGTTTTCGCCAGCCGATGCATCGGAGGTACGGGGAGCTGAAATGACTGAGAACTCGTAAGTGCCAAGAGTGCCAGGGGCTGAAATGGCTGGTATCACTGGTACTGGTACACGGTACACTGACGACCTTTGGGATGTTCTTACCTTTTACGACGAGTACGTTCAATTGCACTATTGATAGGATCAGGTATGTACGAGTATCATAAACGAAAATATATACTACCCCAGACCCCAGGTATGTACCAGGTACCTGGTATATTTTTTTAATAGTCGGGCCGGCCTTGGACGCCTACTTACAGGAAACAACGTGTTGAAGTTCAAGGCCTCAATATAATATAGGTCCTACTATCTCTGGCAGCTGGAGACACTGCTGCTACACACGTTGCGAAGTCCTAATTCTCTTACCACGAGTTTGTCGACTCCTGTTGGGCCAAATACCTCCAGCACGGGCGATCCCAGAGCAGACAGAGTGAGGATTAAACCTGACAGTCCCGCGTGCTCCTCCGCCCCCGTCCCCGTCAAGAATAGCTTGTCCACTTTCGCCAGCTTCACGCTCGCTTCTCCGCAAAACCGCTGAACACGTTCACGAGATAGAGTCGAAACCAGGGTAGCTGTTAGCTCAAAGATACATCGTGATCGTCAGGCGCAACTCAACCATGGAACGCGGTGTAGCTGCTGGAGTGCGGGGCGAGAGATCGGCAAGGGGTTTGGTCATCATGTGACCGTCGTACAGGCTTTTTGACTTGTTGGCCACTCAGACAGCGCTTGGGAATACAATAGTCAGTCGTCGGAGTTATCGCTTCACACCTGGGTTCCTTCTCCCACGTTGAATAGATATCGTCTCAGGATCTTGTTCTCCGTCGGATCGGCTCCACCATACCTTGGAGCTCGCTCGACGGAGACCAGAAGGCACGGGCTGCTGCCATCGTCTCCTGTCCCCAAAACCTGGGTTCACGTTCGGTGGGAAAAGCGCAACCAACATACTGCTGTCTGTTTCTTTGGCACACCAAAGAGTCCCGGTTGTCGTGCAGAGAGGGAAGCTACGGTATACATAGGCAGCTGTTGTTGCAACAATTGACTCACCTGGCAATAGCTATGGATACGACCAGTGTTCATGGCTCTGCCTGCCTTGAGCTGCAGCAGCGCAGAGCTGTGCAACAACAGGGGAACAGGGGTGGCTACAGCTGCTTGCTGAAAGATGCGGCGAGTTTTCACTTTTTTTCATTTTTCGTGCTCAGCTGTCCCCGACAAGAAAAAGCCTCAGATGTACCTTGAACCCCTTTTGTTGTCTTACGTAAGCGATTGCACCACGATAGCACACCTTCCACATACAACTACGCGGGCAGCAGTTGTACCCAGCTACGCTTGTAGTCCTCACCACAACTTGAAATAGCCAGCCCCATATACAGGCTAGCCCTAGACTTCGTGCAATATGAAGGTAGCAGCTCTTGCGCTTGTCGCGACAACTGCGACAGCCACTTCGACATCCCAGAAGGCTTGCTTCGTTGCGCCAGTTGGAGCTCGATGCCACCTCAGGCAATCTGCGCCGACTTCTTCTGCAGCGACGAGGAGAACAAGCGGCTTGCAGATGAAGCTGTGGGACTTCGGGCTCAACCGTGAGGTGTGTGTGTTATCCGTCTGCTTGCTGGCGTTTTCTCGCCCCGAGTTCGACATGTTATTTTCGTGACATGATGTAGCGGAACCGTAGAGTACGGGGAGCTTTGGACTGTGGACCTTGGGACCAATACGTACAGAGTCTATCCCATGTGCGACACGGGAGACAGCAGTATCTGTTCTTCCTTGGTGTACCCTGACAATGCTATGCTCCGCATCTCGGCACCAATGCACACGAAACACACAACGCAGCGGGTGCTAGCAGCCCCAGTACCTTTGGAACGGCGAGCTGGTGGCTTTTTTGGTGACACATCAGCGCAGCGTACCAGAGCATGGGCCTGAATTCGTGGTACTGGTCGGTGGGGGGGGAACTACAGCGGTACCAGGAGTAAATTGGCCGCCTTTCTCTTCTCTGACGTCTTGTGACGAAAATTATCACCACGTACTCGTATACCTCGTGTACTCGTGCGGGTCTTCTGCCTGGCTTTATCAATAGCACGTACATTCTAGGTCTACCATTATGGTGGCGTTATCAATCGCCCCCCGGTGCAGTGCACGCAGGTAACCTTGAACTTGGGATCTGAGGCGAGCGATACTCGTAATTTAATTCCTTTATTCTTGAGGCAAGGCTGGGTTTCCCATGCAAATGACCTTTATACCCAAGTATGCTATCGTAATAGCAAGTACTTTCGACAGTGAGCAAGAATGCATGATGTTGTCTGTAGGACGCTTCTATTAATACTATTAATAATACTATTAATACTACATCCCGGTACGAGTACTCGGTACGGGCACTATACAGCAGTTGCATAAATAGGTAACATGCGTCCCAGATGTTCAATGTTCAAGAGAGTGAAGATTCGTGGCAGCAACGTTCAATCCTACTGCTATTTATACCAAGTTTATATGTACCATTAATGAATGCTCTGTTGACAACAAACAGGTACGAGTGTCGTACTTTTTTTCGTTTCAATTACGGCGAGTACTGGTGTACAGCAGTACATGAGCCTGCCTAGAACTTGGCTTCGGTGTTGGCCAGAGCAGCACAGGTTTGCTCAATACCTGGTATCTGATATGTGGTACCCTATCCCATGCCATTGCCTCAGAGTGCAACACTACGACGTACCAGGTACATACATACAGCAAAGTACAGCACTATCTGTGCAGTGCTATGGTTACGTATGCGGTGTCCCATCACAGCCATGGCATGCGTCATATGTATTGAGTGAACACTGCACCACTTTTGTAACCGCTGCCATCTTCTCCTTCGTTGCCTCGCCGACAAGAGGGAGCACTACCGACCCCCCCTTTGCACCCGAGGGGTGCCCATGACCCATGACAGGGTGTCTATTCTAGTCGGATAGACCCGTACCAGCAAATACGTGTAGCTCCAGTAGATTGCTGGCAGGCTTATGTGTTACCGAGCATTGCTTTGTGCCTTGTGCAGTGCAGCAGCTTGTTGCGGCCGTCTTTCTGGAGCCTGATGCTGAGCAGCCCTGTCACAGTGTGCCTGGGTTCTGCGGGAACTCCCCTCCCCCTCACATTGGAAACCCAACCTAAGAGTGATCACGCCTTCGGGGGGTTCTGCGACCGTGGCGACTGTGACGGGCTTCATAGCATGCGTCTTAAGCGGGACGGCCACAGCCAAGCTTGCGCACTGTGTCAATGCAGGTACTCGACGACAAGCGCACGTTTCAAGCAACCTCCGCGTTATTTCGCGCATGTCTTGTCCGACCAGACTCTCGAGTGCCCGTAGCATGCAGCTGATACGTCGGCATTTTAGCTTTTTCTCTTGGCTGCGAGGCAGTGGACGAGGAGAACAAGAGCCGGTTCATAAAGTAGTGCAGTTTTGGCGAGCCAGCGAAGGACGCGGACGAGAGCGGTTACAAAATGTAGTGCAGTGTGAATCGGTACAAAAAGACGCACGGGTTCGCATGGTGCGGCTGATGGATCAAGGACGAGGCAAGGGTGCCGAGATCGCTTTTGCGCGATTGTAGTTTTTTTTTTCGGAAATTGAGACCCGGCGTGAGCGAATACCAGGTTCCCTGAAAGTGTAGGTTCCGCACGCGGACCTTGCCATCATCAATCAAAGTTAACCCCGTTCATCTACTGATGGCAGCCCATCACACCTCATACCTTCTATCAAACACCAAACAACCCATCACACGTATCACCGCCCACCATACACACCAAACAGCCCGCCGTTCATCACACGGCAGTCGACGCGAACATGGTTCTTGCGTGCATCGCACCAAAACTTGGTGCGAACGTAGTCGACTGATAGCGCGAGCTAAACCATCAAGCTACGTACACCGTCTGTTTACAATAGCAGCAGATTATGTCGCCAAAGCTCGCAAAGAGACGGGGGGGGTTACAGCTGCTGCCACGGTAAAATTGCTAAGGTAGAACGCTGAGTTAGCACGCGGAGGAGCATGCCAAGACAAAAATATTACCCACGACTATATCGTTTTCAAACCGCCGCAGCTCGGTGCACATACGGCATCAGCGCTGGAACTGCCTTCAGGGTCCTCGCTCTTAGAGGAGGGTTAAAACCTGGAGGGTCCGGGCGTCCCCGTCCCGGCAGCCCAGAAGTTGGCCCGGGGGAAGTCTCCAGTTTTGTTTTTGCGCGAGTCCGGCGGCAAGCGAGGGTTACTATTTTGTTCTTGTGCTATTTCGGGGGCAAAAATTGTTGTGTTCTATGCTCTCTGCGCTACAACACGCTACAACACAACCCGTGCATATACATGTTCTCAGGTTAACGTGCGCCCAGGTATGTACCAGGTGTGTTTTTTTATGCTCACGCTGCCCCCCGCCAGCGCCTAACGCAACCCCCGACTTCCTAGGGGTTGGTGAACGCTCCAAAATCAGACCACCCAATCTGAAACACATTGTTTCATTGGATGTGCTCTCTCTCTGCCATTTTCTCTCTCTCTCTCTTTCTCTCTCTCTGGCAGGCCATCACGGGACCGTCTCAGGTGGACGCTAACTGGAAAGCCCAGCAAGAAATGCTCAAGCGTAGAAAGTGAGTCAGCGCACCCGTAGCACAATAAGACGCTTTTTGTTCTGACGCGGCATTTGTCGTGCTTCTGTATTTGTTCGCGCTGGATTTTTGTTTTTTTGTGCCGGCTGCAGTGAACCAACAACGCAGGTCCTACGAGCACAGAGCTATGTACCTGGTACTTTTTTTTTCCCAGGGTGGCCCTACTTTTTTTTTTGCCTGTTTCTTCCTTCATTCTAGAAACCTTGAAGTATTTGAACGCACTTGTGGCGCCTCGGCTGAGTCGTTAAGCCTGGACTCTGCAGCAGCTTTGTGCAGAGAGGGCGTCGGTATGGCCTCTTTCAAGGTTGAACTCCCTCGTCAACCATTGGGTACTGTAGGCGAAACGACACGGTGACTGACGCGCAAGCGATTGGTGTGGCAGGGTGTGGCAAGATATTCTGCCGGACCCCGTGCCTCTGCTGGAGACTGGAAACGTGTCATGGCCGGTTGCGTCGCGTCCGCTCGCAACGATTTTGTTTCGGCTTGGTGCCATCCTTCTCGCGATTGTGGGCGACAAATGTTACATCAGTACTTACGTTGAGTGAGGTGGGGTTGGAAAAACATATACCTGGTATGATACAACGAGTACCAGGATACGATAGTGTAAGTACCGTTCATGAGCTTCGTCGGGTGTGAAAGCAGTAGCCCAGACTATTATTTATTGCCGTGGTTCGTAAATGAAGTCGGGGACAACGGTTAATGACAATGAGTACCCCTCTCCCCCCTCCTGCCCGTGCTTCTTCCTCTCTCCCCCTCCGCCAATTATGTCGGGGTACGCTGTGTTTCTTTTTTGCTTCCAGCAACAAGGACACCATGAACAAGTACAAGTCAGGGGTGAACGAAAAAAGGCAGCAGGCCGATGCCAAGGTGAGACACGATTTGGAGACGATTGGGACATGTTAAAAAAAATATTGTTGTGGTGGAGTGTCTCCTGGTCTGTTTTGATTTTCTCCGTCGTCGCCGCCGCCCCCGCATTTTTGCCAAGGCGTTCCACGCACCGCCGAGTAACGCGAGCATCTGGCCCTGACCGATTTGTCGACCCTTCTGGAAACCCGATGTCGCGACCGAAAAGAGGATAAGCTTGGTGTGGTGTGAGGGCAGCGAGCGCGCAGCAATACGTGTAGCAGCATGCTGCGCCCGTGCCCGTGCCGCCCGACTATTGACATTGTATTGTCGGGCACCGTATTTGTTTTTATACCCCAACCCAGCAATGGACGATATGCTGTAGTCGTTATTTTTTGTCGTCACTTTTCCCTCTAAACTCCCGAAAGGGATAATGCCGCCAACGACCAACAAAACCCACACCACCCCGAAGAGCTCTGCAAACGTCTATTAATAGTCTATGCAATCCGTCGCATCACCTCTCCGCCCGCCAGACAACTTCAACGACCCCGACGACAGTAAGCCAACCGAATCCTTTCGCTGTAGAAACCCCTTGCGTCACGGTTTGCACGTGTTAATCGGCCTCCTTACCGTACATGCACGCACCACAGCAGCGGCTGTGTCGTGCAAACGCAAAAAATGTCGAACCCTTTTTCGTCACTTTTTTTTTTTTGTCTTCCGAGTCGTTAACCCCTCTAATTCTAAAATCTGCTCAAAAGCTTGGAGCAAAAGTACTCGGAATCAGAGTTGGGGGGTCATTTTTCGTCGTGTATTTGTTTTGCGTCAACGTTCTTCTCTGGCGCCAGCGGTCTTGTGCTCTGCGGTGCAACTAACTGCAACTAAGCGCGGCTTCTGCGCCCGCCCACCCACCCACCCACCCACGGTCGTACTCAACACACCCACTCATTCATTCGCCCTCCTGCCCACCCTCCCACCCACCGTCCAGGCGAACAAGTGGGCGTGGCAGAACAAGAGGGGCTCTGAGGACCCTCTGGTGGCGTGGAAGAAGATGAAGGAGGCCGGAAAGATCGACGACATTTATGATGTGAGACTAAAATATAAAAGACCGGGCCGGCCCTTGATCTCGGTGGCGGCAGCGGAGGGGGAAGGGAGGGGGTGGGGAAGGCGCTTTTGCAGGAAGAGTAGACCAGGGGAGGAACCGCGGGTCGGCCGGTGTTTAACTCGAACGGCACCAGCAGTACACCTCGAAGCTGCAGACATGTGCCATCTAAAATCCAATTCTCTTGGCGATGCTTTCGTGTTTTTTGTTTCCTTCTGGGGGCCACCGTGATAGATATGGCTCGCCGTATTGATAGCGTGGACCCAAAACGAACGACACCTGTTTCTACCCCTTTTTTTCCACCGCGGGAGTAGTAGGCGTCCGTCTAACTATCCCCCTCCTGCCCCCCCCGGGTACCCGCCGCGCCGGCATCGTTGCCGCCGCCACCACTACCGCCACGACCGCTACCGCCGCCGCCTCTTTTCGAGCTCATACACCACTTTCAGCAAGGGAGAAAAGTGAAACGAAAAACGTTCTAGGGGGAAAACGTATACGATGGCGATGTCGTACTTTGTTTTCACCCGTCCCGCCCCACACGGGATGTTTTTCGTCCACCGCCCCCCCCCCCCCCCCGCCTCCGCGCGCGCCCCTAGTTGAAAGCGATGTATTGTTCCGCCCACCCGCTCGCCTCACCGTCTTCACACGTCGCACCTTCGTCCGTGCCTGTTTCGTGTCGCAGGATGATGAGCCGGAGGGAGGCATCCCCATCCCCATGGCGAGCTTCGGCGTGGGCGGAAGCTTCGGCGTCGGTGGCAAGTGGGACGAGGGTGGCCGATTCGACCTCCGCCTCCCGTACGCCGACCAGGTGCGTGCTGAGTAAGCACCATACCATGCCTTGGCGTTTTTCGTTTATTTATTGTTCGTTTGTTTTTTTGTTGATTTTGCACACCGCGGTGGTGGATGGGCGTGAGGAGCAAGCTAATTGATGGTGTCCGGGATTCTGGAGGCGTTCTACTGCTGTAGCGGTTGGTTGTTCGGGCTGGTTGCGGTCCGGTTCGATGTATTAGAGGGTCGTTGCGGGCCCCATTGGCCCGCCGGAGGCGAGCTGCGGTAGCGGTATCGGTAGCTGGCAGTAATGTTATCGGTACGTAGCGGTATCTAATGGTAATGTGAGCGGTAACGGCAACTGGTGGTAACATTAGCGGCAACGAAAACGGTAAGGGCAATGGCAAATGTATTGCCAGCGGTATCGGTATCGGTAATATTTGCGGTAGCGCCAACGGGAACGATAGCGGTAATTCACCGTAGTAATAGCGGTAACGGTAGCAGTAATATTCGCGGTAATGCCAACGACAACGATAGCGCGTTTTAGGCGATGGGGCGGGAGCGCTGACGCATGCAGTGCAAGCGTGCGAACTGGGCTATTAGCGACGAATTCGGCGAGAAGACTTGTCGCCTCTCTTGGCTCTAAAGGCTTCTATAGCACGGCCCTCCATCGTCTATATTTAGCAGTGGCGAACGAAAATTCGATGGGCGCGTCGTACTGCCGGCATCAAGTTTTGTTGCGAGTCGTCGCCTTGCTTCCTTCACTCGCTATCGATTATGGTGTTCATGGTGGCGATGGCATGCTACCCTCTTCCTCTCTCTCGGCGTTATTGATAATGCGCCCCATTTCCGTCTGCTGAATTTCGATGTCAACCTGTTACCCCTTTTGGGTTTTCCAGAATGGCTTGATGGCTTAGAGTTAGGGAACACACTAACATCCAACATATTAAACGGGACTTTTGAAATTACCTGATAGTGTACACCTTTTGCCGACCGGGGCGTCGCAAACCAAATATTCGATTTCGTCAGCCCCTTGACCCCTTCCCCCCCATGTGCCTCTACGCGCCGGTATGCAACGCCTGATGCCATTTGGAACTCCAGGGCTACGTGGACCCGGACGAGGCCCCCATGAAGAAAATCAGCAGCATTTTCGGGTGGAATAAGAAGAAGGCAGAGGAGCCCGAGCCTGTGGCGACAAAATCCAAGAAAATGTCGGCCAAAAAGCCTGTCCCTAAGAAGGGAGCAAAGGCGGCTGAAGTCGAGCCCAAGAAGAAAGGCTGGTGGTAGTAGAGCTGTGCAGCCCGGTGCTCTCAAGCTGTCTTCCAAGAGGGGCTGGTTGTGGAGCTGTACAGTCCGTTGCTCGCAAAAGGTTATCACACATGATCTTTTTAATTTATATTGGGGGGGGGGGGGTGGGGGAGAGAGAGAGGACCGAGAGGTTCCCCTGGTCTCCCGTTCTCCACTACGCTACCACCGTCGTCAACCATTTGCGAAACATTTTTTGTATGCTGGTAGTGGCCACCGGTAGCGAGGGTTGTGTGTCTCCCGCTTCCCTTCGAAGCCTGTCGAATGCTTCAACGATTCGAGTCAGCGTGGACACTCTCGCGCGCTTCCCCTCAATTGTGTTTTGAGTTATCGGATTAATCTGGTGGCTCGGTGCCTGTTGCATCAATCAAATGTATTTTGTTTCCTCGGGCGTCGGTCAGGGTGGTCAAGGAAACGGTGGGTAGGGGGGGGGGGCACAGACCGCGCCCACGCCTGCATGCATGCGGTACGGCGGCGGTGGAACAGCCGGTTGAGGTCTTCCTTGAATTAGATGCTAGAGATTGGGCGTGTGTACAGTAGGTATCGGGTGGGTGCTCGGAAGTTTGCGCGGATAATACAACTTGAGCGAGGATTCGAAAAAAAGGAGTTGTATCACGTGTCGAAGGCGGTGGCAATACGTACTGCTGAGTGCGGCGGGTGCGGAACCGTTCGGCCCCGGGCATATGTTCACTCGTCTATTGGTGACGGCAGACAAACTATCGGTGGGTCTCTTTGACGATGTCTCATACCAGTATGCAGGTCTTCGGGCTACATGGCACTCCGCTGTTCGTAAATTCGCCACGGAATTGTCTTTTAAATCTCATGGGATTGCACAACTACTAATATTAAAATTAAATAGGTTGTGACAATTCACACAGGATTGCAAATACGTTATGACGGTCAAATGGGAATGCAGATACATTATGATGAGTCGAATGGGATTGCAAATACACTACGACAGTCCAACGGGATTGCAAGTACATGATGACCGGCAGTTCGTCAGTTGAAGAGCCTAATCAGTCAGAAGACATTGAACCCGAAATCTCTTCCGTAGCAATGTTATGCCATGGAACTATAATAATAATCGCAACCACTGCTGTGGTCGGCAACGCAACATAGTCCAGTACCAATTTAATACCCGATTTTTTCCACATCGCGATAGTGATGTTTTTGACAACCCGACCCTTGCTTCGATAAACGCCGTGGTGTTGATTGGACTGGGGGACACAGAGAAAGAGGGCTCGTGGACAAAAATATGGCGGCCATCTGGCCCGGGGGCCTGCTTGTCGTTTGTATCCGACAACCGCATATAACCTTACGCGCCCAAGGGGTTGCTCCAAGGAACTGCGCCCGTCCTGGCGGGGAGAAAACAAAAACATATTTTGATAAACGAGAGAAAGCTACCTTCGGCTCGCAACAAGCTCTTCTGGTCTCTTCGACGCCACGGCTGCTGGTACGCTGTGGAAAACAATCGCGCGATTCCTTACCCACTAAGTAGCCTGCAACATCTGCGAACCAGAACCTACGAATAGTCCATATGCTGCCGTAATACGTCCTCTTCTCCAACGCATGTTTTTGGTTGGGGGAAAGGTCCATCTTGACATGCTTGGCAATCAGATTCGAGAAAAAACACTGTTCTCACAGCTGCAGACTTCGTGAAACTCCTTGTACTTGTAGTTGACTGAAAACACACAACACCCTCACCATACACACTCCCATACATACATGCCTATCGGGCGACCGGAACGAATCCCCGGTTGTGCTGTGCGGCGTTCTACCTACTGTGGTTTCCGTGACCCTTCTATTGTTATTAATAGTCACGTCGGCCACAATGTCAAGTCGACAACTTCTGCAAAAGGTGACCGATGAACCACGTGCTCTTTGACGCGTGCTACGTAAGGGTATACCAGGCAGCATTTTTTGCCTTATGAGGCAAATATTTTTCACTGACGGGGTTTCTCACCTACGCAACTACTCAAAATCGTTGATCTCATTCTTGTTTCCGATTTATCCAACAATACCTACGATAGGCCGATGTTAAGCGTCCGTTTTTTACCAAATGCAGTTTTTGGGAAGAGACGTTGAGCTCCTCATGCTAGAAACCTAAAAAAATAATAGATTTCTAGTCAATCACGCACCTTGTTGTGTAAGGACAGTGTATATATATATATATATATATATATATATGGATATATATATATTTCTGCCCCGGAGAGCGAGAGGAAACCCCTGTCCACACTTATTCATCAAGTTTTCGTGTACCGGTTCGAACCCGGTTCGTTTCTTCCACCTTGGTCGGGCCTGTCTGTGACCGTCATTAAAGTGTGGTTTACTCCGAGGATGCAGGCACCTGAGTCTAGATATTATCTCTCCCGACTCAGGTAGTGTGGGATTTGAACCCACTAAAACCCCTCATAGTCTCCCCAGCTTGGCTCAGTACACGAGTCACCCTATCCGTCTGGGCGTTGGTCCGCAGGGATAGTGACTTGCACACAGCTCGTCTGGGCTATAGATTAACCGAATGCTTGGTTAATCGTCATCACGCAGGCCGGCGCGATTTGTTTCGATTAACCAGCCGTGAGGGTCCCAGAACACAGACATAAGACACGTTTTTTTTCCGATGAACCAGCGCTTCAGGACCGCACCACACAGTCTACCCGCGCGCGAATGCTTCCATTCGCGGGATGCTTCACGCACGTAACCAACCACCTCTCGCCCAAAACAAGACAAAAACTGTTAGGCATGACAACGAAGGGCATGCAACGTCGACCGTAAACTCGGTCAGCGTCTTTGGCCACCTGACCACAACATGACGCGTCCGAACATCCACCCTGTTGAGGAAACCCGCCGCAACGTGGGGAAAAGTCCCCCAGGCTATCATACATTACCACAAAAAACAGCAACAAGCGAAACCCCATGTGTAAGGTGATGTGACACCCGATATGCAAGGGTTGTTTTGACAAACAATTACGGTTCACTAAAAATTTTCAAGACAGTCTGAGATCCGACTGAAAAGTGGCCTCGACGCGCACAAGGCGGAAGAGACGACCGGAGCAGGCACTACCCGATCGCATTTTATTAACGCTAAAATGGCATACTATCAAAAACACAAAGCACCAAGGTACACCCGCTCCCGCGCGTCTCCAGCCCAGCGGTTACTACTGCTGCTATAGCTGCTGCGGCTTCTGTCGCGCGCAAGCCGCGGCGCACAAGGCACGGGTGGTGGTGGGGTGACTGACCCTCCGCCCACATGAAAACAAAAAATGGTGTCGCTGTTGTACGTACCATAGTATCCATGCGTGTCACTCGGTGCTAACAGAGCCGCCATTTCGGAGCGCAACACGCAACAATACCAGCATCACCACCACGATCACCCACCGGCATCAACACGAACACCGCCATCACCACCACCACCACCACCACCACCACCACCACCACCACCACCACCACAAAACCTCGGCGTACCGAAGAGCACGCAAAAAAGAAAGCAAGAACAACACGGCCGGTAGACCGTCCAAGGAAGCTGTCATGTATTTCCGACGTGTTGCAGAAATAGCACACGCACGGCCGGTATTTATCACTCCCAGTCTACTGCGAATGGAGGGATGGGAGGGGGGGGGGAGGGGGTAAGGCGGGCGACTATCCCCCCCCTCTCCCCCTGGGAATGCCTCCCCCCGAATCAGTTCGGACTCGCGCTGGGTCGCCTTTCTAGAGCGAAAAAATTTCGTCAAAAATAATTAAATATAATAAATAAACACGGTCTCCATTATTTCAAGATACAAGGATGCCATGACGGTAGAAGAACGAAAACACACCACAGAAGGAGACGGTGCAAACGCATGCAGTTCCGATGGACACGACCTTGAAGAAGAAGTGATCATCCTCCAACCCACTCGGCAGGTTCATCCCTGTCGTCGGTTTCAGAGCACGGAGGTAACGCGCGGGATGAGGAGGAGAGGAGGGACAAGCGGAAGGTTACACGTCAACGGTAAAATCAACACGGGTCACTCAAGTTCGGTGAATATCGTAAGGTGAGATACAGCAGCATATGGCGAGCCGGATGTCTAAGCTCAACTCAGGGCCAGTAAAGATGGGGACATCCGAGGTACATTCCCGGGTTCCCCATGTGGATATGGATCTTGTGGCGAGTATGTAGGATACGTAGCGGTGAAAGGCGGAGGGGCTGTCAAGGACCACGGCGTAGACCCGCGTATTGGTACCAGCATATTTGTATTCTCGCCACTATTGTACCTGTTCTTGTAAACTTTATGTTTTCAGGGCCAACATTGTTCCGCGAGCATCTTCTTACTATAATTTCCACTAACATTTCATAATGCTATGGTCCTCGCCCTACGCGAGGTTTACACTATCCACAAATATCCCAAAAAGTTATGAGGTTCGTGCTATGCAAGAGTCTACGATTTCCACAAATATTATAACATGTTGTGAACCTCGTGATGAGGTCTATATCTCCAATCTCCATGTATTATAACAGGTTATGAGCCTCGTGTTACACGACTGTCTACAGGTGCTGCAAATGTTCGTACAGGTCAATAATAATCTCGTGTTACGCGAATGTCTACAGATTCCACAAGCATTTCAACGTGTGATCGGGCTTGTCCTGCGCGAGGCTTACCAAATCCACGAATATCCCAACAGGTTATGAGACTCGGGCTACGCAAGGGTGTACGGATTCCACGAAATATGCCTCGTCGAACGCAAGGGTCTACATAATTCACAAACGCAGCTTGCGAAGTTGAGGATCAACCACTTAATCGGTCGCACTCACAGCTCATGTATTTGTAACAATGTAATTAAAAAATCCTAAAAGGCTATGAGTCTCGTGGCACACGAGGTTCTACAGAACCCACAAATATACTAACAGGTTATGAGCCTCGTGCTACGCGATGGTCTGCATATCCCACAACGTTATGCAAGGGTCTACGTCATTTGCTTGTAACTCTCGTTCCTATTTTTAGGACAACGGCAAGAGGAGTCGCGGCTACAACAGCATCATTACCCAACAACAACACCACCACTACCAAGAACACCAATACTAAAGCAAGCGCAGCGGTCTGTGATTGTCCGGACACATCGTGGTGACATCCCCGGGTTTCATAGGTGGACATCGATCGAACAGCGTGTACAACAGGCACTGCTGCTGCTGCTGCTGCTGCTGTCGAATACTGTCTCACCGAAGACGCCTGAAACGAGGGTGCCGAGGGTGAAGCACGTGGAAGCCATGCTGAACACCAGCCCGGCCGTAAGGATTCTATTACGGGCGATGTCGAGCTTCACCATCACGAGGGCCTCCGTACTGCGCGCTCGCCCCTGAAGCAGCTCCAACACGTTATAAATTGAGTTGATATCCTGTTGCATTCAAAAGTCAGCGAGTTTCGAACACAATCAGAGGATGCGGGGGGGAGGGGGGCACGGGGCGCCGAGGAGAGCGTCGCGTGGATGCCAGGACACAAGAGGTACGCATTGTTTTCAAGTGCCCATTCATCCCGACTTCAGCTGCTTCGATGCGAAAATTGGTGAGCCACGAGAAGGGTAGTGCCGCTATGACGTCATTGGAGAGGCAAAGAGGCCAGTGTGGTGGGTGCGGACGGCCAAAAAAAAATAAAAAAATCCGAATGACGATGAAGCGTAGCCGGAGAAACAATAAACCATGTTCACCAAACGTGTATATTTCGTACTTTTTGGCCACCACGAGCCACAAGACAGGAACTCGCCGATCAAGCCTTGTACGAAACGTTGAGAAAACGAAAATCGGGATTCCGCCATGCTGAGCACGCAACCCAAACAACCGAAACAAGAGGTCGATGAGTGCATGCCCCCCACCTGCAGGTACGCCTCCAGCAGCAACTCCATCTCTTCGTGGTCTTCCAGTACCTCCACACACAGGGGCTGCACGTAATCCTCCGGGTTCTGGTACATTCTCGTGAGGTTCATCATCGCCAAGTCGGTGTCATCTTCGAGCACCTTACAAAAAAAGCAGAACAAAACGTAAAAAAAAAACAGTTCAATTTTCTCTCCAAAAACAATCACAAAAAAAGTAAAAACAAACAAAAACTAACAGGGTTTGCGAGTTTCGCCCGGCGGGCTTGGGTGGGTGGGGGGGGCGTACTCATTAGTTGCTTGCCTTAATCAATTGACCATCGACCACGCATCTGTTTCGAGATGGAGCACCCGCAAACGACCTTCACATTCAACAGCAAAAAAAAATGACTCCCAGGGTCTACGTTTGAGCCAAACAAACACGCGCCTGCCTCGCAGTCTTTTGGGCTTGCAACAGACAACGAACGGCGGCGTTGTCATCGGTTAGTTTCAAAAAAAGAGAAACATCTTTTCAAACACAAATCGAAGCCACAAGGTCGTGTCGTTGCCTTGCTCGTGGAATTTTTATATGTATGGCGCCACCCGCGCACCAGCCGCACGTCAGCAGTGTTCAGGTTGTCGGAAGCAGCTCACGTGCAACAGCGTTTTATCGTTGCACATCGCTTCTTCCCGCGGGGGAAAAACGGCTAATTTTCCTCCTGATGCACCCACTGACCCTCCCTGCCAACCCTCTTGGCTTTGGCGTCGTCGTGAAAGCGTTACGATAGAGACGAGCCGCCCCCGCCCATGCACTTGAAGTCTACGCCGCTACGCCAACTCTCCCTCTGTGTGAACACAACTTCTTCGCGCGGCCCCACGCAAGGAATTGGAGTCACTGACATACTGCTGTCGTCGGAAATTATTCCATAATAAAATCAACACAAAATTAAAGGGGCAAACGTTTGCCACAAAACAAATTTGACACGTAAAATACATGAACAAAAATATTGGTATATATGCCCGTTTTCCATCTGTTACCCTACCTGGTAATATAACAGCAGTATTCAATAAATATACGAAGACAAGTGGTAAACTAATCCCTGGTACGACACTGCGCGCGAGAGCAGCGGGTACAAACTAACACGAGACAGTCGCGGCCGCGGCGGCGTTAACTCAAGAGTAACTGACCATTAGCAGCGCTCGTCGTCTGGCCTTGGCCCTGTTCTCGAGCACGTTGATGTTGTTCAGCAGGACGCGGAACCTATCGTTACTCTTGGTGGAAGTCGCGGCCCTTCCTGGCCCCTCCAAGATCTGTACGATGTCGGCGATCGGACGCTCCACCTCTCGTACCTCTCTCTCCTGCACCAAGCAACGAACGTCAACAGCAACAACAACGACAACGATGACCGTTAAACAATGACGAAAACAACGATAACACCGACATTCACAATGGCTGCGACAGCGAACACGCCAACAGGAGCAAGAACACGGTTAACCCTTTTAGAGCTGTAGTCCCGTTTCGGCGACAAATTACTTAGAACTTGAGTGGTTTGTCCCCAAAACTGCAGTCCTAAAAGGATTGATAACAAGATCAAGAACAAGAGCAACCTATGGGCCAGGCGTGGCATCCCACCGCAAACCGACGAGCTTCTCTTGCTGCCAAGTCTCTACCCAACTTTTCGCGGTGAAATCCGATCTCAAAGGGTCGGGCACAATAAAAACCCACGAAGGGAAAAAGGCCGCGCCAAGTAGAAACAATACCTGGTATCAGGTACCTGGTATGATATCGTGCCTGGTTGAAAAAAAACTGGTACCTACAGCAGTAGTGTAAATACCACGTACTTCGTACCTGGTATAGTTTAAGTGAACAAAAACATGTAAAAAAAAATAATCGAAACCGATCGTTTCGCCAGTGGTGTCCCCTATCCCCCCCCGCCGCAACACGTATAGGTTGGGTTGGCGTCGGTTGGCAACGACACCGTGAAACATACCGCTCACTACGCGAGCTAGACAACCAGGGTACCGTTTTTTTTCGTTTTTTTTTTGGCGGTCGCCCACAGCTGGTGGTCGAGCTAGATCATTTGTGCGAGTTGAAGAACCTGTATTCCGCACAAGGGATTTGATCGTATCACGTAATGTTCATGGTATGGCACCCAAGAGGCAGTTGCATAGCACTCCCATTGCTGTCTCTGGAAGTGGCCACACCGGAAAATGAATTAACTCATACAAGCTGTTATCCATATGCAAGAAAATCCGCCTCACAAGCGATTCTTAGTAGGATGCAGCTCACCCTTCATGCGACTCGCCGAACACCTAACGGCGCTTCGCGCTTGGTGCAAGCAATGTCTGCCTGGTCGGTAAAAAACCCGACATGTTCCGTCCCGGCATTGTAGGGATGCGAGGGTCGATGGTCATACGACTACGCCCATGTATGAGATCGAGCACTCACCAGGCGCTTCGACGAAACGGACAGTAACGCTTCGACGGCTTTCAGCTCGAACTCGTAGACGTCGTCCGTGTTTTCCGATACCGCCTTTCGTACCTCCATCAAAATGCTGTCCGCGCCGGGATCAACAACGAGCAGAATCCTGCCGTGACCGAAACAAGTTGAGACGCGAAGCGGAGTGAACCCAAGCGAAGCAAGGCAGGAAAAAATTTACCTACGTACAGGTGCCTCTTTAGACCCCTCTCTCTCTCTCTCTCTCTCTCTCTCTCTCTCTCTCTCTCTCTCTCTCTCTCTCTCCCCACGATCGCGCTCAAAAGCAAACACGAAAGCGTGCGAGAAGAACAGTAAAAATATACAGGACACAAGACAACACACACAACATGCCATGAAAACACAGGGGACACCAAAACACGACAAAACACAGCGTAACATGAGACGCGCCAAGGCCCACCGCGCCAAGTTTTTCAGTGAGCAACAGCACTCGAAAGAACGAGCGAGTTCAGGTGGTGGCTCGGCTCGACTTTGCACAAAACAAGAAGAAAACACACACAATAGCGCCGAAAACAGCTCAAGACATACCCTGCCTCACATTAACAATCGAAGCCTCAGGCCGAAAAAGATACCCGCAATTCAACCACCTCACATTAAAACCGAGTGAGTTTGTCCCCAAAAGTCCCCAAAGATCTGAGAGCAATCCGTGCAGAGGCTATGTACTCCCCTTGCCCGCAAAACAAAACAAAACACAGCTCAACCCTTCCGTGGCCGACGCTCAAGGCAAGGCGTGTGAACGCGCGGCGGTAGCTGGGAGGTAGTCGTCGAGTGTTTTAACCCTTCAAGGACCGCAGTCCCGTTTTGACGACAAACTACTGATTAATTTGACTGGATTGTCCCGAAAATGGGAGTGCCGTAGGGTTGACCCTCTAGGACTGCAGTCCCGTTTTGACGAGAAACTAGTTGTAAGTTGACTGGATTGTCCCGAAAATGAGACTGCAGTACTAACAGTCCGAAAAGGGTTAAAGCGTCACCCCGTGTACCGTGAACGGCAGAGCCGGAGCGAGGGCTGTGTACACCTCGGCCAGCTTCCAAAAAAATGGTTGAACTGCTGTGCTTGGGAACAAAATGGTTGGAATATACTTGAATTCGGAGCGGTGCCTCGTACTACAGGGTATCGTAGAATATACTGGTATGTAACTACAGCAGTCGCCTTTATGGTATACTCGGTAGGTGGCGATTCCGTCGCTTGCAATTCCGTAATAACCTGTAGACAGCTAATGACTCTGAAAACCTACACAGCCCGTAGAAGAGCGGGCGATCGAAACATCACACCAAGCTTGCAGGGATGAGTTTTGACCAATTTTTCGATCTCACAGCTGCGTTTGCTTGTTTTGTTATTTTTTTCATATATACCAGGTACCAGTATACGACTACTTACGAGCGTGAATATCTTGACACCACTTTTTGTCCAAAACAAACAAATCTGACTGACGGCGTCCTTGACTGGGGAACTGTGTACATGGTACTGTGGACGGAAATATAAGGACCGTTTACACACTAATATGAATACCAAGCAAGTCTTATCTTCCCACCCAGGGTCGTGTGTATCACCCAATGTCGTTGGAAGGCCACTCTCGTCCCGATATTGTTTTTGTCCTCGATGGAAAGCATTCAAGCGCTGTTCTCAGTTTGGCTGTGTCTTTTTTTTTCCGTGAGGTCGCATTCGGGGGGTTTGGTGAGAACGACGACACGCAGACGGCACCCCACAAGGTGGGGTTTGGCTCAGACCGGGAGTGTCGGCTACCGGTGCTCGTGACCGTAGAGGGCGGGGATATGGGATATTCCTGTACATTCTCACACTAGTTTGAAGATTGAAATGATCGAAGCGTTGGAAGCGAGGAACGGCAGGGCTCATACCAAGGCACCCATGAGAGGGTGTGGGCACAAGGATTTGTCGAAACAACAGAAGGATGCTCGACGGGGCTGTCACAGCAGCACATAGTCAAGCGGGAAATACACAAAATCAGAGCCAATAGCAGGAAAAAAACAAAAATAATCGAGCCATCCTTATACAAACATGAAATTGTCAGCACCATCCTTAACCTTTTAGGACCGCAGTCCCGTCCTGGGGGCAAACTACTTGCAATTTGAGTAATTTCTGCCCAGAAACGGGACTGCAGTGCTACTCTGAAAGGGTTAAAACATACCGGTACATATTTCCAGGGCTTTTCGCGGGTCAGGTCAAACCTCACGGGTCGGGTCGGGTCGGGTCAGCTGACCCGACCCGACCCGCGAATTTTTTGAGGCATATTGACTCGACCCGACCCGACCCGTGAGATTTGAAAATCTCCTGACCCGACGCGACCCGACCCGACCCGCGAGATTTCAAAACTTCCTGACCCGACCCGACCCGACCCGCCACCTTCCGATTGACCCGTGAGGAACGGGTTTCATGCGGGTCGGGTCACCCTGACCCGCGAGACCATATATCTTGACCCGCAGGTTCGACCCGCGGATGTGGCCCATGGGTCGGGACTTCAAAAACCATTTAGTGTTCATTTTAGTGCCTCGCAGCGATATATAACCTGGCTGTAGTGGGTATAGATGGATGCGGGCATGCGTATACGAATTGGACGGTGTTTTAATGTTTTAATGTGATACCAAAGGAGTATTATGGAGTATTGGTACGAGAAAAGCCGTTGGGTAGGAGAGCGGGAAATGATTCAAGCGTCGGATCCGCGAGCCGAATGCGCGGGTCCGACCCGCGGGTGGGTAGAAAACAACTCGCGGGTCATGCTGGCCCGACCCGCGAGTGACCCGCTTCTCGCGGGTCGTGACCTGACCCGACCCGTGAGATTTTCATCACCTCTTGACCCGACCCGACCCGACCCGTGAGATTTGAAAAACTCTTGACCCGACCTGACCCGACCTGACCCGACCCGACCCGACCCGTGAGATTTTGAACACTTGCTGACCCGACCCGCGGGTCGGGTCATGACCCGCGAAAAGCCCTGCATATTTCTTGTTTATACTGCGGCGGTTGTGCGTTAAGAGACGGCGGCGGAAAATTACAGCAGCACAAGTATGGTGCCCACCAATACATCTGTATGGAAGCACGGAAAATGTTCGACAGAGGATGCTCGCGGGGAAACACGACCACTCTGTCCTAAGCGCGATTTGTGTATCGACTCTGAACTAATGAACATCCTCGATATTTTAGAAGCGGCGAGGGCTACTGCGAACGAACGAAAAACCAGTATTAATACCACTCTGTCCCGGAGTACAAGGGATGCGGACAGACGGACGGACAGACAGACAGACAAATCCGCAATTACCAAAACAGAGACTGGGGGGGGGGGATCATTTGTTGCTTGCCTCAGTCATTTGACTCATCGACCACGCATCCCTTTCGAGGTGGAGCACTGGGGGAGTAGGAGGAAATGGTGGCACACTAATTTGAAGCTCGAAATGATCGGAGTAAACGAAGAACTTTCTTTGCTCCGATTTATCTCGTTCAATCTGATTGAACTATAGTTGGTTCCGATTGGTAAAAAAATGAATCACCAAGCAGGCATTTTCCTTTTGGTCGAGGGAAATACGATTCGATCCGACCCAACAGGATTGTACTCCGATTGAAATCGAGTTGGAGGAGTGGCACAGACACAATAGCAATACGGAGTACTATTAATAATAGTACGATCGAGTAGCAGCACAGCAGCGGTTCTGTTGTACATACTGAAAACGTATATACCTGGTAACGTTTAGTACCGGCTATAGCTCGATCTGGCATCTAAAATAAACTTCTCGCTTTCGGCACAGACTACTCAACTTTCAACTACTGCAGTGAAGTCTCCAAAACGGGACAGCAGTCCTACGAGAGTTAAGGGTCGTCCGGCTCAACTACTATTACGGGGGACCATATTAAATAGGACCTATTGTATACACAATCACCTATATATCTACCCATTTTTACCAACAATATTTGGTCCTATTTACTATGGTCCCCCGAAATATTACAAAAACGGTCCTCATACGAAGGGTACCTACTACCAGGTACTACTGTACGCGTAGGTCAGAGAATTACTCACCGGGTTGCACTTTCATTTTTTTCTCTAAAGTCAGTTTTAGAGTCAGAGTCGTGTGTAGATGAGGAGCCTCACAATAACTACAGGAGGTGCTAAGTACCCCAGAGGTTGTCCTCCCTACCATAGCCTGCGTCATCTTGATTCAAAACGTCAAACCAGGCTTGACTCTGAACTCCCCG
Organism: Nereocystis luetkeana; assembly: GCA_031213475.1. Classification (NCBI taxonomy): domain Eukaryota; class Phaeophyceae; order Laminariales; family Laminariaceae; genus Nereocystis; species Nereocystis luetkeana. The sequence goes on along the minus strand of JARUPZ010000002.1, from coordinate 1,071,173 downwards.
ACACCACCTGGGAAATTTCCCAAAAATAACTTGTCGTGCGGAGTTGCTGCTGGTGGTGTGGAATACTGTACCAACCATTTAACAAAAACGGACAGATCATCCACGCCCACTTCATGATATCCTGTAGTCTTTCATGGCAGATAGGTCTGTATGGTCTGTATGATCTATATGGTCTAGCTCATGTTATCAAGTGGGAGCCGTACAATCTGCATGATCTGGGGTATACATTTCCTGGGTTGAAGTTGTACTCTACAAATCCTGAACAACCGATATTAATGGCGTGTTAGGACCATTCTTATCGGAAAGCTTTCCCCCCCCCAAAATTCCCATATTTTTTTTCGCGCAATTCTTAATCTTCCATATTTTTCTGATTTTTTTCTTTCCAAACATGTGAAATCTAACTTTCCTGATTTTTTATGCTTGTAAAGAATTTCACAGATTGTGACAGAACGTCTCCGTATCTTGATACATAATTCCATTATTTCCAAACTTGGAAAATTCTGGAAAACGAAGCCCCCCGACAAGACCGGGCCTTAGGATCTACCTAGGTGGTCTGTCTGTCCGACTATCGACCATTTCGTCCAAGCTGGGAGAAGTCGTCGTAAGCACGACGTGCTGGCCTGAAAAAAGTCACCTGTCTACAAGGACGATCCCCCTGATCGTCTCGAAGTTGATCAGGATGCAGTTTCGCCGCACGCTGATGGCTGGCTCGCTCTTCGACTGAGAGCTGAACAGTTGCCGCATATCGCGCAAGTGGAGCTTAAGGCTAGACATCGTCAATCCCCCTGCTGTGCGGAGGCGGGAGGCGGAGGCGGGAGGCGGGCGGGGGTGGTGGGGGGGAGGGAGCGGGTACACGCGGCAACAAAACGGAAGGAATTAACAAACAGCAACGTAGGGTGGTATACTCAGAGGAACCGCCGCCGTTCCTGCGGCGTTTCTGCCTCGATGCGGTCTCTAGTGACGGGGGGTTCACTTGTCCGGGTGAAGACGACTGATCAGATCCCACAACCAAGACGGCGAAAAACAATGACTAAATAGCCCCCAGGAAGCAAAACACACACCACAAGCAATAGCCTAGTACGAAACAAAATCAACGGCACCATCACCACCACCACCAACAACGCCAAAAACAAAGGCACGCCGCGAAAAAACACCGCAGTACAACACATCTCAGCAAAACTCAGCCCAGCCCAGCCCAGCCCTCATCCTACCCCACCCCATCCCGTCTTATTTCCACCCCACTCGACCCCACCCTACCCCGACTCACCCGCATTAGACCAGCTCCGTCGCAGCCGAACCCCGTCGCTGTTAGACCCCGGGTAACGGTCCCCCCTCCTCACATGCCCTCCTCTGTCGCTCTTGGGCGACGAAAGGCGGGAGGGTGAGCGAGAGGGCGGGGGCGGTAGCTGCTGCTGCTGCTGCTGCTGTGCGCAATCTCCGATGACTCCGTCGGCGGACACACCTACCCCCAGCGCGTAGGGAGCTACAATCTCTGCGGACAAAAAAACGGGGCAAGTTGTTATGTTCTTGTTGGCGGTGGTGGTAGTGGCAGTGGTGGCGGTAGTAGTGGTGGTGGTCGTGGTTGTTGCTGTTGTCACTGTTGGGAGTTTTTTATGCTGCTGTTGTCACCGTCGTAATAAGCACTAAGACGCAAGTAACCCAGCAGCACGACACGCCGATCATACCCACACCGCAAGCGGGGGCCGAAGCGCAAGGTGTAAGGCGTGATCCTTGCTGGCGAGGGAAAAAAACAAAACGGCGGCGCGGTCCTAGCCTCAGGCTGTGACGGCAGGCAGACCACGCGGCGCGCCTTCATCGTTTTTTAAGGCCCCGCCGATTCTTCATTCCAAGATAAAACGACAGCGAATGTCCACACAAACCGAGCGAGCTCTCTCTTCCTGCCTTCGGCTGCCACCGCGATCAATCCTCCCCCCTTATATCTTTTACATAGGTTGGGTTGGCGTCGGTTGGCAACGACACTGTGAACCATGCCGCTCGCTACGTGAGCTAGACAACCAGGGTACCGTCTTGTTCTTTGGAGGTCGGTTACAGCTGGCGATCGAGTCAGATCTTTTGTACGGGGTGGAGAACCGTTACTCTGCACAAGGGAATTGATCGTATCTCGTACCTGGTAGTGTTTATGGTAAGGCACCCATGAGGCAGTTACATAGTACCCACATTGCTGTCTCGGGAAGTGGCCACACCGGAAACTTAAGTAACCCATAGAAGCTGCCATCCACATGCAAGTCCGCCTCACAAGCGTTCATAGTAGGATGCAGCTCACCCTTCATGCGACTCGCCGAACACCTCACGGCGCGTCGTGGTGCAAGCAATGCCTGCCTGGTCGGTGACAGCCCGACGTGTCCCGTCCCGGCATTGTAGGGATGCGAGGGTCTACGGCCATGCATATTATTCAGCACACACACCCTCTCCCCTCCCATCCCTCCTCGACGAGAAAAAAAAAGCATCAGCACCATCAGAAGCGCAACAGCAACAACAACAGCAACACTCCCCTGACCTTGCACGTAGCTGAAGACCTCTCGCACGGACATCTCCTTCATCTCGTAGGACCCGTCTTCCTTGAGCTCGAACACCATGTCCTTCTGCCTGTGCTTCTTTAGTCGCCTCTTGAACAGCTCGTCGCGGTGCCCCACTCCCTTTCGAGTGGACCGCTTCCGCGCCGCCAAGTCCTCATCATCCGCCGCATCCCCGGATGCACTAACGCCATTAGCCGGAGATACAAACCCCGAGTCCGGCATCAGGAACGGGGGGTCTAGCTTGCTAGCCCCCGTCATGATGGCGTTCTGGTCCACCGGGGACTTCAGCCGGGTGGGGGACGAGGGAGGCGCACCTTAGAAAGAAAAAGAAGGGGGAGGCGTGCAGTGGGACGGGAAGGGGAGGGGGGTAAGATACAAACAAGGCCCGTTACAACCACTTGGTACAACTGCTGTATAGTAGCTGCATAAAGCACTCCCAACCCAAGATACAAGCGCTCGTACAGTAGTTTGTGCCTCCGGTACATGCCTTCATTTTGCATGGCGCAAAGTGTCCCCCGCTACGCCATTTTCACACATAGAAACCCCTCATCTGTGGGAGCGTAGCTCTTGTAGGCACGAACTCGCCACAGATCAGACGCATAAGAAATAGCTTCTATTAATAGTGTTGTTTCCGTTTTTGCTGTGGCCATTCTGGTGGAAACCCGTGTGTAGTGGCTAAAGCTGCGTGGAGCTTCACAGGGACGTAAGCGGGCCCTGCCGGCGGCCATTGCGGGGGACCATAGTAAATAGGACCTGCGGTACACGAGCCCTGCCAGCGGCTATGATAGTTAAATACCCTTGGGATTAGTTTGGAGGCTTCGGGTCCGGTTGGGATCACGTCTGGATGGGATCAAGGCGCCCAAGTGGAAGCAGGGTGGGAAAAAGTGTCGAGCCTGTGAAATTATCCGACAGGCTGGTTGGTATCTTCAAACAGGTGCTGTCTTGATTTGTGCCTCGGTGAGCAACCAACCGAGAGCAGCTGCTGCGGCGGCTGCGTTGCAACGTTTTTTCAGAGGCACACACGCACACTCAGCAACACACCAACCCCGATTGAGGGTTGACCGGTTACCGCAAGAACACGGCAGCGAGTTCACACCCACCAACACTCGACCCCCGCACAGCGCCTTGTTGCCGAAGCGAGCCATCAAAACACTGCCTTATCCACAACTACCTGTATTCTGTTGTGACTGTGACAGTACGGCGTGGCCTTTGCCGGTTCAACGAATTATTTAGTCGTTATTCTTCCAGTAGCTCTCGTATTCAGAATAAATAAAGTATTAGATATCGGGAGGCATTTTACTATCTGACTTTTCAAGCTGAATACGGCAAAATAGTTTTAGAAATCGGGAACCGACAGCATAATAATCTGCAGTTTGTTGTAGAGAGAATTAGGCGTTATGGTTCATATTCTTTGGGCGGGGTACGTAGAAGTAGTACGTAGCTTACTTCGACAGCAGCAGCGGGCACTGTTTGGTTGATCGCGCTTGTGGGACTATCAAGTGGATACCGCACGGAACGGTGCTGGCAGAGACTGGTAGAACACGCGAACAGACAGGGCCGGTGGCTTGCACCTGGACAGCGGTCGCTCGCTGGCCCAGGTGTTCGTGATTTCTTGATCAGGTATTTCGTGAATTCTGATTCAACACCGGATGTGGAGCGAGCGGAGGTGGAGCGCTTCATGCGTGGCACAGGCAGCGAGCGAGCGCGGAAGCGTGGGCACCGTGCATCGCATCGACCGGTATTATGTGCAGAGAAGGGTAGCCATCTGTGTCCTTAACCCCGACGATAATGATTCATCATTTTTTGAAAAAAAAAAAAAAAAAAAAAACGTTGGATTATTCGCGGGACAGATTTCGTACGGGTAGGGGGGCGCAGGCGGAGTCCGTGTAGGTTATGGGCGGGGGCGGGGGCGGGGCTAGAGTCGAAACTACTGGCGTGGGTGTTTTGGGCAGTTTTAGAAACGTCCCTTCTCACACATGTATATACTTCGAAGTAAGGTACCAAAATTGACTCTTTTTTCCGGAATGTTTTTAGTTTTCTCTTCCGGCCGGGGGTCTTTTTCTCGTGCTTTCGGCCGCGGGACACCCAGGAGGCCCGCGTGTACAGAAGGCTCGAGTGCGGACCCCGGCCGAGGTCCCTGACGCGTGCTCTGGGAGTTCAAATTCGCGAAAACCAGCCAAGCAACTACGGGATCTGTATCCGCCGAGCCAGAGCCCGCCACGACAACACAACTACCACAATATTTCGCATTTGCTGCTCTGCTGCTGTGCCACACAGTCCTTCCAGTTCCAGCTCTCAAATACAACAGCAGTCCCAAATCAAGATTTTCCCTTTGCCAAGGCGACGGGCAACGCCACTGCGCGTGTGAGTGTGCGTATGCCATCTTTCCTGTCTCCCTATTAAATCGAAGCGAACACACGACGGTAGTCTCGATAATCGGTGTAACTGCGGGGGGGGCAGGACGACATTTAACCACACTTCCTCGGAATTACGAAGCAACGCTCAAGCTACGGGACGCACTACTCCCACAACGACAGCAGCAGCAGCAGCAGCAGCAGCTTTTGTGACAGCGACGGTGGGTGCAGCGCTCCACCACCAGGAGAAGATGCAGACTCGTGACTACAGCAAGGTTACGTTTTTACGTCCATTTTTTCAAGTCGCCCACACATCGTTGAACCTACTGCACATCTCGTCGTATACATACACCTGGTAATATATATATATATCGTATATATATATAATGCCTGATGATGTCCCTCCCTTTTCAACTTGCCATATCTCCGGGAACTCCCCTCAGCCACATCCCAAGGGCGGACCTTGTACAAGTACCTGGTATCACATTGCATCCCACTTTCGCGAAATCGATCACACCTTTTTAGCGCCGCAGTACCGTTTAGGGGATAACTACTTGTAATTAGTGCGGCTTGTCCCCAAAACGGGACTGCAGTTTGCCCTCGAGGGTCAATCCACACTATTATTAATATTAGCTCAAGCCATAAATTAACCCGTTCCATCCACCTCTATGTACCTCTATTTTGTTTCCTCGCACTCACTTGTGTGATGACCTTTTCAGGGTACTGAACCTGGAATCTGGAGTCTCGATTTTCGAAATCGCATAAACGCGACTTCCCCCCCCCCATTGAACAATAAACTACGAGTACCCGTCCGCAACCCCGACCTACAACTTGAACAATTGTGCAAACATCGTCAGAGAACCAGTACCAGCAATTATCAGTCATTTCAGCCCCATGTCCGTTTGCATATACTGGGCGTCTTTTTTCTTCTTTTTTTCCCGATTTTTCCCAGCACCGAGGTACCAAGGTAATTATTTCTCCCGCCTGAAAGTGATGGCCGATCGGAAACTTTAAAAGTGAAAGCAATAGCCGATCGGAAACTTTAAAAGTACCTCTGAAACGCTCGTTCTTCCGCGAAGGTGGTTCATAGGACTGCTATGATTTTCTGTGTATTTATTTAAATTTCTCCCTGGTATCAGGTACTTTTTCTTTTCCCATCCATCATCTTCGCGCTGCTTCTTCGGTTCCTCTCCCTTTTGTAACCCAGGGTAGGGAGGGTCACACAGCCCCCCCCGCCCCCCCCCCCGACTACGGCGCGTGCCTCCACACCTATCGCCAAAAGAGCTCAGCTACTTTTTCCTCGTGGACTCGCGTCGAATCGTGCACACAACCACACCCGGGCCGAACCAAATTCTCCGATTTCCACCATATACCCTATACCCCGGTAGACAACACAACATTTCAGTCGTTTGGCAAAGGCGACTCAATTCCCCCAGAAAAAATAATGAGCCTGTCTTAGGAAGACCACGCTTGCAGCAGGGGTTATTACTATTTACGGGGGACCATAGTAAATGGACCAAATATTGTTCGTAAAAATAGGTAAATTTATCATTTTTGGTGTGTACCGTAGGTCCTATTCACTATGGTCCCGCGTAATACAGCAGCATGGTATTAATAGTTCACACCTACATCTTCAAGGACAGATATATACGTTCCTGATCTGTTTAATCTACTTCATGTTAACAGGTGGGAGCCGCATCATCTGCATGATGTAGCACATATTTCTTGTCTTGGATCTGTACCGAATAGATCCTGCCCAACATCTCTCAACCGAAGGTTGGGATCTACAGTAGATGATATATCTGTAGAAATCTATAATACACAGTAGATCATGATCTGTTCGGCCTGTATAATACTAATAACAACGTACTTACTCAAATGTATGATGCCTGTTGATGAGGCTGATGCGAATATCAAACGGGGCTAATAATATCAGCTATTAATAGAGCGGTGCATGAGGTGCACGACGCGGCACCTTTACCCTAATCCTGACCCTCTTTGATTGTGTTCGTACGTAAAAAGGTCTGGAGACTAGTGTCAGCCTTTTTCCCCAGACTGTGGTTCATTGTTTTGCGATCCTGTGTGCCTGTGAACTCCTTTTCGCCCCTTTGCTCGACCACGGGCTAGGTCTTGGCAAAAAGCTCTATGTGTATGTACTGCTGCAATGTGAGATCAACGACAAAAACAAAAAGAACAACAGCCGAATGCAGGAGAGTTGTACCCTATCAATCTGTCGCAAAAAATAGCATCATTCGGATTATTATACGTCCAACATAAAATATCCCTACATGCACAAAGAGAAGGATCGGCGTGACTGCAACAACTACAGAGGGGTTTCCCTTGTTGCCCACGCAGGCAAAATTTCGTTGAAAATCGTCGCGTCCCGCCTCAGCAACTACTGCGAGACCGAGGAATTACTCCCGGAGGAACAGTGCGGCTTCCGCCCCGCACGATCAACGATTGATATGTTGTTCGTCGTGCGCCGGCTGCAAGAGCTCGAACGACAGAGGAAAATCCCCCTGTACGTGTGCTTCATCGATGTGCAGAAAGCGTGACTCTGTCGACCGAGAGCTGTTATGGGAGGTACTCACACGCGTTGGCGTACCAACCAAGATGCTGAGACTTATCCGTACTTTCCACGATGGCATGCGGGCTTGCGGGCGTATTGATGACAGCGAGCTCTCGGAATGATTTGATGTCACGCAGGGGCTGCGGCAAGGCTGCGTGCTATCACCGTTACTGTAACGTATTCTTCGCTGCTGTGTTACACGTCGTACTACATAGTGCGCTTCAGCCAAGACGAAGCCATAGCAAGGGATTTGGTCCAACTCAATGATGCTGGAGTAGTTCGACCGGAGGAGCAGGGGCCGTTGGCGTGCGTGCGAAGGGCTGTATGGAGCATGCTGTACGCCGATGACGCAGCAATTGTTTCGAAGTCAGCTGAAGGGCTCGCGAAAATGATGACAGTCATCGTGACTGTCTTCGAAGCAGCAGGCCTCACGGTGTCGGAAAAGAAGACAGAGACGATGCTTCTACAAACACCAGACCAGACAACCCTCGCACCACCGCTCGTCATCGAAGCAGCAGGCCAGAGGTGTAAGCAGACGGCCCAGTTCTTACACCTAGGCGGCAATATCCACGAAAACGCTGACCTCTCGCGCGAAATCGATTGACGGATCCGTCTCATGCAAGCATGCCTCAAACGGTTCGGCCCGGAGTTGTATGATAGACGACCGCCCCGCTTAGTCTGAAAGGCCGAATGCTGACGGCCGAGGTGATTGAGACCCTGCTGTACGGGTGTGTGGCGTGGACCCTCAGAGCGGAACACTTTGCCAAGCTTCGAACGGCACACCAAGTCCTGTTGCTAGTCATTGGCTTCCAGCGCCGACTTCGTACTGACCATGCCACCCTCTCGTACGCAAAGGCCCTCAAGATGACACGTTGCGAGAGCATCGAAACGACCATTCGTAAACGGTGGCTCTTCTTTGCGGGGGGTGTGGCACGGCCAAGCAAGGAGCGATTACCCAGTCGGGTAGTGTTCGGGACGATGGCTGGTGGGGAGAACCCGAGACCAGGCGGACAGTTCAAGACTTGGCATAGATGCATAGTCGAAGACCTTACGTGGGGAGTTCCGAGCCACCGAAGGGTCAACGGAAGTTGCCCCCTTGGTGTTTGGAGTTGAGACCGCGCTGTGGTCCACTGCAGCAACAAAGACGGGGAAGTGGTACCGGGGGATTCTTGAAGCAGCCGAACGGTTCATGGTGAGGTGGCACGAGGCTGAGGCTGATATGAGTGGGCAGCACCGTACATCCGCCGTGGGTGGTGCCCAAGGGAATGGCGGGGGGGGGGGGGGGGGGGGGGGGACAGGAGGAGTGGAAACCCCGACCGAGGGAATGCGGAGAGGGGGGGGGAACAAGAGGAATATAAGGGAAACTGCGGTGGACGAAAGTAGGCAGAAGATGGCAGACAGGGTAGCAAGGCACCAGGCCGACTAGGAGGTAGAACATGACTATACTACTCGTGCCACCAACTGGTGCAGCTGGTTCGGACGTGGTCTGCCTTTGCCTTCTCTTCTTTTTTTTTTTTCTTTCTTGCGCTGATCCTCTGTGATTTTCATTTTATTTCTTTCTCATCCTTTTTTGGATCGATAAGCCTTATTGAAGGAGTCGTGTGGCGTGGGTGGATGACGCGCCTGCTTTGCTTGTTTCGTACTGTCTGACGCCAAGGGGCTGGGCATAGTTGACGGACGCAGGACGGAGACGGCAGTCAGGGTAGCGAGGTACCAGGCGGACTAGCAGGGAGAACCTGGCTATGCTACTCGTACCACAAACTGCTGCCCCTACCTGGAGGGTGCTTTGTGCTTTGGTTTGCCAGTTATTTTCTCTTCGTTCGTACTCTGTTGACAAGTAGTGACGATTTCTTTTTTTTTTCCTTTTTTTTTCCAGCTCGTTCTTTTCAAGTGTCTGCCACATCCCATGCGGGGATGGGGTTGTTTTCTCTGTTTTTTCATTTTTTCATCTTCTCTTCCGATTTGGCTTTTTGTTCTTGTTTTTTCTGCGTTTCCTTTCGTTTCTCTGTTTCATAGAATGTGTATGTCGTGTCTGTCGTATCCAGTATTCTGACATGGCATTGCCTTGCCCACTGCTGTGCTTGCTGCGTACCTGGTACGTGGCAATGTAGTATCTCTGTGGCGTAGCTTTGCGACCACAGAACTTGTGATCTCTTCTAGGATTGAAGAATCGGCACGGACACTGGTTGTGCTGGATGTCGACGGGTAGAAAGAACGCTTTAGTGTGGACAAACACTCAAACACACACACTCACACACACACTCACACACATACCACACACACACATGTAGTGACCTAGGGATATCTGGTGTGTGTGTGTTCTTCACATTAAACCGTTCTTTCTACCCGTCGACATCCAGCACAACCAGTGTCCGTGCCGATTCTTCAATCCTAGAAGAGATACAAGTTCTGTGGTCACAAAGCTACGCCACAGAGATACTTTTTTCGCGTTTTGCTATCTGCGTCTGTTTTAGTTTTGTTTTTGTTTTTGTTTTGCTTAGCTTCATCTTCTTTTTTTAGGTTTTTGTCTTCTATTAATAGTCTCCTTTTTGCTTCCCTGGTGTCCGCAGTGGTGGAGTGCGTATGCCTGTTTGCCTCTGTTTTTACTTGAGGTATTTCTTCCACTCCAGAGTTATTGGAGCCTGTCCTGCGACCACGGACTGCATTGAATTGTGAGTTAATGTGAGAACAACAACAACAACAACTACGTTGCCACGTGTGCAGTATGCACTGCAGTGGGCAATGCAAAGCCATGTCATCATACTAGATACGACAGGCACGACATACGCAATCTATGAAATAGTGAAACGAAAAGAATCAATCAAAGAGAAAACAAAAACAAGGTAGACAAATCGAAAGAGAAAAAGAAAAAATGAAAGCAAAATCTAGGAGAAACAATCTGTCGTGCCCCCCCCCCCGCAGGCGAGGTGGCCAACACTTGAAAAAGAACGAGCTGGAAAAAAAGGAAGAAAAATAATAAGAAAAAACACCACTGCTTGTAAACAGAGTAAGACAAAGAACCAAGGAAAAAAGTAACAAGGAAAAATAACAAAGGGGAAATAACAGGCAGACCAAAGTCCAAAGCACCTTCCAGGTGGCGGCAGCAGTTTGTGGTACGAGTAGTATAGCCAGGTTCTCCCTGCTAATCCGCCTGGTACCTTGCTACCCAGACTGCCGTCTCCGCCCTGCGTTCGTCAACTATGCCCAACCCCTTGGCGCCAGACAATACGAAACGAGCAGAGCAGGTTCGTCATCCAACCACGCCACACGGCTCCTTCAGTACGGCTTATCAATCAGAAAAGGACGAGAAAGAAATAAAATGAAAATCACGGAGAGTCAGCGCAAGAAAGAAAAAAAAAACACACACACACAACAAAAAGAGAAGACAAGGGAAGACCACGTTCGAACCAGCTGCACTAGTTGGTAGCACTAGTGGTATGGTCATGTTGTACTTCCTAGTCGACTTGGTGCCTTGCTACCCTGTCTGCCATCTCCTTCCTACTTTCGTCTACCGCCGTTTCCCTTCTACCCCTCCTGTTCCCCCCCCTCTCCGCATTCCCTTATCGGGCTTTCTGCCACTTCTCCTGTTGCCCCCTTCCCCCCCGTTCTTTTGGGCACCATCCACGGCGGATGCGCGGCGCTGCCTGCTCATCTCAGCCTTAGCCTCGTGCCACCTCACCATGAACCGTTCGGCTGCTTCAAGGATCCCCCGGTACCACTTCCCCGCCTTTTTGGCTGCAGTGGACCACAACGCGGTCTCAACTCCATACACCAAGGGGGCAACTTCCGTTGACCCTTCGGTGGCTCGGAACTCCCTAAGGTCTTCGACTATGCATCTATGCCAAGTCTTACACTGTCCGCCTGGTCTCGGGTTCTCCCCACCAGCTATCGTCCCGAACATTACCCGACTGGGTAATCGCTCCTTGCTTTGCCGTGCCACGCCCCCCGCAAAGAAGAGCCGCCGTTTACGAATGGTCGTTTCGATGCTCTCGCAACGTGTCATCTTGAGAGCCTTCGCGTACGAGAGGGTGGCATGGTCAGTACGAAGTCGGCGCTGGAAGCCAATGACTCGCAACAGGACTTGGTGGTGAGCCGTTTGAAGCTTGGCAAAGTGCTCCGCTCTGAGGGTTCACGCCACACACCCGTACAGCAGGGTCTCAATCACCTCGGCCGTCAGCATTCGGCCTTTCAGGCTAAGGGGGGCGGTCGTCCTATCATACAACTCCGGGCCGAACCGTTTGAGGCATGCTCGCATGAGGCGGATCCGTCGGTCGATTTCGAGCGAGAGCGGGGCGTTTTCGTGGATAACGCCGCCTAGGTATAAGAACTGGGTCGTCTGCTTATACCTCTGACCTGCCGCTTCGATGACGAGCGGTGGTGCGAGGGTTGTCCGGTCTGGTGTTTGTAGAACCATTGTCTCAGTCTTCTTTTCCGACACCGTGAGGCCTGCTGCTTCGAAGACAGTCACGATGACTGTCATCATTTTTGCGAGCCCTTCAGCCGACTTCGAGACAATTCCTGCACCACCGGCGTACAACATGCCCCATACAGACCTTCGCACGCACGCCAATGGCTCCTCCTTCCCTGTTCGAACTACTCCAGCTTCACTGAGTTGGATCAAATCCCTTGCTATGGCTTCGTCTTGGCTGAAGCGTACTAGTACGATGTGTAACGCAGCAGCGAAGAACACGTTGAACAGTAACGGTGATAGTACACAGCCTTGCCGCAGCCCCTGCGTGACATCAAACCATTCCGAGAGCTCGCCGTCATCAGTACGCACGCGAGCCCGCATGCCATCGTGGAAATGACGGATAATTCTCAGCATCTTGGTTGGTACGCCAAAGCGTGTGAGTACCAGCCGGTCGCCCCGGTGGTTCAAGTGGTTAACCTCGAATTCTACTTGTTTGAGTCCTGGGTTCGAGCCCCAGGAGGGTCGGACTTTGACTTTATTTGCAAAAATATAAAAAGGGATTCAATTGTTGAGAGCGCCTTGCAGCGTGGGTAGGCACAATTCGATGCGAGTCGACGAGGGAAGAAAAGGCTGAAATCTTCTCGTGATAAAAAATGAAGGCACGTACCGTAGCGGGAAGGGGGGAGAAGAGCCTGCTATGTGACCCCGGATCTGAGTTACGAGTTGGAAGGAGAGAGAGAAGAAGATGTGCGAAGATAATGAATGGGATAGAAAAAAAAAAAAAAAAAAAATATGGCGTAGCTTTGTGACGACAGAACTTGTATCTCTTCTAGGATTGAAGAATAGGCACGGACACTGGTTGTGTTGGATGTCGACGGGTAGAAAGAACGGTTTAATGTGAAGAACGCCAAACACATATGTTACTCAGGCGCAGGGTCATACATCTTGTACGAAAAGCATGGTTGATGAGCCAAAAAATCTCCTTTTTCCATGTCGCCATCTCCGGCTTCCAAAACGGTTACGATTTTAAGGCTTAAACCAGAAGACAACAACCATTTTGGGACTCAAAATATACGTACCAAGGTATAATAGAAGGGCCAATTTGAAGTTTTGTAGAAGACCGAGTTGGAACTGCAACAGAACAAGCAATACAAGGTAGAAGGCTAGAAGGAAGGTACTCATAGAAGTACGGAAGAAGCGGGGTGTTGTCAACCGCGGGGTGTTGTCAATCGTCTACCCAGTGTAAAAATGACCGAGAATATAACCACCGTTTGTAGCCTCATATGCATATAAATTGGGGACTATTTGCCCGGCCAGAGCAGGGGCGCACGACAAAGGACAAGGAGATATGACACCACACCCCAAAAAATAGAAGGTCATAATTGTTGTAACATTTTTTTTAGCCAATATTTTTGGACTTTTCACGCATCTCCGGAGCCCAAAACTCAGAACCATCTATTATATTATGAGACAGTAAATCATCCATATTTTTTGTCTCAGTTCCTAGAGGGGACAAATACCAGCGAATCCTCTCAGAACTGAGCCCAGTGGTGGTCTCTCGTGCCTCCAGGAGCTCAGAGTTACTTGAATTTTGGGTACCAACACTTCAGCAGCTGTACTACTGCTGCCCATCCGCCGAGTATGTCCCGTCACCAACGCCAAACCATCACATCTACGGCGAGGTTTACCTACGGGCTCAGGCGCTCGTGTAAGATATGCCTTCTCCCTCACATGGTAGCAGCAGCAGTGGCAGCAGCAGCGGCAGCAGCACTGGCGATTCGACGTCGCAACAGCCGCAGCAGCAACAGCAATCCGACGTTGTCGACGAAAATCGGCCCGGACTTGGGTACCGAGACCACGCTCGCGGCGGCCGCTGGCTTCGCTTCCTTTGACACAAAAGAAGACCAACCAACGCTATATATAAAGCCAGTTTCCAAAACCAAAAGTCATACTGATGGTCCTTATTTCTCATGCACATATTTCTGGAGCCTCCAAACTAAAAAAATAATCGCCAGAAATCACGGTTCGATTTTTTCCCATAATAAGTCTAACGAAAAGCACACGGGTGGGGTGGGATTTCTGGACGAATTTATTACAAGCGATTGCTTTCAAAAGTGTTTTCATTGGCTTTAGTGTACCCCGCCGCCGCCCCCGCCCCCTGTCTGGGTCTCGAAACTACTGTAGGTGCAACGAATATTACGGGGGACCATAGTTAATAGGACCAAATATTCTTAGTAAAAATGGTTAAATATAGAGGTTTTTATGTAGACCATAGGTTCTATTAACTATGGCCCCCCGTAATAGGTGAAGCTCAACTCCAGTAGACAAAGAAATATGCACCTGGAATATTGCAACCAACAACAGTTACGATCAGCAGCCGGTTAATCAGAGGGGGGGGGGGGGGGGGGCAAGTGGCCTTTTGCCGAGTGCAATATTTTCTGTGTATACCTGTAAATGGCTCAAAGGCTTACGAGGTATACCTATTTTTGGCTTCTGCTCTACTTCGCAAAACCCCTCGGGATTTGAAAATTCAGGACCTAAATTCTAAATTCCGTCACCCGCCAGCTCAGCAGCCCGTGGTGCTTCCCGTGGCCCGATAATCGAATCTTAATCTTCATATCCTAATCGTCATATCTTAGTCTTCATATCGTATCTTCATTCACTTTCGTCACTTTTCCCCTCTGGATGTCCTGTTGTCCACCCCACCCCGGTCCGGAAAATCATCCCCGTTTGGTACCAACATCCGACTCCAGAAGAGGATTATATTGCAGCCCAGAGTGGTTATCGTGGTATCACATTCTACACAATACATATATATATATAATATATATATATATTGCTCATCCCATTTATTATCTCGGCATATCTTCTTCTCTCTCTCCTTCCAACTCGTAACTCAGATCCGGGGTCACATAGCAGGCTCTTCTGCCCTCTTCCCGCTACGGTACGTGCCTTCATTTTTATCGCGAGAAGATTTCAGTATTTTCTTCCCTCGTCTACTCGCATCGAATTGTGCCTACCCACGCTGCAAGGCGCTCTCAACAATTGAATCCTTTTTATATATACGACGACATCATACTTCCAAGCACATGTTGAATATATATAATATATTTACATGTATATTATATGTATATTCTATATATATAGACGGGCTGCTGAACTGCTGTGCGCTGTATTTTACTGGAATGGCAGACCGGACCGTACTCACAGCAGTGTGTGTGTTCTTCACATCGAACCGATATTTCCTACCCCTCGACGTCCAGCACAACCAGTGTCCTGTTTGTGCCGATTCTTCAATCCTAGAGAGCTGTGCGTACTGCTGCATTCAATAACACCACCAGTACCTGCACAAAAACGTTTGTTGTGCGACTATTAATAGTACTGGTATAGACGTACACATCCAGAACCGTGCCGTCGGAGGACTGGGATTCCAAGCGCTCTCCGCGCTCCGAGGCCCGTTCCTCGACGCGAGGTGGACCTTTTTGTTTGCTTTTTCCGCTACAGAGCCCGCCTGCCTCGGGCTCACCCGCGGCGGGGACTGCCCGGTGGCCTGCTCGAGGGCTCTTTCGCCCGTCGTAAGCGCAGAAGTGCGCCAAACCGGCTAGAAAAAAAATGTGGAAATGTCCTCATATTTATCCGATGGCAGCGAAAAATGTACGTGTTTTGATTCGCCGCCCGACATAGAAAAACCAAGCTTCGCCTCATCTGAACGGGAGAGCGCGTCGCCACCACGAGGTTTTGGGCACAGGCGGGACGAGGGAGGCAGAGAAGGGTGGGGCAGACAGGTGTCGCGTTTCGCCGTGCAACGGTCGTCGAGGGAGGCCAGTTGCCGAAACGTGGCTCGAAATGAGTTGGCTTGTACCTGTCCTATCTTTCGTCCGAAATTATAACTTTTTTAAACAAAAAAAATAATGCCCGAGTGCTTCTTATGCTAAGGGTAATATATATATATATATATATATATATATATATATATATAGCCAACCTCCTAGAAACAAATTAGGCTACTTTTTGTACGGTGGGGTCGACTGGCGCAAAGGGCGCCGGCGGGTACGCCTTTTACTACGCGCGCTACGCCAAGGGCCTCTGCCAGAGTCGATGGGGTTCTTGACCCCGGTCGAAAAATAATAATCCAGGAGAACTTGCAAGCGTTGTAAGTACGAGGCAATAATGACGAGAGACGTCGTTTTTTTCCTTTCCTTGGGCTGTTTCTTATGTGGTTCAGATTGCGAGCTTCATATTCTGACGCGATCGCATTTCCAACTGGGCAATTCGCAAAATCGAAACAGTCTTCCTGTGCGGAAAAAATCGGATATATTGTGCTTGCAGAGATTCGAGCAAACGCCGATACCAGCTGCCGTTGTTGTGGTCTGGCGCCGCGGAGAGACCTGCCGAGGGCGCTGCACTGCGCGTAGGACCCAAGCGTCCGACCCCACGCTGACTGCATCTGGTCTGGCGGCGAAGAAAAATGGAGAGTGCGCTGCGTAGAGTCAATCTGTCTTGGCATTTTGTATTCCACAATGTGACTTGACTACTGCTGTTGCTGTTGTTGCTGCTGTAATCTACGCGTACGTATCCAAGGAGAGGTGCGCGCCGAGTGCGCTTCTCTTGGTCTCTACTAGGTTCTAGGCCCGAGCCCGCGCCAGCCGACTGAAACCTGGCCACGAGGAGACGCGCCGCCCGCCGACTGCGCGACGGGTGCAAAGCAACGTCGTTACAGCTATGTTACCATCCAACTCATCGATCGTTCTGCTGCTGCTTACCGTCGTGGAAAATAACTTGAATTAGGATACCATGCCATTTTTCAACCAGGAAATCTGACGGCCCAAGTCGTCGGGTTTTGGGCCAAAATATGACGACTTGGGCCATCGGATTCTCAAATCGGTCGGATTTTGCATATCCGGACTGCGTAAGCAAATGGTTCAACTTTGGGGATCGAAAAGTACTACCCTGAAGCTCCCAATCGAACTGCATAGGAAACAGCCTCAATGCGCAAGGAAGCGAGGGAGTTGATGTGTTTTATTAAGGCTTTCATGTAACGGTGTGCATCTTGTCCATTTTTTTCGTTCTTACCGACCAAACAATACTTGTAACTACATTATAAACTTCTGCTGCTGTCGTATCGTCGTAGGCAACCTATATATACAGCAGCAGTAGTACTTCAGACGTAAAAGCACAGCAGTACCAATCGAAATAGTGCAACATTTGCCTCGCTCTGCAGTCCATCTCTACAGCAACAGTACTCGTAGTCTTCTACGTGCGAGCACCAATTTACAGCAGCCAACATTGTTTTCATACGTGCAACAGGAAAAAAGTAAACAAATACTCGTATGTCGATAGTCGAAATATTTTCTATCGTCTAGCCTCCGGTCGTAAACGACAGCAGAACAGTTCAATATCAGTAGTTACGACCATTAATATTACACTCTCTCCTTCGGACTGCCCTGTCCTTGGGGGGGGGCGAGGAAGTCCGCCGGGGCCTGCAACGGTCCAGCGACAGCAGCTACACTGGCATTGAGCTTCGGGCTGGGCAAGAGGAAACCTTGCGCGGTCTGGTTGGTGGCTTGCTCACTTTAAGGACCGTGGGGGGTGATGGTGATGTCTTTTCTTTTTAACCCCGATGCCAAGGAGTTCATCTCTCAGGCGGGACGGGTACATCACAACAGAGGGCACTACATGGGCAGCCGGGGGAGTGGAGAGGCTGGCCACAGCGTGGGTACGCATGCACGACAGGAAGGATGGGAGTGTCGGCGTTGGCTGGGACGGCTGCACCCAGCCGACGGAAACCAAGGCGCGAACCGGGCTACGAAAAGGAGAGCCACATTCGTCACGGAGAATGAAAAAAAAAAAAAAAAAAAGGAGGCGGGGACGAGCCTCACGTCGGCTGGCAAAGAAAGCAGCACGTGAGGCTCGTAAGAGACAGAAGGAGACACTTGTGGCGGTAGCGACCTACAATGCGCGCACCTTGGCTGTAAAGGGGAAGAACGGGTACGGGTATGACGAGCGTGTACTGGCGAAGGGCCAGCAACGCGGGGGTGACTTCATTGGCCTGCTGGAAACTCGGAGGTCTGGCAGCACGACGTTCCGTGCGGCAGGGTATGGCGTTTGTTGTTCAGGCCAGGACTAAACAGCTGCCAGGCGAGGGCTGTACGGAGTAGGTCCAGCTGTCAAGGAATCGCTACGCAGTAGTCTATGTACACTCACTAATTAATCGGCGAATGGCTCATGTCTATGCGCTTTGAGCTGGCTGGTAAATGCGAGGCGGTCACTATCATCGTTGGGTACGCTCCAACTGATTGTACGTACCACGGACGCCGAACTGAAACGTATTTTCTGGCAGAAACTAGAGGACTTGGTGGAACAAAATCCAACTAAACAGTGGTTGTTTGTACTGATGGATGCCAACGCGCGAACTGGGCAGATGGCGGAAGGGTGCGGTGATGATGAAAGTAGAGAATTTGGAGCACACGGACGTGATGTTCGTAACGATAATGGCAATTGCCTTCTGTCGTTCGCCACCAATTGCAAGTTAGCTCTCACCACGCTTTTCAGCAGGCGAGGGTGAAATATCGCATACCTGGTACACACAACGGCACCAGCCCGAATGACCATGAGTGGATCAACTGCTGTACATCCTAACCTGTCAGGTCCATCAACCTAGAGCCCATGATGTTGAAGTCGTCCCGCAGCTTCCTTTCCTAGCTAAGGCTGATTCAGACCATAACGCCTTGTGCATCGAAGTCCGACTCAGTGTTCACTTTGCGCCCAACAAATACGTAAACCCCAAAAACACCTAGAGTTCGACAGGCAGCTTTTTATGTCCGATGAAAAGTGTCGTCGACGAGTAGTCGCGAGGGTCGTTTCCACCCTCGATCAGCTTATCCAGCCCCGTAGTACGTCTGGTATGGTAGAGTTTTTCACCACGGCTATTACTGATGCCGTCGAAAAAGAGGTACCACCCCCCCCCCCGTCGCCACCGCAGACATTCATATTAGCGTGAACAGCGACGGAGGACGCGCAACAACCCTTGCGTGCCCACGTGCGGGATAGAACCGCGAGGAAGACACCGAGATCTGCGTGTGCGAACCTGCGGGAGGTGATTGCCGCAGGACTGCATGCGTATTTTGAAGAGTACCTATTAATAGCCGAAACCGAACGACTCCTAGAGAATAACGACCAAGGGGAATTAAAGTACCTGGAGAGTACGGCGGGAAGGGACTAAAGCGAGGAGCCAGCAGTTCATGAGGGACGAGGATAGCACGCAGTTGCAGGAGAACGCGCGAATTCGTGATCGATGGTCGGGGTTCTACTACAACTCTTCAACACGAAATCGGTGAAACTCGTTCCCACGATCATCGACCTCATGCCACCGCGACCGCTTAAACTGTCGCTCGGAGATGAACCATCCATTGAGGAGATGACAGAAGCACTTAAGGGCATGCCAAATAGGAAAGCTGTTGGGCCAGATGGCCTCCCGGCCGAACTCCCGAAAAATCGACCCGGATTCGCCCAGTGCTTTCACAGCGTCCCTGTCAGCGTTTGGGTAACAGGAGAAGTTCCCCAGCAATGGAAATATGCGATGATCAAGGTCCTTCACAGAAGAAGGACCGAACTGATTGCAACAGCAACATAGGGGTTTCTCTCGTTGTCCACGCAGGCGAAGTGTTGTTGAAAATCGTCTCGTCCTGCCTTAGCAACTACTGTGAGACCGAGGGGTTACTCCCGGAGGAACAGTGCGGCTACCGCCCCGCAAGGTCAATGATCGATATGTTTTCCGTCGTGCGCCGGCTGAAAGAGCTCGGACGATAGAGGATAACCCCCCTGATCGTGTGCTTCATCGATCTGCAGAAAGCGTAGGACTCTGTCGACCGAGAGCTGCTGTGGGAGGTACTCATACGCGCCGGCGTACCAACCAAGATGCTGAGAATTAACTGCCAATTTTCACGAAGGCATGCGGGATCGCGTGCGTAAGGACGACGCCGAAACCTCGGAATGGTTTTGATGTCACGCAGGGGCTGCGGCAAGGCTGCGTACTATCACCGCTACTGTTTAAGGTGTTCTTCGCTGCTGCGTTACACGTCGTACTACATAGTGCGCTCCAGCAAGTACGAAGCCATGGTAAGGGCTTTGGTTCAACTCGATGATGCTGGAGTAGTCAGAACAGAGGGGCAGGAGCCGTTGGCGTGCGTGCGAAGGTCCATATGGGGCATGGTACGACGATGACGCAGGAATTGTCTCGAAGTCGGCTGAAGGGCTCGTTAAAAGACTACAGTCATCGTGACTGCCTTCGAAGCAGCAGGCCAGAGGTGTAAAAAGACAGGCCAGTTTTTATACCTAGGCGGCATTGTCCACGAAAACGCTGACCTCTCGCTCGAAATCGACCGACGGATCCGTCTCATGCGAGCATGCCTCAAACGGTCTGGCCCGGAGTTGTATGATAGGACGACCGCCCCGCTTAGCCTGAGAGTCCGAATGCTGAAGGCCGAGGTGACAGAGACCCTGCTATACGGGTGTGTGACGTGGACCCTCAGAGCGGAACACTTTGCCAAGCCTCGAACGGCTCACCAGTAAGACTTCTTGCGAGTCTTTGGTTTCCAGCGCCGAATTCGTACCTACCACGCCACCCTCTCGTACGCGAAGGCCCTCAAGATGACACGTTGCGCGAGCATCGAAACGACGATTCGTAAACGGTGGCCCTTCTTTGCGGGGGTCGTGGCACGGCAAAGCAAGGAGCGATTACCCAGTCGGGTAATGTTCGGGACGATGGCTGGTGGGGAGGAGCCGAGACCAGGCGGACAGTTCAAGACTTGGCATAAATGCATAGTCGAAGACCTTACGTGGGGAGTTCCGAGCCACCGAAGGGTCAACGGAACACTCCCCCTTGGTGTTTGGAGTTGAGACCGCGCTGTGGTCGACTGCAGCACAAAAGGCGGGGATGGTACCGGGGGGTCCTTGAAGCAGTTGAACGGTTCATGGTGATGTGGCACGAAGCTGAGGCTGATATGAGCAGGCAGCGTCACGCATCCGCCGTGGGTGGTGCACAACGGAATGGAGGGAGAGGGGGCAACAGGAGAAGTGGAAGGAAACCCGACCAAGGTAATGGGGGGAGGGAGGGGGGCAACAGCAGTAGAAAGAAAACCGAGGTGGACCAAAGTAACAACGACACGGCAGAGAGGGCAGCAAGGCACCAGGCCGACTAGCAAGTGGAACATGTCTATGCTACTCGTGCCGCCAACTGCTGCGTGGTCTTCCTTTGTTTTCTTGTTATTTTTGGGTGTTTATCCTCCGTGATTTTGTTGTTAATATTTCCCCCCTATCTCTCTTCCTGTTCGTCCTCATGACAGGAGTCTTGTGGCGTGGGTGGATGACGAGCCTGTTTTGCTTGTTTCGTATTGTTAGACGCATCCTCTCGGGGGGTGGGGTATAGTTGACGAAAGCAGGACGGAGACGGCAGGCAGGGTAGCAAGGTACCAGACCGACTAGTAGGTAGAACCTGGCTATGCTACTCGTACCACAAACTGCCGCGGCTACCTGGAGGGTGTTGCGCTTCGGTTTGCCTGTTATTTCCCTTGGTTCTTGCGCTTCGGTTTGCCTGTTATTTCCCTTGGTTCTTAGTACTATTCTGTTTATATGTAGTGGTTTTGTTTTTTGGCTGCCACATTTCCTGCGGGGGGGGAGCACGGCAGCTTTTTCTAAAATTTTGTTTTCTCTAGCGATTTTGCATTTGTTCTTTCGTTTTCTCTCCTTCATAGAATGTGTATGTCGTGCCTGTCGTATCCAGCACGATGACATGACATTGCATTGTCTAGTCTGCTTTCGTACTGCAGAACAATGTACTATCTCTGTGGCATAATTTTGTGAACACATTACTTGTACGTATCTCTCTAGGATTGAAGAATCGGCACGGACACTGGCTGTGCTGGATGTCGACGGGTAGAAAGAGCGGTTCGATGTGCAGAACACAAACGCACCTTGGTATTATGTCTTGATATTCGACCTATGCTCGTCCGACTATTGATATCTGCACAATGTTACTTTGTACATTTGCGGGCATACGCGGAGCAGCGGCGGGAATCAGCCAGCCGCGGCGGAGCACCTGGTACGCCATAACCAGGTAAGTCGTTGATGTTGGTAATAAGGTTGTCGCTCTTGGTATTATGTTGTTGGTATTATGGCCGCTGTTGTTGGCGTTGTGGTGGTTGATGTTGTGATTGCGGCCAAAAATATCAGGACACAGCACTTTCACCCCTTGAAAGACAGTAGCTTTGCCTCGACATGCCTCTACTGACACCAAACTACGAGGTTTTAATGAGGAACACTCGGCCCCAAACACCCTTGACAGCGCACATGTTGCGTGGGCTTGTGTCTCCTGACATATTTCGTTGGAGCTGCAGACGGGACAAGTGACGGAATAAAATGACCGGTAGAACATGTTCTTTGCTTCATTTAGTGTGTCGTCGCTGTCGGTATCGATGGTCGTTGATGTTGACATTGTGGTCGTTGATGCTGACGTGGTGGTCGATGTTGTTGTTCGGTGGTGTCGTGGTCTCAACCATTATGATTGGGGCTGACGAGGAAAATTTGAAGAGACCAGGAGACCTGTAGAAAACTTTGGTTTGCGACCATGTACTGTATGTAGCAACATCGCGTCGCTGTCGGTAATATCGCCGTCGCTGCTGGTAATACGACCGTTGTTGTTAACGTTGTGGTCGTTGTTGTCTGAACCATCGCTTTTGGGACTATCAATAGCTAGCGTTGGGCTGCTTTTGTGTCCCTGGCCTTCGTGGGTACAAATGTACACATGGAATTTTGTATTTTTACTTATCCCCAATCGAGCTGAAATACAGCAGAGGGCAGAGGACCAAACTTTCATCATTCTAAGAACCCAAAACTAAAAGCCCGGAAGTCACCTGCCTGCAGCAAAGGTTAGTGTGTTCTTCACCTTTCACATAAAATCGTTCTTTCTGCCCGTCGACATAAAGCACAACCAGTGTCCGCGCCGATTCTTCAATCCCAGAGAGATACCAGGTACAAGTTACGTGGTCACGAAATTACGTCACATAGATGCACCACGTTGCCACGTACGCAGTAAGCAGACTATTTAGACAATGCCATGCCATGTCATCGTACTGGATACGACAGGCACGACATACACATTCTACGAAAGAGAGAAAACACAAGAAACATAAAAGTCGAAAGAAAAAGGAGAAAAAGGAAAAAAAAGTGTCGTGCCCCCCCGTGCAGGAAATGTTGCAGACAATACAGGACGAGCGAGAGTGGAAAGGAATTGACAGAAAACGAATACGTATACCTGGTACCAGTTTTATATGCGTAAAAAGAACAAGTACTACTGATTTGTTGTTGTCTTCACATGAAATCGTCGTTTCTACCCAGCTTTTCATCAGTACACCCAGTGTCCGTCCTGATTCTGTGGTCACAGACTGATAGACACAGGAAAACCAAAAAAGTACAAAATAATCGCAAATTCAAGTGTCAAACAAGTGAAATAAAGCCACGTACCGGACACGAGAACACAACAACACAACCAAGACCAGGAAATGAGAACAAAAAGATAATCGAACCGAAAAAAAAACAACTGAAAATCAGTACCAGGTATTATTAATATTAATAGCTGTGTTGTATAGACATACATGCGAGTACATGTATGTACGTGAAGCTCATAGCTGATCAAAGAGACACGGCACAGCAGCAGCAGCAGCAGCAGCAGCAGCAGAAGCGCGGGATGGGTGGAGGCTGTCCCGCTCGCGCCTATCCCTCCGCGTGGCGTCATACATGCCCATGCTGCAACTTCTGCAAGCCAAGCCGTCATTGGACAAGCATGTCGGGCTGATTTACCTGCTGGACCAGAAAAAATCCCTCGTCGTCACATCAATACGACCGAAATGAGGTTTTTCCTTTTCTTCTCGATCTTATCCTAACCAACGACAAGCGAGTCATCTCCTCCTCCAGGCTTGCCACTCGTGCCTATTGCGCCCGCCTCTCCTCCACCTCGACATCCAGCGCAGCGTCGGCAGCACCCGTTTTCGATTCCGCGTGAACTCTGCGCTCTTGCTCGCGCGCCAACTTTGCTGTGGAAATGCGCCTAAGCAGCTCCTCCTTCCCCTTTGAAAGCGTTTTTATTTACTCGGTGATTTTTTCCGCTGATCGAAGACCTTTGACCTCCTCATTGCATCGAACAATGGCAGCGTCGCGTACCCGAGTTGCGTGTTGGTGAACCCGCTCCAACGCTTAATATTAATAGTTACCGCGCTCCGCACCTAACTTTGCACGCCTGATCGTCGCCGATTCGCTTAGCGTAGTTCCGTGCGTGCGAGCGACAAAGTCTTGCTGTTTTTTTTATTGCCACTTGACGATTTTCTTTAGGTTTAGCTTTTTTTCGCTGAGAATTTGCCATGAGGTAACACCCGTATGAGAGAGCAAATACTCGTACTCTCAGAGTTGCTGGTGTTCCAGCGCAAGAGCATGAAATTGTGCGCGGTTTCTTGCAGTAGGAACGGACAATTCAAGTCTAATGTTTCAAGGGTGTACTTTTGCGACGCGTTACAAGTGTAAAAGAGCCAAAAAGACGAAAACACATGTTTGCAGGTGTTGTCGAGGTCGCCAGGAAGCGGGACAAACTGGTACTGCGGTATCAGTACCAGAACATAAGGGTTTACCACCTCTTCGCGGAGTATGAAGATCTAATTCGTGACGCAAGATGAGAAATTGACGATCTGGTCTAGTGCTTGCTGGCAGTCTAAATTCAGGTTGTTTGGGGTTGTATAGCTGTCTCTTGACAAGCATTACATCATGGTTGACAAACTTTTCGTGAAAAATCCTCCAACTTCATCACGCCACGTTTTTTTGTGGTCGTTAGGCACCTCAGGCGCAGGTCTAACCTTTCGGAGACGGAAAAAGTGAGGAAGCAAATTGACCTGTGGTTAGACAACTCCGGTTTCCGAATATATATTATAGCACCTGTGGTATTATAATTAACAGCAGTATACGTATAATAAGTCGTCGTTGTTCGTATCATGGTTGTTGCTGCTGGTATGATGGTCGTTGTTGATAACGTGGTGGCTGTTATTGTCGATGTCTCAACCATCGCGTTTGGGACTGCGCAGGAGAAACGTGGCGATAGAGCATCTCGGTCACAAGTGGCAATCCGGCTGCTGGGTCGCCATATCATATCCTAGGGCTCCAGCACCTTTGTGTGACCACGGACTCCTTCATCAGAGAGTTAAATGTGAGAACAACAACAACAATATACCGGGTGTGAATATATACCTGGTATATACACATATAATACAACAGACAATAATACACACCGGGATTAATTTCCCGGCCCATTTTCTCCAAATCGAGGGGGGGAACACACAACGCGGATAGTGTATTTGGCAACTTATCGTCGAGACGTTTTCCATGAGACGCACCACCGCCCGGCGTTGTACTCTCCCTTTAACCCCTTTAGAACCGCAGTCCCGTTTTGGGGACAAACTACTTGAAATTTGAGTGGTTTGTCCCCACATATGGGACTGCGGTTCTAAAGGGGTTAACCCTTTTAGAACTACAGCAGTCCAGTTTTGGGGACAACCTATTTAGAACTTGAGTGGTTCGTCCCCAAAACGGGGCTGCAGTCCTAAAATGGTTAAATCGGAGGAAATCAGCTTGCATCAAGGGGTGTATTATCTTGACCGTGGAATAATACGTACCATGGTACATATATATGCGATGACACGTTTACAATACTGTCTGAAACCGAGTGTTACGTCACGCATGGCACATAACACCCGGAGTTCTGCGCGTTCACGCTATTAAAACAGCTAGTATACCGGTGGAAATAATATTTTCGTACATTTTTTTCCCCCGCCGCCTAACCCTTTAAGGCCGTTTCTTATGCGGTTCGATTTTTGAGCTTTCAGGTTTTGACCCGATCGCATTTTCATATGTAAAGTTGGCAAAACGAAACAGCAGTCGTTCTATGCGGAAAAATCAGCTTTATTGTGTGTGTAGAGATTCAGAGCCAACGCCGAGACCAACTGCTGTTAATAGTGGTTTGGCGCCGCGAAGAAACGCGCTGGGTGCGCTGCCCTACACGTAGGAACGAAGCGCCCGAGCCAAGGCTGACTGTCTCTGGTCTGGCGGCGAAGAGACGTGGCGAGTGCGCTTGAGCCAACCTGTCTTGGTATTTTGTGTTCCATTTTGTGAGTGACTGCTGCTGTTGCTGCTGTACTTACACGCAACGCTATACGTGGCACGAAGATCAGACAAATAAACGATGAATCGCATCGAGATACTAAAAAAAACTGCCAGGTATGTACGTGGTGGATACAGCGTGGTCACGAGCTCACGAGCACTCAGCAGCAGCAGCAGCAACACTCAGCAGCACTCGAGCAACACTCGATTCGAGCAGCACTCGTACGCCTGTTGTTGCTGTTGTTGTACTGCTGCGTACTGCTCGAGCAACACTCGAGCGCACGAGCATGAGTAGCTTTCCAAGCATGGCCTATTGCACCGCGAAAAAAACGGACACGGGACCACGATCACTCGACTGCTCAAGCGCAACGAGTACGAGACAAACACAAGCACGGCGTCGCCAAGAAATCACGGGCACACGAGCACTCAGCGACAGCAGCAGCAGTAGCACCCAGCGGCACTCGAGCAACACTCGACTCGAGCAGCACTCGCACGCCTGCTGTTGCTGTAGTTTTACTGCTGCGTACTGCTGTGCGTTGTTGTAGCTGCAGCAACAAGTGGGAAAAACAAAATCTTTGCAGCTAAAAATACGAAGATCCAGGTAGGTTTTCAAGCCCCTGGATGGCTTTCCGGAAGTGGGACCCCATCCCCTGAGTTGCTTGCTGGGTCACGTGACTTTGACCATGTAGAGCATGGGCCACGGAGCCCGGCCGGAACCAACGCTTGCACCGTACTGTCCACGCCGCCCCCCAGCGGGCCCCGCGACAGGAAGCACGAGAAAAGACCCGCGGCCAAACGAGAAAAGTGATTTATTCCGGAAAAAACGGCCATTTGGTACAAAGTAATACCAGGTATTTAATAGTACAGCTGTGGTATGAACAGAGGTGGCATGCCATGTACCTCTGGTGTCATGAATTTGTCGCACGTCGCATGCATCTATTCTCTCTCCTTGTGCCACCGTTGTAGTAATACATACCTGGTACCAGGTATACAATGAGTCGTGGAACGGGCTGTCGTTCAAATAGTAAGTAGTACCCGGAGTGAGTTTCGTTTGTTTCGTTCGCTTACCTACGCTAAAACCTGTAGACTCATCGTACCATTTCGCTTCGTGACGGCGGGCTAATAAGTAATAGTTCAGTACTACAGCAGCACGCAGTCAGCGGGTTCACCAACAACGGCAACACCAAGACCACCACCAAGACCACCACCACCACCACCACCACCACCACCAACAACAACGACCGCGCTGAACTTCACAGATGAAGCAGCCGAAACGAGAAACTATAAGAACATCGAATCCAATCCAGAAAGCGAGAAAAACGGCAAAAACGAGAATTTGGTGAATGGGACGCATAAAATACGACAAAATGGAAAAACTGTTCAACTACAAAACGATCAAAGGGGCCGCACCAGCGCATACAGAGCACAGCAGTAGACACCATCATGGCAGAGAGACACCTGCACAGCAGTTATAGTAACATGTCAGCAAACACGTCAGTTGATACTTCAACCACATCGACCAGTCGAAGCGTCGAACTTTCGGCTCAAGACTACCGGCATACCTAAAGGTAGATTTTGCTGTTTTGCGCAACTATATAACTATAGCTATGTGAGGAAACGGTATTTTCACCTTTTGACAGAAGGCAAAATTCCACCAAGTTACCTTGACAGGACGCCAAACTACGAGGGTTTGATTTATTTAATAGTGTGGGAACACTCGGTCCCGCACCCGCGACCGATGTACGTTTTCCCTTGACTGGCCGTCTCCTGGCATCTTTTGGCTGTACAAAGTACTGAACATTGAACGGCTGCTGTGATATTGATGATTTCAAGCTGAGGGAAAAAATACCGATTGGTCGGTCGGTCGCTCTGACCCATTTACTACACGATGGAACGACTGCTGTGATATTGATGATTTCAAGCTGAGGGAGAGAATACCGATCAGTCGGTCGGTCGCTCTGACCATTTACTACACCATGGAACGACTGCTGTGATATTGATGATTTCAAGCTGAGGGAGAACATACCGATCGGTCGGTCGGTCGCTCTGACCCATTTACTACACCATGGTACGCCTCAATTTAGTCTCGACCATTGATTTTCGGGCTGCAGAGGCCGGCGTCCCCGGTGGCTCGGTAGGTGGTCCGCGTGCCTATCAAGATCAATTTCGTGGGTTCAAGTACCACCGAGTGCATGCTCGCAGGGACTTTTCTTGCATAAAAAAATGAAGCGCGAGAGCGTGAGTTAGCTATATTCGATGAAAGTCGAAGAGCAGTGGGAGTGCTGAACCCTATGCGCGACAAAAAATAAAGGCACGTACCGTGGGGGAGAATGGACGACACCTGTGACCACGGCTTGTCCAGATGAAGGCCGCTGAGGGTAAAACCTCCTACGAGTTAGGCTAGAAAGTAAAAGTGATGATAAAAAAAAGAGGCGAAAAGCGACGACAACAAAATGAGCTGTACGTGGAAAGTTTTGGTTCGCGGGCATCAACAAAATTTATACCTGGGGAATTACATACAGAATACGCGCGTATGGCGTATCGTAAAATTCTGGAGTAATTCCTAAATAAACACATCGAAAATTGTGCACAACTCCTATACTTAATAAATGTAATTTTAAGAACAGGCGTATTACGTACTCAGCTTGCAAAGTTGAGCATCAACTACGTGTGCAGTCAGTCGATCTCACATCTGACGCCATTATTTTATTAAAAAAATATACCAGGTACGTCAGCGTTGCTTGTGTCTGCTTATCCGCTTGGTATTATCACGGTTGTCGCTGTTGATTTTATGGTTACCGTAACATACGCAAAATATACCGGTATCTGGTACAGTACCTGGCAATACGTAGGCAAGTGAACACTCCCCGGGATTAATCTCCCGGCCCATTTTCTCCAAAGAAAGGAGGGGCACACAACAACTCGGACGATGTCTTTGGGGACATTTCATCGAGAAAAATGTTCCATAGAGGTAATACCTCGTCGAGATAATATTGCCATAGGCGGACCGGCCCGCCCGACGTTTGTACGAGTGATCTCGCCTTGTTTCGGAAAAAAAAACCGGCTTGGAACTTCGTCGTGCCATCTTAAACTGATATACTCGTGCGAGTAGGCCTTACGAGTATGTATGCGATGGCACATTTCGTGTCCAGACTGACTTATACGGCACGCGCGATGAATGACAATTATGACACTACTCGAGGTGTCGAGGTGCTGCGCGATCACGCTTTAGACTGGTGGCGAGTATTGTTTCGTGTATTTTATTTTTTCGGTCGCTCACCTAAACCCTCAACCTTTTCACGTCTCCAAAAAGCGTTCCATACTAACTACACGTACGTGCAGTTTGCCTCCACAAGCGTGCGTGGGGTTCCAAGAGGGGTTAACCCTTTTAGAACCGCAGTCCCGTTTTGGGGACAATCCACTCAAATTTCAAATAGTTTGTCCCCAAACCGGAACTGCGGTTCTAAAGGGGTTAGGCGTGCGTGTTTTTTTTTCTTGTACTTGAGCTTGTGAGTGTTATTTATATACTTCGTACACGTCGCATTGCGGAATACCTGAGCCCTCGTCTGGGTGTGGTATATGCCTTTTGTACTTGAACCAGTGAGGTACACACTTCGTAGGACGGAGTACATGCACTCTTGTCTGAATACGGCGTATGCGGAGGGAGGTAGATCGACACCGTCACCGAAACCTGCCTGAGTACCACTTCAATATAGACACGACGCTCGCAAACGAGTATGCTGGATTCGGCAGTGGCAAAGAGAGTGGAGACCAATCATCGGCGATCGGGGGTGGGCTTGGTTGAACCCCTTCCGCGCGGGAAATGTCGCAAGACGAGAACGCGGAAGACGCTTGGGGGGAGATTATTTTTGCTTTCGCACCCACAGCGAGAGGACAAACCACTGGGGATGGGCGGCATCATAGCATGCGAGGCGCGGACCGAATCGGGTGGAGCTGGGAACCGGAGGGCGCCCGGAGCAGCACCAACACCAAGAAAAGGTCGGCCTCCCGCAAAAGAGCAGGACCCTACCAATCCCCCCCCCCCCCCGATAACATTCTGGGCAGCTGCCTGCTGCTGACCTTTGGATGCGTTAGACTGGTTCGTTGAGGTTTGCGGCCGTTTCTGCCTGTACGTTATCGGACTCCATGCAAGTTGTCGGACTGCACGCAGGTCATAACACTGCGAGTAGTCGGATGAAGTTGGGATACCGGGATCGTCTTGTTGCCGAGAGGGGAAGACAGGCCCGGTTCTTGTTGATTGCGGTATCTTTAGTGGTGAAAAATAAGTATTGTGACCGTGAAAAAATATTCACCTTGTACGTGATACTTCGTATTTATTTACTGTCATAGGCCGTATGTGGATTTTTTATATACAACGGCAGCCCAAAAGTGTGGTCTACTTGGGAAGCCAAGAGCGGGAAGAGGAAGGAGTTGTGTCAGCATCTTTTCGTCGTCATTCTGTTTTCTCAAGTTTTTAATTGCGCGTGTCGGACGCCCCGCGGGAAGCACCTGACAAGGTTGTTACCTAAACCCGCGAACCCGCGCTGACTGCATACGTAGTAGATACCGGTAGCTTTTTCAGACATGGATGTACGATTAGCTGTAGACGTGTCCGGCAATGGCGGTTTTGGACAAAGAGCAACTCAAGGACCGTACGGAATGTATTGCTGACATACCGGTAACCTATAGGTTGCAGCCAGTAGCATGTTGCTATCTGCGTCTGTTTTAGTTTAGTTTTTGTTTTTGTTTTGCTTAGCTTCATCTTCTTTTTTTAGGTTTTTGTCTGCTATTAATAGTCTCCTTTTTGCTTCCCTGGTGTCCGCAGTGGTGGAGTGCGTATGCCTGTTTTTTTTTTGTTTTTTTTTGCCTCTGTTTTTACTTGAGGTATTTCTTCCACTCCAGAGTTATTGGAGCCTGTCCTGCGACCACGGACTGCATTGAATTGTGAGTTAATGTGAGAACAACAACAACAACAACCAGGTAGTAGGTAGCAACTCAGACGGGGAGGGTCTTTTCGGCTGTAATGTAGCCCGTGTACGTATCTATCTCACGTGCTATTACTATTAATAGTACTAATAGTACGTGCAGCAGTGTTAACATTGGTTGCATGCCATGTAACTGGTGTCACAAATTTGTCGCATGTGGCATGCATCCCTTCCTTCGTGTTGTTTATAGTATGACATTTCGTGTACAATAACTCGTGGACTGGTTTTGTCATCTTATTAAACATCAATGCTGCCGTAACCCTAACCCTATCCCAGACAGTATGAACACTATTAATAGAGTAGTACTGCAGTTGTATAATACGTACATATGAGTGCCTGGACTGAGTAATAGAGTAGTACTGCAGTTGTATAATACCAGGTACGTACATATGAGTGCCTGGACTGAGTTCGTTTCCTCACCTTAGACCACATCTGCCGTACAGACTAAGTTTCATATACCATAGACGCATTGCACCTTTTCGTGATCGCGTGCTAGAGTAACGCAATATGGCAAAATGGTCTAATGCCTAATGCGGGATCAACAACACCTTGCCAATGGAAACGGGGAGTAACAAAAAAAATCTTTCAAAAAGATTGCTTTCAAATAACAGACGAAAATATCCTCCTACCTCCGCCATGGGAAAAGAGGGGAAAAACATGTTTGATTTCTTCTTTTTTTCTAACGGCTGCAGGCGGCGCAATTCATTTTTTCTCGTTGCACATTGTCAACACGCTCGTGCGACGATAGACGCTCGATCTCGACATAGGCTCAGCCCACGGTCAACCCGCTTGGTGACGGGCAAGGCCAACGAGTATAGATGACGGCCTCGCAGATATCAGGTGGTCTACAGAAGGCGAGAGCTTGCCGGCGGCGTCCTACGGTATCCTCCCAATCCTGAAAAAAAGCCTAGTTTTTGCCATTGGAGACGGATCGAGAATTTTTTGTCATCTGTTTTGTGTACACCTGCGGCCACTTGTTTTTTCATCGTACGCCTCGCCAGCGCCCGCCATATGTCACCGGCCATTGTGTGAACGCGGTGGCCCTAGGGTGGGGTCGGAGCCCCTAACGACAGCACTCCGTGCAGAATTCATGACGCAGTGGTTGGTTTTGCCGAGCAATAGAGTGTTTGCGATTTATTTATTTTTAACTTTTACGTCTCCAAAAATTCCCCCGAGGTAACTTTTTGAGGTAAATTTCTGAAAAAAACGCGAAAAAGTACTTCAGCGAAGTCAGGATTTCATCAAAAGTTACGGTAACTTTTGGCTCTGTCTCATTGGCCTACACGCACCGAGCATCATGCCGACGCAAAACGCATCATCTCAAATCTCGAAGGATCAAAACACCGAGCATCTTCCATGCCACCATGCTGCTTGCTGTACGTATCACGACAACCGCTGGGAGCGCAGAGGCTCGAGAGGTGTAGCTTGAGTATAGCGCGCACGAGCGGCGTTGGATTGTGCCAGCGGGCCGCCGCCGCTGCTACGTAGGGTACACGCTTTCGCCTACTTGGTGACGACGTGGAGGATGCTTCGTTCCAAAAAAGGACTCGCATCACACTCGTACTCGTGCTCGCACAGAGCGCGACAGCTCGTTTATCATTTCGATTCCACCACACTGCAGCAGCAGCAGCAGCAGCAGCAGCAGCAGCGGCGGCAGCTGCTACGTAGGGTACACGCTTTCGCCTACTTGGTGACGACGTGGAGGATGCTTCGTTCCAAAAAAGGACTCGCATCACACTCGTACTCGTGCTCGCACAGAGCGCGACAGCTCGTTTATCATTTCGATTCCACCACACTGCAGCAGCAGCAGCAGCAGCAGCAGCAGCAGCAGCAGCAGCAGCAGCAGCAGCAGCGGCGGCGGCAGCAGTGGTCGCGACAGTGGCGGCGGAGCGGAGCCCGCCGGCGCTGTGGCGTGCGTTGGCTGAGCGCAGCAGGAGCAGCAGCAGCAGCAGCAGGCAATCCAAAAAGGGAAGCTGGCTGGTGCTGGTGCTGGTGCTTGCTGGTGCTGGTGCTGACGCTGTTTATTTTTGTTGCTCAAGCTGCCTCTAGCTGCGGCTAGCGCTTGCTAGCTGCCGCTTGCTGTGCTGCTGCTTGCAGTCGTGGGCTGGCAGTGGTGGCACCGCTGTCAACTCTGCCGCCGAAACGATGCTGGGCCGCCGTTGCTACTCCCAAGCTGTTTTTTAGTTTTTCGTTCTTTTTTTTGGCGCGTTTGCCTCACCTCCCCCCTTCCCTTCTTATTTTCGGAGGCGTCGCCTGCAGGATTCGATTTACCTCACTCGCAAACACACCGAAATCATGAAGGGAAGGAAATTCACTTTTTTTAGCGCAAGTAAATTTGTATTTTTTTTTACCTCTATCGCAAACACTCTAATGTCTGTCGAGGACTCGGAATCTCACCGCTTTGAAACAAACATCTGCCTGAGTTTTTCTGAAGCCGATCTTGGCCCAACGTCGGCTCCAGAATTGTTGTTGGGCTTATCAAAAGTTTGGAACTTTCCGTTTTAAGAAACGTGCCCACAGCACGCTGTACCTGAAAAAATCTGACGGGTATCTTTGGAATTCAAACTTTTTATGGGAACTTTGCGTTTCCGTTGGCATAGGTCCTACTGAAAGAATACCTGGTACAGATGAAGCAGTCGCAACGAGAAAATAATAATAACACGTTGTCCAACGAAAAAAACGCGAAAAACGAGGAAAACTGCGTACGAGTACTCGAGATACAACTTGCTGAATGAAACGTTAACGAAGCCACGGAGCCGCCGCGGCGCATGGCAATCTATCAGGATACCAGAGTGCCATGGAGCCGCGGCGGCGCATTCAGATCAATCAGGATACCATACATGAAAGATGGCCAGTACGTCAGTATACATATATAATAGCTATTAATAATATACAATACAAACATCAGTTGGTACTTCAACCACATCGACCGGTCGAAACGTCGCAGCTTGACTTTGACTTTATTATTTATTTCGCCTGCTGTCTGCTGCTGTTGTTTGGTGTTATTATTCTCAAAACAAGCTATACTAAAGGAGTATGTGAGGAAACGGCGCTTTCACCCCTTTCCATTGATTCACCTTGCTTGGCAGCGAGACGCCAAGTTGCTATTACGGGGGACCATAGTTAATAGGACCTATGGTATACATAAAAACCTATATACTTGACCATTTTTACTAACAATATTTGGTCCTATTAACTATGGTCCCCTGTAATAGTGAAGGGCTTACGAGTACTGCGGAACACTCAGCCCTAAACCCTTCACCGATGCACACTTCCGCTCGACTGCTGAACGTCTCCTGACATTTTTGCACTTTTGGCTGTACAGCGGTGTACAGAGAACTTTGGTGCAGATGGTGTCAAGCTGAAAGCCGAGGGAGAAGATACCGGTCCGTCGGTCGATCGCTCTTCACCATAACACGTGAAAATAGACCAAATTTCGGGATGCAGGGGGAAATCGACGAAAATGACACGTAGAAATCGTTGGTCTGCGAATAGGAAAAATATCGTCGTTGTTCGTATCACTGCTTGCTGTTGTTGCAGTCGATGTTATGGTCGTTATGTCATTTTGTGGCTGGTTGATGTCGTTTTGTCAACTGTCGCTTATGGGACTGAGCAGAGGGGGAACAGAGAAGAAAATCAAACGAATATTGCGCAACATCGGGCGCACGTGGTTAACCGGGGGGCGCGGGGTTATCATATCACCAGGTGTATAATTCACCGCAACACTCAGATAACGCACTCCTTCCTCCTTCTCCCGTTTTTCCCGTTCTTCTTTGGAGCGATTTCACCACGTGTGTTCAAGACTCTTTTCTTGCCTGGAGTGTACGATGCGCTTCAATTTTGATGTTATGATGTGTATCGTACTGCATATTTCTATTATCTCTATTTTGTTGTCTGGGGCCTGACTTATGACCACGGGCTAGACTTTTGGCGATGCGTTAATAATGTGAGAACAACACCTCGGGGGTTAGTTTCCTTATCGAAAGCAAGGGGGGCACACAAAACGCTGATGGTATTTTTGGGAAGATCTCGTTGAGATTTGTTTTCAACGGAAGACTATCTCGTCGAGATCTGGTGAGCAATCTTGCGTGTTATTCTATATATATATACGTTGACACCTTTTCTATTAATAGTGTCTGAACTGAGTTGAACTGAGTTGCACGGCACGAGCGACGCCTACACCATTAATATGACATTACTCGAAGTACTGCGCGCTCAAGCTATAATATATAGGCGGGTGGTAAGTATCTTTTCGTACTATCAATACCTCATCATTGTTTCGGTCGCTCTCACTTTTTATGTCTCCGAAAAGGATCCCACGCTCACAAGTAGTTGTCCTCAAAAAGGTGCATGAGGTTCTTCTGTAAGGTTTGAATGCTTGCGTAACTTCTTGTGTGTTTGTACAAAAACTTGTGGGGTATTAGGGCCGTTACTATTATTGGAGAGCCAAAAATTCCATATTTGTGAAATAATTTCCATGTTTGTGAAAGAATTTCGAACTACACGTACGTGAAATTCACAGGGGGCGGAATGTCAGGCAGAGTTGAATTTCACAAAGTTGGAGATCATTTCACAAATGTGGGAAAAAAGCTCTCCGATGACAACGTCCCTTATGCTACGGTAGTATATACTTCCTATTGAGGAATACATGTGCCCTCGTCTGGTTGTGGTATTTTGCCTGTTGTACTTAAATCAGTGGATATATATACACTTCGTACGGAGCACCTGCGCTCCTGTCTGGATGCGGACGCAGATCGACACCGTTGCCGAAGCCTGCCTGGGTACTACCTGGATAGAGGCGACGCTCACCCGTGAGTACTCGTAGTACGCTGGATTCCGCGGTGAGGAGGGAGTGGTGACCGATCATCGGCGATCGAGAGTGGGCTTGGTTGGGCCGCGCTCCCGCTCGGGAAATTAACTTCGCAAGGCCGCACTGAAAGTATTTCGGCCAATTTGACCACCTAAATAGATGTGAACGTGTATGGGCTCATTGTAATTTTCGCGACCGACGGCTATATTATACATACCAGGTATCAGGTACCATGGTATACAGTATAGAATACATAGGGCAATGGCAATGGCAATCAGCTAATGCGGGATCAACAACGACGACGACGACATAAACATCTCCCCCACTATTAATACTACCACCAACCGACAACGGTACTGGAAATAATAGATGAAGCGGTCAAAACGAGAAAAGTGTAGGTAGAAACATGGGAGTCCAACCGAGAAAACGAGAACTACGAGAACAGCTCCGTACTAAACAACTTGGTGAACGTAATGCACTCGTGCGTACGTACGAAAAACAAACAGCACGTACTCGTACGCGCACTTCGACACAATCAACGTGCCATCGCAGGGCGCATGTACACAGAGATACCAGGATACCAGGTGTCATGGACGCATGAGACTTTACTCGCATACTTAGAGCAGTACCAGGTATCCTATTTTATACCTTGCATTTCACACTATATACTCACAGACGCGAGGGAAGAAGTGGCTGAAGTCTTCCCGCGATGATAATGAAGGCACGAACCGTGGTGGGGAGGGAAGGGATGCCTGCTATGTGACCCCGAATCTGAGTTACCACTATTAATAGTGTATAAGGAAGAGAGAAAAGGAGGGCGAACTATAATACCTGGTACATGGGACGTACGCGTTCCGGGAATGGCAACACAAAGGTAGCTGCAGTCGGCGGTGGGCCACGGAAAACAGAGATCGATGTATCATCCCGTTGTGAACGCCCAACAGCTACACTCACTTGATCGCCCCAACTATTAATACTATCGTGGTACTGCTGTGATGTAACTGGCATACTTGACTTCAGTACAGACGAGTCAGCGGAAGGCATACGTCCCCGGTGGCTTGGTAGGTGGTCCGCGTGCCTATCAAGATCAATTTCGTGGGTTCAAGTCCCACCGAGTGCATGCTCGGAAGGGCTTTTTCTTGCATGAAAGAAACTGATTAGCGGAAAGCGCGAGAGCGTGAGTTAGCTACATTCGATGAAAAACGACGAGCAGTGGGAATGCTGAACCCTATGCGCGACCAAAAATAAAGGCACGTACCGGGGGGGAGAAGGGTAGACACCTGTGACCACGGCTTGTCCAGAAGGTCGTCGAGGGTAAAACCTCCTTCGAGTTAGGCTGGAAAGTGGAAGTGATGATTGAACAAAAAATAAAAAAATAGGGAGGTAGAAAGAACTGCAAGGGGGGGACAAACACGTGTCCGCTGTATTGAATGAAGAACACATAATAACAGACGTACGAAACCCGTTTGCGAATTCTTGTGTTACCGGTGATGTTTGTCGCAAATTGGGGTACTGCTGCACATCCCTCGTGCATATTTAACGGATTCGTACGTATATACCTTATGATATACAACGGTATCAGCTAGCAGCTACCAGGTACATGCCAAGTATGATACTCTGCACTCGTACGAGTACTATTAATATACGTATCCGGTATGCATGATACGTCTGCATCCGGCCAAGCTAACAGCCGACGGCGTACACCCCACTATTAATAGCTACAATAGTGTTGTGTCGTGATCTTGTGGCCACAGAGCTTGTATCTGTCAAATAATAAAATGAAGAATCGGCACTGACGCGCGGACACCAGGTGTCCTGGATATCGAGGGGAAGAAAAAAAGAACGCTTCAACCCTCTTGGGACTTCAGAGAGGGAACTTGACCATACACGTTCTCTAATACAGGCACGGTCACTCCAATTGGGGGAGGATATTCTACAACGTGGTGTCTGAGTAACGACGCAAGGAGTCGCACACGGGCGCAACGTGATTCTGCCCATCCTGCTGTGCGCTCACGCTGCTGCTCCTACATGGTTGAAAACACTCAATATATCAATAATTGTTTTGGTCGCCATCTCGGGTGTCCCAAAAGGGTTTATGTGAAGAACACACACACTGATCCCCTGCTGCTTTACTTAGAAAATATTTCTTCCACTCCATCAGAGTTATTGGAGTCTGTCGTACGAACACGGAGTCTGTCGTACAAACACGGACTGCATTATATTGTGGCGATGAAATAATGGTGACAACAACAACAACAACAACAACGTGTTGCCGCACACAACATAATAGTTCGAGGTTATGTTCTGTGGGGTTTGTGGATTCCGGGTACGGGTACATGGAAGACTTGCAGAACTTACAGAAGCTTCGGGAACGTGTATGGAAGTGTTACAATAACTGTCGGGTTTTCCGGTTTGAAGTTCTGGGTATTGCAGCGTACAGAAGTTTCGCGTCCGGGTATGAGTGTCGTACAGAACTCACATAAGTTCTTGGTACGGTAATACCAGGTACCCGGGAAAATACCCCGGGTATGGTTCTGTAGGTACACTCCAGAAAATTAACCATGTGACATCCACACGACCTTTTCGTTCACATATTATATACCAGGTACCTGGTTATACATAGCACACGAGTACTTCCTTTAGACGGCACCTTGGGCACTGGGCACTGGCTGCACCTACTGCAGTGCACACGTACCTCGCACCTCGCACCACAACGATAGTTTAAGAATATAATGTGTACCAGGCACGTGCGACATACAAGTACATATGATATAATACGTACGTAATCACAACAGACGAGACCAGCTGCAGACAAGACTGGCACGTTTTATGAAAAACGAATATATGGGGCGTTGTGCTTCGTTCAGAGTTCGGGGCTGCTGCTCCCGCTGTGTGTGTGTGTGTTCTTCACATTAAACCGTTCTTTCTACCCGTCGACATCCAGCACAACCAGTGTCCGTGCCGATTCTTCCATCCTAGAAGAGATACAAGTTCTGTGGTCACAAAGCTACGCCACAGAGATACTACGTTGCCACGTGTGCAGTGTGAACTGCAGTGGGCAATGCAAAAAGCCATGTCATCTAGTCCCTTTGCCGGTCGCCCCGGTGGTTCAAGTGGTTAACCTCGAATTCTACTTGTTTGAGTCCTGGGTTCGAGCCCCAGGAGGGTCGGACTTTGACTTTATTTGCAAAAATAAAAAAAGGGATTCAATTGTTGAGAGCGCCTTGCAGCGTGGGTAGGCACAATTCGATGCGAGTCGACGAGGGAAGAAAATGCTGAAATCTTCTCGCGATAAAAAAATGAAGGCACGTACCGTAGCGGGAAGGGGGGAGAAGAGCCTGCTATGTGACCCCGGATCTGAGTTACGAGTTGGAAGGAGAGAGAGTAGAAGATGTGCGAAGATAATGAATGGGATGGAAAAAAAAAAAAAAAAAAAAAAAAAAAAAAAGATACGACAGGCACGACATACGCAATCTATGAAATAGTGAAACGAAAAGAAACAATCAAAGAGAAAACAAAAACAAGGTAGACAAGTCGAAAAAGAAAAAGAAGAAAAATGAAAGCAAAATCTAAGAGAAACAATCTGTCGTGCCCCCCCCCCCGCAGGCGAGGTGGCCTACACTTGAAAAAGAACGAGCTGGAAAAAAGAAGAAATAACAAAAGACACCACTGCTTGTGAACAGAGTAAGACAAAGAACCAAGGAGAAAGTAACAAGGAAAAATAACAAAGGGGAAATAACAGGCAGACCAAAGCCCAAAGCACCTTCTAGGTGCGTTGTATTAAATAGGTTAAATAGTACAATCGCAAAAGGTATGGCAAAAAAATGTGAAAATATTGAACAAAGGAAATCTGGGGTTTGTGGAGAGGCGCTCAATTGTTGGCATGTTTAAGAATAAGGGGAGGGGAAGAAGGTCGTCAACTTGACGATGGGTGCATGGTTGAACTGGAAAGACAGAGGCTTGGAAGGGTTGGGATAGAAAGGAATAAAACCGGCTACAGCAGTACTCGTAGTCCAGAGCTCTACTCGTGGGCTTGGCACTGGATGGGAGATCGACGGCTTGAAAGAAGGTACGATTACGTACCTGGTACGTACGTACGTACGAACAACAAGTAATATTCGTTTTTTCGTTTTTCTAATTTTTCGCAGATTCGTATTTTGGTTTTGTCATAAATTTGTAAATTCGTATCTTCGTGTGCCAGGTATTATATTCGTATACCTCACCTCAATTGATGAAAGCAACAAAGAAAGCAGGAAAACGCAAAAAACACGACGGAGCAGGCTATCCACTATCCACAATGCATTCAAAAACAGCACCAAACATGTAAGAAAAAGCGGCAAGAAAAAACGCGGCGAAAACGATCACGTTTGGGATTAAATGAGGATTGTCTGTCTTCAATTTTCGTTGGGGTCCTTGTACACGTGTATTCGAAGTTCTTGCACACGTCTTACCGGTACGTAGCAACAAACCTGGTACTCATGTATCATGAATACCAGGTATATTGTATCGTGTTCGCAGATTGGTACTTTGTGACTGCTGTCTGTATTTATATCCGACCCCAACAATGCCCACACAAGGACCCAGCACGCCACACCAACACGTCCACGCCATCGCAATAACCTCAAGTAGCAGTCAAGAACAAGAGAGCTCCCGAGACGGCAATCTCAACGCCCGACAGACCCCCCTTCGGGAGGGAGCGCTTCGCTCGACCCGTTGGACATTGACCGCGGAAGCAGTTGCTCGAGAGGCTGCCCGGTGAGAGGCTGCCCGGCGAGATGCTGCCTGTGGAAAACCCTTCTGAGGAACAAACCTCTTCTGTGATACCAACAGGGTATGTGCCAGGCAGAGAGGGGAGTGTGTTGCGTTCCCGGCGGTGTCTACCCTGCGCACCCCATCATGATGCACCCGGCACGACAACGTACAGCAGTTCGCCAACAGGTAGGCAGGTAGACAGCAGGCATGCAGGATGGCGGGCACCATCCAGCATGTATGCAGGATGGCGGGCACCATCCAGCATGTATGCAGGATGGCGGGCACCATCCAGCATGCATGCATGTAAGGCAGGCAAGGTAGGTAGGCAAGCGGGCAGGCAGGCCGCCTACGTACCACCGTGGACAACAGCGCCTTTCGTACCAGCCGTACACCCGTACACTAGCTGCGTCACGTTCCTCAATAAACCCTACTATTACTGCTGGCCAGAGTAGCGGCGTCCATGTGGGGGGTATTTGAATGAAACCAGCTACAGCAGTACCAGTACATACGATACCGCCGATATGAACAACACGACTAATAATCTGTTCGGCATTGCTCACCGGGCACAGACGCCTCCAGGTCCACGGTAACAGCTAGGTCGCTCGAAGCTCCCTCAACTGCCATCGGCGTTGAAGCTGCTGCGTCGGCCACCACTGCCCCGTCCGGAGGACCCCCCCCCCGATTGCTTGGCCGACGCTGCAGTGTGTCCGCCGTCGAGGCTGTCGGGGGCGGGGGGGGGGGCGGGGTGGGGATGATGCTGAGCTACGTACAACACAGGTTTTCACGTCTCTTGGACAATGTATGTTAGGCCCAGGGCCCGCACGTTCTGAAACAACTGCTGTGTTCGTAAAGTATGATATCTGGTAAGTACCTGGCCTGTACCGGTAGTCTATTATCGTCAACGTAAAATATTATACCTGGGCTGTACCTGTAGTCTACTACAGATAATATTAATATTAATAGTATTTGGTGTGAAGTTGATGATCCTTTGGACGGGCAAGCTCAAGTGTTACTCATCGCAGTATCTACTCACCCGCGTCTGGAGTAGAGCAACATACGTGTGGAAGCTACGTACCAGGAGGAGGTGCAGACTCGAATATATCAGCAGAAAAGGGAGGAAGGAGGGAGCAACGCCTTCAAAGTGTGAATACTGCCGGAGGACTATTCGATAAGGTGGACACATCGATAGGTCCCCCTCTGCACCCACCTTCAAATAGCTATCACAGGGGACGCCTCTCGATTCTGAGAGGCTTGTATACCACGTTCAAGTATTTTGTACGGGGACTCCTGCTGCTGCTGCGGATGCTGTTGCTTTCTTCCTGAACACAAAAGGAGACGGGGAGAGTGGAGAGGCTGATCATATTGTGCACGTACCTTCAGTTCGTCCGATGACCATCGTACTACTCTGGCAGCATTGGCAGGGCAACCTCGGGTTTGGCCAAGAACACGCGCAAGAAGCAACGCACGGCACCTAGGTCGATAGGTCGTGCCTAGTCATTCCCATTGGGTCGTGCACAGCGAGTGGGTTCGAGAGCCGTTTTATATTATTCTGAAGGCTTTTCTCTTGCCCTGAAGTCCGGGGTTCGGGAAATATTAAAAATCATTTTTTCTCAACGACCATTGATCATTGATGATGTGTGATTGGTCTATCGAACCCTTGGACAATCCAATTCTTCGTGGGTAGGATTTTTTGTATAAAAAATCACGTACTCCGAATCCGAGTGAACCATTTGAGTGCGTCGATGTTCCATGCCTCGCCCGGGGATGGTGTATGGCTCTGCGGCTCACTTGAGGGCATGCCACATAATTACTTTAGACCTGGTACATTATTACAAGCTTTGAAGTATGTGTGTGTAACAGCAAAAAATAACAGAGGTGTCTAGAATCTAGAGATGAGTGTAGCACAGCAAACTACGTACGTATCGCTGTACGTATTGAAAAGGATACAGCAGCAGAAGTACCGGCATCCCATCCAAAATCGAAGATGTCAGGAGACATGTCAAGCAACACGAAATGTGTGCTGTCAAGGGTGTATGGCCGAGTTTCCCACTAAAATCTAGTATTTGAATGTCAGTCAAGGCATGTCAAGGCAAAGTTGCTATTAATATCTGTCAAAGTGCTGTCTCCTGACATCTTTGTCCAGACTACCCTGCTGGTACCGAAAACAAATCATTTGCTTCTTGATGCATGAAGGATGAAAGGTCTTTGACTGGTGTGTGTCGTGTGCGGCTCAATCTGCTCTACGATTGATTCCGCCGCTAATTTTTGGCATGTGGGTATAGATTTTAGATAGGCGCCCTTGCCCATACATCCACAAAAATACTCGTCGCGCGTTCGTGAGAACAGGTTCCCAGCTCCTCCTTCTTCCCCTCTTCTCTGCCAGTTCCTCAGCCCTGACCGTTAGGTGGCATCACAGTGGGAGCCAAGTCCGATTGTACCCCGTGGTGTGATGGACACCCCCTCCGACCCAATCGACTGCACCAGAACGCTCCGCCTCGAGGAAGGTCTCAACTTTGATGGTTCATTTTCGAGCTCGGAATCTCAAGCTCAGGCAGTGGTTCCCGTTCAGCCGGTAGCGAGCCCAGATGGCATCGCTAGCTCCTGCTCAAGAACGGAGAAGCCGCCCAGGAGCAGCAGCGCCTGCAGGAACATCTTGCTGGGGCAGGTGTTGTCCGTTCTGATCGCGACGATGTCGATGAGCTCCGCG
This sequence comes from Nereocystis luetkeana, assembly GCA_031213475.1. NCBI lineage: Eukaryota > Phaeophyceae > Laminariales > Laminariaceae > Nereocystis > Nereocystis luetkeana. Next base: position 1,027,852 of record JARUPZ010000002.1, on the reverse strand, counting down.
AGCCTGAGTGATCGGGGGGTGAACTTGCCTTGCTTCGTGAACTTCCTGAACTACGGCATGATCACGGTGTTGTTCTTTCTGCCCAAGCTGATCGCGCAAGGTTCTCCGCAGCTCACCGTACCCTGGTGGCGGTATGCCCTCTACGCACTGGTGAGCACAAAAGAGGGACCGCCGTGCCCGCGGCTTTGTTCCTTGCACCCAGCATCATAGCTGTTGTGATTTACGGCTTTCGTGATATACCGATCAATCAACTGCTGCTGACGTCTCTCATGTGGAGAGTAGCATCACAAATTTATAAAATCTCCACACCGCAGCCTACGAGTACGACCACCCACCCAGATATATTGTAGGGATTCGCGTCTTTTCGAAAAATTCGAATAAACAACGGCTACAGCAGTCACAGCCCTCACAGCCCTTCGCAGCCCAACCAACAAAGCCGTAGATCCGGAGGTAAGGGGATAGCTGCCCGGTGGCTGATGGGGCTGCCACGTGTAACACTGCATGCACCAACGCATGTATGCGGCGCTCGTCACGATACCTCCCCGCGCTCGTATGGTCTCCGCGCTTGGAGAGGAGGCCCGGCACAACGAGCCACGTGATACGCGATATATCTGCAACGTGCGAAAATGTTGCACCGCCCGAGTATTTATTTGTGTGACTGGAAAAAAATATATGAAAGTGCGGAAAAAAAAGGTACTGCACACTTCATCATCGGCACTACCCTGGTACCCTTTTTTTCCCTTTTTTTCCCATCCATTATTTTATCGTCGCCCTTCTTTTCTCAGACGCGGGGTCGCAAAGCAGGCTCTTCTCTCTCCTCCCCAATATTGAAATATTAATAATAGTACTCTTCTTGCCTTGTATTTTTATCCTGAGAAGACTCCGACCCTTCCTTCCCTTGTCGACTTGGGCCTGCAGTCAAGGCGCTCACCTGATCCTGTTTTTATTTATTTTCGCAAAAGCTGGACCCACCTGCCTGCGATTCGAACATCAAGGATACCACGTGCCCACATAGGCGACCCATCGATTATCTTGGAAGAAGCATATCCAGATATTTATATCGTATCAACATCCGTAACCAGATACCTGCTATAAATACCGATACCACGCACGACGCAGCCCTTGTACGCTCGATAGACTCGTGGACCTTTACCTAAAGTTATATGTACGTGTTTCTACTGGCGCTTGCTGTTGTGGTCCAGGTGGACGTGGAAGCGAATACGTTGGCGGTGCTTGCGTTTCGGTTCACCAGTATCACCAGCGTGACCATGCTTGACGCTTTCAGCATACCCGGTAAGAGTATTTGCTGAGTGTCTTGTGTGCTGGGTTCTGCGGTGGCGTCTATTGCGTCCCTGGGAGGTGGGGGAAGGAGGTGGAAGGGCCCGAAGCAACGCTTGGAAAAGCTAAAAAAGTACTTTCTGATGACTGTGCGAGATATTGGTACACCACTTCATTATGATATACACGACACGTACTGATGACCCTGTGCTCGTATATACCTGGTATACGACGATCATGCGCCAGATGTGCGTGAATTTTCGGTGTGGTACAGCAGCATTTCATATATGTATAGGGGTATATCTTGGGCGCCTATTATGGAGCCAAGCCCTTGATGTTGTGTACATACCTGGTATGCACGTACTGCTGCTGCGCCAAGGACGAGTTTTGGCAGGGCCGTCTGGTGCCCATGCTCCTATGATGTGATCGCGTACTTGTTTGTCCGTCCGAGATTTCATATTTTCAAGATTTTTTTTTCTTGTATCATAACTTTTACTTTCCATACTCGTAGGAGGTTTTTACCCTCAACGAGATTCTGGACAAGCCGTGGGCACGTGTCTACCCTTCTTCCTCCCGGTACGTGCCTTTATTTTTTGTTGCGCATAGGGTTCAGCATTCCCTCTGCACGTTGGCTTTTATCGAATGTAGCTTACTCATACTCTCGCGCTTTCCGCTCATCATTTTTTTTAATATAGAAAAAAAACCTACTGCGAGATGCACTTGGTGAGACTTGAACCCACGAAATTGATCTTGATAGGAACGCGGACCACCTACCAAGCCAGGGGACGCCGTACTCGTACGTGGCGATTTTTATTTTCAAGTCATACGTACGACGTATTAATAGTGATTGTTTCTATCTTACCTGTGGATGAAATGTACGATATTTTTTCATGTGTCCCTTACCATTAATTAACGGTTATTACCCGTCGACATCTATTAATACCACATTGTACAACCAGTGTCCGTGCCGATTCTTCAATCCTACAGCAGCAGTAGCAGAGAGATATTCAAGCTCTATGGTCACGTAGCCTAGATATGTACAACAACGGAGATACAACAACGCAACAGCAGTGTTATTTTAATCTGCCTTCTAGTTCTCCGTCTAAATCGGTCATATTTGGTGGTATTGTTGTTTCTCTGTTTTTTTTTTCTTTCATTTTGTTTTTTTGTTACTTTCGTTTTTCCTCTGTTATGGAATGTGTTTGTCGTGCCTGTCGTATTCAGTACGATGACATGGCCGTCATTGTGGTATCTGTATGGCGTAGCGTTGTGCACCGCAGAACTTGTACGATTTCTTCTAGAATTGAAAATCGGCAGGGACACTGGTTGTGCTGAATGTCGACGGGTAGAACATTAACTCTGCAGCCTGTGAGAAAGAGCGGAGAACATAGACACGCTGGATATGACAGGGGCAAAACGAGAGAAACTCAAAATAGCAAATCGAAAGTAAAAATGTACGATGCAGAGAGTTGATTACTTGAGACCAACTACTATGGGAAATTATTTCTGAGCTCTCATCAGAGGTGAGTTTTTTAATGAGTACCTGGTATACCAGGTACGTCATAAAGACACACACAGAAGTGCTCCTACTGATTTACTGCTGTAATACGAGTGTATTTCTTCGTACAGACAGAAGATCGCCGAGGGTGAAGAAAAATGAAGGAAAAAATACGCCAAAACATACCATCATCAAGGACACGCCCTCCGCCGAGCTGCTCGCAGAACAGTCAAAAGGGCCATTTACCATTTATTTGCGTATACCTGCGGTATGATATACAAGGCGCTTCGCTCCGCGGGTGGCCTACTCCGCCCGCTACGCTCGCTCAGGAAGGAAAAGTACATGACACTACGGTATATACTCATACTATTAATATCAATATGCCAAGAGGTCGAAGATTGAATACATACGTTTTTTTCGTGATGGATCGTAGTTTGAAAAAAAATGTGAAATACGTCAGCTGTGAGTTCGACTGATTTAATATATAATACCTGGTACTCAGCTTTGCAAGCTGCGTAAATGATACGTCTCGTCCCATTTTTTCTGAATTCATGAATTTATGAATTGTGCGAGTATGATAGGCCGTTCTCGCGTATTCTATACCAGTACCAGGTACCTGGTATGTTTTTCCTTGTCAAGGATATGTGTAGGTCGCCCCGGTGGTCCAAGTGGTTAACCTCGAATTCTACTTGTTTGAGTCCTGGGTTCGAGCCCCAGGTGGGTCGGACTTTGACTTTATTTGCAAAAATAAAAAAGGATTCAATTGTTGAGAGCGCCTTGCAGCGTGGGTAGGCACAATTCGATGCGAGTCGACGAGGGAAGAAAAGGCTGAAATCTTCTCGCGATAAAAATGAAGGCACGTACCGTAGCGGGAAGGGGGGAGAAGAGCCTGCTATGTGACCCCGGATCTGAGTCACGAGTTGGAAGGAGAGAGAAGAAGATGTGCGAAGATGATGAATGGGATGAGAAACAAAAAAATAAATAAAACAAAAAATAGGCCAGTGACTCCCCTGGATGCTACCCGGGTCAACAGGACAATTTACATAATCATTCTGCGCACTCCCCGGTGGCTTGGTAGGTGATCCGCGTGCCTATCAAGATCAATTTCGTGGGTTCAAGTCTCACCGAGTGCATGCTCGTCGCTTTTTGTTGCAAAAAAGAAATTGATTAGCGGAAAGCGCGAGAGCGTGAGTTAGCTACATTCGATGAAAATCGACGAGCAGTGGGAATGCTGAACCCTATGCGCGACAAAAAATAAAGGCACGTACCGGGGGGGAGGGGGACATCTGTGACCACGGCTTGTCCAGAAGTTCGTTGAGGGTAAAACGGGTAATATGACTTAGCAACATGTTGAAATCTTTTCATCTTACAATATTGATAGAACTGCTGTTGAATTTTGGTATGGGATGGCTCTAACTGTGAGTAAGTTTTCCGGCGGATGAGCTGCAACTGTAGTCGCTGCTGTTGCTGCGATGCTTGGATTGTATTTGATATTTTTTTTTTTTTTTTTTTTTTTTTTTCCATCCCATTCATTATCTTCGCACATCTTCTTCTCTCTCTCCTTCCAACTCGTAACTCAGATCCGGGGTCACATAGCAGGCTCTTCTCCCCCCTTCCCGCTACGGTACGTGCCTTCATTTTTATCGCGAGAAGATTTCAGCCTTTTTCTTCCCTCGTCGACTCGCATCGAATTGTGCCTACCCACGCTGCAAGGCGCTCTCAACAATTGAATCCCTTTTTTATTTTTGCAAATAAAGTCAAAGTCCGACCCTCCTAGGGCTCGAACCCAGGACTCAAACAAGTAGAATTCGAGGTTAACCACTTGAACCACCGGGGCGACCGGTTATGGCTCAAGGTGGCACCTAAATCAGGCATCGATATTTGCAGACTGACGACTTGATAACGCCGAGAGTCCCGCCGCCATGCTTCAGGAGAAAATAGCTCGGACGCCACATACGCTTCGCGTCGCGGGCGGTTGCCGGACGCACGTCGCCTTCTTTGGCTCGCTCACATGCCGTATGCGTACGTACATACCCGAGGTACGGTAATCTGCTGCTGTACGAAAGAGAAAGCAACAGCACGGCACAGCAACACCGCGAAAACAACGAAAATGAAACCGAAATATTTGAAACGAAAGCAAAAACCCGTCCCCTCATTCATGTATTAATTTTCTGCCTGATTGGAACACTTTGCGCCGGTCGAAAAATAAAAAATCGTACAGCAGAGCTTCTCTCTCACAGCCTCATACGCCGCCCGCCCCTCTCGCGACCACCTCGCCACTCAGTCGGTCCGGGTAAAGCTTTCCTCACTCTCTGCCACAGTGAGCCCCGTTGTCCGCCTCGCGTTAAGCCCGGTGTTCCCCGTGGCTGTCGTTCGCCAGCTCGACAATGTTGTTCAGACTGCGCAGCTCCCTCTTTCAACTTCAGCGTGGTCGCAAAAATAAGCACCGCTTGAATCTTATCTTGCAATCTCGAACGACCCTTATATCTCGTACTTACTGTATGTATCCAAAATCACAATTGTAGCCCAGACAGAGCCCGTTCATGCATCCGTCGTGTCTCGAGGCACACGCGACGCGTAGGCACGAAAGCGGCGACCGCGCTCCTTGCAACCCCCCCTCTACCCGCCAGCACCCGCTGACACTCGCGATGGCGCCGGGCTCTCCCGCGGTGCCGTGCTCGGAGTACACGCACGCACACGAAACAAAAGAAGAAAAAAAAGAAAGGACCGACAGCGCCAAGAGAAATTGAGAAAACAAAGAACCGCTAGAAAAATCTGGCAAGTAATGAAGGGAGGTGGTTTCGAAGCGGGAGCTCTGAGAGGCCAGGGATGTACCAACCGAGCACGCTCAGAGAGTAAGACCTATGCCAATGGTACAGCGAAGTTGCAATAAAAAGTTTGAATTTCAAAGATACCCGCCAAAAAAAATCAGAACACGCTTCCTATGGGCCACGTAAAAAAAAAAAAAAGTTCCTAACTTTTGGAAAAGCCCGAAAAAAGCAAATCTGGGGCCCGATGTTGGGCCAACATCGGCTTGAGAAAAACTCAGGCCGATCTTTGGTTCGAAGCGGCGAGATTCCGAGTCCTCGACAGACATCGATCAACAAAACCAACGATTGCGTCATGAATTCTGAACGGAGTGCGCTCGTTAGGGGCTCCGACCCACCTTAGGGTCACCGTCTTCACACCATGGCCGGTGTCATGTGGCGGGAGCCGACCAGGCGTGTGATAAAAAACATTTGGCCGCTGGCTTGCACAAAACAGAAGACAACTTCCCCATCCGTCTCGAATGGCAAAAAAAGAGTTTTTTTCAGGTTTGGGAGGATACCGTAGGACGCCGCCGGCAAGCTCTCGCCCCCTAGACCATGGATCCACCTCATATCTTCGAGGCCGTCATCTATATTCGTTGGCCTTGCCAGATACCTAGTGGGTTGGCCGTGGGCTGAATCTATGTCGAGATCGAGAGTCGATCGTCGCACGAGCTGGTTTCGGTCACCGTGTCGACAATTTGCGACCAGAAAACACACAAATTGCGCCGCCTGCAGCCGTTGGGGGAAAAAAAAGAAAAAATCAAACATTTTTCTCTTTTTTTCCCACAGCGGCGGTACGAGAAAAAATTCGGCTGTTTTTTGAAAGCGATATATTTGAAAAAAAACTTTTGAACTTCGCGTTTCCATTGGCATAGGTCTAAAGTAATTCTATTATATATTGATCATCACCTAAACTTTCCAGCATTACATGCTGAGACCTATGCCAATGGGAAAGCGAAGTAATAATAAGAAGTTTGAATTTCAAACATACCCTCCAGAATGTTTTAGAACACGCTTCCTATGGGCACGTTTAGAAAAAAAAAGTTCCAAACTTTTGGAAAAGCCCGAAAAAAAAAATCTGGAGACGATGTTGGGCCAACATCGGCTTGAGAAAAACTCAGGCCGATCTTTGGTTCAAAGCGGCGAGATTCCGATTCCTTGACAGACATCGATCGACAAAACCAACGATTGCGTCATGAATTCTGAACGGAGTGCGCTCGTTAGGGGCTCCGACCCACCCTAGGGTCACCGTCTTCCCACCATGGCCGGTGTCATGTGGCGGGAGCTGACGAGGCATACGATAAAAAACAATTGGCCGCTGGTGTCTGGTGTGCACAAGACAAAACTTCTCCATCCGTCTCGAATGGCAAAAAAAGAGTTTTTTTCAGGTTTGGGAAGATACCACGCCGCCGGCAAGCTCTCGCCCCCTAGACCATGAACCCACCCGATATCTTCGAGGCCGTCATCTGTATTCGTTGGTCTTGCCGGACACCGATCGAGTTGACCGTGGGCTGCGTCTATGTTGAGATCGAGCGTCGATCGTCGCACGAGTTTCTATCATCGTGTTGACAATTTGCAAGCAGAAAAAACAAATTGCGCCGCCTGCGGCCGTTGGGGGGGGAAAAAAAAAATCGAACAGGTTTTCTCTTTTTTCCCACAGCGGCGGTACGAGGAATTTTCGGCTGTTCTTTGAAAGCAATATGTTTGAAAAAAAACTTTTGGACTTCGCGTTTCCATTGGGATAGGTCTAAAGTAGGAGTTTATTTTACCCTCAGCAATCTTTTGGACACTGCTGTCAAGCCGTGGCCACAGGTGTCCGTCCCTCCCCCCCCGTTACGTGCCTTTATTTTATCGCGCATAGGGTTCAGTGTTCCCACTGCTCGTCGATTTTCGCCGAATGTTGCTGACTCACGCTCTCGGGCTTTCCGCTAATTAATCAATTTTCATCCAAGAGAAGTCCAACGAGTACGAGTATGTGCTATGAAGCTTAGATTGGGTAGGCGAGTGGTTAAGCTTTTACCTTTAGCCCAACGGACTAAGACCCCCACAAATGGCGACGACGGCAGAACATGGGTTGTTGGTCGTAGTTCGAATCTCACGTCCACCATGAAATCGCTTTTTCAAAGATCAAGTAAGTTTCCTCATGTCAAGAACCTGAAAAATGCTTCTGGATCCCCAGAAATTGGAACCGCGTGTGGTGGCGCGTCGACCCGTTAAAATCCGGTCCGTTCCAGGGGGGGGAGTGTTATGAGGCTTAGATTGGGTAGGCGAGTGGTTAACCTTTTACCTTCAGCCCAACAGACTAAGACCCTCACATATGTATGTGTGAAGACACATGCACTCGGTGAGTCTCGAACCCACGAAGAAAGTGACCTTCGTAGGCACGCGGACCACCTATACCAAGCCACCGGAGACGAAATTGTAACTCGTGTGGCAGCCAAGTACCGACCAGCAATCAGCAGTTACATTAGTTCTTGTTTTATTTTTGGTCCATCCCTTTCATCTTTTCCCCCCTTTATTTTTCTCTTTCCCTCCTACTTCGAAGTATATGTTATGTTGTATACGTATGTTTGTCAATTTTTCGTACTTTTGCCAACTTTTCTCTTCGTACAAAGCACTTTTCGGCGAAACACCACATGCTCGGACACGGGAAGCCCGCCCGGACACATTGGTCGAGGTCTCGGCGCGATCCGTGCACTCCGGAGCGCGTGGCGAGCGCTCAAAGTTTTTTTCCCGGCGGGAGTGGATAAAACGATTTCCCTGGTTTCAGCACGAGAGGCCTTATTTTGTACCAGGTACACGTGTACGTATCGGTAAATGGTTGTCCAGGTCTCTGTCTGTTTTCCTCACGCCAGGTACGCAACAGACAATCACAGATAGATCCCATCGCTCCAACGCTGCCGCCCACACGCCGTGCGTGTGCGACACACCCATATGCGCAGTATTGCTGTGGCTCGTTGTGTTTGTCGGAGCCTGCCGTCCGTATTTCACCATCTGCCTTACCAGGTACCAGATTATTTTTCATACTTTTTTACCTACAAACCCAGGCTGGCGTACCTGTATGATCACCTCTCTCCTTGCTGCTTCTTCTGCGTATTCCTGTGTGTGATCCAACAATGCCACTGCTCCAGCTGTGCTCGGCACAGTGCGCCAACAGCAGAAGAAGGCACGGCACATGCGCCAACAGCAGAAGAAGGCAGCATACTATGCGCATACGGCAGATGCGCGCTGCACTCTCAGTACTACAGCAGTAATGTTTGTTGTCGTCGGCATTGACCCATCTATGCACATAAATACCTGCTGCTGAGTGCGACCGGCATTTTTTGCTCCGTACGACCATCTCTGGATCGTGTGCATTCACACCTAATCGGTCGTACGAGCATCGTGTACAGCAGCATTCGTACAAAAATACTTCCAGTAGTTACTGACTGCTGTGTGTCGTACACTGCTTCTGCGATCCGAGTACATACCAGGTATATATCACACGAGTACACTCCCTCCGATAGGTCCTAGCGCCAGTTGAAAGAGCACAGCAGTACACGTTCCTTTGTTGCAGTACGCGTATCTTCTGCTGCCGTCTTATAACTTGGCAATCTACAGCAGTAGCAGTACTGCTGTACATACATGCAGTTAGTTGTTCCTGCTCAAGCTACTCTAAAAGATCCTCGCGTCTTTTTATTTTCACCTTTTTACTTATTTTGTACCACCGCACAGCAGTACAATAAATCACCTCTTCTTGCTCGTCTGACCTACTATTAATAATAATAGGGAGTATTAAAGATATGATAATACCTGGTGTACAATTAAAAGTTGTTGTGTGTGTTTTACGCAAGGAAGACCGCGGAGTTTGGGCGCGCTTTTACGTGTGGCGGGAGTACATACATGTGGTGGAGTGCGTATGCTTGTTTTTTGTTTTTGCCTCTGTTTTTACTTGAGGTATTTCTTCCACTCCAGAGTTATTGGAGCCTGTCCTGCGACGGACTGCATTGAATTGTGAGTTAATGTGAGAACAACAAACAAAACAAAAAATACCTCAACCTTTCACAGTTGCTCCCATTACTTGGGACTAAGGCAAAGTATGCTCGAGAAAACACTAATATATACAGTTGTATGTATGTAGTAGGTACTTCGTGCACTCGCAGTATTTCGGGTTTGTACTGCTAAATTCAGCAGATGCTGCGAGTGAGTGCTTTTCTATGTATCTCGGGGTTCTGTAGTGATGCGGGTACTGCAAGTATACTTTAAGTATTTCGTCCGTTGGTTCGTACTGCGAGTACTCGCAGTACCAAAATACTCTCAATATGCTCAGTAATACTTGGAGTATGAAGTATACTTCGACCGTCTGCGCACCGCGTGTCGACAATTCTCAGGCCCATTGTTCGGCACAAATCACTCACAGGTGGTCCGACGAGTGGGAGTTGGAGCAAATTACTTTTTTCGCTGGGGACAACTCCAATACTTAGAGCACTGGCAGTACTTCGGGAATATGTATTGCGAGGAGTATGTACTGCGAGTATACTCTCAGTATCTCGAAGTTATGTTTATTTTACCCTGAGCGCGAAGAAACATTTATTTTGCTAGAATATGTTTTGTTATGTATGTGCTGGATTTTACTCAGCCGATCACAAAGTATCGTGTCGCAACCTTGACCTCGCGCACCTTTTTGTACTTACGTTTACCCCGCAAGCATTGGAGGATTGATCGTCGCGTCACATCTGTTTAGGATCAATGTTCACTTACTACCCGTACACTCTCGTTTATATTATTGTAGTAGTAATGATCCCACGCTACTATTATTGCCACAAACAGCGATACATAACCTGTCCTCAAAAACATGTGTGTGTTCTTCACGTTATTAATGATAGGTGGACGCAGTTAATGTAGTTCTAAACAGTCACAGGTGTGCAGGTACTGCAAACGACGGCGAGTATTATTTCTTGCGCCACTCCCCGAGGCACGTCCCGGAGGGGAACCTTGTAAATATGTATATATTTATATCTGTTGTAGGTACCAAGTTACATAGAGTCGAAACTTGGATTCGGTCGCTTATATTATTGTGTCACTTGTGTGTATCTATGTACCATACCTATAATATTGCCTCAGGCTAGGGGTATTTTTCTTCCACTCTCTGGTTTTTCGTCACAATTCAGCATTTGCTTACTCGTGTCCTGCAGAGAGTACATGCCTGGTGTGCACGTAAGAGCTAACAAGGTACGCGTATATAACTACAGCTACAGCAGTATGGGCCGGCCCGCCAACAAGAAGCACCTCGTAATCTGAGCAAACCTGAGATTCTTATTGTAAGGCCATCTGTAAACAACCATGAGCATGGGCTGTTAGGATTTGGTGTAGAGTTAGCCACAGAGCCGTTTTTCTCAGCCGCTTTTCTCATATACGTGCCACTTGTGTGTATCTATGTACCGTACCAATAATCTTGCCTCAGGCGAGGGGTATTTTTCTTCCACTCTCTGTTTTTTCGTCACAATTCGGCATTTGCTTACTCGTGTCCTACAGCGAGATTACATACCTGGTGTGCACGTAAGAGCTAACAAGGTACGCGTATATAACTACAGCAGTATGGGCCGGCCCGCCAACAAGGACCACCTCGTAATCTGAGCAAAACCTGAGATTCTTATTGTAAGGCCATCTGTAAACAACCATGAGCATGGGCTGTTGTATAGGATTTAGTGTAGAGTTAGCCACAGAGCCGTTTTTCTCAGCCGATTTTTCTCATAGTTCTCCAAAAAGTGAGCCTTTGGTTCTTACTCTTCCTTATTCGTCGGCCTATGTACAGCAGTACCAGGTATGCCGTACAAGGCGCTTCGCTCCGCGGGAGGCCTACGCCGCCCGCTACGCTCGCTCAGGAAGGAAAAGTACGCGAAGCGGACAGAAGGTCGATGATTGAATAAATATATATTCTAATATAATATATTAATAGTATATATTATTAATGTCGTAGTTGCAAATTGGCGACTTGATAATGCCAAGAGTCACATGCCGTACGTACGTACGTAATACCCTAGGTAGGGTACTGATTTTCTTCTTTTGATATGTTGTATGTACGAACGTACGAACGAGAAAACACAGCATGGCACAGCAGCAGCGCCGCAAAAACAATAAAAATGAAACCGAAAAACTCGGAAAGAGAGAAAATCCCCGTCCCCTCTCATGTAATAATTGTCTGCCCCTGGAACACCTTGCACCAGTCAAGCCAAAGAAGAAAAAAATGAACTGCAGAGCTTCTCTCTCAGCCTCGTACGCCGCACGCCCCTCTCGCGACCACCTCGCCACCGATTCGGTCCGGGCAAAGCTTTCCTCCCTCTCTGTCACAGTGATCCCCGTCGCCTGCCCCACGTGAAGCCCGGTGCTCACCGTGACCCTCATTCGCCAGCTCGGCGATGTCGGTGGTCAGACGGCGTACGTCTCTGTGTATAGTTCAGCGTTGTCGCAAAATTAAGCACCGCTTGAATGTTAGCTTGCAATCCCGAACGATCCTTATGGACTCGTACATAGTCAGTCTAATTTTTCAGATGGAGACCAGGCAGAGCCCATTCATGCTTCTCTTGTGTCTCGAGGCACACGACGCCTGGCCACGGAAACCGCGACCGCGCTCCTTGCAACCCCTCCTCTACCCGCCAGCATCCGCCGACACCCGCGACGGCGCCGGGCTCGCCCGCGTCGCCGTGCCCCGACTTACCCACACGCACACGAAACGGAAGAAGAAAAAAGGAAAAAATAACTGAAAGTGCAAAATAAATTTCAACCAGCCAGTGAAAAAAAGTGAAGAGAGCCTGCCAAACCGCTGAAAAAACAAAATCGAATTTTTTTTTTCCGAGATTTTTTTTCTATTGTTCCGGGAAAAAAAGTGTGGCACGAGAAGCAAGCACGCAAAGAACGCAAAGAAAGCAAAGATCGTAAGAGCGACAGAAAAACGTGGGAGACTCGCTGAGCGTGAAGCAGGTATTTATAATCAAGTGATTTAAAGAAAAGGATAAACGTACCATGGTAGGTATTTTTATATACCATGCCGTATATACCAGGTATGTTCGTACGTACATCTTTTCAGCGTACCGTTAGCTATTTTGCTCGTGCTGTGCCTTTTTCTTTTCTTTTCCTTCGTTTATTTATTTCCTTGTTTCTCTCTCTCTCAAAGTATCTGCGTTGCGGACGTGTGTAGGGTATGCTTGGTGTATCCGGTACGATGGCATTGCGTTGTGTGCTCTGCTTGCATTTTTGGTATATACATCAAGTTATACCTCTGTGTCGTGATTTTTTGTCACCACAGCGCTTGTTTGTATCTCGCTATTAATAGGATGAAGAATCTGCACGGACACTGGGTGTGCTTGGTGTCGACGGGTAGAAAGAACGGTACACGCACATATTTTCTAAACAACGAGTACTACTCGATGGCTTATTACTGAAAGTATGTATCTAGACTGGACTAACGCCTGCGAGAGAACAACAGTGAGAGGCGTTCCTTTCAACGCGAACTTGCTTCAGGATTGACTGATACTATTAATACTTGGATGACAAGTCCTATTATTTCTTGCGCGCCGTGCACGGTCGTACACCTATTAATTTTAATACCTACCAGGGTATCATATAAACGTCTTCCTGGCACCAGGTATCACTAAAGGGAATGCGTTTATATTTTATTTTCATCAAATAGTATCCATGGTACGAAGCACTCCAGGGTGGAATGGAGTGGAGTGTCTCACGTACGTACCTGGTAACTGATATCTCACATGTCGCCGGTATTCGTACTGGGCTTTTCCCAAAAAGTTGCGAAGTTACCAATCATATTTGATTTGTATTTTTATATGAGTTGTAAAAGACCTCTCCAACTGCGGAGGAGATGGTTGTGCAAGAGGCCAACACCCAAGAGAAGATCTCGTACGCAACCTGCTACAACTTCACAATTTCTAATAATTTCGGAATTTCATGTTTTTAAACACCCGTATATGAAACAAACTTTACGCGCCATCCCCGCAAATTATACCATGGGTGAAGATCACTTGAAAACGAGAAGTTCGGTACGCACCTGCACTACAAGTATGCTGGCCGTTTTTCGAAGGTGAAAAGGGACTACACAGTACATGTATTTCGTGGAGCTGGGAGCTTGGAGGTGGAAATCAGTTGGTGAATATGCTTTCGACCTGTGCGAACGAACCCCAGCCCCCAGCCCACCCCTCCCATGTCGAGATCCGGGGCCCAACGCCCCATGCGGCGCGCCCGCGAGGCCACACTAGTCCAAAATATCCACGACATATATAGTTCATACGATGCCATTGGTCTACTTTTTTCGCCGCGTTCAAAGCAGGTATTAATAGTAATGTGTACGTCGACAACTCTCAAAACGTCCGTACACACCCCGTAGGACGCGCGATCGAACTATACCTGGTATCACTACTAATACTACTGCCGGTAGTATCACACCGAGCTTACAAATATGGGGTTTCGAGTTTACTTCCCATCTCACAACTTTCTTTGGTCTTTGTTTTTTTACCTTCATACTAATGATTCTACTACGTACGGCCTACAAGACCTACATTCCATTTTATACCAAGTAATATACTCGTGTTTTTTCGTTTGGGTTTTTTTGTCTCAATAATCTCTGACCACAGAAATAGAATCTCTCCAGGATAAGGAATCAGGACGGACACCAATGCTGTGTGAACTGATGAAGCCGGCCAAAATTGACGAATTTAATGTGACAACACACAACACATTGCAAGATATTATACATGTCACATTATTACAGCAGTTGTATCATCGGATGGCAAACACAGCTGTAGCAGTGGATTGAATACCGGTATTAGCGTTTCTCTAATACTCGTAGTCTACTGTACTGGTATACCAGGTAGTCTACTGCTGAAATACAATCAACTGCTGAATTATTTATATTACGGGGGCTGGGGGGACCATAGTAAATAGGACCAAATATTGTTCGTAAAAATGGGGAAATATACTTGTATACCAGGTAGGTTTTTGTATGTAACGTACCAGGTATGTCCTACCTGGTTTACTATGGTCCCCCGCAAATAGTGTATCGACCAAACCGTTTTTGTAACATATTGCCAGGTACCAGGTGATCTACCCTGTAATATCTGTATATCCAGTACTGGTACTGCAACTCCGATAAATCAGGTATCGGTGTGGAAATTCAACCCAACATGCTGAGTCAAATTATTGACGTACGAAGAGAAAACGATATTTGAGCCGTTTCCTGTTTTCGGCCGTTCGCCGGTCGAGTCTAACTGGACCAAGCTCCGCAGAGCCGAGCCATTATACCATTACACATGACACCATATCATACCGACCAGGAAAGCGCTACAGGTGTAGTCACCAACGTGCTTCCTTCTCCTTGTTTTTTTGAGGATGTCTTCAGGAGTTAACGACCAAAAGAGAAAACAGAGCCACACTCGTCACCACACCATGGAATCGAATGCAAACTACAGCAGCGGTACATGTATATACTCGTACCGTAGGTAGCGGGTTACGAGTTTTATCAGAAATTAATTACCCGAGGGTAGAACATGTTTTTTTTTTCAGTTGTATTTTACACCTGGTATTACTTTACTTTAGTATTCCCCCCCCCTGTCTTGTCTGAGACTCGAGCAAAAAAGTGGGTTATCGAAAAAAAAAATCGTACGCCCCTTTGTCTTGGGTGTTTTCCTTGTTTTTAGTCGTGACACTTTTACTCTGTCTCTGCCTAAAAGTCTGACCACAGAATTACAGTACTATCTCTCGAAGATGAGGAATCAGGATGGACACTGGGTGTACTGATGTAGTAGAAAGAACAGCTTAATGTGAAGACAACACACACGATACCTGGTACCTGGCATGATATACACCGTTTCTAAAATTACTCTGGTCGTTGTGTTGTCTTCTGCCTTGTACCCCCCGTCCCGTCCCGCGCCCAAAGCTGTGATGGTGCTATCGTGCCTGTTGCTTCGCGCACGGTATACCGGAAAGCATCTCGTCGGCGTGGCCCTGTGCTTGGGAGGCTTGGCCCTCACCATCCTGTCCGACCTGCAAGGGCGTCAGCCGAGGAGCGCATACCCGCAACCAGTCAAGGGTGATATCCTGTGCATCGTAGGGGCGGCCTTGTACGCCGGAGCCAATGTTATGCAGGAGGACTTCGTAAAAAATCACGACAGGGTGAGTTGCGACGGGGGCAGGGGGGGGGGTGGGGTCCAGATTAGACAGTAGCACTTCGACATTGCTATACTGGTGTACATGTATGTGCATGCTCTTTGGTTCTGAGCGTTTTCCTCCAGAGGGCACAAGTTCATTTGAACGGTTGGGCGTACCACCGAAACGGGACGGAAACTGGACTAAGACTGCTCTGAACCATTTACTTGACCCCCTCAGGTTTCTCGAAATCGCGTCAGAAATGTCGCCGGCGGTATGTAAAGATGTGTAAAATACCATATATACGCATATTATGCATTGCATATTAAAACAACGTCATTGACACGTGGGCAGCCGCCAGTGATTAACGGAGGAAGGCTAAGCGCTTCACGCCGTCCTACAGCACCCGTAAAAAGCTTCAGAGGTATTGCCGCGTGGCTTTTTGTTAAGGGAAAGGGATACGCGCTCGACGAAAATATCATCGCGCACCGGCCACGTGCTGCACGCACCCGACTTGTGGTCGGAGCCTAAAGGTGACTCTGACTCATGCAAGATCCAACACCCATGGCATTTTGACAAAAAGTCTTTTACGTTGGGTTCCGTTAGCTATTCAACTCCTAGCGTATGATACGAACATTATTACACCAGTTTGGTAAATTGGGCCCCACACTTTCGCGCTTTTTATAGGATCCAGGCATCACCGCGTGCGCGCCCTGCATGCGGTGCCACCGCTTTGACCTCGGTGCTGACAGGGGGACGACTCCGGCTCGACGCGCGCTTACCACCTCATCTCGAACGCGGCCGACCGCCACCCCAACGCTAGCTTGCTGATTTTTATACTGTGGATGGCACTACGAGAATATGCTTCAAGTATTCGTTTGGTCTATAGTAGATCACGTACGTACATGTCGAATTTGTTGCCACATTGTGATTGCAGCTTTACGCGACGAGGGTTCGAAACGTCATGGAAGTATCGTTTTCCCACGTATGCGACCCTACTTACTGTTGATGCGTCAAGTTGGTGTGTCGTCATAAGGAGCAAGCACATCTCAGTTCTTGGTTCGCTCCTTACGGCGACGCATTCCGAGCGATTCTATTAACATGAGTGTTCACACTCAACAAATTCCCGCGGGGCAGCAGTCGCGAAGCCATCGGCCACGCCGCCCCCCCCACTCGTCGCCGTTTTTGAGTATAAGTGTTGGGTGATACCGCTATGTAACACGGGTAGCACGATATCACACACCCTGGGAGGAATTTCACAGCCGATTTTCTCCAAAGCGTGCCATAAGGATAACACGCAACCGAAATGGTGGCTTTGGAAAGACGATATGTTTCCATCGCTCGGCGTTGTCGCGGTCATGTCACCGTTGCAGAGAAAACTGGCTCTGAAATTAACCCCAGGCGTGTGTGATAACTCATCACGTGTGTTATATTGTACGGGAATACGCTCACCCTTGGAGTCTTTTTCACTGGCCAATTTTACCTACAAAGTTTACAGCATACCTACACGTTTATGGGCGGCTTATTTGCTACGGGGTGCCCATTTTCGCCTTGGCAACACTCGCTTAAGAGAGGAAGATAGAGCTCAGAGGCCTACCACAACTCATGGCGCATCAAACTCATCGCCATGGGCAGTGCCCGTGCCGGTGCCGATGCAGTGCCAAAAGGTTGTTGGGGTCTACAGTATTTTAATGCAAGTTCGTGTCCGAAACGCAGCCAAATAGCGCCAGCCGACTAGTCAACTAAAGTCAGCCATTTGGATAGCCAACTACTGCAGTAACCACCACCAGGAAGCCCAGCCAACTCACAGCTCCACCAAACGTACTACCAGGTATATAGTAACCCTTCAAGTACTGCGTTGCCTGCGCAGAAACCTGCTGCTAGTAAATCTGGCTGTAATTCAAGTATCTTGCCCCCACAACAGGCCGTGTAGCCCTTCCGGCCTGAAGGGGTGGGGAGGAGGAATGGTCGTGTTGGAAATCGTCAAGATGTCTTTCGGCCTTAATCTACTACTTTCGCTGTAGGGCTGCGAGGCGTCTTTGCTTGAGTCCGAAGATGGGGAGGTGACGGATAACTATCGGGTGTTCTGTGCAGCCGGCCTGTCTTGCGGGAGTCACATGCGATCGCTGATCGTTGATGATTCGAAAAGATAAACGAGTATCATACCAGGTACCCCGTTACGCCGTTTGTAAGTTCGGGCTAAGTATCGGGTTATAGATCGGTGCGCCTCACGTCGGCTAGAATGTGTAGGCGGCTTGGCAAATGCACACCACTCGCAGTTTTATATGCACGGCAGCGAACGTACCACTCGCAGTTTTATATGCGCGGCAGCGAACGTGCCCGCAGGACTGCGGGGTTTGTGGAGGCGTTTAGGAATCCGAACATGACGGTTGAGGGAGTAATGGCCTGACATTTTGGCCGGCGAACTATTACTTGTGATAGCGTGACGGTGCATGCATCATAGCCAGACTCTTTTAGTCGGCATATATGATATGTACGAGAGAGGGCGTGTACGAGAGTGTCGGAGCAGAATATAGAAAGGGGAGTGAAGAGCTAGTTCTTCGCTAGCCGTTTTTGCCTGGGGGGGCGGAGATAATATTGGCAGCATCTCAGTGCGAGACAGCGCGGCACTTGTATTCGATCGGGTTCCCCACCCGTAACAGATACACCCTTTGCACCAACGAATTGATAAAATGCACCTGTTCCCCGCCCGTAACAGATACACCCTTTGCACCAACGAATAAATAAAAAGCGCCTGATGGGGGTTTGTGTATTACTTCTTATACTACAGTAGTCTTTTTATGTCAGACGGAGCGACTCTTCGGCTTCACCCAGCTCAAAAGGCATGATATGAATACCAGGTATCGTACTTCTACAGTACGTAATATCGTTAGTGGACGGCCGGCCGATTGCTTCGCTCTTACCTCTGCGGGCTGCAATCGTACCTGGAGTTAATTTAAAGCCTAGAGAGGGCTGTGGTCCGGGATGAGGGCTTGTCAAACGAGAGCAAGATGGCTGGAATCGGAGTTCTACTTCTGATACGAGTATTACCCTATCATATGTACTCGGTGGTGTAGGGTATTGCATATCTTACATGGAACCTGAAGGGTGTTCGTGCGTGTGTGTGTTCTTCACATCCAACCGGTATTTCTACCCGTAAACATCCAGCACAAGCAGTGCCCCTGCCGATTCTTCAAATCACTATTATTGATAATAGATAGATACAAGTTCTGGGTCACAAAACTACGCCACAGAGATACTACAGCAGTAGTGCATTGTTATGCAGTAAACAGAGTAGACAATGCAATGCCATATCATTACTGGACACGAGAGGCACGACATACACATTCTATGAAAGAGAGAAAACGAAAGAAACAAAAAAACACAAACACAAAAACAAATCAAGGGAGAAGAAGGAAAAAAAAGGTATGCGTATTGGCTTTTTTATTGTCATCATGATATAATACCGAAACACAATATGTTTTAGTTCCTGTTGAGTGACGCTTGTACGATTCGTCGAGATTATCGCTCGCCCGAAAGCGCCCCCTGTTGTTTGGGTATCCAACATACATCGATTTTTTTTACGTTTTTACCGACTTTTCCAGCGTTACAAGACGACAGAGGTGTACCCTGTCCCTTGTGTTGTATTGTACCTGTAGTCTTGTACCAGGTATATACTTGTACTTGTATCTTGCGCGTCGGTGGGCTTGATGACGGCCGCAGCTCTTTCTACCTTAGATGTCAGGAGACATGCCAAGCAAGGCAAAATATGCACTGTCAAAAGGGTGTAGTGCCGAGTGTTCCACACTAAAACACTAGTAGTGTGGTGTCACAGTTGAGGCATGTCAAGGCAAAAGTTGCTGTCTGTCAAGGGGCGAAAATGCTGTCTCCTGACATCTTTGCTTTCTACCGGAAGACGGGCCTTTAGGCAGATAAGACAAATTATCGTGTCGGTTTCGGATTCCGTGTCAGGCTCTTCAAGTGCTTGCTTGCTGCGAACGGGTGCCTGTATCTTTGTCCTTTAACTTTGTAAAGGCTCTTACGTACGGGGTACCCGTATCTTTGTCCTTTAATCCTTTTAGGATCGCAGTCCCGTTTGGGGGACAAACTACTTGGAATTTGACTAGTTTTGTCCCCAAAAACGGGACTGCGGTTCTAAAAGGGTTCGTAAAGGCTCGTACGTACCTTGCTGCTTCCTCGACACGCACTTATTAATAGTGCGTGTTCTTCGCATTATTTCTACCCGTCGACTATGGTTGATAGTCACTGGGTTTTACGAGACCAAGGTACCTATGGCCTACCAGTATGGCATAGTTTTGTGACCACATGACGTGTGTCTCTCTACGATTGTAAAGAACGGACACTGCTTGTACTGGATGTCGACGGGTAGAAAGAACGGAAACACACACTGCTGTAATGCCAACCAATTAATGTGACGGGGTGATAAGCTTATAGGTTGTGCATTAACCATGGGTATAGAGTAAAATGGTTGAACTCGGCGGGATGCTCGAGGAGCTAGCTCTACAGAAGTAATCACTCCTATATAGTATTAATAATATCACTATTAATAGCATGTTTTGATCTAGAGCAGTACGTTCGTACCTTCGTGAGACGACCGGGAAGACATGGCGATCATTGATATTTGTATTGTTAATACTTCGTAGGTTAGTTATAGTGGCTTTTGGTTTGACTGCTCTTTTTCTCTCCATGTCCGCGAGTCGCCACTCTGACAGCACAGCAGGCCTATTCCTCTTCGTGTTCGCGTTTATCGTGCGTTTCGTGCGGCGCATGCAGCACTCCAGACAGCGACCGCTGTAGTCTGTAGTCAGTAGCCACGAGTTGGTTAGGTTGTGGAAAAACTCTATGTTGTAGTTGAGTGGGCGTTTTCCGCCACGTTAGTTCGGTTTGCACATTGATTTCATTTCATGTGTGAGCCTTTCTTGTCTCGTGTATTTTTTCAGGTGGGAAGCGTCGTGCTTCTCAGCCGAATTTTGATTTTGATGATTTTCGGATCTTCCTACAGCCGGTAGAGCTCCGGCACCTTTAGTAATAGTAAAAGTTCATGGGAGAACGACGACTATAACATACCAGGTAAGTATCAATATTTACATAGTAACACTGTTGGGACTCCATGCGCTTGATGATTATATAGAGGGAAAAAATGATTAAAAAAGCGACGATTACAGCAACGGCCACTACTGCTGCGTGATCACTGGCGGGTGATGCGAATTGGTGCCGGAGTTACGATACAAGAGTCGTTCACAGCAGTTCAACCCATTCATTGCTGCTGGGCGTTCAGGCCGCTCGCACAGATGGTTGATAGTTGATACCTCCGAGAGTCACCGTTGTTTCGATCACTCTCTCGGGGTCTCAAAATTAACGTTCGGTAAGGAGGACCGATTATGTTCTCCGATTGTGTCATTACTCGTGCTCCTGTGGACGGGTCTGTTCTGTGTCGCTTGTCCCGACTGATTCCAAAGTTTGGGAATAAGCGAGGCGCACGACATGAGTATTAGATCATTATGCCCAGACTACTGTAGTTGATGTTTTATCATTAATAGTGACCCAACATACTTCGGCTGCAATGCCGGTCGCCCCGGTGATTCAAGTGGTTAACCTCGAATTCTACTTGTTTGAGTCCTGGGTTCGAGCCCTAGGAGGGTCGGACATTGACTTTATTTGCAAAAATAAAAAAAGGGATTCAATTGTTGAGAGCGCCTTGCAGCGTGGGTAGGCGCAATTCGATGCGAGTCGACGAGGGAAGAAAAGGCTGAAATCTTCTCGCGATAAAAATGAAGGCACGTACCGTAGCGGGAAGGGGGGAGAAGAGCCTGCTATGTGACCCCGGATCTGAGTTACGAGTTGGAAGGAGAGAGAGAGAAGAAGATGTGCGAAGATATTAAATGGGATGAGAAAGAAAAAAAAAAAAAAAAAAAAAACGGGCCGGAGAACACAACCCACGCTAGTAGTCGGAGATCGGAGATGATGTAGTTTCGAAGACGGGCGTTCATTCCGGGTCGTCTATCGTCCTGGGGGAGGGGCCGTTCCTCTTCTCTACGTAGAACGTGACGCATCGACCCGACAATAAAAAAAGTCCGCACCTCCACATCCCTCACGTCGGGGAAACACATCAATGTGTATGTTGTCTCTTCACATGAAATTCAGGTTGGAGGGCTTAGTCTGGGTGGGATCAGGTAGGCATAGGATGAGGGTGCTGCGCGGGAGAAGTGTTCACAATAATATTATTGTGGCAAATAAAGCCCGCCTATATCGGGTCTGGGGGTGCAGCCAGGTTGAATGCCTTCATAGGCATACGTATTCTGCATGGTGTGACAACAAATAGCTCACTCTTCAGGTTATCGGTCGACCCTGCTGGTATGAGGGCGGAGAGAGGATATCAGGCGAAAATAACTGAATAAGGGTGGTGGTTTCTGTTCCTTCCCATGTGGCGGAAAGCGCCGGAGCTTGAGTTAGCAAAAATCGATGAAAATTGACGATGACAGCCATGAGAATGCTGAACCCTACATAATGTATGCCGATAAAGTCATGGCAAGCACCGGGGGGGGGGGGGGGGGGGGGCAGGGGAGGCACCTGTGATCACGGCTTATTGCCCAGAATGCCGCCGAAGGCAAAACCTCCTATTAACACTTGGTATACTATCACAGTATTACGATAGCAGCACGAGTTGAGCTGGAGATTATATAATGATGTTTCAAAAAAAAAATGGGGGTGCGTAGCATTTTTGCACACCCGACAGCATCGACCACTATTACATCTACAGCAAGTCTCCGGCAGTGATGGATACCGAACCGAAATCCCGGAATTCCGGAATTCCGGTATCGGTATGCGATACCAAAACTCGTAAAAAAACGGGTTCAGTGTTGGTATTGTACCTATATACCGGAATCCGATACCGGAATCCGACATTTAGGTATTTGCCCTTCCCCCTTCAGAATGCCCGCGTAAGGTATACTGGTACACCAACACCTACCGCCAAGCTTCTTTTCCTTCCCTCGCAACCGAACAACATTATCTCCGAGATGGCCGAGTCCGAATCCTTTGCCGATGCTATTCTTGATGCAGTAGCAAAATATGTACCTCCCCCACCACGACACTCGCACAAACCCGGGTGGTGTAAGACCGCGGAAACCTCAGCCTCCATAAAAAATAGCACGGGATGCGAGGGAGGATGCCCGACGAGTCAAGCGCAAGAAGGACCAAAATGCGTGGAAGACGCTGAGGACGGCGTGCGCGAATCTGCGAAGAGCGATTGACGCAGCGTTGCATGCTACTTTGAAGAGTACCTTGCTGAAACGGAGACTCCTCGCCGACAGTGACAAGAGGGGTTTGCACAACCACTTGAAGGGCACGTTGGGGTTGGGCGATCGAAAGGCGAGAAGCGAGCAGTTCATCAGGGACGAGGATGGCACACGCTACTAAGGGACAAGGGGCGCATTCGCGAACGATGGGCGGGGTTTTTCAGTAACTTCTTGACCACGAAATCGGCTAAGCTTGACCCAACCAACCCGATCATGGATGACATGCCGGCGGTACTCCGGGGTATGCCAAACTGATAAACGGTGGGACTACTATACACTCCCTTCCGGCCGAGTTATTGAAACTCGACCACTCCGAATTCACCCGGTACTTTCACGACTTACTGGTCAACGTGTGGAGAACGGGTGACGTCCTTCAGCAATGGAAAGATGCGACCAATAAGGTCCTTCATAAAGACAAGGGTCGCTTTGATTGCAACAACCACCGAGGCATTTCGCTTGTTACTCATTTAGGCAAAGCATTGCCGAAAATGTTTGCGTCTCGCCTCAGGGGCTACTACGAGGCCGAAGAAATAGCCCCCAAGGAACAGTGCGGCTTTCGCCTGGCGCCATCAACAGTCGACATGCTGTTCGTCGTGCGCTGACTGCAAGAACTCGGACGAGCTCGAAAAATTTCCCTGTACACGTGCTTAATCGATCTACAGAAAGCATATGACTCCGTCGACCGAGAGCTATTGTGGGTGGTGCTCGCGCGCTTCGGTGTACCAGTGCAGATACTATCCGTTATCCGCCGGCGCCGATAATGCACCGACACACCTCATGTCGTACGCCAAGGCCCTCAAAAGGACACACTACGAGAGGGTCGAGACGGCCATCCGCAAACGACGGCCCCCGATGGCGGGGGGGCGTACAGCGGACGACGAATGACCGGCTGACCCGTCGGCTGATCTTTGGGGCAATGAATGGCTGGTGGCCGAAACCCGGGACCAGGCCGACCAGAAGAAACTGGGTCCATTGTCTAGCAGACGACCTCAGGGTTTTTCAAGCCACCGAGGGGTTCACGGAAAGCTCCCCTTTGATGTTCGGAGTAGAGACAACATCATGGCCGGGTGTGGCTGAGAAGAGTGGGAAGTGGTACCGGGGGGTCGTCGAAGCTGCAGATTGTTTCATGGCGAGGTGGCACAGGGACGAATCGCAGAGAAGCTGGCTACGCCACGCAGCTGAGGACGCCAAGAGCCGCGACGAACGGGGGGGGAAGGGGGGGGCAGCCGTGCTGATACAGCTGTCGACGAATGCAGAAACGAAATGATAGATCGGGTAGCTAGGTATCGGTTCGGTTAGCCCTTGGATTCTGCAGTTTTTGTTTTTTTCTCGTTGTGTTTTCAATGGGGGGGGGCGCGACAGCGGCGGTACTGACACTCGACACCACTATTGACGAGAGTAGGAAGGAAACGGCAAAGGATGTGGCTAGGTTCCACGAATCGGTTTTGTAGCAGAGACGGGCACCCATGTTTCTATGACCCTCTGGAGTACAATTTCCTCTTCTCTCCATGCTCTCCCCTTGCTTTTCGGCCTTGTCTCTCCCTTTTTTTTGCTTTACCTCCCCGCCGTCCGTATGCGGGTATCTTCCCCTCCTTCATGTTGCTTCGTCCGTGCAGCAGCTATAGGTCCTTCTTCAGTACCTACGCTTTCTTTCTATTAATAGCAGCCTTTCTGATCTCCTTGCGTCATTTGTGTCTTGCATCATTTCATAATCTACTTTTTTGTTCTTATTTTTGAGGTCTTGCTCGTGTTGTTGTGAACTCGTACCCGGTACGCTGGCATTTCACTTATTTTACCCATGAATTGGCGATTATTTTTTGTTCTTAGTATTTTTTTGTCTCACGGTCTGTGCCCACATAACTAGTATCTCTTTAGGATAAGGAATCAGGACGGACACAGGGTGTAGCTGGGTAGAAAATTGTCAAGACAACCCACATCGGCTAAAATCGAACCACAACAGACCGCAACTCACAACTTATTGGACATTTTATCGATACCGAAATAAGGGATTGTTCCGATATACCAGGTATATCATGCCCCCTGTAAGAAAGCCTTGATACCTGGTATGACGTATGAAAACATCTACGGCTTGCAGCCTACCTGGTACACAGCTCGCAGCTCACAGGCGGTGCAAGAAGGGGAATACGTACCCTAACCTATTCAAGGTGGTATACATCTAGCGCTACCCCCCACATCCACTTTTTCGGCGAGAGGTTTTACCGCCGCGGAAAACCTTGTCACGAAAAAAAGGAACAAGTCGTCTCCTGATTCAGTTAACAGCCTTGTATTCTTGCACGGAGTGGGGTGAAAAATGCTCGAGGCTTGACATGCACTAAAATTGCTGTAAAGTACTCCGCCGTTCTGCGTCGGCTGCGTCGCCCTACGAGTATGCTCGCTTTTGTTTTTTGTGTGCTTTGCTGTCCCTGCCCCCTTTTTGCGGTATTTTCATCTTCTACAGCAGTAGTGTCTTCCTTGGCCCACCAGTTGGACATACATGGGGGCTCCTATTATTGTTTCCTGCTTGGTGTTTTTATATCGTTCTTCTGTTGGTCCTTCAGCTGAGCATAGAACTGATCAAACCAGCAAAGAACAGCCTTGTTCCCTCAGGACTCGGCCTGCTCCCTGAAAGCATGTTTGTTTTTATCACATGTTTTTTCGAACCAGGTACATTTTTGCCGTCTTCGTACGTCATACGTAGACCTACTTCTCCTGAGCGTGCTCGGTTTTTCCATCCCTAGCCTCTCAGAGCTCCCACTTGGACACCGCCTCCTTGGATTACTTGCCGGTTAGAGCCTTCGTGTTTGCTTGTTTTGTGTGCGTACGCGTACCCATCGCGGGTATCGACGGGCGCAGGCGGGTAGAGGCGGGGGTGGGAGGGGCCTTGTCGCCGTTTTCATGGCTAGGCGTCGCGTGTGCATCGAGACACGAGGGAGACATGAATGCGCTGTCTGGCCTACTGACGTCGCATTGAAGATGATGATATGTACCAGACAATTAAGGGTGATTTAGGGTTGCCAAATAATATTCAAGCGGTGCTTACTTTTGCAACCAAACTGGATTTCCGAGAGAGAGCATCGCAGTTTGAGCACCAACATTGTCGAGCTGGCGAACGAGTCCCACGGTGAGCACCGGGCTTCTCGCGAGGCGCGCGACGGGGGTCACTGGGACAGAAAGGGATGAAGGCTTTACCTGGACCGAATCGGTGACGAGGTGGTCGCGAGAGGAGCGGGCAGCGTACGAGGCTGGGAAGCTCTGCTGTTCAATTTTTGTTTTTGACCTGCGCAAGATGCTCCAACCAGGCGGGAAATATTTACTTCATAGAGGACGGTTTTTTTTCCCTAGTTTCAAAAAAGTTTTTCCCATTCAAATTCCTTTGGTTTTGCGGTACTACGGTGCCGAGCTGTGCTTTCTCTTTACCGGCCGCTACGCGAAGCGCCATGTACTCCTTATTGTGTTCTTCTTCTTCCTGGTATTACTTGGGTTGTAGATATGTGATTCGGGATGGCATGCCACAGCTATAGCTAGCACCGCTCCCTTGCGTAATGATGCAATGGCACTGCGGTGCGCATGAAATATTCTGTGGCATGTGCCTGTTTGTACTTTCCCGTCGAGATATTTCTTGGCGTGTTTTGGGCGTGTTTTTTTGTCAGGGAAACGAGATTCCGCAATATTACTCTCGATGCTGAAATAAAACCTGGATCATCAGCCACCAACCCAAGCAGTTTAATCCCTTGTGTCCGACCTACGAGATTGTTGCAGGGCCCGTGGTGGTGTTTATGTGCGATTATACGATCATGCTACCCGCACACACTACACACGCGTACACACATACAGGGGGGAACCTATTATATACCATGGTATACTGTAGTGGCCTACGGAGTAGTTCTAATGCAATATTCGATACTGCTGCAGTGCGTGCTGCATGCTGCATGTGTTCCTGTACCCTATATCGTACCTGTTGTAGGTTGTACAGATTGTATGATCTCATAACACTCGCCCCCAAAAGTCCAGCCAACGACGTACACCCGGCGCGATTGTCTGGAATATCGAAAAATACCTACACACTAAATTCGTTTCGCAGGGATACCGGAAAATGCCGGGAAAATACCGGCAACACCGGAGAAATACCGAAACGGTTTCCGAGTTGCGGTATTTGAAAAAATACCGAAAGTTGTGTTTTCGGGTTCGGTATCCATCACTGGATCACTGGTCTCGGGCTATACCGATACCAGTATGGGCTATGACAGTACAAAATAATTTTTTTACCGTTACAGCTCATAGGTCTCCAGTGCCTCGGAGACGTTGCGACGTTACGTTTCACGATGTGTATTGTCGTATTGCCATTATGGTATGATACCATCTCACATCCTCATCTCATGTTTTGCTGTTAATAATGAATCTTCTTTCATCTCGCCGACCTCCTACCCCAGTGCCAGACCTCTGCTCGTCCACACCCACGAGCGAGTAGAGCTGTCCTACAGAAGTGGATGGTCTTCTTCCTTTCTATCTCAACCCTTCCCTGCCTCTGTCTTCCCGGTGCAACCAACTGAACCGTAGTCAACTCCATGTCCCTCTCGCCCATCCCCTTTTTTCATCGATTCAATACCTATCCACAAACCCCAGAAATCCTCCATTAAATCTTCAACGTGAACATTTTTACCAGGACTATTTTTTCACCCCGTTGGGTATATATATGAAGTAAAATAAAAAACCGAAGCTGCTGCTGTGATGATGAGATCGAAAAAGTACTCAAAATCCATCTTTGCAAGCTCGGTGTGATCATTCATAAGTCGATTGCGCGTTGTGTAGGTTTTCATAATTGTCCACAAATTATTACAGGTTTGAGCGCAACGGAATTGCTACCTACCAATTACCTGGTATGCCACAAAGGCGACTGCTGTAGTTTTGGTCTGCCCCCTGTAGGCGTCGCGGTAGGGTCAGCACAGGTCCAGCCCAGGCCGGGTGCTCGGGTTCGTGCAGCTCAAGTTGTAGGTACCAGTTGTATGTACCAGGAAGTACGAGTAATCTCTTTTTTTTTCGGGTGTACATTCAAGAGTATATAGCATGGATATGTTTCGGGTGTTCTTTGGTTGCAAGTAATGCGGGATGATATACCACAGCTCGGTAGTGATACCGTTTCCCTTCCGTGTTTACTGGTACTGCCGTGCGCACTATTTCGTACTTATTCGTTTTCTCCCATCGAGATGCATCTATGTTTTTACAGCCTATTTTTTAGTTACCACAGGCAGGAGTTCAGGGAAGTGAGCTATTTACGAGGGACCATAGTAAGTAGGACCAATTATTGTTAGTAAAAATACGGAAATACATAGGTTTTTGTGTCTACCGTAGGTCCTATTTAATATGATCCGCCACAATAATGTGAGGTCATCATCTTCATCATCAATAGCCTACCTGGTACGTAATAGCGCCTGTCTCGTGAACACGAAGTAGACTCAGAGTACCACCTGGTAGTGCTGTACAATGGTGAACCAAAGTTCAACGACGAAAAAAGTGAGTAGCCTTGTGGTCTCATCAGCGACTATACCGTGTCTTCGACGGGGCGACCTCCAGTACGATTTGTAAATAAATAGTACCAGGTTATGCAACAATAGTAAAAGTGCACCATGCTGCGAGCGGGTTGAATGATTTCACAGTTAGTAGGCATGTATGTTTGTATTGATCCGGTGCTAAAATGCGTCAGCGTCTAAAACCCCCAACCCAGCAGCGCCGGCGTTGTTGCTGTAAAATTGTCGTTTTTGTCTCTTGTTCTTCTCTCAGATCCCCGTCACTCAAGTCTCACTCACTGCCTCGAGTCTCAAAGGGTTACAATGTTACAATAATACGAAAAACACGAAAGCAACGACAGCGACGTTTCAATGCTGTGGCATGCGGTAGCAGAAGCATCAGTAGACATGTCACGACTTTCGAAACCTGAGCACGCAGTCGTACACTCCCTTGACATTTTTGACACGACCTAAAAAATCAGCTGTTAGTTCTCCCGACTTCGACTTTTCAAAGCAATTGTCGTAACCGTAACATATAATACACCACCTGTACCATTAATACTGCTATACATTTAGTATATTCACGCAGCAAGCAGTGATAACCGTTAATGAAAATACACAAAACCACGCACGACACGCACGCACGAGAGGTATCCGTCTCCGCACAGAGTAGAAATAACATTAGCCCTTTCTTGGGTTGAATTTTGCTTTCAGCGGTCGCGTTTTTTCAGGGTGACAAACGTAGGCTTGATACTTGAGACTGTCACTGCTCTTTATAAGGCTGTCAATGAGCATCCGGTGGACCTTGTGGCGAACAGTAGTAGCTCTGGTGAACTACAGCAATAGTATTATCGGCTCACGCGAACCATAAATAGTAGCGCTGAGCTTTCAACAATGATGCCATGTACCTTATCGTGAACCATTGATGAATATCTACCGCTGTACGTAGCCGGCCGATGCTCGTGATGAGCGAGGCCCACTCGTATCTGGTTAGAGGCATCGCCTGACGCACTACCCCCCCCGACACACACACACACTTCATTGGCGTCCTTCCGCAGGTGGAGTTTTTGGGTATGGCCGGCCTGTTCGGCTTCATCGTCTCGGGAGTCCAGACCCTGGCTCTTGAGCGGGAAGCCCTGTCGGAGGTCGAGTGGACGCCATCGATCGTCCTGTTCATCCTCGGCTACGCCTTGAGGTACATTGCATTGTCTACTCTTCTTTCTGCACTACAAAGTACAGTAGTATCTCTGTGTCGTGGTTTTGTGACCAGAGAGTTTGTTTCTCTCTATTAATAGGATGAAGAATCGGCGTGGACACTGGGTGTGCTGGATGTCTACAGGCAGAAAGAGCGGTTGAAATTGACGGAAGAGACACGATGGTGTGTACTTGCGCATTCTCTCCTGCCACTTATTTTCTAGTTTTTTGCGTGTCCTCCCGTGGATGGGTAACAACCTAAAACTTGGCGGGAAAGTTGTGGGTGGTCTATTATTCGCCGACTTTTTCCGAGTGGGGCCACAAACCGTGACACCCTGACGTGTTCGAGACGGAGTAGATAGAACCCGAGGGGAACCGCTTGCCGAGAAGGGGTGGTCGGGGACACGAGCCTCACGTACGGTAGTACTATTTGCTCGTACGTCGTATCTGGTACCAGGGGTATGATTTTTTTTCAGTGTCACAATCATTTTCCTCGTTGGTTTTTCTCGCCTCGAAGTTCGAAGTTCGAGAGCTCGGGTCCCCTCAGGCGTTGAGGTATATGTCTTCGGCAGGCACTGCTACCCCCGGGGAGAGGGGCTTGCTTCGCACGACCCCCCCTCCCGCCACACTACCTCGGGCTCGACCCCGCACCTATGTTGCGTGAGATTATTGATTTTCGTGAGGGTCGCTCTTCGATTTTTGGTGTTTTTTCAAACTGTTTGTTGAGTCTGCCCGTGGAATGTAACGGCTCGTTATATCGGACAAACCAATGGTCGAGTCCGTCCGTCAAACGGAACGGGATCGCACGTCTATCGGACGACCGAATGGGTGTGTACCTTCGTTGTTGTTTTTGTTGCGTTCGGAGCGTAAGATTAGCCTGCAAGCAGTCAGTCTCGGTGGCGATGAAGGCCGAAATAGTCCTGAATGATCTACGAACGAATACTCGTATGTTGCCGTAGCTTTCAGTCGGGTGCGCGTATGTCTTCGACTGGGTGCATATCTACCGCCAGGGTACGACATAACTCCGAAGACGCCAAGCTATGTTGGTATTGATCCCCTTGGTCGAGTCGTAGCTCCCGCTGACGTCACAGCTCTCGCGAGAAGAAATGCAAGCAACCAACTGACAGACCCCAACGTTCCTCTCTCTATCTGCGCCGACCCATGTGGTCACTGTACTCTTATCAACATCGCCACCACCACCACGAAATCGGTCCTAAAGCTTGACGGTGATGTACAGCTGGACGTCGCTGTTCCTCCAGGCAGGAGACGCCGCCATGTTCAACCTCTCCCTCCTCACCTCGGACGTCTACGCCCTCGTCTTCGCCTTCGTGGTAGAACATGTCACCCCGAACTGGCTCTATTTCCTCGCCTTCGCCGTCATATTTGGAGGCCTCGTCTGCTACCACGCACAGCCTGTCCCCACGAAGGCCCACATCCTACGGCTCGACATCCTGCACGGTGACGCCTTCGATTTGGGTGGGTCACCGGGGCAAGGGCTGTGGCTGGACAGTCGCGCGGAATGTAGTCCCGGGGAGTTCTTCAAGCTGCGAGAGCCCTCCGGGAACAGCGGAAGCACGTACTGCGGGAGCGGGGAGGGCATGTCAGACTGCAGCGGCACTGGGAGTTTGTCCCTCACCCCGGACTTTGATCTCTGGTCGTTGTGAAACCTGTTTTGAAGCGATAAACAATACGAACTGGTCGTCGTGAAACCGTTCCGAAACGTGTGGTCGCAATCAACCGTTTCGAAACGGCGGCATAAACTGGTCGTTGTGAAACCGTGTTCGAAACGACAGCAATATTTGGTCAGTGTAAAACTATTTTCGAAACGACGGTAATATCCGGGTTGTAAAACCGTTGCGAAACGTATGGTCGTTGTGGAACCGTTCCGAAACACGTGGTCGTTGTGACACTGTTTGGAAACGCGTGGTTGTTGCGAAAACGAGACGAGACGACGGCAATAACTGGTCCTTCTGAAACTGTTTTCGGAACGACGGCAGAAATTGGCCGCTGGGAAACTGTTTCGAAACGACAGCGAAAACTGGTCGTTGCGAAACTGTTTCGAAATGACGACGATATTTGGTCGTTGTGAGACCATTTCGCCCGACAGTAATAAAAATAAAAGTAAATGACTAGCGCTCTTTCCGCCTCCGTGTCGGCGGATAACTTATCTACGAGGGAACGCTCTGTTGCGATGCGGGTAGGGAAGCGCTGGTGGGAGTTCAACGCGGCGGCGGTGTCGGTGGCGGCTGCAGCAGCAACAACAGCAGCAGCAGCAGCAACGTTGTATGGTAGCAACAGCAGCAGCAGCAGCGGTTGCAGCAGCGCCGGGGGGGGGGGGGGGGAGGGAGGGCGCGAGGGGGTGTCAGAACGAGTAGGCCCTCTGCTTGCGGCAGCGATTCTCACTCGACCCCCCCCCCCCCTCTTAAAATCCCCTCTTAAAATAAGTCCGGGTTGACGGTGCGCTACACGCGCGTACCCGGAGGGGTGAAGGGGGGCCCGTAGTGTAAGGGACCGGGCTCGTCGGTTGGACCGATCTGCCCTCGCCCCACCACCTCTCGTACCCCTCCCGGGTCGGAACGATAGGTAAAGGTTGCACTTATCGGACAGATCATCGATTCCCAGATCATGATCTAGATATTTGGGGGCAGCTATGTTTCTGGCCGGTAGGATCTAGATTATTGATCTGCATGATGTAGCTCATCTCTCCGGGTGGGAATCGCACGGTCTGCATGATCTAGCACGTACTTTTTTTGGGTGGGATGTGTACTAGATGATGCAGATCCTGCGCAGCATATCATAACGGACAGGTACAGGATCTAGATGGTCTATCTGTAGATGATCTGTTCGATGTGAGAAAGATCGTGCTCGGTGGGCGGGTGGGAGTGTGGAGGGGGGACCGTTGCGCTACGGAAAGTTCAGTGCTGTGATGGGTGCCCTGCCCTGTTTTGTTTTGCGACAGCGTGTGAACCGAGCGGCAACTCCTGGGCTGAAGCCTTTGGTGCGGAGCCTCCGAGAGCGCCGGCGGGGGTCAGCACAAGCATGTGTTGTCTTC
The DNA here is from genome assembly GCA_031213475.1 of Nereocystis luetkeana. Taxonomy (NCBI): domain Eukaryota; class Phaeophyceae; order Laminariales; family Laminariaceae; genus Nereocystis; species Nereocystis luetkeana. The sequence goes on along the minus strand of JARUPZ010000002.1, from coordinate 995,063 downwards.
GCCAGGCATACATCATAGCTGTGGTTTTTACCGTTTCCGGGGAACGGAGGTCACCGCGCATGCGGGGGTGATACCCCCCCCCCCCCCCCGCGCCTTCCCCCCCGGTATGCTACATACTTCACGTCGACAACTGCCGTTACGCTTCTTTCATAGCATACATTGCGAAACCAGCTCAGGATCTACTTTTCATTTTTTCGGGCGGGCAGTAGGCGAGTCTAATGGGTGGAAAGGATACGACCACCGGTTGTGGCCTGTCACATTTTACACGAGGGGAAGGGGGGGCTGGGCGAGTTAGCCATCATGCGTTGTACTGATTAAGGGTGGGTCTGGCGTTATGCCACGTGCTGTATCGTCTAAATTGATTTGTTCCTGGTGATTGTTCTATTTTGTGGATGTATCCAACACCACAACAGACGTTGCTACAAACAGACGACACAGCAAGACGTTTGAAGACCCTTGAAGCGGTTTTTTTCAGCCGCGCCTCCCGCGTAGTTCAGAGAGGCGGGGTTTTCACTATAACAGGCGGCGTTATCATCGAGGGAACTCGAATACCGTTGTTCATCCAATATGCTATTATAGGAGGCCGGTCCTTTTGGGCGCGTCAAGGCCTTTTTTTGCCGTAATATACTAATTTTAGGGCAGGGGGCGGTCAGTGAAGGGATCACCCCTCGTGTCTCGTAGCTTATTTTTCGTTGACGATGGATGTCGCCTGCTTCTCCGGTGACCTTGGTTTGTTGTCCTCTTTCCGTTTACGTGGTATATATACGAGACTCGTACGTACCTATACAGTATACATGCTCGTACATACGAAGTTAGATATAGATGTGTTTTGTTTTCTTCGTGTAGATGTGGGGTTTCGTGATTTGAGTATTATTCTTGATTTTCAATCGTTTTCTGCTGCATGCAGCTTTCACCCCTCTTGGGAACAATCTACTTGCATTTCAAGGTCAACTTATCCTCGAGGCAGTGGTGAAACAAAGAGTGTTACCACTCTGACCGGAAATGTAAAGACCGTTTAGTACTCGTACTTATATCCCAACGGTCCTTACTTTTTCGTTTAACAAATAGTGGTGCTATTTGGGGCCGGTCTTTTCAGACTCGCGTCAAGGCCTCTCTTTCGGCCTTGTTGTGCTAGTGTGATGGGACGGCCACTAGAGGGGTCGAGCCGTGGTCTTCTACTGTAGCGCCGGCCGTTTTGGTTCTCTTTCGGGCTATGTATTGGTTCTGGTGCAGGAAAGGGGGTCAAATCGCGGTCTCGTATTAATTACTAGCATATTTTGGTGGTAAAAGGCCCGATTGTCGTGTACCTGGGTAAAGGTTTAGACGTGCATACGTTCATGTTTTGTGTATTTTTTGGTGAATTTGCGTCGTGCAAAGGGGGGCCTGCTGTTAGTTTACATAGGCCAGCCTAATACCGGTACGTCTGGCTATCGTCGGCCGTCATCTCGCGAGCGGAAGCCGTCCGTTTTTTGCCCTGTCTGTGACGAGTAAGAGCGTGGCGGTGTCCGCCCCGCCCAGTCCGTCTCAGGCAAAAGAAAACGTTTCCTTCGTTTTTGTTTTCCTTTTTATTTTACGATTATTATTTTCTTTTTATTTTCTCATGCCGGTTACTAATAAAATAAGCAATGGATGGTGTTTCACCGATGTATGCATGATTCACACGTAGCAAGGTCAGTTCTGTTTGTAACTGTTGCAGAACTGCTCGCGATCGGTTTCCCTTGGCTCGCCGAATCATTTTAGCCCGCGCGCGAAGTCTCGACCTTCGACTGCTTCAGCTTTTCCCGCAGAACACTTGATGACAGTATGCAGAGTAGCATTCAGAGTTCTTGTATCCGAGGGTGAAGACACACGTAAATGCCTGCGTAATTGCAGGATCTATTCGCAATTATTGCAGACAGTCCGGGACCCCTATGATACGCGAGCGAGCGCAAACAAACATGTGCATGTAGGTCATGTGTCACATCGCGTTACACGTAGCATGCGTAACGCATACAGTCCCAGGTATTATTTTTTCATGCTATACATGATCGTTTTCTGCGGGAAATACTGTTGACGTATGTGGCGATACGGTCTGGCCTGGTCGCAAAGGCTGGCGCTAGTATCGTAGCAATTACGCTAACCAAGTAGCGCGCGGAATGCACAAGACAGGAGGATGTTGATGTGTGAAAAGGGCGCTTGCGACCAGCATAAATTTGAGAACAGAAAACAAGCGTGTCGAGAGTCCAGGGGACACTGAAAACTGATGAGAGAATGATAGAAGGGTGGAGAGAATGACAGCGTGGGGGCTGTCTCCTATTTTAACGTCTAGAGCTACGTACTGGGCTGTTGTCCTGTGCCGCAACGTCTATATGTAAAGGCGTCGGCTACTGTACGTATTTATAGGCTGCCTAGCCTGCACGTGACACTCCACCTCAAGGGAAGTGCAAACCAATTTATTATTATACTGATCGTGCCGAACGATAACCAGTACTTGGTCGAATCGATAATAGATTCACTACAGCAATGCGACTAGCCCACACTTAGCACTATCCCACAATGCAAGCAAGGGGAACCTCGAATTTCCATTCAATAGCATGCTTCACTCGAAACCAAGTTGCGGACCAGGGATAGCAACCCCAAGGCACTCCCCAATGAGGCGTAATGCAGACTTGCCCACGCAATTCATAGAACTCGAATTACCGTATCCTGTATATTTCAAGCGGATCGAAAGCTAACTGTCAAGATCAAAGTAGGCACACTTTGTATCCCTTGTTAGGTTGACCTATTGGGCAGGTACTCGTCGGGACTCACGTGTGTTGTTTGCTTAGAGGTAGAAAAAAACAGCTTTATTCCTTTCGTGTTGAGAGCAAGGCTCGTGCCTCGCCGGGGAAACCCCTGGTTTTCCATCTAAGATACTCCCCCCAAGTACTACAAATACGATCCCGATACCTGAAGCCAGGTAGTTACCGGCCTTTCAGCTTCATTTAAAGCAGTACCATAACACTAGCCCACTCTGATAGGCCGTGGGGAGGGGGCAACAAGAGAAGTGGCAGAAAACCCGACCGAGGGAATGCGGAGAGGGGGCGGAACAGGAGGAGTAGAAGGGAAAAAAATGCGGTAGACGAAAGTAGGAAGGAGATGGCAGACAGGGTAGCAAGGCACCAGGCCGACTAGGAAGTAGAACATGACCATACTACTAGTGCCACCAACTGGTGCAGCTGGTTCGAACGTGGTCTTCCCTTGTCTTCTCTTCTTGTTTTGTTTTTTTCTTGCTGGCGCTGGTTCTCCGTGATTTTCATTTTATTTATTTCTCTTCCTTTTTTGAAAGCCGTATTGAAGGAGTCGGGTGGCGTGGTTGATGACGAACCTGCTCTGCTCGTTTCGTATTGTCTGACGCCAAGGGGCTGGGCATAGTTGACGAACGCAGGGCGGAGACGGCAGTCTGGGTAGCAAGGTACCAGGCGGATTAGCAGGGAGAACCTGGCTATACTACTCGTACCACAAACTGCTGCCGCCACCTGGAGGGTGCTTTGGGGTTTGGTCAGCCTGTTATTTTCCCTTTGTTATTTTTTCCTTGGTTCTTTGTCTTACTCTGTTTACAAGCAGTGGTGTTCTTGTAAAATATTTAAATGTTTTTTTTCCAGCTCGTTATTTTTCAAGTGTTGGTCACCTCGCCTGCGGGGGAGGGGCACGACAGAATGTTTCTTCTAGTTTTCTTTCATTTTTTTTTCCTTTTCTCTTTCGATTTGGCTTTTTTGTTTTTGTTTTCTGTTTGATTGTTTCCTTTCGTTTCTCTATTTCATAGAATGTGTATGTCGTGCCTGTCGTATCTAGTATGATGACATGGCATTGCATTGCCCACTGCTGTGCTTACTGCATACGTGGCAACGTAGTATCTCTGTGGCGTAGCTTTGTGACCATAGAACTTGTATCTCTTCTAGGATTGAAGAATCGGCACGGGCACTGGTTGTGCTGGATGTCGACGGGTAGAAAGAAAGGTTTAATGTGAAGAACTCACACATATGCAGAATTATGGGGAATTCATGGAAACCCCGATCCCACGAGCTAGAACATGAGTCGAACGTACGGGTCCTCTAAACCCCCTCCCACACCTTTGAACGCCAAGGTTACGAAGCCGGCAAAGTACGCCAAAAAAGAAAGAAAGGAAGGTCTAGCCGTAAGGGACAGGGATAAATCGTCAACGAAAGCCATCGCCATGTCACCCGCAATGGGGGTAGGGCAAGAAAGTGTTCACGGAGAATCGAAAAGTTAGCACAAAAAGCGACTTTGTAGGGGGCCGTCCAGTTGAGTGAGAGTTTGGCCTTGAGGACCTTGGCGTCCGTGTCAGGCTTCACGCCCTGGTAGATGGTGGCCGCTGTATTGTACATCCACGCCAGGCGGCCAACGGCAAATTTGGGGACTGGACGCAGTGCGTCGGAAAGGGCGGAGTTGCGGCGGTTCACTCGAGCAACAGTGAGGACGTGGTATTCGCCAACGATGTCGTACTCGCGCTGCTGGCGGTCCGTCGCCAAGTCGCAGTCGGCTAGGTGGTCGCGAACCAAACTTTGGTGGCACGGCGAATCCTGCACACTCGAAAATCGTGAGAGGGAGGCGTGGCAGCCGACCCGCACGGATTTCGTGGGGAGCCAAACCCGTGGCGGCGCTGACGAAATTGTTGTACGCAAATTCGACATGGGGGAGCTGATCGTCCCAGTTGCTTTGGAGCTTGTTGACGACCATTGCCAGCATCTGGGCCATCGTGTGGTGTACACGTTCCACCCCGCCGTTGCTGTTCGGGTGGTAGGAGCTGGTGGCAATTTTCCGAACCCCTAGAAGCTGATAAACAGCGTGCGAAAGCTTCGACCAGAACTGGAGGCCGTTGTCCGAAAGGATGCTGCGCGGGCACCCCCAGAGGGGGATATACAGGTTGTTGATAATGTTAGCCGTGCACTCAGCGGTGAACTCAGCTCCTGTGACTGCGAACATGTCGACTCGGCGGCTAAAGCGATCAGTGAAAAGCAAGATGTAAGTATTACCTCGAGGCGTTATCGGGAGAGGGCCGAAGTAGTCGACGCTGACGGCGATGACGGGCCCTTCTCGCAAGGGCAACGTGATGGTGGGCCACCGGACCGTCTGCCGCGACGTGTTTCGTACTTGGCACTTCGCGCAATTGCGCAACCACCACCGGGTGCAGAAATTCATACCGATCCACCCATAGAAACTTTCTAGCATACGTAGGGTGCGCGCGGTTCCCAGGTGGCAGGGCGCTGTGGGATGGCAAACCTGCATGACCCAGGGGTGCATGAGCAGCGGCACTTGAATGCGCATAGGCTCGTGGTTCAATAAACAGGCCGTACGACCCACCTGGCGTTGCGTGCCCAGCGCAAGGGAGGGAGACGTCTGTCGGACGAGTAGAACGATGCCCGCGTCGGTGGTGTGCAAGCGGCCTTTGTTATCTAGCTCCTGAATCTCCACAAGGGAGGGCGTTGGTGAGAAGGGAAACACGACGAAAAGTCGGCGGGAAAAGCTTCCGGCCGGCCAAGGGCTGTGTAGAGCATGGCGGCGTTGCACGCGGACTCGGCCTGTTGTTGCCGACCCCAGTCGGCGTGCCAATAGCGCGCTGCGGAATCACCGAACTGAAATTCGGCAGCTGCGCCGAGGGCATTCAAGTCGGTCGCGGTGACGGCCGGTGCGTCAGTTGACGGCGGGAGCCGCAAAAGAGGAGTTCCCACGGACTCGGCGCGGTCGCGGTCGGACGGGATGGGCACCTTCGGGACCCATGAGGCGACAGGAGCTTGGGCCATGACGACGGATACGGGCGGCCGCGGCCGTGGGACTCGCGGCGGGGTGATATCACGCCGGGCAGATGCTCCGCCGGGCCCGAAGCCATAGTCAACAGCAGGTGGAGCGGTGACAGCGGCGGCGGCTGTTCGTCGGCGCGTCCGTGTGAAGACGTGGCCTGAAGGCGGCAAGACATTCAGACGCGCCGGGTTGTCAGGCGGTGAGGGGACAGACGCGGCCGGATCAGTGATCACCGCGGAACCTTCTCCCTGTAAAGTGCTATTAACGTAACAATGACAGCAATAAGAGCTGTGAATCAAATAATATAATCATTGGTGCAACTGCTTCCAATTTTTGTCTCGAGTTCAAGACTGAGAGCACTGAATGAACAGGTGGCGACTGAGTCAATGTACTGCTGCTTGTGCGACTCCAACAGCCAATACACCCTGAATGTCGATGAATGGCCCGAGTGTACTATTACGGGGGACCATAGTTGACGGGACCAAATATTGTTAGTAAAAATGGTTAAATATGTAGGTTTTTATGTATACCATAGGTCCTATTAACTTTGGTCCCCCGTAATAGTTATCCGCTAACCCAAGCGCATTCCTCATACGGACTATAATGTGGTTGCTATGCAACCCCCCACCTTCCTTCTTGAATGATACCTGCTATTAAATAGTGCTCTTGGCGCGTTAGTCACCTCACACAGCAAAATATACCTGGTAGTGCCTGCAAAGTCGCCTATATCTATGACAAGGTCTTCGGTGCCGTTCAGGCTCCAAAGTCCCTGATTTTTTATGAGCTCCCGGTGACGTTGTTTGTTGAGGTGCTTAGTCCCAATGTCGGCGAAGTTGATTTTGCGTCTTGACGTGGTGAATGGTGATAGTGTCGCCCTCGACCAGCTCTTGGACTAGGGTGTATATCAGCGCTATGTTCTTTGCCCGGGTGGAGTAGGTGCGATCGCCGTCCGCACGAAGCGCCGACATGTTGTCGATGTAGAGAGGAACACGGTCGAATCCATCCTTGAATCTTAGCTCAGCCATCATGTTCTTGCAAAAGGCTGCCTCTTTTATTGTGAGCGCTGCCACCATGAGCTCCGCTTCCATTATTGGCTGCGTGGTGAGATCCTGAAGTCCAACTTTATTACAACCGATCGGGCCGTTGGCGAGCATCACGATGTACGATGATGTTGACTTCCCGTTGTCTGGATTGTTACCCCAGTTAGCATCTGAAAAGGTGGCGAGCTTGAACCCTCTCTGCGTATAGGCGATAGAGAAGTCGGCGGACCCGGCCAAGTAGCGAAGCAGATTGGTCGCCCCAATATAAGCCTTGGAAGGCCTGGGTATTCCCCGTGCAAGCTGATTCACGGCATAGAGGATGTCATACCGGGAGACCTGTGCCAGGTACATACATGGTGGCATCTACGATTGACTGGTATGTCCGCTTGCCTGGCTCGTCCAGCAGATTCTTCTCCAGTTGGTTGAGCGAAAGTCTCGGTCCCGCTCCTGGTGTGACGGCGGGGTTACAGTTCTTCATGCATAAACACATCGTCGCCCGTGTAGTCTTTCTGGACGATCATGATCGTTCCTTTTTTGCGGTAATGGATTACGTTCATGCCGAGCACGCTCGACACGCCGCCCATGCCCACCATCTCGAAACGGTCCATAAGCTGTTTATTGAGCTCGCTCAGCAGCTGCTCGCTCCGCGTGCCTACCACCCCTCTCTGCCCTGCCGGGACTGAAGTGATTGGTACCAGCTCCAAGACGGCGTGCGTCTCCAGGCTTGCGATCTCTTTGTCTGATGCTTCTTTCCAATGCGCTGCTAGTGGGAAGCCCATAGCCTTGAAGGTGTTCGTTTTCTTTCGTTTATCTCCTGCACCGAAAAGCTTCCTTGCGTGTTGGTCGAGGCGTAGTCGTACTCTGAACTGAATGCGGCGCCATCGCGTTGGTGCGCGATATCCAAACTCGTGCGAGATTTCTCTTGTGGAGCTGTTGGATGGTGTAGCCTTTGCTTCCCGTGGCAGTTGCTTGCGGTGCCGCTGCTGCTAGGCGCCGGTGCAGGAACAGGCGCAGGTTCAGGGGAAGACGGTGATCCCGGCGGTGTAGCTCCCCCGAGCGAAGAACCCCCCGTCGAGGCTTGCAGAGGAACATCGATGGTCTTAACGACATAATTTTATCCTCCACGAGCTGTCGGTTTGAACGGGACCATAAGGTCTGCGTACTCGAGCTGAAAGGACGCACTAATGCTGGCGTGTCCGCAATAGAACCGTTAAATGCGATGCCATAGCGGCAGTGCCTGTTCGTGACGTCAATGCTGCGCTTGTTGAAGTGACCTAGCCGCCGGTGCCACACTTGGGCATCGGTCACTGCGTCCATCAACCGCTCCTTTCCTGCATGGTCGTCTGTGCTGAGGTCTAGCTTGAAGGAGGAGAGATTGTCGTCGACTCCGCGAATTGAGACGGTGATGCCGGCCGCTTCCAACCTTAGGTTGTTGACATCGGAACTCGAAACGATGCCCTTCCTTGCTGCTGTTTTCTACCGAGGAAATATTGCGCTCACTCCCGGGCACAATTGCGATTGCGACCCGCGCGAGATGCTGCTCTTCGTCGTCGTCGGTAACGAGGACTTGAAGGACACCGTCCGCTGTGCCATCTACCAGAGCTCCCTCAACTGCAAGTATCGTGCTTGGCGTACTGAGAGAAATCCAGCCCTGTCGACGATGTTCGAGCTCGGGAATTATGTGATCGTTGCAGTAGTGACCCCAGGCTCCGTTGTCGACAACTATTAGGACAGTAATATAATTGCCGCTCACGTGCGGTTCGTACTCGATCCCATCCGGTCCTGCTACCATCATGGCCGCTCCGTAGAGCGGTTTGCCCTCACCGTCCGTTCTCCCATGCGTGCAGAAGCAGTCCGGCTGTTCCTGACCCTCACAAGAGATATCGGACTTATCGCATCCTTCAAAAGGCCAAGGTCGCGATGCTGTCAGCGAGCCGAACGGCAAGGTCGCCGCCTAGTGGCTTTACTCCGCTGCAGTTGCCGTCGTGGGATACCCCTGCGTCGCTGTGAAGGAGATGTAGGGACGTTCCGGCTGGTCGTTTTCTTCCGGTCGTAGGCGCTGTAGATTCCGGAATTCGTCCGTCTTTTTGCCGTCAAAGATATGATATTTGTTTCAAGACGACATGGAGGTTTTTCGGGGCGCTGTCCATAATGATGGTTCCTCCCGCTCGGCGTGAACGTAATGGGTTTGTAAACATCTTGCTGCAGTCCTTGTGCAGGCTTATCAAACACACACCCTCCCGGCGCACCACTACTGTACATGTGCCGCCTACGTTGCAGCTCGTGCAACCTCTTCTTGTTGTGCTGCAGCTTGTGCAGGCTGCAGCGCCTTGAGTCATTTCTCGACCCGCGTTTTGCTGACATGCACTACCTGTCCCGCCTATACTTCAGCCGGTACAGTCTCAACTGAACGACTCAAGTCCTTTCTCGACCCGTGTTTGAAAGACTGGCGTGTACTACCCGTACCGTCAATGCTGCAGTTGGCGCAGGCTCAAGTGGATGTACTGCAATCTGCGACGCCTGTCTTGAGGTAATTACGCCGCACTGCATATATTTTCGACCAGTGCAAGAAGACCGAACCCAAAGTATAGCGCCTCGACAACGATGTCGGCGCATAGATGCACTGCTGTCCTGACTGAAGTACACGACCAAGATGCACGGTCACCAGCGCAAACTAATTCGTTCCCAGATGATCAGGCTGGATCCGAGCCGGTGTTGAAAATCTTGACTCAGCCCCCGTTTTCAACCTTCGAAAGCTGCGCACCTCGGGAAACGTAACACTTGACGTTTTTATGTTGAGGTTAGGCGTCAGCGAAACAAAAGCGTAACATTGCGTTACTACGTTATCTACAGTACTTTCTGGATTTTGTGATGATTTGTAGTGTTGGTGTGTTACGCTATTGGCGGGCGATTGCGCAACTTATGTTAGAGTTTTACCTTGACCCCGTATTGACCGCGGTATTATGCGTTGCGGTGTTAGAGTATGCAGCCCATAGCGGGTAACACTATGTTAGTGTGTTAGCGGAATTCCTGGTGGTTACTGTAACACACGTGAAAGGGATAAGGTGCATGGCCGATAAAACGTTAGCATGGTGTGATCGTGTTGGCGACATCAGCCCGTGGCGAGCAACGTTATGTCAGCGTGTCAGCGGAATTCTTTCTTGCCTCCCTAACACAATCCAGACGGATAACGCACACGGCCAATTGAACGCTTACGTAACGCTATGTTACCGTACGGCGTTAGTGGAATTCCTTTTGATTATCGTAACACACGTAGAGAGAGGACGTATATGGCCAATATAACGTTAGCATTATGTTACCGTATCAGCCACAGCAGCAGTGCGTGTCGAGCGACGTTATATTAGGGTGTTAACGGAAGTCTTGCTACCAAAACATACGTCAAACGGATAACGTATGTGATCGATAAAACACTAGCACTACGTTAATATGCTAGCTCGCATGCAATTTATGTACTAATAGTAGCTCAAGATAGCAGACAACGCACGTCCCCAATCTAACATCAACAATATCTTACCTGGTACTGCTGTGTTAATTCGTATGCGCGAGCATGCAGATTACGCTATTGACGAATAACGTACTGGTGTTATAGATGGATAACGTACTGACGAGGTTCCTATTTTTTAGGCGTTTTTTTGCGAGGATCCCCCCTAAATATCCCTTGTTATGTGGTTTCCAAAGTATGGAGGCGTTTTTTAAAGGGAATGCTATGTTATCCTCCCCCCGGGATAATCTATAGGCATCCCTTACTGAGATCTCGGCGAAGTTGGATAACACGGCTATATTACGATACTTCGCGACGCCGCTATCTTGATAAGACCCAAACATCACGAGGGGGGGGGGTGTGCACTGAGAACAAGCACTGAAAGGGAGGCTGCTGCAGTCCCAAGCTTGGCCAGAATATTCGCGGAATGCGACGACGTCCGATGTGAAGTGGATCGAGGTAAAGGTAAGGGACACAGGTGTATCTGGCAGCTGGAAAGCGGTGCTTCGCTTATTCTGATTTAATATCTTCTTCGTAGTGGTGGCGAGAGCTAACGGGGTGCTCTAGTGTGATGGTGTTACCTACTGAGCTATAGGGGTAAAAGATCGATCGATTACCCAGTGTGATCGAGTACCTTGGCTTATAGTACACCAGGTATAGACCAACCATCAGTACGTATGTAGACCAACCATCAATAAATAAGATAGTTGTATTTACAGAATGGATTCGCAGTCTAGTATCCAAGTAGCCGAGGAGATAGAGATATACATACGTACTATGTTCATACATAATTCACGGGGTGTTATAGCATCCATAGTACGCTCATACAGGATTCTCGGGGTATTATAGTATCCATAGTACGCTCATACAGGGTTCTCGGGGCGTTGCACTACATAGTATCCATAGTATCTTCATACAGGATACTGTGTTCATACAGAATTCACGGGGTGTCGCACTACATAGTATCCATAGTACGCTCATACAGGATTCTCGGGGTGTTGCACTATATAGAACTACATACTTAGATCACAACCCCTGAGCGTGCTCGGTTGGTGCATCCCTGGCCTCTCAGAGCTCCCACTTCCAAACCGCCTCCTTTCATTACTTGCCGGACCTTTCCAGCAGTTCTTTGTTTTCTCGGTCATTTCTTCCTTTTTTCTTCTTTCGTTTCGTGTGCGTGCGTGTTCTCCGAGCACAGCATCGCGGGAGGACCCGGCACCGTCGCGGGTGCCAGCGGGTGCTGGCGGGTAGAGGGGGGGTTGCAAGGAGCGCGGTCGCCGCTTTCGTGCCTAGGCGTCGCGTGTGCCTCGAGACACGAGGGATGCATGAACGGGCTTTGTCTGGCTTCGATTTATGATTGTTGATAGAGTATGTACGAGTTTATAAAGTTCGTTCGGCAGGGCAAGATAATATACAAGCGGTGCTTATTTTTGCGACCACGCTGAAGTTGAAAGAGGGAGATGTGCAGTTTGAACACCAACGTTATCGAGCTGGCGAACGAAGGCCACGGTGAGCACCGGGCTTCACGCGGGGCGGGCGACGGGGCTGATTGTGGCAGAGAGTGATAAAAGCTTTACCCGGACCGAATCGGTAGCGAGGTGGTCGCGAGAGGGGCGGGCGGCGTACGAGGCTGAGAGAGAAGCTCTTCTGTGCGATTTTTTCTTTCTTTTTTTTCGACCGGGTGCAAGGTGCTCCAATCAGGCAGCTTTTCATTACTACTTGCCGGACCTTTCCAGCAGTTCTTGGTTTTCTCCATTTCTCTTGGCACGTCCTTTCTTCCTTTTTTCGTCTTTCGTTTCGTGTGCGTGCGTGTACTCCGAGTACGGCACGGCGGGAGAGCCCGGCGCCGTCGCGGGTGTCAGCGGGTGCTGGCGGGTAGAGGGGAGGTTGCAAGGTGCGCGGTCGCCGCTTTCGTGCCTAGGCGTCGCGTGTGCCTCGAGACACGAGGGATGCATGAACGGGCTTTATCTGGCTTCGATTTATGATTGTTGATAGAGTATGTACGAGTTTATAGAGGTCGTTCAGGATAGCAAGATACTATTCAAGCGGTGCTTATTTTCGCGACCACGCTGAAGTTGAAAGAGGGAGGTGTGCAGTTTGAACACCAACGTTATCGAGCTGGCGAACGACGGCCACGGTGAGCACCGGGCTTCACGCGAGGCGGACGACGGGGCTGATTGTGGCAGAGAGTGATAAAAGCTTTACCCGGACCGAATCGGTAGCGAGGTGGTCGCGAGAGGGGCAGACGGCGTACGAGGCTGAGAGAGAAGCTCTTCTGTAACAAACTGTGCGGTTTTTTTCTTTTCTTCTGTTTGACCGGGTGCAAGGTGTTCCAATCAGGCAGAAAATTATTACACGAGAGGGGACGGGGATTTTTTTCCCTTTCCGAGTTTTCGGTTTCATTTTCATTTTTTTTGCTGCTGTGCCGTGCTGTGCTTTCGCCTTCTTCCTACATACGAGTACAGACATGAGAGTATATCGAAAAAAGAAAATAAGTACAGACAGCAGTATCCTACCTGGGGTATGTACGTACGTACGACATCCGCGACGCGAAGCGCATATATATGTGGCATTCGAGCTGGCGTCGGAGCTGTTTGTTCCTGAAGCATGGCGGCGGGACTCTTGGCATTATCAAGTCGCCGGTTTGCAATTACGACCTAAACTCAATCGTGGACCTCTGTCACTTCGCATAATTTGATGTTCCAATCAGGCAGAAAAATATTACACGAGAGGGGACGGGGATTTTTTTTCCTTTCCGAGTGTTCGGTTTCATTGTCATTGATTTTGCTGCTGTGCCGTGCTGTGCTTTCGCTTTGTTCGTACATACAGTACAGACATAGAGCATATCGAAATAAGAAAATAAGTACAGACAGTAGTACCCTACCTGGGGTGTATGTACGTACGTACGACATCCACTACGCGAAGCGTAAGTGTGGCATCCAAGCTGACGTCGGAGCTGTTTTTTCCTGAAGCATGGCGGCGGGACTCTTGGCATTATCAAGTCGCCGGTTTGCAATTACGATCCTTGAAAACACTAAACTCAATCGTGGACCTCTGTTCGCTTCGCATAATAATTTGATGTACTTTTTTCCTTCCTGAGCGAGCGTAGCGGGCGGCGTAGGCCGCCCGCGGAGCGAAGCGCCTTGTACTACATAGTATCCATAGTACGCTCATACAGGATTCTCGGGGTGTTGCACTACATAGTACCCATAGTATCCTCATACAGGATACTATGTTCATACAGAATTCACGGGGTGTTGCACTACCAGGTACATCGTATCCTCATACGGGATTCTCAGGGTGTTGCACTACATAGTATCCTCATACAGGATCCACGAGGTGTTGCACTACGTAGTATCTTCATACCTGAGGTTTTACGGGATGTTACACATTGAAGTTGAGGGTGGCGCGTGCCCCCAGTTGAGGGTGACGCATGCCCCCTTGCCAGTAGATTCCAGCCGGTTGAAGACAGATCCTACTTCTGTCTAACAAATACCAGCTGCTTCCCCCCCCCCACCCCCTTAGCTCACTCGTCTCTTGCCCCCTTCGAGCAAGCCGCACACCAGTAATAAAAGAGAACGTCTCACGAACTGCGTCTGAGTTTGGTCAAGCACAGACACTTGTGTCACACTTCTTCGGTGGATCACCATCACTGGCACCCTTACCCTCCCTCCCACATCACATGTGCGGCTTGCTCGAAGGGGGCGAGAGACGAGTGAGCTAAGGGGGTGGGGGGGGAAGCAGCTGGTATTTGTTAGACAGAAGTACGATATGTCTTCAACCGGCTATAATCTACTGGTAAGGGGGCACGCGTCACCTTCAACTGGAGGCACGCGCCACCCTCAACTTCAATGTGTAGCATCCCGTAAAACCTCAGGTATGAAGATACTATGTAGTGCAACACCTCGTGGATCCTGTATGAGGATACTATGTAGTGCAACACCCTGAGAATCCCGTATGAGGATACTATGTAGCGCAACACCCCGTGAATTCTGTATGAACATCGTATCCTGTATGAGGATACTATGTAGTGCAACACCCCGTGAAGTCGTATGAGCATAGTATCCTGTATGAGGATACTATGGGTACTATGTAGTGCAACACCCCGAGAATCCTGTATGGGCGTACTATGGATACTATGTAGTATATAGTGCAACACCCCGAGAATCCTGTATGAGCGTAAGATGGATACTATGTAGTGCGACACCCCGTGAATTATGTATGAACACAGTATCCTGTACGAAGATACTATGGATACTATGTAGTGCAACGCCCCGAGAACCCTGCATGAGCGTACTATGGATACTATAACACCCCGAGAATCCTGTATGAGCGTACTATGGATACTATAACACCCCGTGAATTATGTATGAACATAGTACGTACGTATATCTCTATCTCCTCGGCTACTTGGATACTAGACTGCGAATCCATTCTGTAAATACAACTATCTTATTTATTGATGGTTGGTCTATATACTTACTGATGGTTGGTCTATACCTGGTGTACCATAAGCCAAGGTACTCTGACACATTAGCCCACCCTGAATAGCCGTAGATGCAGATCCCACGACGATACAGAGATGGCTACTTAGGGCCGGTGTTATCGAGGGAAAATTAAACGAAAAAAAAACGAAATGAAAAACGAAAAACAGAACTAAAGAGTACGTGAGTTTTATTGGTCAAATTGTAAAAATTAGAAGTAGAGATCCCGATACCTCCGTTTTCACATTTCGTTTTTTTTAAGTCCTAGAGGAAGCGCACGATAGCCGAGGTAGTGCATGTGGCTGCCACGCGGCTTGTCTGCTGACGGCGCGGGCACATATGGGTAGGGAATCACCATGGGGTGCCCTCGTAAGAAACCGGGGGATCAGGAAGTGGCTGTGGCGGTATATTTTTCGACATGAGTCCCACTCAACATTCAATCGTCTGCCATCGAACAGCGATGGCCGATACACAAGTTCTAGAGCACTCCGTAGGGAGCGGGTTGGACCACGAGAACCGCCTGCTGTGGAGGGTGCCTTACGTGTGCGAGTTGTGTCTATCCATCGTCGCTGTCGAGCGCTATCGCCGGGAACCACGTGCTGTGGCGGTTGAGTCATTCCGAAAAATTGCACCGCGTAAAAATTCGACTCGGCTTAATATTTTTCTTTCGTTTTTCTTTCGTTTTTTTTCCCCTCGTTAGGACTCAACCTGCTGTTTTCTGCGAAAAACGAAAGTCTG
Organism: Nereocystis luetkeana; assembly: GCA_031213475.1. Taxonomy (NCBI): domain Eukaryota; class Phaeophyceae; order Laminariales; family Laminariaceae; genus Nereocystis; species Nereocystis luetkeana. Next base: position 979,518 of record JARUPZ010000002.1, on the reverse strand, counting down.
TTCGTTTTATTTCGTTTTTTTTTCGTTTATTTGGCCCTCGATAAGACCGGCCCTTAGACATCAGAAAATCGGAAGAGCGGATCGAAGATACTGCTATTCAAAACCAACAGCCCAATGAGACCATAGACCAACCCACACCTCGTAAATGAGGCTAAGATGCCTCTGGTAGGGGCAGCATTCGAGCTAGAGAAGGAAAACATAAAAGGAAAAAGAGTAGCGAAACAAAACGAAGTCCGTCGTGGTAAAACACGACACTAGAGACACCAGGGGGCGACGGCAAACGTAGGCCCGATGTAGTAAGTCGTGGCTATCCGCGGTGCAGGCCTACGGGAAAGGCGTAAAGGACCGAGCGAAGTAAGGTACGAACTTGGGGGTTAACGAAAAAGCCGGCAATCGCCATGAGGTAGGGCGAAGTCCACATGAAGGTAGATCGGGAAGGACACGACAAGGTCCCTTCGTGTTAACAAATACGAAGAAGAGGAACAAAGAAGCAAGAGAGAAAATTGAAGAAGGAAAAAAGAAATATCGCGATACCGAAATACCGAAAGACCGAGAGACCGAAATACCGAAATACCGAAAGACCGAAAGACCGAAATACCGAAAGACCACCCCTAAGGAAAAGCAAAAAGGAGGTGCAACAGAAAGGTAGACCCTGAAGGTACAATAACACTTTTTGTTGCGAATTGCGTCCTAGTGAAGCAAGCGGAACGTGAGGTGCTAGATGGAATCAACACACAAGGCGAACGCGTGTCCCAGATAGCGAACGCACAGAATATCCCTCCCCGAAACTAGTATATGACAATCTAACGCATCCCCCGACCATCAGTTACTGTTAACTGGTCGGGCGGATGAGTGGTGAGGGGGGGGTACATTGGCATTACGTAGTACACCGCGTGCTAGTCCTCCGGCCTGATGACGCAGAAGGCATCAGGATCCTTGGGTCGCGCTCCGTGAAGTGGTGTAAAGCGACGGAAGTAGAGTCATCTTGATCGGGCCCGGGTCGTCTAGGAAGCGGGCGATGTAGGAGTCAGTGGAGGAGGTGTCGGTCGAGGCGCGGGGGGCAACTTTGCCCAACCACCAAAGTCCATCGCGGGCCTTGTACCAGAGGTGCGCCCCGGCGGGTAGAGGTGAAGGGCTGAAGCGGCGAAGCCAGAGAGTGCGAGGTACGAGGCTGTACCCGGGGGCGAGGAAGATTTCGCCCCGGGACCGCGATAGTTCGCGGTGAGCGGCCCCGATGAGCATCTAGCGGTATAACCGGTTGGTCTGGCGATGCTGGGAAGGGGTGCCCAACCAATAGCGAAGGATGTGGGGTCGGTGAAGCTGCAGGTCTCGTTCGTGTTCCCAAGAAGGGCCAAGGAGTCCGGCCCAGTGTGTTTCGTACATCACGGCGAGAACGCCTCCCCGGCCACGAACGAGTTGGTGTCCAGAGATCTGGTGTCCCGAGATCTGATCGACCTCGAGGCGTTCGGGCGGTGGAGAGATGTCGTCGAGGGTGACGTAGAAGGGCGGGGACTCAGTAGAGGAAGAGCTTTAGGTCGGCCGGTAGGTGTTTAGGGAGGTCGTCGATGTCGTCGGGGTTCCGGCAGGGCTTGCAGCGGAGAACGGAGACGCGGTGCTTGGAGCCCCGCCCAGGCATGTCCGAGGGAAGGTCGGGTTACAGGAGCTTGTCGTGAAGGGGCCGTCCATCCGGAACGGCTGAGGATGGTGCTGGGCCCACGGCAAGAATCTTGAACGGGCCAATCCAGTTGAAGGAGAGTTTGGTCTTGAGAACGGTGGCGTCGGTGCCTTTCTTGGCGCCCTGGCGAATAGTGGCTGCGGTGTTGTAGATCCAAGCCCATCCGCCGACAGAGAACGGAGGGGAAAGGCGGAGGGCGTCCATGATGGGGGCGTTGCGGCGGTCGAGGCGTGAGACGTAGACCGCGTGGAGTTCCCGGACGGTGCGGTAGGCGTGTTGCTGGCGAGCAGTAGCGAGGTCAATGTAAGCGAGCTGGTCCCGGTTGAGGCTTTGATGTCCGCCGCTGTTGGGAGAGTCGAACACGGTGAGGGGGGGGCGAGGTAGCCGGCCAATGTGTACTTCGTTGGGGGCCAGCCCGGTCGCGGCGCTGACGGAGTTGTTGTAGGCGCTTTCGACGTGAGGAAGATGCAGGTCCCAATCGTTTTGTTCGTTGCCGACCATGGCGAGCATCAGGGCCATGGTGTGATTAACGCGTTCGACTCCGCCGTTGGTGCAGGGGTGGTAAGAGCTCGTGGAGATTTTGTTGATGCCGAGGCGCTCATAGAGGGCGCGGGAGAGTTTGGCGCAGAATTGTGGACCGTTGTCGGAAAGAAGGGTAACGGGGCATCCCCAGAGAGGGATGTAACGGTCGACAGGGATATCGGCTGTGCCGGATGCGGGGAACTCGGCCTCAGTCGTGGCGTACATGTCGGCGCGGCGGCTGAAACGGTCGGTGAAAAGTAGAATATAGGCTTTGCCCCGAGGCGTGATGGGTAAGGGCCCGAAATAGTCGACGCTGACGAGAATACCGGGGCCGTTTGGTAGCGACAGGGAGAGGGTGGGCCAACGAATTGTTTAACGCGAAGACTTTCGCGCCTGGCACTTGAGGCAGCGACGGAGCCACCAGCGGGTGGAGATGTCCATGCCGGTCCACCAGCAGAAGCGCATAAGCATGCTTAATGTCCGAGAAACACCCAGGTGGCAAGAGGTGGTGGAGTGGCATGTGTGTAGGACCTACGGTCGCATTAACATCGGAACGTAGATGCGAGGTGGCGACGTGAGGGGCTGCGGCGTGATCGCGCGAGCTGGGCCCAGAGGAGCCGTGCGCGTTCGGTGAACGAGAAGGACTGTGCCATCGTCGGTTGTATGCAGCTGACCTTTCGCGGCGAGGGCGAGAACCTCCGAGAGAAGTGGGCAACGTGTCGGAGGAATGTAATCCAAGAGGTCGCTCGGTGGCGGTGAAGGTGAGCCCAAGGAAAGGTAGCGTATGGTAGCGGAGCAAAGAGGTTCGGTGCGTTGTTCGTGCGCCCAGTCGGTGTAGGTGTAGCGCTCAACGCAGGAACTAAGGTGTGGCTCGTCAGCAGACTGGACAACGGGTTCAGGTAGCGGGGGCTGTTGAGTAGGGGAGGGCGGGGGACAGGGCCCTGGGGTGGGGGACCGTGGCGGTGGTAGTAACACTGGTGAGGCAGCGCTGGCTGGAGTCGCTGGCGAAGGCGAGTCTTGAGCGGCGCTGCAGCGAGTTGCGTCAGGTCGCCGAGGGAGTAGTCTGGGCGCGACGGTAGGCGGACGGCGGTGAGGTGGGGACGGTCTTGAGATAGCCGTAGTTGACGTTCGACGGTCAAATTCGTAGTCCGTCGGAGTGAGGGGAGTCCCAGCGGCAGCGGCAGAATGGCGACGGGTCCGAGAATAAATTAGGACCGACGAGGGTTAAGGAGCGGCCGAGGGTGAGACGCCCAAGGTGGGTGATGGAGAGACGAAGGATGGCCAGAAAGCCACACCAGCAGGAGCGCCAGCAGCCACGGCGGCCTTCTCGGAGCTGGCAGGCGATTCGGCGATGGGGTCGAGGATAGAGAGGTGGCCGACGAAGGCGTTGCGAGGCGGTCCGGCCGCGAGTTCTCGAGCAAGGCGGGGGCCGGCGGGAGGGATGCGAGGCGGTCCAGCGGCGAGTTCTTGAGCAAAGCGGGGGTCGGCGGAACGACTGCGAAGCGGTCCAACGACGAGTTCTTGAGCAAAGCGGGGGCCGGCGGGAGGGCTGCGAGACGGTCCGAGCATGGCGGGGGCCGGCGGGAGAGCTGCGAGACGGTCCGAGCATGGCGGGGGCCGGCGGGAGGTCTGCGAGGCGGTCCGGCGGCGGTATCTTCTACGGCGGCAGAAGCCACAATAGAGTAGGGGGTGTGTACTAAGTCCGAGGTGTCCATACGTGGTCCGTAGCGGCGAAAACCCCCGAAGTCATCGTTGGTGCAAGGGAGTGGCGGGATGGGTTCGCAGGGAACGGGTGAGGGCGGGACGAGCCCACCCAAACCGATGCCCGGGGTGAAGGGGTCCATCGGAGTAAAACCGAAGGCTTGGATAAGGTAGATGCCGACGGTGTCGGGAGTGGTGAGGCGGTTGGGTCCCGTACGGTCGAGGTCGATGGCTGGTTGTGGGAGTCGTGAGAGAAAATCGGCACTACCGAGGCGTTCTACGGTAGAGGTTCCCCCTGAATTTTCTGAGACTCCCCACTTGCTCCATACCTCACCCGAAAACTGACTTGAGTAAAAATAACTTTGAGCCCCGATCAACAATCCCATGGCCCAAGTATACAAAGCGATATTTTTCGAAACAAGATTGGCATTGCGACGATTTTGGGTTAGGGAGCCCCGTCATTCGGAAAACAAATATCGGAAATGTGCTACCTCTATCGTAGAACGCGTCTACCATTAGCTGAGCCTCTTCGGTATTCCAGAGTGTAGGAGTAAGCGGAGAGGAATTCTAGCCAGCATTGGACGCGAGCGTTGTGTTCGCCGACCTTAGTGATGCTCTCGAGCGCCTTGTGGTCAGAGTAGATGTGGAACTTGGTGGACCATAGGTGGCCGCGGAGACGTTTGATGGCCCAAACGATGCTGACGGCTTCGAGGTCAAGAGGGGTCCAGGATCGTTCGTTGTCGAGGGTGGTGTGGCTGATAAAGACGATGGGACGGACGGAGCCGTCGGGTTGTTCTTGTTCGAGAGTCGCGCCAAAACCGTCGATGCTGGCGTCGCAGTAGAGGCGAAAAGGTCGGGAGTTGTCGGCAACGGCATCCCAGTCCGGGTATACCAAGATCGGGGGGGTAGCGAGTTCGTGAAGGATCTGGCGGACGATGGTTTCCATTTCTGAGGTGAAAACGAACTTAATGCCTTGTTTGAGCAGGGCGTTAATGGGACGGAGCCGAGTGGAAAGGTTCTTCAGGAATTTCCGGTAGTATCCGATGCCGCCAAGAAGTGAGCGCATCTGCTTGGTGTTCGTAGGCATATGGGAATCTGGGTTAGTGCGGCAACCTTTTCGGCATTAGGGCTAACGCCGGAGGAGGAAATAGTGTGTCCCAAGAAGTCAGCGCTGGTAGCACCAAGTTGAAGGAAAAGCTTGAGACTGAGTTTCCGAAGGCGTTCAAGAAGGGAGCGGATGTTGGCGACGTGAGCCGCGGGGTCGGGGAAAACTATGACGTCGTCGAGGTAGGCCGCTACACGGTTAAGGTCTTTGATGACCTCGTTGATGACCTTGACGAACCATCCAGGCGCGGCGCCGCTTCCTTGAGGCATGACGAGCCACTCGAAGAGTCGGGTGGGCGTGCAGAAGGCAGTCAGCGGTATAGTGTCCTTGTCGATGGCGATTTGGTGGAGCGAAGACACGAGATCGAACAAGGAGAAGATGCGGCCTTTTCCGAGGGAGTCGAGGACCTCGTCAACGCGGGGGGTGGGTAGTTGGCCCCGGGAGCCGATGGCGTTAAGCTTTGTGTAGTTCACGGTTATCCGGACATTGCCGTCTTTCTTGGGAATGGCGACCATAGGGCTGGCGTGCGGGGACGTGGAGTATTGAATCAGACCGGCAGCCAGATATTTGTCGAGCACAGCGTCGGCTTTTTTGGCGAGGATAGGGTTGATGCGGTAAGGGCGGGAATATACGGGGGCGCTATCCGGGGGGATGGAAATCTTGAACGGAATAAGGGAGCACGAGCCGAAGTCGGTTTTGGACGTGGAGAAAACGTCGGGAAACTGGCAAGAACTTCTCCCAGCGCTGTGATGACCGAAGGAGACCAACCAGAGCCGCGGAGGTCGAAGGAGACGTCACAAAGGTGCAGCAGGAGTTGGTCCCAGACGCGGAGAAAGCTTGTTCGTTGGTCAACAGTCAAACGTTGCAAGAATTTGTCACAAGGGATCTTAGGGGGGTCAGCCGGAGGTATACCGTCGTCATGTACGGGGATGTCGTCGTGCAGTGCGTGAACGTCAGTAGCAGCGGAGGCTGGAGGTGGCTGCGTGGGGAGGACTTGCAATGCTGAGACCGGAATTTGTCTGAGGGGAGAAGAGGAAGTCCCCAAAAGGTCGCCTGGTTCAAGATCGGTGAATCCCGAGAGCGGGGTATTCTGGTAGCCGTTGGCGACGAAGATTTCGGTTTCGGAGGAAGACCGTTGCGGGGAAGCATGTCGACGAGGTAAGGGCCGGTGGGCGCCGAAAGGCCGGAGGAACGCACCAAGTTAACCGGAACGAGGGACGGCGTAGCCGAAAGTGAGACTCCGTGAACGCCGGCGAACTCGAGGTGGATGGTGTCTTGCGATGGCCGGTTGTCGCGAACGAAAGTGGAGAGGCCATCCTTGTAAGGGGTGGCTGGGGACAGTTCGCCAAAAAGTGGTCGCGAAGGGAGGCGAGGCAGGGTGGTGTACGTGCGTTGTTCGAACCGCATCCAGCTGTCGCGTTCCAGTAGAACGGGGTGTTGCATAGTCCCATGTGGCACGATGCACGCCCATACGGCGGGTTCGGCGGAAGGAGTGCTGTTGTGCAAGAACTGAATGCTGAGTCGGACGGAAATCGAAGTTAGGAGCGGAGCGGATTTACCAAAAACACCCCAGGAACGAGGGAAAGCGTGTTGTTCAAACGTGTCCGACGCGGCGTTGCTGTGCTTCATACAGGCCCAAGCTTCAGCGGAGATGAAGGTCTGGGGGGAGCCGGTATCCAGGAGAGCCACTAAGCAGTAGCGGTTGGATGCGGAGGGTCCACTGTGTACTTTGATCCTGGTCGTGAAGGAGGCGTCGTCGATTGTAACTATACCGCTCGAGAGGCCCGGTCCGTGTTTGGCAATGAGGGAGGGGAGCGCTGAAGGGAGAGCTGCTCCGGACGAAATGGCAGAGACCAATGCGTGCGGAGGAGTGGCTTCAGGAATGAAAGGCGGCAGTAGGTGGTCCAGCGTGGAGTGCGGTGTAGGAGCTGGAACGGTTGGGCTGATCTCGTGAATCCCATTTTCGGAGGGTATGACGCGAGAGGCGCTGAGGGGGGGCGGGAGGGAGTGGAGGGGGGGAGGCAAGCTGGTGGTGGATCTTTAGGAGGATATCGCCCAACAGGTTGAGTCCCGGCCAGAGGGGAGGTTGTAAGGCTCGCCTATCGTCACACCTGAAGCCGATGCCCCAGACGAGGTCGTAAGGACTTGCTTCGGCGAGGAACGTGTCGCCGGTGTCGACGAGTTGTTGTAGTAAAGGGGGAACCGAAAACTTGGCGAGGTTGCCCTTGAAGACGATGTCGCGCCGATGTTGTACCCAAATCTCTTGGTTAAATTGGAAACGGAGCGGCCGAGGCGTTTTTGTTGTGCGGGATTTGGAGAGGATATGATCTTCCGGCGAGTTGCTGTGTCGCCGAAAAATTTGGCCTTTTTCGACTTCATGTACTGTTCCGCACAGTTGTAGCGCTCGTTGTCTACGGTGAACGTCGAATGATACCACTGGGAAAAGACCGAGGAATGATCCCAGAAAAAAAGGACTTGGAAGGGGCTCAGGGTCGAGGGGAGTGGAGAAGGGGACGTTGTGTGGGACGTTATCGGGGAAGGCGTGGGTGAGACGACTTCACTCCCCGAAAACGTGTGGGGTAAGGTCGATTGTGACGAGGCCCCGGGAGGATGTACGTGACGGCGAGACGCTCGTGACGGGGCAACCTGGGAGTCCCTGCTATCAGCATTTAATGTATGCGGAGGAGGGAAAAACTCGGAAGGACATGCGGTACCTGTAGTAGGCCGTGACCATGGGGTGGGTGTCGGTACAGGTGGCTCCTGGCATAATCTTGGTGACTTGATCGAGTTTTCCACGGATGAGTCCGCGGTAAAACCGTCCCTTGGGCCCAGGGAGAGTGGTGGGGTCAGCACGGGGCGGGCAGCTACGAGTCCGGGAGATCCTGCAGAATCAACGGAGGTCGAAGTATGTGCTGTCCGGGATCGACGGACGCCGGTTGACGGGTGCCGATAACATCGTTCGCCAGAGGACGAGTTGGGAGTCGATGGCTCTGGGGGAGGAGCAGAGCCAGAGAGGGAGTGGATACCGCTGTTGGCCGTGGTTGTCGTGTCTCCCACAAGGTTGGCAAGATCCGTAGATATTTCGGCAATGTTAGGCAAGGCACGGCGTCGCGCATTGACTGGGGACACCGAGGGGAGCGTTGAGGAAGTGCTCGGTGTGCCCACCTCTTCCTGCCCACACCTCAAGCCAACCACTTGAACAAGGGAGCCAACCCTAGATCGAGGGGTTGATATTGAGGATAGGTTAGAAGGGGGGAGAGAAGAGGGGGAGGGGTCGGGAGAGTAATTAGAGCCGGAGGCTTCTAAAAACTACTCTGCCCGAGGGTTCGGAGAGGTACCCGGCGCGGTCGCATGTAGTGCCGCTGGTGAAGTCGCGAGCGGTTCTTCACCATCGGCTGGTCAGTTAGTACGGAAGCCCGGTTGCCGGGAGTTTTGGTTACCTCCGTGTTGTGAAGGGCCGAGGCGCGTGTTAGCTGGGGTAGTGGGGGTCTGGGTTGTGGGACCGGTTACGGTGAGGGCAGACGAGGGAGGTCCTTTGGGGGGAGGGGGGAGTGAGCTGTGGTGCCGAATTATCCCGAGAGTGTTGGTTGTTAGGAGAGTAGTTCGTCCACTGAGAGCCTGCAGCACGGCTGGAGATGCCGTTGGAGCGCTCGTTCTTAGAATGGGAGTTGTGCCGGCGCTTGATATTGGAATTGCCGGCAGAGTTGTGTCCCCTCGAGTTGGAACGCTCTGAATAAGAGTTCGAGTTCCGTTGTGCATTGCGTTCATATTGTCCCCGACGGTACGAGAGCATACGTTGCTGCCATTGTTGAAAGGCGTAGCCTCCGTCGCTGAGTTGACCCAGCCGAGGGTTCAGAATACCTGATTTGTTTTTTAAAGGGGCTCTGGCAAGTTTTGACGCTGTGGTCCTGTCCGCCGCAGTTGAGGCATACGCCACGCCATGTGCGGAGAGCGGTGGCTCTGGAATTAGCACCAAGGAACGGACTCCAGAGAGGTGGGTCAGTGGTTGAAAACGTAGTAGACACCATGTACACTTCATCGAAGTGTTCGAGGGGCCAATGGTTGTAACCCAGAGTAAAAGGGTCAGGGTCAGTGTCTGGGGACGTAGAGGCGTTTATGACAAAGGAGTTGTGTTGGGAGCCTTGGTGATTTTGGTTGGAATGATTGCGCGAACGCGTCTGCTGAGCAGGAACCGATGACGGCGGGGACGACGAAAACGTCGTGTGGCCTCCGGGGGAGGTGAAAGAAAAATATTTTTCTCCATTTATGGCAGGCGCATTATTCGTCGCGTACACTTCATGAGCCTGCCACATGGCCGAGACCGAAGGGAAAGGTTTTACTGCAGTCATCTTTTCACCCGGGTACAATACCGGAGTCAAAGCTGGAAACTGTCTACTATCACTGGTACGCACTACCTCTAATACCATGGCATCGCTAGGCTTTAAAAACTTTTTCAGAGCCTTGCACCACCGATGTCAACTCCCTTAAAGCTCTCAAATAAATCGAATACACCGTGCCCGTTGGCACTCCGAAGGCCCGAAGCTTCTCGAATGCACGGCCTTGGTCGCCGGTCAAAGTGCGTGCTCAGCAGACGTAGTAGCAAGCGAAAGGCTGACGGTCCAGCAGCGTCCTTTTCCCGAAGGTGATCGCGCACCTGTTTATAAAAGTTATGGATAAGAAAGGGCATCGGGGAGTTGGTGCTTGCTTTGGTTGCTTTCCGGAAGCACCGGTGAAGCGGGGTGATCCATCCTGGTGACCAACGCAGGGAGTCTAGAGTGCCATTTGGGGAGTCGTCACAGCGTGAGAGAATGTCCGCCAGTACGAGTTTGGCGCTTGCAATGAGTTGTTGAACTCCAACACAGTCATCGGTCCCCGCGGGAAAAGGGAGTGGGTCGAGGAGTTCCAATTTTCGAGTGTCCAGGTCGATATACTTCCGGTTAACATCAAAGTCGTGAGTACTAACGGCAGTGTGGTGGGGCGTAGTTGCAGGTGCGACCGGAGGGACCGTAGTGGGAGTGGGTGTGACCAGTGTGGGAGTGGGCGCGGCGGGTTGTTGAGGGAGTACCGATGTAATGGGGATCGTGCTGTTCGGTAGGGGGTAGGAGGCTGGTAGCGCCGCGTGATGCGGAGAGGGTAGGGTCGCAGCGAGGGCTGTAGTATGGGGCGGTGGGGGTTGAGCCACTGAATACTGAAGTGGTAGCGGTGTGTGGAGCGAGGGTGCGGAGTTGGGGGGGGGGCAGACCGGTAGCGGCGCAGGGGGCTGACACTGGCCAGCATGTGGAGCAACAGATATTGCGGCGTTGATTTGGCAGGTTGGTACTGGGGGGTTGCCGGTGTGCCCGAAATTTTGGTGGCCGCAAAAGAAACAGATAACGGAGCAATATCAAAGTCAGAAACTCGCCTGTGGCTCTCCGGATTGTAGTCCTCGTTGGCTGAAGAGGAGAAATATTCGCCCTCGCTGCGCTGTCGAGGGCGTTGTTCGGGCCGGGGGGAGGTTCCGCCGTTGTTGGGGCGGGGGCGTGTGGTAGAGCTGGACGATTACATACGGCGGGCCGGGATGTTAGAGTTGTTGTTGTTGTTGTTGTTGTCGTTGTGGTCATGGTCGTCGTCCGGGCGCCAGCGGTTGATCGGCAGGTGGTCGTCCGAACAACCCGTCGGCCGCAGTTGACGCTGGCGCCGAGAGGCGTTGTATTCAGCGACGGAAGGCCATGTATGATCGTGCGAGGCGAGCATGAAATTCCCGCAAGATGTCGACCAACTTGAGCAACTTGGTCCGCACTGCATCGTTGGTGGCTTGTGGGAGCGGTTCAAGGGCGTGCCGAACGGTTGTGGTGGCGGTAGCACGATAAAACCCTTTTATGGCAGAGGCAGCCGGCGAGATGGCTGCCCGCCCGTCCTCCGGAACATGACGAGACGAGATCAGTTGTCTATTCGAGACGTGCAGAAATGCGACGTCCGAAAATTCCAAGACAAACCCCAGCGGGGCAAGGTTGCTCACGGGAGAAGTAGAGGGAGTCGCTGTGGCGGGGGCGGGGGCTGAAGAGTCTGCCGGGAGAGTTGAGGTAGTAACCGGGCCCGTGCGGGGGGGAATAGGGCCGACGCCGGGAGTCTGAGCAGCGGCCGAAACCGCGTGGAGGGGAGTGGGGTCGAGGCCTTGAGAGGCCAGAGTCAGGGCGTGTTGGGCCCTCAGTGAAGCCACCACTTTTTCCGCCTCCTCGATCGCTTTCCTCTCCCGCGTCTGTTGCTCCTGTAGGAGCCGAGAGAGACGCGCTTCATGCGCAGTACGTTGTACGTTGCTGAATGCCAGCCACTCCTGCAGTTCCGAGACGGTTAGCTTTTGTTCCGCGGGTGGTGTTGCTGCGGGTGGCTCAGCTATCGTGGTGTCGGTCGGGGCCGGGGGTCGCTCGGGAGAGGGAGTTGGAGGGGCGAGGGCTTTTTCCGAGCAGATGGGGGGGGCTGTGGTGGTGGCGACCGGGGCAGAAGGCGACTTGTTCTCGAGTACGGCCCGAAATCGAGGTCTTCCTTCTCGTCTTTGATTTCAACCATCGTTGCTGTAGGCAGAAGCCGACGACAAGGGAGCGAAGGGAGGGGAGAAGGGAGGGAAGGGGAACAGGTATGGACCCTTAGAGAACGTGCCATGTGGCGTAGTGCGCGGGGAGTGGGGGGGGGGGCGAGCTTGGGGGAGCCGGGATCCATGTGTGAACAAAGGTTATAGCGACCGGTTGCGGTGCCGGGGTGTGTTCGTGTGCGCCCTCCGTCCCTCCGAGTGTACTGAAGTCTCGTGTGGCGCTCTGATTGAAGCATGGATATATTTGGGCTCAGGTGGTTCCGCTCGTATCCCGAGATGGAAGGAGGTATAGAGATACGACCTTGTAGACCCGTATTAAAAGGAAGTGTAGAGACACTTCTGTGGGTTCGACTGTAGTAACGGAGTGTGTCCTCTGTTTGTTCGCAACAGTATCTTCAATTTCTTGGACGACGCCAGCCGGCCCGGGGGTTTCGTACTGGGAGGGGTGGAAAAGGGACCCGTGCCCGGGTTGGTTTGGGGGGGCGGGGGTCTTATACCCGTGAGAGGAAAGGTAGGGAAAAAACCGAAAAACAATAAAAAAGAATGCAAAAGACCGGAGGAAGGTGGGCACGGGAAGGTGGTGTCCGTTGAACGGGTGGAAGAGGGTACCCTAACAACCATGGGTTCGACTCGCGTGACTCAAAAATAAAGCTCTCGGTAAATTTATCCTCCAATTCTTCTTGCTGTAGCTGAAGACCGCTGTCGGTTGCTGTCAGAAAAATACTGCCGGAGTTCGCGGCTTCTACGTCGCGAAACGGGGTACCGTTCGTCGGAAGTTCAACTGAATTTATATCCTGAAAAAAAATACCATCAGCACGGCCCAAAATCCCATTTGTACCGTGTAAAATTCCGTCACATTCATTCAAGGTTACAATAGTGTGCCATTCTCGAAAACAAATGCGATTATGCCGGCCCAAAATTACTCGTGGATCTTCGAAAAATTGGCCATAGTTATCCAAAGCTTCAAAAGTGTGCAGATCCGGAAAAAAAAAATGCTATTAGCACGGCTGGATTTTTCGTCGAAAAAATTATCACCCGGAGGACTTGCGTATTTCGGCAAATCTGAAAAAAAAAATCGATTACGACGGGTAGAATTTACGTATGTTTCGTCAAGAAATTCGGCACTCATGGGACCTGCGCATTTTGGTAAATCCGAAGAAAAAATGCGATCACGACTAGCAGAATTTACGTGTTTTTCATCGAAAAACTCGTCACTCACGGGACCTGCGCATTTTGGCAATTCCGAAAAAAAAACGCGATTACGACCAGTATAATTTACGTGTGTCTTGTCAAAAAGTTCATCGCCCGGGGGACTTGCGTATTTGGGCAAATCCGAAAAAAAAACGCGATTACGACGAGTAGAATTTACGTATGCGTCGTCGAAAATTTCATCACTCGAGGGACTTGCGTGTTTTGGCAAATCTGAAAAAAAAATGCGATTACGACCTGCAGAATTTACGTATGTGTCGTCGAAAAATTCATCACTCACGAGACCTGTGTCCAAAAATATACTCTCATTGCGAAGTGAAAAGCGGAGAGGGTAATATTTTGCGGAAGCGTCAGATGGGTCATCGGTGCAAAACTTGCTCTCTAACACGTCACGCTTGTGGGACTCCACTAAATTGGTGGGGGAGGTAGGAGCGCTGCGTTCGGCGCTTCTTGGGGGCGCAGTATGTACGAGGTCCAGGTTATTTTCAAGCTCATCAGGGCTTAGTGAGGGCCAATGAACGGCATGCTCTGTCCGAGACTATTCTGACAAAAATGCAGCATCGTCAAACTGTACGTGATGCAACTCGTCATTCGTGAACGGAGCGATTAGGTCCGTGGGTGGGAGGGGGTGGGGTATCTGCAATCTGTTCATAACACGCGCAAAATGACTGTGTGGTGAGGGGCGAGATGCAGGGCGTTCGCAAAAAATTTCATACAAGGCCTCATCGCGAGGATACGCTATATGAAAATCGTATGGGCTACAAACTACGGTCGACTCTGGGGGTGTGTACGGCTGAATATTTTTGGTTTTTAACCGTGATAGTTGGAGCGAGTAAGCGTTCAGGGCAGCAATAGTTTCTGTTGGTGTCGACATGAGCGCCTTCGCGTCAGCAACAGAGATGTGCCTTTCAGTGACTTCTGGTTCATCATAGACGTCCAAACTATAAATAGTGTCATGAAAAAGGATGATCTGTGGGGAAATCACTACGGAAGGCTCGCCAGACGGGTCGATCATTGAAAACGCACGGTCGCGGAAGACGAAAGTTGCTTAACCCCTTTAGAACTCCAGTCCCGTTTTGGGGACAAGGCACTCAAATTCCAAGTAAGTTGTCCCCAATTGTCCCCAAAACGAGACTGCAGTTCTAAAAGGGTTAACGGGCGCGCGCGTTACAGCGGTTGTCTCTACAGGTGCGCGCAATGCGCGTGCGTTGTGATACGTTGCGGTGCTACCCAAGGAGAACGCGAGCGCTGATAAGCAGAAAGACAAAGACAGAAAAAACAAGGACAGAGAAAAAGGAGAAAGACGAAGTACTCTAAAATACAGTGACTCGAATCATGCCAAAACAAAAAAAGGAGGAAGGGTCACACCTAAGGGAGGAGAAGGCTCGAAGAACAGGTCGAGGTGATGGCCACGAGCAGAGATGTAGTCCGTTAGACGCCGCCAATTGTGAAGTGTGGGAGAGAGGGTAAGGGTGTCAGTGATGATGATCCGCAGAAGAAGTGTGACTCAGGTGTCTGTGCTTGGCCAAACTCAGGCGCAGTTCGTGAGACGTTCTCTTTTATTACTGGTGTGTGTGAAGGTGTTACCTGCTGAGCTATATATAGGGGTAAAATATCGATCGATTACCCAGCCCAGGGTAGTCCTTATAACACTTTCCCCCCCTCTAAACGGCGGGATCTTTGGGGCGCCGGAACCGTATACATACGACCGTACGCTGACCTACCCGCTTCGTTTCATTACCTGGGGAACCAGGGAGACGTGTTTTTTAGGTGTGCACGCGCAAGCGTTTCTGTAAAAGAAACGTTCGAAGTGAGGTCCGAACCCGTGTCCTGTCGACGACGTCAAATGTGTGAAGGTGTTACCTACTGAGCTATACGGGTAAAATACCGATCGATTACCCAGCCCAGGGTAATCCTTATAACACCAACCAAAGGTAACCCTTATAACACTCTCCCCCCCTCTGAACGGCGGGATCTTTGGGGCGTCGGAACCATATACATCCGCGTACGCCGGCCTACCCGCTTCGTTTCATTACCTGGGGATCCAGGGAGACGTGTTTTTTAGGTGTAGCGTTTCTGTGAAAGAAACGTTCGAAGTGAGGATCGAACCCGTGACCTGGACGACGCCAAATGTGAAGATGTTATCTACTGAGCTATACGGGTAAAAGATCGATCGATTACCCAGCCCAAGGTAACCCTTATAACACCAGTAGAGAAGTGAGAGGTAGGGGGGGGGGGGACTCAACACTGATGTATATACTCGTCCCAACCTCCGCCACAGACTCTCCTAAACCCCTCTTTTCTGATGTAATCCTGTACGTAGAGCTTTCCTATGCCTACCGATCGATCTCCTGGTAATATAAGAACTTCTTATTTTACTGTCCTATATCCATTTAGGAGCATTACTCTTGTCTAACGGGCTATCCGCTTCAAAGAACATTCCTAAACGCTAATCTCGACCAACGGAATATCCGCCGGCATAATCCATTCTTTGGATTATTCTCGTAGTCCTCAGACTACAAAACTGCAGACTATGTGATCTATATATAGCCCATGAGTACTTCACTCATATCACATTAGAGTGTTGTGCGTAGCGCTCCTCTTAGGGGTTACACTGTGTTAGTGTGTTAAGTCTAACGCTGCGCAGTCAGTAACATTATGTTATCATTTTTGTAAATCTGCGGATATCGATCTGGGCATGTTAGGGCGATAGCGTACGTGTATGGTCAATTCCTAACATTGTGTTACAGTGTTAATACAAGCACCGTTCACAGCGTAACACAAGGTTACTGTACCAGGGCTGGACGAGATCGAGCAGAAACCTAACGTTAAGACGTGTGCACGTTCGTGGGTTTCCAGTTAACACTGTGTCACGGCGTTAACGTGATTGCTCCTCCAGTGCTAGCACTATGTTAGCACGTGGCGACGCCCCGGCGTTAGGCCACAAAACGTAGATACGTGTTATCGGAGTGTTACGTTATCCGAGGTGTGGAAAGTTGACAGACCCGTCGCTGACCACTGTCTCGTATTGCTGCTCCAGATTATCAATCCCCTCACAGACGTGACCTCGAGGATCCAAGATGTGCGCGCCGCATTGTAGACGATGGCTCTCAACCTATTGGCGTGTGTGGCGATGCGGCCTGGCGTTGTCTGTCGCAAAGGCTGGCGCTGGTATCGTAGCAATTACGCTAACCGAGGAGCGTGCGGAATGTACGAGACAGAAAGATGATGATGTTTGAAGAGGGCGCTTGAGGCCAACAACAACTTGATAACATATCACGCAGCTTGCAAAGTTGTGTTTTAACCATTAAATTGGTCGTACTCACAGCTGACGAAAAACTGAATGTGGATCAGTCTGGGATGAGAGGACTGAAAATATTTCTCAAAATAAAAAACATTTCAGACCTTGCCCCTTGCCGGAACCGACGGAAGTCGCTTCCGCCCATCAATAGTTGGTTCAGTGGGGGTTCAACTTTAAAGACCAGCAATCAGAGCGCACCCGGCCACGGGAGAGGCTCCAGGATGAGTGGTCGGTCTGTCGAAATACTGACATGCGGAGGGACGCACCTGGCGTGGGTATTTTTTCTTCATCACTTCTGTTTTTGCAAACGTTGTCACGCCTACTATACGCATCGACGCTGAAAGTTTCGGGACTATTCGCGGGCCAGGAAGTGCTCAAAAGCTCACGAATCGGGTCGGGCCGGGTCGGGTCGGGTCGGGTCGGGTCAAGAGGAACTCAATTCTCGCGGGTTGGGTCAGGTCGGGTCAAGAGTTGTTTTCACTTCACGGGCCAGGTCGGGTCGGGTCAAGAGCTTTCCAAATCTGAGGTGTCGGGTCGGGTCAGGCCAAGAGGTGATGCAAATTTCACGGGTCGGGTCAGGTCTTGACCCACAAGAAACGGCCCACTCGCGGGTCAGGCCAGCATGACTTGCGAGTAGTTTCCTGCTGACCCCCGGGTCAGACCCGCGCAACCCTCTCGCGGATCCGACAAACGAAAAAATTCCCGCTCGCTGCCCAAAGGCTTCTTTCGCACCAATACTGAATAATACTCCTTATATGATATATTTAAACATTAAAACATCGCCAAATCTTTACACGCATGTCCGTTTCCATCCATATACCCACTACAGCCAGGCCAGCCAGACCACATATCATTGTGGGGTACGAAAATAAAAAATGCTTGTTTTCAACGTGTCCACCAGCGGGTCGGATCCGTGGGTCGAACCCGCGGGTCCAGATAAATGGTCTCGCGGGTTAAGGTGACCCGACGCTCCATATGACCCGTTTCTCACTGGTCAACCGCAATCTGGTAGGTCGGGTCGGGTCGGTTCGGGTCGGGTCACGAGGTGTTCTAAATCTCACGGGTCGGGTCGGATCGGGTCAGGAGCCTTTAAAATCTCAAGGATCGGGTCGGGTCGGGTCAGGAGGCTTCTAAGATCTCGCGGGTCGGGTCGGGTCGGGAGGTTCGACTTGACTCGCAAACAACCCTCGAAAAGTTGACACGATTTGAAAGACAGGAGATTCATGTGAACTATCCCCGGGGGTCGTTTTCCGCCTAAATCGGCAGTTTTCCCACCAAAAATCTCCCCTGAACCCTCAGTATCTCTACCTCGCAAGCACCGAATACAAAAATAAGTACAGATTCGTGATCCCCGAGGCTGAACGGAAACACGTGCAAAGTTTTCGCATCTTAAAACACGTTTCTTGGCCCTTTGCGCAAAAAAAAACAAATAAACTGAACATCCAACCGCGGATGGCGCCCTTGGTGTACCTACAATCTGAGGAATGCTGTATGCAGATGACGCGGACACCGTTTCCAGATCGAGGGAACAACCTTGCGAAGATGATGATGGCAGATATCGCTACGGTGTGCAGTTCGTTGGGATTGACAGTTTCGGAAGCCAAGACGGAGACCATGTGCCTGGTGACGAAACGTATGGACAGGGTCCCTTCCGTTACCGAGGCAGCCTGCTAGGCGTACAAACAAACCGCCAAGCTTGTGTACCTTTTGGCAACTGTGGGGGAGAACGCCGACCTTACTGCTGATATCAACCGGCGCATTCTGCTGGCCATACGCTTCAGACGGTATAGTTTGCCACTGTACGACCAGCCCACCGCATCGCTCCGGCTCAAAGTACGGATGCTCGAAGCCGAGGTAGTGGAGACCATGCTATACGGGTGTGTCACGAGGCGCCCCACCGTGACCCATCTCGCCATCCTGCGAACAGCTCACCGCCGATTGCTCCTCCGCAGCATCGGATGGAAGAGGAAACCTCGCGACGACTATCATAAGCTTTCATACGCAGACGCACCGGCCAAGACTGTCTGTGAGAACATCGAAAGAGACGACGGTGCGAAAGCGGAGGATACTTTTCACGGGGTTTGTGGCTCGTATGGGTAACGAGAAACTGCCCAAATGAACGACGTTTGGGGAACTGGAGGGGGGAAAGGGTTACCTGGGAGGGCAAGAGCAGGGCTGGAGGGGTTGTCTCGAACGCGACCCGTCGCTGCTGATGCCTATCGAAGAAAAATAATAGACACTGGCAGCGAAGAAATCGGGCACGTGGTTCAAACGTGTTGAAGAAGCGACAGAGCAGGACATGAAGACCTGGTTCGTTAAGGAGAGGGAGAATGTAGCAAAACGACAAGCGCTTGAGGTAAAAAATGCGCAGCAACCTAATGAAGACGCCGTTGGACCCAAGGCCTGAGGGGGGGGGGGGGGAGAGGAGCCGCGTTGAAGGAGGCGTAGCAGGAGAACCTAGGCCGGTTGAGAAAGTGAAGGCACCCGCCGAAACTTGGCACTGGCCGTCTATCTAGTTGAGACGCCCAGTGACTGCTGCCTAATGCTGTGTTACAATCCCTGTTTTATTTTTAGTTCCCTTGTTTTTTGTTGTTGTGATGCCTTGTTCCCTGCCAAGTCGATGGTACCCCCCCCCGTACCCTGCTATCCTGCGTCGGCAGCGTCACCTTATTGTTTTGTTTGTGGGACCCT
The DNA here is from genome assembly GCA_031213475.1 of Nereocystis luetkeana. NCBI lineage: Eukaryota > Phaeophyceae > Laminariales > Laminariaceae > Nereocystis > Nereocystis luetkeana. The sequence continues at coordinate 960,746 of JARUPZ010000002.1, read as the reverse complement.
CTTCTATCCCTCCTTTTTTTCCAATTATTTTTAGCCCACCCCTCGGTCCGTCTGTCTCGGTCCTCTTTCTGTCGGTTGTGTCGTTCTTGACCCTCCAACTGGACATAGGACTGCTCGTTTTTTGTTTGTTGTTAGCTCTTTGTCTCTACCCTCTTCTTGTCTTATTCTTTTCCGTCTGGTATTCTTGTGACGTCCTTATTTTGGTCCATCAGCTGGCTGCATCATAAAACTGATCGTACCAGCAAAACAGCAACCTTGTCCTCGGGACTCGGCTTGCGCCCTGTGCGCATGTTTTGCTTCGTTTTAGTTCCTTTTGTTTTTTCCTTCATTTATTTATGTTTGCACTTTTCTTCCTCCTTTCTGTTACCTCTTCATGTTTTCTTGCTCCTTTTCTTTTTTTCGAGTGTACATATAATACCATGGATATGTTCCTGGTGCTATTTGGTTGCAAGTGATAGGGGGGGTATACCACAGCTCGTTAGTACCGTTTTCCTTACGGACTGGTATGATCGTGCCGTGCGCACTATTTCGTACTTGTTTGTGTTCTGCCATCGATATGCATTTTGTTACAGCCTGTTTTGTTACTACACGCAGGGTTTGAGGGAAGTGAGCTAACATGAGAACAACATCATCATCATCATCATCACCATGGCGATAGGCTGCCCATAGGTTGTATCCTTAACACGGCAGCTCTGCTGCTCGATGCTGCAACTATCATTGATAGTAGGGACCACTTGTACTGAGCGTCGACTACGTGTCTATAGTCTACCTAGCGTACACTCGACACGCGACAATTACTTCAGTGCAAAAACGCGAAGAATAGACAGTAGCAGCATAGCAGCAGGGATATAATTTAAAGCAGCACCTTGGCACAGTACAGTAGCACACTATACTATCTGTCTGCGATAGTGTCTGGAGATGAGTGGTGCTGTTTGCGATGCGGAGGAGGATGATCGCTCTGGTACAAAAGGGCGAAATTCTCTTGAAAGGATAGAGACACAGCTCAGTCTGCTGCACTCGTTGATCTTCTTGATACTTAGATATTCTTCCGTTGAGGCTTGGGGCTGAGAGCGGAGTGAGAGGAAGGCGTGTGCTCGGGGCATGCGCCCAGCCCTCCGACTATTCCCCCTTCCCTATCCCCGCATATCATTGACTGCACCCGAACACCTAGTTCTCACTCTTCAATAGGACTATACTACCAGGTATACGGTACCCTATTTTAAAGTATATATTCTGGGGCGTGCCTTCAAAATAGTGTGTGCCTCCTACCAGCATAGCTCAAGAATTCCTGTAACCACGATAATTTTTGGTATGATATCGCGATCGCGAGTACGACCTTATGGATACATAATATGTTACGGCTGTAGATAACCATGCCTACCCTGTAAGCTGATGCTCCGACGTAGTCGTGCATGTCGACAGCTAGACCTGCTGAATCATACCAGGTACTTGTTAGAGTCGTGCCTGGAGCTCGACATGATCTCGTATACCGCTTCATGACTTGGTACCCAATGGAGCGCCTGACTATCAGCACATCAAGTCTAACGCTTCACACCATAGTTGTCTATTGCAAATATCACTATCACATAAGCCCACCCTGAATAGTCGTGGATGCAGACCACATGGCGATACAAGGATGACTGTCAGGGAATCGAAAATCGGAAAGGGAGTCGAAGATGCGACTATTTAAAAGCAAACTAAACAGAAGTTGTAGACTACCCCAAACCTCGTAGTGAGACTCGGACGCCTCTGGTGAGCATTGAGCCCTTCGCAGGTAGAGGAAGACTAGGCAGGGATGGGGGTGCACCAGAAACACGCCTACTCGCATGAAAGCCTGGTCCCGATAGGGGGGGGAAGCGGAACCGGCCACAACGAAGCCAATATCCGTGCAAAGGAAAATAAAAACCGCACAAAAAATCCTGAGAAAGACAAGGGCATGCCGTTAAGCGGACAGCGCAGGCCCAGAGGCAAAACATGGGGATTCGAGGGAAGAAAAGGCCAAACTCGAGGTACACTACCAAACCGAGAAGGAAGGGATGCCAGCGATGGCGTCACTACTGGTTACACAAGCACAACAGCAGGCCAACCCAAAGTGCACGAACAAATAGACTTGAAACTAAGCCAGCGAGAGGCTTGTGGGTGTGCATTCGAAGCAAAATATCACATGAGGCATTCGATGGAACACTAAAGTAGGCCAGCCGAAGGCCTAATAACACGTGTCTAGCACAAACGTTCACGTCAAGACACACAAAGGGGCACAGTAAGCCAGCTACGGGCTGGTGGTTGTGCGTCGAAGATAGAGGATCAGAGTCGACAGGACACTCTGAAGTTAGCCAGCGACAGGCTGTGTAGGGGTTTATCGAAGCATGAGAGCAAAGTCGAGCTATATAAGGGGATGCGCTGAAGCAAGCCAGCGAGGGGTTTGTGAGTGTGCGCGCAGAATAGATACGAAACCAAGTGCACGAAGGGACGCACTGGAGTAAGCCAGCGATAAGCTTGTGGATGAGCATCCAAAGCAGAAGACCTGAACCGAAGAGCACAAGAAAGCACTCTGACGTACTCAAGACCCACACCGAACAACATGAAAAGAACCTGGGGGAATTACGACAACACCAAAGGGTGCGCGGCGTACCGCAAGAGTCAGGCAATAAAAACCCTGGGCAGCACGCAGGCTGACATAAAACCCAACGTTATCGCGGAAGAAAGACAGCAAAGTGTTAACTAAACAAAAAACACCGTAAAACGGCATCGGAACGTCAGCTACCCATTGTCTGTCGAAAGCCGGTCAAAAGGGGGTAGGGGGGGGCATCATGAGCGGGTAAGGGGGGTACTAGGGGGGGTAACAGGGACTTCCCGGAGTACGTCGGGGTTCGGCAACACACCGCAAGCCAGTCCCCCGGTTTGATGACGCTGAAGTACCAGGATCTGTACATGGTGTCCCGCGGCGTAGTATAGGATGGCGGCCAAAGGTTGATCTTGATCGGGCCCGGGTCGATGAGGAACCGGACGATGCAGGAGTTTCTTGAAGGAGCGCCTGGCGAGACGTGATGTACCATCTTGCCTAGCCACCAGGGGCCATGGCGGGGCTTGTACCAAATGTGTGTCCCGGCAGGAAGGGCGGAAAAGAATGCCGAAGCGATGGAGCCAAAGAGTGCACGGGACAACTGTAGACCGTATCCTGAGTCGATACATATTTCGCCCCAGGACCACGACAATTCGCGGTGAGCTTGCGCCGATGCGCATCTGGCGGTAAAAAGCGGTTTGGTCTTGTGGTGCTGCATTGGTGTGCCCGACCGGTACCGAAGGGTGAGAAGTTGGAAGTGTTGCAGGTCCAGCTCGCGTTCCGCTGAGGGGTCCGGTAAATTCGTAGAGTACCGCAATGGCGCCACTACGACCGCGAACGAGTTGGCGGGCCGAGATCCACTCGACCTCGAGGTGTTCAGGCGGCGATGAGACGTTGTGGAGGATGACGTGGGACAGTGGGGGTGTGCTCGAGGAGGAGTTTGGGACGTATGTACTGAGGCCGTCCAGAAGATGCTCGATGGGCTGTTGTCGGTGTCGTCGGAGTTCCGGCAAGGTTTACCTACATCAAAGGAAGGAACGCGGTAATTAGAGTGGCGGCCCAGCATGTTCGAGAGAAGGTCGAGATAAGACGAGTTTGTCGTGAAGAGGACGGCCGTCGGGAATGTCGGAGGTCGGTGTCGGTCCTACGGTAAGGATTTTGAGCAGGCCTATCCAATTGGACTAGAGGACGGTGACGTCGGCGCTTTTCTTTGCGCCAGATCGGATGGTGGTAGCAGTGTTACAAAGCCATGCCCAGCCGCCGATGAAGAACTGAGGGGATCGGCGGAGGGCATTCAGGATGGGGCCGTTGCGGTGGTCTATACGCAAGCGTGGTGTTCGCGGACGGTACGGTACGCGCGTTAGTGACGGTCGGTGGCCGTACCCCACAGTTGGTCCCAGTTTGGGCCCCGGTGGCCGCCAAGATGGGGAAGGTCGAAGGCGGTGCGGAGGAGGCGGGGAAAGTGGGCCATGTGTAGTTCGTTGGGGACAAGCACCGTAGCGGCGCTGACGGAGACGTTATACGCGCTCTCCACGAACGGGAGTTGTTCGCCCCAGTCGTGTTTTTCGTTGACCACCATGGCGATAACAGAGCCATCGTGTGATTGATGCGCTCGACACCGCCGTTGGTGCATGGATAGTACGCGCTAGTGGTGTCCTTGCCAATGCCGAGGCGCTCGTGGATGATGTGGGAGAGTACATAGCAAAACCAGTTGGAAGTCATTGTCGGTGCGCCGCCCACTCCTTTCCAAGTTCCTCGCTCCCGCACCCAAAACCCAAACCCACACCACCGACGATGGTGCTGTCCTTCTCGTTCACCGACCACCAACGACTCCGCCAAGCCTTCGCAAAGCCTTGCCGACCATGCCACCTACTCCCTCGCGTGTACGCTCCAATGTCGGTGCGCCCGTGGGTTCTCCACACGTGCCACACCATCACCCACTACCACTTGGGGATTTCCCGAACGCTGGGCACGATTCTTCATCGTGTTTGGTGGATTGATATGGACACCTCCAAACGTCCGTGGCTTCGCCGCTGCGTCAAACGCCAGGCGCGTAAGACTTCGCACTAAATCACCCCCTTGCCCTAAATACCACTACCCAACGGCCCCGGTACCCTCGTCAGCGTCGATTACTATGGGCCCTACCGATCACACCACGCATCAACGCCTACATCCTCCTCTTCACTGACCATTTCAGCCGCCGCGTCGACATATACACCACAACCGGTCGTCCGGTGGTGGTGAAAGGAGTCCAGGGGAGACAATCAGATGGCGGTAGAACAAAGGGCTCGGCGAGTTGTTCGCCGGCCCAGTTCGTGTGAGTGTAGTGCCCCATACAGGAACGGAGGTGGGGGTTGTCATCAAGCTCGACGGCGGGTTTCCGAAGGGGGAGAGTGGGTGGCGATGGGGTCAGTGCAGCCGCTGGTCGCGTAGTTGATCTTGAGATGGGGGGGCGTCGGCGGAGGGGATAAACTCGCGGAGCAGGACGGTTATGGACGGTACTCGGCTGTTGGGGCCGCGGCGGAGGACTGGTCCAAGGTGTAGGTGGGCGTCGGTGATGAGTTGATGGTCATGGGATGCCGGCAGTGGGCGTCCGGCGGCTAAATCCGTAGACCGTGGGTGTCCAGGGGGTTACGGCGGCGGCCGCGAAGCGGTTCCGTGTCCGAGAAGAAATCAAGTTCGACGAAGCAAGAGGGGCGGTCCGACCTGAGATGCCTGAGATGGGTGATGGGGAGACGATAGGCCATTTGAAAGTCAAGCCAAGAGGAGCGCCAGCGGTAACGGCGGCTTGCTAGGAGCTAGAAGACGGGCGGGAGTCTCGGACGTGAATGCGGCAGACAGAAATGCGGCGGGGCGAGTCGTCAGCCGGGTCTTGAGCAGTGCGCGGGCTTGGGGGAATACTGCAAAGCGAGTCGGCGGCGGGGTCTTGGGCGGAACGTGGGCCTGCCGAAACGCTGCGAGGCGAACAGGCGGTGGAGTCTTGGGAAGAACATGGACTTGCCGAAACGCTGCAAGGTGAGTCGGCGGCGGAGTCATGGGGTATAGCGTGAGCCAGTCAAAGCGCTTCGAGGTGAATCGGCAGCCCTGTCTTCGGCATAGAGAGGGCTGGCGGAAGCACTGAAAGGCGATTTGGCGGCTGGATCTCGAACAGGAACCGAGGCGACAAAATTTGCTGAATGGGCGAAGGAGACTGGCGGTGTCCATGCTGGGCCCGTGGCAAAGGAAGTCGCCAAAGTCGCGGTCGATGAAGGAATGGGGCGGGGTGGGAACGAAGGGATTCGACGGGGATAGACGAGTCCACCCAAGCTATTACCCGGTGTGGAAGGCTCAAAAGGAGTGTAACCGCATGCTTGGACAAGGTAAATGCGCATGGTGCCGGGGCTGGTCAGGCAGTTGCGTGCAGTGCAATCGAGATTGTTGGCTAGTCGCGGGATGCGGGAGAATCGGCATTGTCCTTGGCCGAACCTGTGTGACTTTCCAAAGTGTAAGAGGAGGCGGATGGGAATTCCAGCCTAGCGCTAGGTGTGGGAGTTATTGTTCGCCAGCCTTGGCGATGTTCCCGTGCGCTTTGTTGTCGAATAGATCCGGAACTCAGTGCACCATAGGAAAACGCGGAGACATTTGATGGTCCAAACGATGCTGTAAAAAATCGAGGTCGGCAGGGGTCCAGGAGCGATCGTTGTCGAGGGTGGCGCGGTAGAGGAAAACGATGCGGCGAACGAAACCGTCCGGGTACTCTCGCTCAAGAGTGGCGTCGCAGCACAAGCGGAAAGGGTGGGAGTTGTCGGCGATGACATTCCATAGACCCAAGATAGGGGGGTTGGTGCGATCATGGAGGAGCTGTCGGATGATGGCTTCCATAGCCGGGGTGGAAAATAACTTGACATCTTGTTAGAGGAGGGCTTTGATGGGGCGGAGACGGCTGGAAACGTTCGCGATGAACTCGCGGAAGTAACCAATGTCTTCAATGACGGTGTGGCTGTTTGACGCTTTTGGGCATCGGCAATTTTGGTTTGGTAGGGGCGGCACCCTTGTCGGCGTTAAAGGCAACGCCAGAGAAGGAAAATGGTGTGTCCCAGGAAATAGGCGTCGGTAACGCCAAGGTTGGTCTTGGCGGAGGAAAGTTTGAGGTTGTGCTTTCGGAGGCGTTCGAAGAGGGCCAGGATTTTTTCGACGTGGGAAGTGGGGTCGAGGTCGAACACGATGATGTCATTGAGGTACACAGCAAAGCGTTCAAGGTCTTTGATGATCTCGTCGATGACCTTGACAAACCACGCGGGCGAGGTACTGCTGCCTTGGGGCATGGCAAGCCCTTCGAAGAGCCGGGTGGGTGTGCAGAACGCGGTGAGGGGGATGGTGTCTTTGTCGATGGTTATGTCGTGGAACGAAGATACGAAATTGAACAGGGAGAACATGCATCCCTTGTCCCAGGGAACCAAGGACCTTGTCGCCGCGGGAGACTATAATTTGTCCAAGGAAGCTGATCGCGTTTAGCTTCTTGCAGATGACCATACTTCGAACTCTGTCGTCATGTTTCGGGATCGCTACCATTGGGCTGGTGCTAGATGAGGTCAGCGACCAAGTATTGGTCGAGCAATGGCGTCGACCTGTTTGGCGAGGATGGGGCCGATGAGGTACGGTTGGGAAGTGACGGGTGCACTGTCCGGTTGGACGGAAGTCTTGAATGGCATATGAGGGCAGAAGTCATTTTTGATGTGGAGAAGACGACGGGGAACTCGCAGAGGACGTCGCTCGAAGCGGCGATGGCTGGCAGAGACCAGCTGGAACCGTGGAGATCGAACGTGATGTTCTGCAGGTGTAGGGGAAGTCGGTCCCGTATGCGAACGAAGCTTGTATGTTGGCTGTCGCTCAAGCATTCCAGGAACTCGAGGCGGGGCGTCTTCGGCGGGGATGGGGTGTCGATAAAAGAGGCTGCATCGCCGGTCACGGGGATGTTGTCGTGCATGGTGTGGGCGTCGGCGATGGGGGGGTCGGTGGCAGATCCATGGAAGCGTCGTGGAGGGTAGACAACATAATTTGAATTGGCAGAGAAGATAAAGTGCCCAAGAGGTAACCTGGCTCGACGTCGGTGAAGGCCGATATTGGGATGTCTTGGTGTTCGTGGGCGACGAAGATTTCAGTGTTGAACGGACCAACGTGTCGACGAGATAATTGCTGATAAGAGCGGGAACGCCCGAAGGGTGTACAGGGCTTACCGCGACGAGCGACGGTTTAGACGAGAGCGAGACTGTTTCGAGGACGCCGAACCGGAGATGGTAGATGTCTCCCGAGGAATGCTACGGTACGGCTTGCGCTTTGGAGCTCAATCCTTTTTCCCTGGAGGAACTCCACAACCGAGGAGCTACCCAGTACCGTCGGATCAGAAGCATGGTTCAAAGCCTTTTCTGATAGTGTAGATACCTAGCGCATGAGATTGTGTATCGGACTTACTTGATTTGTTTTTCTCGGGTTCGGTTTGTTGAAGTTTCTCAAGTGTGAAGCCTCAGAAAAATCAGGTGTTACTCTTATCGTAGCACGGCTTGCCCGGTTGTCCTGGGTGAAGGTGGAAAGACCGTCGGCATAGAGGGTGCAAAAGGAGAGTTCGCCAAAGGTGGGTTGAAAAAGCTGGCCGGACAGGGGGCTGCACGTGCGCTGTTGAAGCGAATCCAGCGGACATGTCCAAGTGCGACAGGGTCCTGCATCGTGCCCCGTGGAACGATGCATGCCCACACGGCGAAATCAGCGCAAGGAGTGTTGCCGTACAAGAACTGGACATCATATGAGGAGGGGGACTCATCCCGCGGTAGGGGGGCGGCAGAATTTTCTGAGGCTCCTCACCTTAGCTCAATATCTCACCCGAAACATCACCTCTAAGAACCTCGTTTCGTGCAACCAGACCAACCTTTCTATGCGCCCGTCCTGAAACAAACAATCCACAAAAAAAATTACTAACCGGTAGTTCCTCACTTGAAGAGCTCAACCGGGCAGAAACCTTTGACCCGAAACGTGCAACCCCTGCCGTGGGATGAGACGGGGAGGGGTGTGTTCCCAACACAGGCTCAAGAGGGAGGAGCCGCACGGCTCTTGCAAGAGTCGGTCGCTGCGCGGCTGCTTTTCGTTCGAGCCCACGCCTCGGCGATGATGAAGGTTTGTGGGCAGCCGGTGTCCAGGAGGGTGATGAGGCGGTGGCGATGGAGCCACTGCTGTAGACAACGTAGTATCTCTGTGGCGTAGCTTTGTGACCACATAACTTGTATCTCTTCTAGGATTGAAGAATCGGCACGGACACTGGTTGTGCTGGATGTCGACGGGTAGAAAGAACGGTTTAATGTGAAGAACACACACACACACTTTAATTATGGTGGTATGTAAAGGATGCACCATCGACGGTATCAATACTGCTAAAAAGGCAAGGCCCGTTCTCGGCGGCGAGAATGGGTATCGACATTGCACGGAAAGCAAGACCCGTTTTCGGGGAGAATGGGTATCGACATTGCACGGAAAGCAAGACCCGTTTTCGGGGAGAATGGGTATCGACATTGCACGGAAAGCAAGACCCGTTTTCGGGGAGAATGGTTTGCGTCGACGGTGACGGCAGAGAAAAGAGTGTAGGAACACGCCGATGTCGCGCCGGGTAGGAATTGAGGCAGAACTCGGTCGAAGGTAGAAGTCGAGGTGGAGCGCATCGTTCTCGGTCCCGTTAGGAGGGGGGGGCGCGGATGGAGGGTGGTACGGGAGGGGGCCCAACACAGGGCTTGGGCCACGATGCGCTCCGGCGAGCCGCCAAGTTGCCGAAAAGCTTGGCTTCTACGATATCATATACTGTTTCGTGCAACTGTAGTGCTCTTGCTCGATGATAAATGTCGGGGATACCACTGTGTCAATACTGAACAGTGACCCGAAAAGAGGAGGGGTTGGTCGGGTGTAAGGGTCCGAGTAGAGGCTAGCTGAAGAGGCGGGTCCTAAGGAGGTGAGAGGCGGCAGTCCTGCGGAGTGCCGTCTTCGTAGTCGGAAAAGCCGAACCGAAGGCAGTGGCCGAGGGGTTGCCCAGCGATATCCAGACCTCCAGGGGTGTTTCTGCGGCGTTCGAAAAAGCTCGTGACGAAAGACCCGGGAGGTCCCTGCTAATGGCACGCGGTCTTCGCGGCACAAAAGAAAAGGCGTGCGTAGTAGACATATATCTCATCATGACATACCTGATAGCTAGCGCATTCGTTGAGTACAAAAACTGTCAGAAATTATTTGTAGACGCCCCCAAAACCTATACACCCGGTAGCACGCTCTGATCGAAGTATCGCTATTAATGGTATCACACGGAGCTTGCGAATGTGAGTTTTGAGTCGGCGGGGAAACCGTCCCTTGGGCCCAGGGAGGATGGTGTGGTCAGTACGGGGCGGTTCGCTAGGGCCCCGGAAATCCTGGAGGTCAATTTAGGTGTTGCTGTTATTCCGCGGGGCAGGCGGACGCCAGTGGACGTGCGCAGGCGGAAACATGGGATGGTGGGGGGGGAGATTCGGGGGTCGATGGCCCGGGGAAGGGGGCAGTGGTTCCCTTGAAGGGAATTAATGCCTTGGTGTTGGCCGTTTTTGTCGAGTCTTCCGCAAGGCTGGCAAGGTCTGTAGAAATTTTGGCAATGACAGGCAGGGCGCGGTGTCGCGCATCGACTGGGGACAGCGAGGGGAGCGTCCGGGACGGACTTGGGGTGCCCACCTCCTCCCGCCCACACCTCACACCAACACGTCTCGAATAAATAACCCCTTGCTTCGCCGCCGAGATGGGAATGAATCAAGGTCGAACAAGGGTTCGGAGCCAGAAACTGTACTACGGCACGAGCTGCACTTACTTACTTGATTATAGAATAGTATATACCAGGTAGTATTATAGCCCAAATAGTTTTCCTCCTCGACTATTGCATCTAAGGAACTATTAGACCGTAAAGAGCGTTGACTTTGCACACGGGGGTGCGATCGTACGACGTGTTTTCAGCGCTCGATGTTTCCAGAACGGGAGCGCTGCCAATAATACCGAACAGTGTTTACATACAAAAAAAATCTGGTCGAGAGCCTTCCGAAAACATGAAAACATGAAAATACAATGTTCGACTCTAGTAGCACCCCTTACGACCTTACGAGCGCTGAAAAACGATTTCACCCCTTTGCTGCGCGAACTCACAACGCTCTCTACGGGTTATTTTACTGTATAATTGGTCGATAGATGAGGCCACACCCCGGACAATAGACAATAGTCCAAAAGTCTATTAATAGCTTCCTATCGCAATTGACTGTCTATTGTGGTCCCTAATTCCAGTTAAGTGAAAGGCGTCGAGCTCTATTAACCAGACAATTTCTATCAATTGACCCCTACCTGGCCCTATAGTCCAGACAATTTCACTTTATAGGCAGTCTCCGTAATCAATGGTCCGGACAATTCTAATTGACAGACTGTCTCCCGAATCAATAGTCCCACAATTCCAGTTAATAGTCGCCCCCCCCGAAAAAGTTGTCCGGACATATTCAATTAACAGACTGCCGCCAAAATTATTTGTCCCGACAAATCCAATTAATAGACAGTCTCCCTCCTTCCTTCTCCCCCTGGCGGCCTGGCGGTCTCGCAGGGCGAGCTTATATCGGTGCACTCTGCGCGAGATCGCGAGCTGGGTGGTCACCGATATGACCTGGAAAATATGCTCCTTACAAACCCCTTTTCTTGCTAAAGATCCCCCGTCCGTTCCTCCAACGATGCTCGCCGCCAGCTGGTCGATGAGGTCGCTACCTTCCTTCCCGAGGCGTCCAAAGCTTTCCACCGCGAGGGTGACAAGTTTATGGCTGCGCTCGTCGAAGGACACTTGTCCTGCACGAGCGTAGTGGTTGCGCTTTCGCGCCTCAGAAGTGGAGGCAGCTGATCCGTCTCGATCAGCGCTGCCAGCCCGCATGTGGACTCTCGCTTGGGGGTCTGCATGCGTGATGTCGAGGAGTATCGCCTTGTTGCGGTACTCTGACGACGTAGCGTCTCGGAGGCCTCCCTTCTCGATCACTATATCCATGCGGAGGTTCCTGTCGGCGTTGAAGGGCGCTCCGCTTTCCATTTGATGGCGGATGGACAACCGCTTGAAGGTGCGGGACAGCGCGTGGACTAGCGGCTGATGCTGGTTAACCTGCGCGCCTGCTCGGTGGCATGTGCACGCGTGACGTGTGGTGACATCCGTTGCTTCGCAGCAGGGGCACCTCACCGCTATGGCCTCCTCCATTCCCAGGAAGCGCCGTCCCATAGACACGAACTTCGAAGCCGGTATGATTCGTGCCGTACCCACAGGCCTTGCCCTCAAACAGGCGACAGCGCCTGGTCCCGATAGGCTCCGTTGCCGAGCCTTGGCAAGACCTCTGGTTTCGATTCCCCCGAACACGTCGTTCCGATCCGACGGGCCTGCTTCCTCGGGGAGCTGGTCCAGAGAAGCAACGTGCCGTTGGTACCGTACGCGGTTTACCTGCTGCCCCAGCTTGTGCTGCGCCTTGTGGGAGCTGATCGTTTGGGCGTCATGTGCCGGCAGTACCTCCACATCATACTGTCCTGAGCCTTCTTCCTCATTCGCGCGGAACGCCCTGTTCCTCCAGCTTTCCGGGACCACGTTTGCCGTTGCCTCCTCCGATACCCCAAGGATGTCGCGAAGGTCCCTGACGCTACTCCATACGCGGCGAACGAGGTCCGAATCGGGCAACTCCCTTCGGGCTTTTTCCCCCAATGGACCGGAGAGGTCAGCAAGGCACCGTCGCCACTAGGCTCCCGATGGACGCTGACATTCTCCTTGATTCAACCGACGGCGGCCCAAACCCCCCGGCCCCTGTGGAGAGGCTCACCTGCGCTTTCTGGTGGGGCTGTAGCGTCAACCGGTTCACCGGACATCCGTCCGCAAAGAACGGCGATTCGTCCGCTATCCCTGGAAGCTCGAGAAGGCGCTCGAGCATCCACATTGCGCTAGTGTCTGCCCACTGACACGCGGGTAGTGACTGTTCCGGGTCCATTACCCGCTCAATGTAGGAGGTCCGCTGCACCATTGAACTGGTGGCGATGAGGTTCGCCGCCTGTTTGTCCGGCATACGCGGCAGGATGCGCGCGAGTTGCTCTGCTCCCCCATCTCGGACTATCTCCACGGCGCTGTTCACCGCGAATGCATCAGTGCCTATGGGCACGCCAACCACCTTTACCCCACCCCCTTCCGCAATGCGAACCCCGATGCCCCTCAGAAGTGCTATCTCTTCCGACGTAGGCATATGCCCTTTGGGAGGCAAAGCAACCGTCTTTCTGGGGTTAATGGCAATGCCTATTTCGCACAGCTCGTGCTGGAGAAAGGGCACTACTCTCACCGTGTCCGGTGTGATCTCTGACATACCGATGCTGATGTCATCGAGGTAGGCAAAGACTTCAACACCCCGGGGTTCGAACTCCTCACGGACCCGCTTGAGTATTGGCAGCAGTGGCATGCAGAACAGCGCCGGGCCCATGGCATCCCCTTGCTGCACTCCACTGGAACAGTCGATTTTGCGCCGCTCCCCCGAATCCATCTGGAAGAACGTAGGGGCGGGCCTCTCGCCGTAGCATTTAGCAATGAACGGCGTGAGCGCGGGCACGCAAGTGGCCGCCTCGGCAGGTACTGCCGTCCGCTTTACAGTGTTGAAGGCGTTGGAACAGTCAGTTAGGATGAGCCAGTTTCTTGCCTCATGGTGCACCCGGGCGCGTAGAACTACCCGCTCCACCCCCCCTCGAACCCCTACCCCAAACTGCCTTGCCTCACGATTAATCTCTTCCAGCCGTGGCCGCCACTGCCGCATCGTCCCAGCTGCGATAAGCCGTCTCCATGTCATACCTACACATACGGGGCGACATTTTCCCCCCAAGGCAGTGAGGTTGGACTGCAAGAAGAGCTGCCAGAATTCCGGCGGGAATGCACCGGGGTCGTCGAAGATCCGCCTCCAAAGGGCCTCGATGCTAGCTCCAAATTTCTCGCGACCGAAGCCGGTCCTGATGATCGACTGCAGGTGTGAGAAGCGTAGACCGTCACTCCCAGCGCCTGATAACGCATTTCGGGAGTTGATGACGTCGAGGGCCACCTGCGAATCGAACTCTTGGTCTGGACGCCAGTTGGGAACACTCCCTTCCTCCGGTTCCCTTCCTCCGGTTCCGTAGAGCTTGCTGCCACCGCTGCCACTTCCGACTCGGAGATGGAGGCACGGTCTTCCCCCGGGAATTTGGCTTTCACCCGCTCCCATGTCACCTCGTCGCCGGGCGCTCGAGCTTCCGCGAGAAGACCGCGTGCTGCCACTGACACCCCGCCCGAGTGGCGACAGGCTGACGACGCTCTCTCGTACTTAGCCGCGTCTGTGGCTTCGTAGGTTGGGCCCCTGCGCCGTGTCGATGCTCGACTGGTGTACTCCATCAACCAGGGGAGAATAAGCGTGATGTCGCCACGTTCGACGGACGCGAATCTCTCGCGTCGCTTCACGCGGCTGTCCTGCGAGTGTAGCAGTGCTGGCACGATGTTCCACAGCTTGATGCCCCTCAGGAGCGAACTCGGCTTCTCGGAGTGTCTGTTGGGCCGATGCGCTCCGAGGGCGTGGTTCAGGAGACCGAGCACGTGGGTGAGAAGCTTGGCATGGACAGTAGCTAGCCCCGGCTGCACCTTAACAACGGTGATGAAACGCTGTTGGAGATGCTCGAGAGAAACATCATCGAGCGGCCCTGCTATTCCTAACGAATTCTGGTCCCACGGGTAACAAAGCTCTTCCCCCCGCTCATCGTAGTTGTTGTCCGGCCTTCCTCCAAGTCCTGCGACCGTAACCCGGAGTCCAGGATCAGCCTGAACGGCTGCCTCCAGTGATTCCCGTCTCCCATGGCGGGCTGTGCACCCTCGTGTAGCGCAAATGAGTTGTGCGTGTGACCCACTCTTTCGAATAGCTTCCACCACACACCGCGCGTGCAGAACGTGCTGGTTTCCATACGGCAGCCCTACCACTCGGTGCCCCCGAGCAACTGCCGCTCGGCATCCCCCGCACATCACGCCGGCTTGACTGGTGCCAATGGATGCACGGAGTCGCCCTACACTCCCCGATGCTCATCATCCCCCCTCGCTACCTTCTCCTTCCCTGGGGAGTTCTCTCTCTTCGCCACCTCCCCCTCTCGATCCAGGATCCGAACGAAGCTCGCTGACCCCTCTCGATCCGGGCGTCGAGGGCGACTCGCTGCCCCCTCTGGGTTCAGGAACCGAGGACGGCTCACTGCCGCCGGGTAGAGGGATTCTTCCCCGGTTCGTGACGGCCTCTTTCCCAGTGCTAGTCGCTCGTGCATACGGATTGTTTTGTTTCGTGAAACCTTTTTTTATGATTTACATATGAGCACATGGGCTAGGCGGTATCAATACTTTCTACGTGCGGACATAAAATACAAAGCTAAAACTGAGGTGTCCCACCCTTTTCTGCTTATGCCTCGGACAGTAGACCTATCGATAGACTATTGCCCCTACAGTAGACTCACGAAGTAGTCTATTAATTGAAATTGTCTGGGCAAGTGATGTTGTAGACTACCTATAATAGCAATTGAAATTGTTTAGACAATGGATCTGGGATATTGTCTATTATTTGGATTTATTTGGACAATTGATATCGGGTACTGTCTATCAATTGGAATTGTCCGGACAAATAATTTTGGAGACTCTCTATCAATTGAAGTTGCCCTGACAATTGATTTCAGAGACTGCCCATTAATTGGAATTGTCTGAACAATTGATGCTTGGTGCTTTTCAATAATTGGAGACTGCCTATCAATTGAAATTGTGCTGGCAAACGATTTCACAGGCTGGCTATTAATTGGAATTGCTTGAACATTCGATTTCGGGAGATTTACATGGATAGGACTTGTCGGGGCAACTACTTTGAGAGACCGTCCATCAATTGGAATTGTCCGGATAATGGGATTCGGAAGCGATCTACCAATTGGAATTGTCATGACTATCGAGTTTAAGAGGGCTCTGTTATTCGAAAGCTGGCAGCTAGTTGTAGAACTACAGCTGATTGGGACAGTACACAACAGTACCACCATGCTATTAATAGTGTTGCCTCTACAACAGGATCGGGAACTTTCCTCTATACGCACTCTTTTGCAAGGTCCGTTATTGTTCCATATTACGAGTAGTATCAACTCAATGGGGAGTGTCTATCACATTACAATAACTACTGTAGGTACACGGCCATGACATTTATCGAGCAATTGATTTCTTGCGCGGCATCTGAAATAAATTGTGCGGACACACTTCCAACTAACTACTTTCCAATCGCCGAAGTCCGTTCGGACAATTCCATTTAATTGACTGCACCCGAAATCAACTGTACGGACTATTTCAGTTAATAAGCAGCAACCGAAATGAAATGTTCAGACTAATCCAATTAATAGACAGCTCCCGAAATCATTTGTCTGCCCAACTTCATTCAGTTAGTGGGCAACACCCGAAATCAATTGTCTGGGCAATTCCAATTAATTATTGGATCAGCACCCGAAATCAATTTGCTGAATATTTCCAATTAAATAGCAGTCTCCGCAACCCATTGTCTGGGCAATTCCAATTCATGGGCAACACTCGAAACCTATTGCTCACGCAATTCCAACTAGCAGATGGCCTTCGAAATCAATTCCCTGGACAATTCCAATCGATAGACAATCGCCGAAAACAATTGTCTGGCCAATTCCAATTAAAGGGCAATCGCCGGAATCAATTGTATGGACAACTTCAATTAGTAGACAGTCAGTCGCCAAAAACAATTAATTGTCAAGACAAATCTAATGAAGACACATACATCCTCCTGAATCAATTATTTGCAGACACAACATACTATTGGAAAACAGTAACTGTCCAGGGTGTGATTTCTTAGATACCTGGTCAATGAGACTATTGATAGATACATGTATCGAGAAATGGGCAGTACACAGCCTGTTGACTCCATGCTTCGTAAGTTGCGGTTCAATCAAATACACCGCGTTTTGAGTATAACGGGATGTTTAGAAGACCCCCTCAGCAGTAAGTTCTTGTAGTCGACGAGTTGCGGCGACAAAAGCTGTCGATGGACGTTGCTGCTGGCTGTAAGCGGCTATCAAGACTGAGGAACTAGTGTTTGCCTACACCCCAGGTTTAGTCGTCGAACCGAGTCTGAACGTATCACACTTCATCATCATAAGCTTTTATGACCCTCAAGTGGCCCTTTTCAAGATTCATCAATTAATCATAATTATTCACATCCTAGACACGCAGAGTGTCTACTCGGTCAGTTTCAGTGACTACCAGCGCCAACCTTTGCAGCCTACTACTGCGGAAGTGTCATCGTGTCATCGAATATTCTCAACAAAAGGCATCTCGTGCCCGCAGTTTTCTGATTGGTCACTTCATAAGGTCGGAATTTCTTATTGGTGGAAATACGTGGTCGACATGTATGTATGTCATGTATGTTGTCGTTATTATCCAGAAAAATAAGATATCGGGCCTACCAGGTAGCTTGCACTTTCCTCAAAGCCGGTATTAATAGTTGAGTGCTACTACTACTGCAGGTATGATTATTGAGGTGCAAAGCTCGTCAACTCAGCCTCAGGAAACATAGGTGCTCTCTGCCCTACCGCCGTAGTATCGGCGCACATTATATTTTGTTTCTGTGCGATAATCACAGTAGTTTGGAGTCTGATGATGTTGAGCATCAAACGGGGATTGCATTCCCGGCCAGAGAGGTACTATTAATACAACAGTTGTTGTACCTTAAGGTACCTTAGGGTCGATCTTAACGAGGGCTGTTTTTTAGATTTTTTTTCAGTATTTATTTCCCGAAATTACGACGTCGTAGTTCGGGAAATACTGAAAAAAAACTAAAAAACAGCGTAATTTCGGGAAATACTGAAAAAAAACTAAAAAACGGCCCTCGTTAAGATCGACCCTTAACCCTTTCAGGACTGAAATTTTATTTTGGGGACCAAACCAGTTAAATTCTACCGGGTAAGTGGTTTGCCCCCAAAACGGGACTGTGACTGCAGTTCTAAAAGGATTACAAGGTATTTTTACAATACGGACGCAGTAGGCCAAAGTAGTGTTTTATCGGTCAAGAGATAGCTGTTGTGTTGCTGTGGTGCTGATGGGTCGTGGCACAAGACACCGGGATACACATTGCCGGCAGAGGCAACCCGCCTAGGGTCGGGCAAGCCCAGTAGTTTAGTGCTGACGGCCTCGAACGTTTTGGGTCGGACACGCCCAGTGCTAACGGCCTCGAACCTTCTTATGTGTCGATCCGTAGTCTAAACGACGAGCAGCATCAGAATCCGCCGGCGGAAGCCTCTCCGGGTGCAAGCACATGGGACACTACTACTACTGTTCAACAGTTAGTTGTTGTTGCTGCTACTACTGCTGTTTCCGCAGTCGACACGAGCTACTGGCATCCTTACAATGCCAGGCGGGGCATTCTTCTGATCAAACACACACCATTATTTCAATAAATCGTACCGTTCGGCACACACAGAACGGGAGGTTAGGTTTGGCGCGAACGACATGCATGTCTTGTGTTCCCGCTACTCCTGCCGTTTTTGGCCGCACCGTCGAGGCTAATTTCCGCCAATTCTTGCAATTTCTTCGTGACTCACGCTTTTGCTCGTGATCGATGCTGTGTGTTGGCGAGGGGTCCACAATTTTGCTTCAATCATTTGCTTCAAAATCTGGGGTCGATTTTGTTCACTGACTGGTTTGAGGTTTACTGTAGTGCCGGCGGATTAACCAAGAGGTGAACTCGTACGAACTTGAAGGAAAAATAATGACTGTGCCAGAAGCGTTGACGTCTTTTTCTTGAGGCGCATTCATGTAGAAGGTATTATGCACACTCCGCCTACTTTTTACTATTAGAACAATGCGAGTACCAGGGTACGATCTATACGCATCACCACTCCCACCGCTAAGATAGCCTTCCTTCCATGATGCAACAAAAAACTCCAGCACACCAACTGGCTATTATTATTAATATATTATCTTCCGACAAAGCGCACGGTCCATACATGCATACAAACATGAACGACCATAAATAAGTACACATGAAAACATACCAGTAGTACATAGGTACATGAGAAATATACTCAAAAGTAGTATACGTGGTGGTTGGCAACAAAAACGTAACACAGCCAGTCAGTAAGTAGCAGTAGAGCAACACAATTTTCACCCTGTCCGGCAACAGAATCTCCATTTGATATGCACATTTAGAGTGCAAACGAGGACTACATTTCCGCACAGTGGAAAATAAACTCTCGGTGGAAATATGAGGACCGCTTCTCGTCTTCATATCAATGTCTAAACGCCTCTTACAATTCCGCCCGGCAGCCAGAGGGTATCATTTAAGAAAAGAAGGATGTCGTAAAAGTGAACTATTAATACAAGGCAGCCATAAATGTGTGTGTGTTTCCCCCCTCGGATACTGCTGCTGTTGTTGTAAATATCGATTTAATGAAAAAAATGAAGCAGCGAGGCGAGGCAGCGCAGACAGTCAGCCAATCAGCTATCGGCGGGGGAATCGTTGGGGACGGAATAATACCGGTAGATCGGTCTGCGATACCGGACCCCACACGAAGAAAAACACAACGAAAACGGGCGAAAAAAACATACCAGGTACATATTATATGCTGGTACTATGATGCTATCATACAAATATCAACAATGCTCTTGTGTACCAGGTATGTAACTACTTTGTGTGGAAATATCAATGCCGCATTGATTGCATTGATTGGCTGCTTTCTGCTTTGTTGCTGCCGTAAACACCACCACCCGCCTGACGAGACAAAACACCAACGAAAAATAAGAAGAGCGTGTCATTTATAACAAATCTTAGTATGTGCTCATCATTCATTCAACGGCCCGAGATGGATGGCACTCCCGTCTGGCATTTCATTAATTAGAGGAAAAAAAAAACTACTCCACCCAATCCAACGTGCTGCTATACCAGTAGATAGCTCGTTCCAGCAGTAGTGCAGCAGCAGTAGTTACTTTCTCACAGCTCCGGTAAAAGCTCACTTGTATTCTATAAAACCGTCGAAATAATGTACAAACAGAAGCGGGGCTGGGCGGGGCCTTCGAAACGCGATACCATGTATAACCTTTGACAGTTAGTTCTGCACATGCCTCCCTCCCCCCCCCCCTCAATCTACGATAACGTAATCATTGTTGCTTTGGGATGGCTACCACAAGTATGCGAACCATACCCCTCCCCTCCCCCGCCCTCGAAAGAAGGGCAGCGACACGCCTAACAAGAGGCGACGGCAGCACGCTGCCTGCCGACCAAGAATCGAATCAAGCCAAGACGTATGACAAGACCTCTCCTGTTATCTGCGAATCAAGCCTACTGCTGTAGACGTACTGCAATCTCTCCTTTTTTCTTCTGCCGGATGAGGGAGGGCCGGTGGGTAGAGAAGACACCACCAACAAGAACACACGAGAGAGGCAACAACTGGCCCCGAGGAATCGATTCAAAACAACCGCCAAGTCAAAGTCAACGCAGCACCAGCACAGCAACACAGATGGTGCCAGGAGACCTGTCTTTTTGGGCTCGTCAGGGCCTCTCTCTTCGCCTCAAAATGCTGGCTGCGGTGCAAGGGGGCTGTAGGTCAAGGGGGGTCCGAAACCGCGGTTCGGCCTCCTAGCGTCGTCTTTGCGCAGTAGCAGCACTATAACTCGAAGCAAAAAAAGACACTGCGGACACACATCCGTCGCCCGCCCCGCCCCGCCAGCTGCTCTCTACCCGACCAAACACCGGAAGAACGAAAATAATCCGCATCGCGCCTTTGCCATGGCCTCCTGCCACCCCCCCCTACCACCCCTCCTCGGCCCTCCTAACGGCTGACGCCATGGGGGCCACAGTACCAGCAGGGCAGTGCCCCCTCATCCAACTCACGTGCCCCTCCCCGAAAACTGCCAACTTTCTCAATTTTTAGCGCAGGCTCAACACACGATCAAGGCGAGCTTTCCCCAATCAACCCACGCGCACCTCCCTGCAACGCATACCAACTTTCTCTCGTTTTTTTGGTGGAGGCTAGATATGATGCCCCCGTTTGCAAAGCCCCCCCACCCCCCTATCCTCGTTCGCAACACAGGCCTCCATATCATTGCCCCAGTCGCTCTTCACCGAGGAGGGTCCGTTTTACAGGGGGGGGGAATTGAGCGACCTGCACGACAAGGGAAGAGAGCGATCCATCCCCTGATTTACCGCCTCGCCATTTTTCTTGCCTGCGGTTCTTGCGAACGGTTTTTCCGCAGTTAGACAATTTTACGGTATTCCCGGTACACGCCCGCTCTTTTCCATTTGCGGTACTACACATCCCTGCTTTATACAGCATCGCTTCGCCGTGCTATTCTTTACGCTGTTACAACAGCAGTAGTTCCGTAATTCCACGTACTCGTACTGCTTGCTTTACGGTACGCGCGGCGTCGCCATAAAACTCGACAAAAAATGAAGAAATAAAAAAGCGACGGAAGAGGCAACCGATGCCGATTGGTTGATGGTCAGGGCCCGAGATCAAAATAAAGGAGAGAGAGGCAGTGCCATCATCATCATCTTCATCAGCAGCAGCAGCACTAAGCAGTCGCTTCGTGGCAACATCGGCACTACTTGAAGTGGTCACCACTTGCAACGATCGTGCGAAGAAGACAGAATGTCACAGGCGACGCCAAAACATATTACAGGGGGGTGCTCGCAAAAGCAGCAGCACAGCAGCTGCCTAGCGCTAAAAATTGTGGAAAAAAAAAACAAGAGGGAGAAGAAGGAACAAAAAATGAATAAAAAACGAAAGAAAAAGCAAACAAAATAAAAGTAGCAAAAACACGAAAATAACGCACACATACAGCTATTAATAGCGTTCATCTCTCGACCTCCGGCTGGCTGGCGCTACCCTTTCATCGACGCCCTCCCCCCCCTCCCCGCAACCGCCTGCACGCCACTTCACAAACTCCCATCGTCTTCAACGCCCCACTTTCCAGCGGCAAAGCAAAAACCGTCGCAGCCCCGGCCCGCAAATGACAACGGCATAAAAAATACATGGACGTGCATCCCAGGAGTGTCGCTACCCCTAACATACACAAAAAACGAAGCAAAATGATACAAAGCATCGCGCCAAAAGACACAGTCTGCGAAACCGATTCGATCACGAAACCGATTTGATCGCGAAACCGATTTGATCGCGAAACCGATTTGATCGCGAAACCGATTTGATCGCGAACCCGATTTGATCGCGAACCCGATTTGATCGCAAACCCGATCCGATCACAAACCGATTTGATCGCGAACCCGATCCGAACCGATCCGATCGCTGAACCGATTTAATCGCGAAACTCACCGCCCCCCGGCCGTGCCAAGCATCAAGCAACGCGGGCTGATAACCACCGCCGCCATTTTTTCAAACATCGGGAATAAAATAAACAGTCAACCGGGGCTCTGGTTAAGCCCCCCCCCCCCCCCCCCCCTATCTCCCTGCATTAGTCATGGTTCGTAACCTTGGCGACGGAACACGCGCGAGAGTAGGTAAGACCCGAAGCAGCTGGCTGTTCAAACCGTCCTCTCACACCCCGATACCCTCAAATAAAACAGCAAGACATCGCGGCAAGTAACACGTCCGTCGACCACCGACGAAGCAAGAAAAAGAAAATTAAACAAGAAACACATTTTCCCACAAGAAACGGCACCGGCCAAGCCCCGACCCCACCCGACTCGATGACGAAGCAAGATTAAGAAAACGAAATAAAACATATTTTCCCCATAAGAAACGGCATATAGACCAAAGCCCCCCCCGCGACCCGACCCGACCCCTTTCGATCTAACCCGCCGTGCGCACGCACGTCATGTCACTTCACATTACGCCACGTCACACCCTCCCACCCACCCTGAGATGGCGCCAGACAGCGGCAACGACACCATGCCATCCGCTGGCTACTCGCGCAGAGACGACTACGAACAGGAACAGTCTCGGGCGTAGCTCACTCTACTTTTTCTCAGGGTATAACAACATTTAGGCCAAAGGACCGCCCACCGCTCCAGCAAAGCGGGGGCATACTCTTCTTTCGACGAATCCACGAGCGAGCAGGCCTGGCCGGCTGCTTTCGGGGAAACTTCCCCCCTGTGGATCGACCAACCAAACCGCTTCGTTCGATCAATCAGATCACTTGGTTCGACCAATCAAATTAATTCAATCGACCGATCAGAGCACGACCAATCGAACCAGTTCGCTCGACCAATCAAGTCACTTCAATCGGCCAATCAAGTCACTTCAATCGACCAATCAAGTCACTCCAATCGACCAATCAAATCGCTTCAATCGGCCACTCAAACGTCATCATCCGAGGCGCTGCACCTACCCGTCACAGACCAGACAGACAAGACCCCCCCCCCCCCCCCCTCAAATGCGCCACACCAAAAGACCATCTCCCCAAACAGGCGGAATAAAAATACGAACGGGTCGCGCGCGTCTACTACAAAGTAAGCGTGTACTATTGGCCGCCGCTCAAGCGAAAAATTACAGCCAGCGGAACAAAAAATCTGAAGAGCACAGCAGCGCGCGGCGCGGGACGGCAAGCAGAGATGCACCCCCCTCCCCCCCCCCCTCCACACTCGTCTAAGCGTGCCGTGTGCTAGGAAACCCACGCGCTGGCGGGCATTCACTTTTCAATTCAGTTATGAGTCCCGCCCTTTCCCGTCACGATGGTGTCGCAATCCCTATAGGCCCATCTTGACGCTGTCGTCCACCCCGCAACGTTTGTCGAGCAGCGAGTCGATGGCGAGGTAAAATATGACCGCGTCTGTTTCGAGCGACGCTTCGAAGCCTACGGTTCCGAGGTGTAAGCACTTGATCCACACCACCTTGCCGCGTCTCTCGACGTCGAGGACGTCGCCCAGGGGTATCTGCGAGCGGGTAGGGGTGACGCACGGAACAGTTCCGTTATTAAAAATAGGAAAATGCGACAACAAACAACAACGCAGCAGAAGGAGGGAGTAAGCAAGAAAAGCGCGCCTAACAAAGCGGCCGCAGCAGCATCGCCGCTGTCTCTCGGACCCAGCCGTAACGTACCACCAATACTGCGACTACTACTGCTGTACTACCTTGTGCTACTACGAGTATTACACTACCAACCACTAATTTTACAACCATCAACCACTAATATTACTACAGGCAGTATCTCCACTACTACTACTACTACTACTACTACTACTACTACTACTACCGCTACGACTACATCTACAGTACATACTTGTGCCATTTCTACCATTACTACTATTCATACTACTACTGTATGCTGCTGCTACTACTACTGCTGCTACCACCACTGCCGCTACTACTACTACTACTACTACTACTACTAATACTACTACTACTACTACTACTACTACTACTACTACTACTACTACTACTACTACTACTACTACTACTACCACCACCACCACCATCACAACTCCTCCTACCCCTGCAGCAAGCGTTTCTCACCTGCCCACCGCCCGAATCCCACCACTTGCTAGTCTTCCATCGCAGGCCCGGGAGGGAGGGGTCATACTTGACCACCCTGTGCGCCCACCCCTTGCCATGCCGGTGGTACTTACGAACCCTCAACCCATGCTCCTGGAAAGGTGGCAAAAAGAAAGAAAATGGCGCCGTGAGTTGCCTGGACTCCGCCTTCGTCGAGTGTTGGGTGTGGCGGAAGTGAGCCGGCTAACCGACTTTTTTTTTCGTATTTCCTGAACAAAAACGCAGAATCCCGAAACCAAAAACTCCGCACAACGGGACCTTAGCACCTACCAGGTAGCCAACTACCTGGTGATAATTAGTCGCCGGTTTACAGCCGGCGTTACACCTATCCAACTAAAAGCTGGTCACCCGCTTTTAGTCAGTGTAACACCTAGCAATCTAGTGATTAGTCGACGACTTAGGCCACTTCTTATGCAGTCGGATTTGCAGTCAGTTGGAAATGGTGCTATCGGCACGTTCGCCCGAGCTTTTACCCCGAAAATGTGCTAAACTGCTGTTTCTCGCCTCAGAATGAGTTGGACTTTTCTCCAAGATCTATCTAGAGCTGTTTCCCGCGTCTTCAGGTGCGCCCAGTTGCAGGAAATCACCTCCGGTACTTTTCCGATCCAACTGGGTCACATACGACCACAATCCCCGATTGGATCGGGAAAAAAGACGTTTTTTCCGATCCGATCCATGATCGTAATAGTATTTGCCCCAGTTGGATCGGAAAAGTACCGAAGGTGATTTCCTGCAACTGGGCACCTGGAGAAGCGGGAAACCGCTCAAGATAGCTCTTGGAGAAAAGTCCAACTCATTCTGAGGCGAGAAACCGCAGTTTCTTCGCACATTTTCGGGGCGAAAGCTCGTGCGAACGTGCTGATAGCACCATTTCTGCAAATCCGACTGGTTAAGAAGTGGCCATACAGTCATTATGGTTTCGTTTTTTCTTCTTCCGGGTGTACATGTTCTGCCATGGATATGTTCCTGATTTATTTGGTTGCAAGTGGTACGGGAGGGCATACCACAGCTCGCTATTTTAATAGTATCGCCACTTGCTGGTATGATACTGCCGTGTAACACTCTTTCTCACGTGTTGGTTTTCTCCCATCGAGATGCATTTTTTGTTACAGCCTGTTTAGTGACTACACGCAGGATTTGAGGGAAGTGAATTGTGGTGAGAAACACCACCGTCATCTGTTAATAGCCAACTAGAATCTAGTCGCCGACTTAAACCAGTGTAATATCTAGCCAACTAAAAACTAGTCGCCGACTTATATATAGTCAACGCAACACCTAGCCAACTAAAAACGACTCGCCGACTTAAAAGTTGATGCAACACCTAGCCAACTTATAACTACATAGTTGCCGACTTGGTATGAATAGTCAGTTAATAGCTGTGGGAACGGCGAACAGGGGGAACTCTATACTGTGGTTGAACGGATACCCGATACCCGCGGCCATGTTGGTTCAAATTGCACGTTGATTATACTTCATGTGCGACTTCTTCTCGTGTATTTTCAGGTGGGGAGCGTCGGGCTTCCCAGCCGAATTTTCTTTTAGTTGTTTTTTCATCTTTCGAAGGCTCCAGCGCCTCTATGTGACCAAGGACTCCTTGCCCTTTATAACCGCAGTCCCGTTTTGGGGGACATTTGGGGACAAACTACTTGAAATTTGAGTGGTTTGTCCCCCTTAATGGGACTGCAGTTCAAAAAGGGTTAATAAGAGTTGATGTGGGATCAACAAGTCAGCGTAACACCTAGCGAACTAAAAACTAGTTGCCGACATAGAGTCCGTTTAACCCTTTTAGAACCGCAGTCCCGTTTGGGGGAAAAACACTCAAATTTCATGTAGGTTGTCCCAAAAACTGGACTGCGGTTCTAAAGCGGCCAGCACCTAGGCAGCCTGCGAAAGAGCAAAAACACAGGCGGCTTGCTCTTCCTAATATTAATAGTGTTAATAGCTCGACCTATCAACAGCTCAGGAGGTCAGGCGGACCTGAGACAAACCTCAACGTCGGGCGGGGCAGACGAATTGCAGTCTGTGTCCACGGTGCTGTAATATCACTCCTACGACCATACGTAGAAAACAACGAGAGTACCAGGTACGTACACATCGACACATCTTTTTCGTCTCTTGTACTCTTTTTTAGGCACAACCGAATTTCGATTTTTTGTGGTTTTTCGGATCTTCTTAGAGCTCCAGCACCTTTGTGTGACCACGGACTCCTTCGTCAGAGAGTTATTACTGTGAGAACAACAACAATAACAACAATAACATCGTAACAACTGAAATGCGAAGCAACATCATATAGCCCCTACTACGTAGAGCGAAAAAACTGAAATCAGCGCACGTGCTGTGTGTGTGTGCCCGAATATTTACGTACGTACAGAGTTTGTACACAAGAGTTCAACCGAGGGACCGGCGATTGCACACGCAGAGAAAAAAGTGTATGAACATATAGTCTCTCTCAATTCTCTGAAAATCAGGCACAAACAATTGAAAGCCAGGCAAATTGCAGTAGTCAGTACGCAATTTAGGCGTGGCTGGCCAGTTTCAAGCAACCAAAAACAGGTACGAACACGATGTGAGGCTGGCCAATGGTACAAGAGCTCCTGACGTGTTTCTTCACTTGTTTTTAGTGTGTACCAGGTACCTGGTACCTGATTTTCGCCCATAATGGACGAGGCATACCTTATTTACGCCAACAACCAAACCCAAACAGTCCGATAGTGGGCACCACTGCAACTGACTATTAATATCAATACCTGGTGTGATAAACCCAACCCCGTCCACCCGGAAAAATGGTACGCGTCCTCTATTGGCATCATATTAATAGACAAAAACCGGGATAATATATCCAATCATAGTGGTATTAATAGCAACGAACCTATTATTTAAATTATAGTAATACCTTCGTAGCTGGCGACTTTTAGCCAACCACCTCAGACTTTAATATTAGGCAACTGCAAGGGGCGAATAGCGTTCTCTGGGTCCTCGAAAAAGCAAGAATCTGGGCCATACCCTACAACCTTCTCCGGGTGATTCACTCCGTAGGGGGGGGGCGAGAGACGGGGAATAGAGAACAAACAAACAAACAAACAAACAAACAATTTTTTTTTTATAAAAAGTATAAGCTTCCACTGATATGTCGTGCGAACGGTCGAGAGCGAAAGTGCGTAATAAGCCGCCTGTTCGGGCAGGCAAGGCGCGTTGCAGAGATTGTTTTTCAACACGCGAATCATTAGACTTAAGCGTACTCATACTGCCTGTCGTTTTTCGCTCGACAGAGGCGCTTCGTCACAATCATCAGTTACGACCGTGCAGGTACGAGCTCTGTCATCAGCAATAGGGCCTTTTTATACCCACCATGCGCAAGAACAAAGCACTAACAACACATATTTACGCTCGCGGCCGTAGGCCGTAGAGCCTCCCTCTTATCCGCATGCACACTCAAAAGGCACCAAGATTTTTTTACAGACGTTCTTCTCCCCCAAATTTTTAAACTAAAGAAAGAAAAAACGAGACAGGAGCTGAAAACCCCTGCGAATAAAAAACAATACCTGGTACCTGGTACTTCCCAAGTCTACAACACCTACAAACAAAACGAAAGTTACTCCTGCTCCATCTTCGCCGCAAATAAACAAACAGACGCAGAAAATAATAACAAGTAACACCCTCGCTTGCACGCACACACGCGCCCTTACCCCCCCCCCCCCCCCCCTCCACCCACCCACCTGCATAACCGCCAAAAAGACTCTCCACGCACGCGCCCTCTTCTTCAGCCTTCGCTGCAACATCTCCCGGCTGAAGCGAGCGCTGCTTGCCCGAGGGAGCCCGGAAGGCGCCGACGTGAATACGCTGCACGAGGCAGCCTCAGCCTTCACCTCGCTCTCCTCCTCCTCATCCAACTACAGCAGTAGCAACAGTGATGGTTTAGACGCACGCCCAAGCCAAACCGCAGCGTGGTTGAGTGTGCGTGATACGTGCGGGAAGAGGCAGGGGAGGGGGGGGGGGGGGGGGGGGTCGGTTGTCCGTGCCGGAAAATCGAGGAATCGTTCAAGATTCGCGAGTCGGAGGATGATACGCTGTGGTGGTGGAGAAAGCTTGAGAAAACGAGAAAAAAAAAGTCGTCGACTATCGGAGTTACTAGAGACGAGCAGGGGTTCGGAGGTCAAAATCCTGTAAATACACCACTGCCCCCGACTTTACGGACAGTCTAGGTATGCCATTAAGAACAAAGCCCACTGATGTACGTAGCTCCTCTATTACCGTGTACCTGGTATAATATATATATATATATATATTTTTTATCCTCCGGCAGATTGGTAAAAAACACACTCCCAGTAGAGACATGTAAGGACCGTCTACTACACATTTAACATAAACAAGAAGGGACCATGCATTTCTGTCCAAGCTAAAATGCTGCTTTCAGTGTCTCGGTACCCTGTTACCACAAAAAAAAAAAAAAAAAACTACCACGGGTAAATTGTATCTCGGGAGAATAATCAGGACGCGCGTTGGGTATGCTGGGTGTTTGTGGCCGGGCAAAAAAAAAACGCGTTCATGTGAAAAAACACACAATCGAACGAAAACACATACACACACTTGCTGCCGCTGCTGCTACATAGGGACAGCTGTACCGACGGGAAACCCCCTTGGCCATGTTCGCCCGACGGAAAAAACGCCACTGCCGGTAAAACCCCAAAACCGTACTGTACTTCCCGAAAGTTGTTTCGAAACCAGGTGAGTCGATCGGTGGGCGACTTAAGGCCCACGAAGGCCTGATGAATTAAAACCTGATAACATACCATATTGTATCAAGGGTGGCCCATACCGATCAGAATTCACGATGAACCCGAACAACCATGCATCCCCATGCGCTTACACACACCACATCAGGTTATGATTGCTACTGCTGCGCACTACCATCGTACTGCAATAGCGTTGAGCGTGGGGATTTCCTTGGCGGTTGTCCGTCAAGGAGCAAGCGTGCAGTCGACCGGCAGCATAGCAGGTCGAAGCGACGGACGGCCTACTGCATGCCCGCACTTATCAGGGGGCCTTGCCTTCCGAGTCGGAAAAGCGCGTCGAGCTTTCGGTTCGCAGATAGAGACGAATAGAGCACCAACGTGATCGCATGGAATGGAATGGGAGAGGTGGGACACCGGTCAAAATGGTCGGCATCATACCCCACGACGGCATCAAATCCATACGCATCGCTGACACGGGAGGTAGGGATGATGAAGGAGAAGCGAGCGAAGCCAACATCTCGGATGACTTGGGTTGGGCTTGGTTGGCCTTTTGCCTCCTTTGGTTCGGCTTCGTATCGTCGTACCGTACCGTATGGTATCGCGCCTGCCTACCTCCATCCCTCCGGCCTATTACACCTTTGCTGCCGACACGGCCCCTACCGAGTGTTTTCTTGGGAGGGGGAGGGGTGATGACACTTTGAACCCGGACCACATTGCTATGAGCTGTAGCACACGGGGCGCAGCATGACCCTGTATTTTAAGCACTTGTGCAGCTGCTGCGCGCGCGCTCACTGCGGTATGCTGTACAATAGACGATAGACCGTTGGTAAGACTGGATGCACCAGCAGATTTCGTCTCTATTTGGTCGCTACATACACACCTCTTCGGCCCAAGGCATCCCAAGAGGGTGGTCAAAGTTCGTCTACGGTAGAGCTGGCGCTACCCGAAAAGCAAACACCGCTCGTAATGCTGCCGGCACCAAGCATTGATCAAGAGCTCGACCCTCGGCCTACATATGATACATGGTCCATGCTGCTGTGGAGGTCGGCTTCTAGGTTTTCTCTTCCCTCCAGGAGACGGACCTACCACATACGGATACATCACTATTTGAAGTACCTGGTATCATCATACACACTTCGGCAACAACCAGGTAACGGTGTATGTATGGTGATACTGCTGAGACTGACCGTAGCTTTCGAACTCCGATCGCAGCGAGGGGTGAGCTCGGACCAGTGGGATTCGATTCCCGAGACAACATCCGACGCCACAGCGCAGCGCAGAACGCACCGCACTGCCACCGACGGTATCTCGAAATAGATGGTTTACCCCTGATGCTTGGTGCATACACCGCCGTCTCTCCTTCCTTCCCAATCATTATCCTCGCCCTTCTTTCTTCTCTTTCCGTAACTCAGATCCGGGGTATAAACCAGAGCACTCCCCACTATAGCTTCGTGCCTTCCATTTTTTTTTTTAATCGCGAAGTAGCCGTCAATACGAGCATGTAGCAGATGACCAATACCTAGCTCTCGACCCACCTCCATATATGGAAGGGTGAGTGTGCACGGATGGAGTTCTCAGCACGAGCTGTCACAAAAGCCTTATCAACGCAACAGGTCACAAGCATGAACGAGTGTCGGAACATTTTCCCCGCCTTCAACCCCCCCAACAGCGCTCGTTCCTCTTGAAACCAAACATACGTGGACAGGTAAATAATACCAGAGGTATAATAAACTAAATGAAGCACGAAAAAAATAGCACAAGAAAAAAAAAATAGCGAAGCCAGGCGGGGACACGGCGGATCGCACCGAAAATCTCAGCACGACCTGTCTTGCCTGTCCGCCGACGTATCGCACTGCAGCGAACGCATGCTTCCCCCTATGACCGCCGTCTTGACAACCTTGACCGTCACGAGAAGCCGCAGACATACCCTCTGCACCCTCCCTCCCTCCCCCGCGAGGCTCGTGTGCGTCAAAACGACCACAAAAAAAGTACCACTCTGTCTATGTATAAACATGAGTACCAAACCCGTTCTAGTACCGCAGTCCCGTTTTGGGGACAAACTACTCGGAATTTGACTGGTTTGTCCCCAAGATGGGACTGTAGTCCTAAAAGGGTTACAACCCGTTTAGTACCGCAGTCCCGTTTTGGGGACAAGCTACTTAGAATTTGAGTCGTAGTTCTTAGAATTCGAGTAGTTTGTTCCTAAAACGGGAGTACAGTTCTTGATATATGAGTAGTTTGTCCCCAAAACGGGACTGTAGTTTCTTAGAATTCGAGTGGTTCGTCCCCAAAACGGGACTGTATTGTTTAGGATTTGAGTGGTTTGTCCCCAAAACGGGACTGTAGTTTCTTAGAATTCGAGTGGTTCGTCCCCAAAACGGGGCTGAGTGGGTTGCCCCGAAAACGAGACTGTGGTCTGCCTTAAAGGGTTGATTGAACAAAAAAAAAGGGAGCAACACTAGCCACTATGCCGCAATGGAAAACAAGCCATTATACGTCGGGGGTTGTGGGATTCTTGCCAGAAATGAAGTAAAACATACCAGGGTATGTTTCTTTTTTTCACTTTCGTTTCCTTGACATTGGTATACCTCCCGCCCCCTAAATCTCAAACTCGAAAAAAAAAAAAGAAAAAAAAAAGTGGAGAGTGGGTTTCAAGGTTGTCTCGTGATAGTTGCCAATCTGTGTATTTTCGTGCACTCTTGGTGTGGGCGGAAGTAGAAGGACCGCTGGGGTATATACATAGAAAATGGTCCTCACATTTCCGCAGACTTGGTGCGGCTACAGCAGCATCAGAACGGCTACTGCTCGCGCAGTGCTGGCGCAATGCCGGCGCAGACTACCAACAACACCGAGGATATAAACACAAACCTCGCGGCCCCCTCCGCCCCACGACCCGCCTCCTCCTCCTCGGGGACCGAAAGCGCGGCAGCGGCGGATAACGTCGGGGGCCGGAAACAGTTTTATCGAGACACAAAAACACACAAAACAGATCAGAAAAAATCTCCGTTGTTTTAAGCTCCAAGACCGAGTTGGAAGATCCGGAGCAGGAATGAAACCAAAACAAAAAAAAGGACAAGAGCTACCAGGTATATTGTATCATAGGCCCTGAGATCGAGTTCCAAGATCCGGAGGGGAAAAAAAGGAAAAAACTCGCAAAAAAATCACAAATCAACTCAGGAAAATAGCTGTTGTTCTATGCTCCCAAGATCGAGTTGTAAGATCCGAAGCATGAAAAGAAAAAAAAAACAGCGAAAGATCTAAAAGGTATACCAGGTATATTCTATCATAAGCCCCAAGCTCGAGTTCCAAGATCCGGAGGGGGAAAAATAAGAACAAAACTCGCAAAAAAAAACATGAAACAGATCAGCAAAAAGATCTGTTGTTCAAAGTTCCAGATCCGGAGCATGACTGAAACAAAAACAAAAAAACAGGGAAAGAGCTACCAGGCATATATTCTATCACAGGGCACAAGATCGAGTTTCAAGATCCGGAGGGGAAAAAAAGGAACAAAACTCGCAAAAAAAGTCACAAACCAACCCAGGAAAATAGCTGTTGTTCTATGCTCCCAAGATCGAGTTGTAAGATCCAAAGCATGAATAAAACGAAAGAGCTAAAAGGTATACCAGGTATATTCTATCATAAGTCCCAAGCTCGAGTTCCAAGATCCGCGGCGGGGGAAAAAATAAGAACAAAACTCGCTAAAAAAACATGAAACAGATCAGAAAAAAATGCCTGTTGTTCAAAGTTCCAAGATCGAGTTGTAAGATCCGGAGCATGAATGAAACAAAAACAAAAAACAGGGAAAGAGCTACTAGGCATATAGTCTATCATAGGCCCCAAGATCGAGTTCCAAGATCCGGAGGGGAAAAAAAAAGAACAAAACTCGCAAAAAAAAACACAAATCAACTCAGGAAAATAGCTGTTGTTCTATGCTCCCAAGATCGAGGTGTAAGATCCGAAGCATGAATGAAGCAAAGAAAGAAAAACAACATGAAAAGAGCAATCATACGAGGTATACTCTATATATCATAGGCCCCAAGATCGAGTTCCGATATCCGGAGGGGGAAAAACCCCCAAAAAACTCGCAAAAAAAAAAAGTGTTCGAAGCTTCAAGTTTGAGTTCTAAGATCCGCAGGGTGTGTTGTATTATTATAGAGTACTGTCTGTATAACAATGCAAGAAGTATGATCTCATAAGATCTTTCGACAGCGCTCTTTTCGAACGCTTGCGATCCGAAACGCGCGTGCCGACCCGTATCCAATACGAACACACACGGAGTATAGGCGGACGGACAAACACTTGAGGAAAAATACGAGCAGTGCACAGCAGTCTACCTACCCGAGCATGCCACTCGGACGTAGCATGCGTCACCTGTCACCTACGAAGTATCATTATTACGGGGGGCCATAGTTAATAGGACCTATGGTATACATAAAAACCTATATATTTCACCATTTTTACTAACAATATTTGGTCCTATTAACTATGATCCCCCGTAAATAGTAAATAGGACCAAATATTGTTATAATAGTAAAAATAGGTAAATATATACCTGGTAGATTTTTGTTCGTAACGTACCTGGTAGGTCGTATTTACTCTAGGTCCCCCGTAAAATTAACTTACTAACAGTAAGACTTACTACTAATAACAGTATAACGAGGAGCCCCAGAAGGATGTGGGGTCTACCCCACGTACAGAAGCCGACTGCAACACCTTCAGGGAGTAAGTACCCCGTACATACGTATAGCCGGTCGCCCCGGTGGTTCAAGTGGTTAACCTCGAATTCTACTTGTTTGAGTCCTGGGTTCGAGCCCCAAGTGGGTCGGACTTTGACTTTATTTGCAAAAATAAAAACAAAAAAGGATTCAATTGTTGAGAGCGCCTTGCAGCGTGGGTAGGCACAATTCGATGCGAGTCGACGAGGGAAGAAAAGGCTGAAATCTTCTCGCGATAAAAATGAAGGCACGTACCGTAGCGGGAAGGGGGGAGAAGAGCCTGCTATGTGACCCCGGATCTGAGTTACGAGTTGGAAGGAGAGATAGAGAAGAAGATGTGCGAAGATGATGAACGGGATGAGCAAAAAAAAAAAGTACCCCCCCCCCCGCCCCGCCCCCCGAGCTCCACCGTTGTCAGACTTAATTCCCCTCAAAAGGTGTACGCAATACGCATATACGCGTGATCCACGTATCACACAGCTTGCAAAGATGACTTTGGACGAAATCCTCGAGATCTCACAGCTGTTTTTCTATTTTTATAACATGTAGAAGGTTTATATGCACGCGTCATATTAACCCCTTTAGAACCGCAGTCCCGTTTTGGGGACAAACCAGTCAAATTTCAAGTAGTTTGTCCCCAAAACGGGACTGCGGTCCTAGAAGGGTTAAGAGCACTGGAGTACGTGTCATATCGTACACCAGATACCTGGTATAAAGTATTTCGTATGGTATGGTGTGGTATACATCTACAGCAGTAGTATTAACAGTATGAATAGTAAGTCACCCGAATAGTGCAACCGGATGAACTACTGCTGTCCCACCAAATCCTACTGCTGTACTATTACGGGGGACCATAGTAAATAGAACCAAATATTGC
The DNA here is from genome assembly GCA_031213475.1 of Nereocystis luetkeana. Classification (NCBI taxonomy): domain Eukaryota; class Phaeophyceae; order Laminariales; family Laminariaceae; genus Nereocystis; species Nereocystis luetkeana. Next base: position 926,294 of record JARUPZ010000002.1, on the reverse strand, counting down.
TGGTAAAAATAGTGAAATACCAGGTATACCAGGGTATAGGTTTTTGGGTGTACCGCAGGTCCTATTTAATATGGTCCCCCGTACTATCAGGTATTTTGTAAATACACCACGAATACAGCGGTGCCACGATAAATGAAACAAAACGCTATTCCAACGATATTGCCCGCGGTCAGGCGAAAATTATTTTGGCCGAAATAAGGTACCAGGTACAGTCAGTACTGGCTACCCCTGCATGTGTGTTTTTTGTTTATTACCTTGAAGGTTCATTGGGCTACGAGTACTGGTAAAAGGCTGACCAAATGACCCACCCAATCCAAGCTTTCGGACACTCCCCCCCCCCCCCCTTCGGAACAGCGGGGCCCTTGGTTTTGGTATGGGAACGCAGGTGCCTGTAGTCCGCAGTTCTCAACAATCGCCGGGGATCCAGGAAGAGTACTTAATCAGGTGTTCCTTACAACACGTTTCATGGGGGCGTGAATTTCCACCTCACGACCACCGAACGACCCATGTCCTCTGCCGATAGACGCCATTTCTTAAGGTCTTAGTTATGGTCTTAGTCCGTTACGCTAAAGGTAAGTCTTTAACCGATTACTTAGCCAATCAAAGCCTTGAAAAAAATCAAATGAAACAGTTCTTTCTACCCGTCGGCATCCAGCACACCCAGTGCCCGCGCCGATTGTTCGTCCTAGAGATATGCAAGCTCTCTGTTCACAAAACCACGACACAGAGGTACTCCAGTAAGTTCCGGTGGTACCAATAGATAATAAATAGCACGCGCGTCCCTATGGTATTACATATGCTGCATGTTATTGCGTTGTTGCACCATTACGATAATTACCGTAAAGTACTTTTTGGTTGCGCACAGGAAGAGAGGGGGGGGGGGAGGGAGGGAGGGAGGTGCCATCGTTTCTCCGCGTTCGTTTTCTCGACAGCGGATGAAGGCATCAAAGTTGAAGATAGACTTTTCAGAAAGCTCTTGACCAGAACACTCCAAAAACCACCCTTCCGGTTCGACATTGGCAAAACCTCCCCGTCGTGGAATAATCGACCCCTGACAAACAATCCCACCCCTGCGCGAAGGAAACCTAATTCGATTTATTGTATGTGTATATATACGAAGTCAAACCCCACGTCCGTGGCTGTGGGAGCCGAGGGGGGCACAGGGGACAACACAGAAAAAGGTAACGAGTGCAGCTACACTGTCAAAAGACACCATCGATCGAATCGAGCCGCCCGGCGCGGTGAGGTGGCATAGAGGGTGTGGGTGTGGCCGATTTACAATGCAGGCAGGTGTCCCAGCGTGTCTTTGAAGGGCACCTACCCGGGTATGTGATGCGAGTATCCGGGTACATGATCAACATGACCAGGTTTGGTACCTGGTACCAAAGCTTATACCGGTATACCAGTATACCGGTACCCTACAAACCTTTGACGTACACGTCTACCCGGTTATATACGAATATTACCAACATCCCCAGGTTTGACCGGTGCCCTACTAAACACCCTTGACCTGCACGGTACTGCTGTACCCGGGTACCCAACACCCCTACTGCTGTACAAAAGTGGTATGAAAAGCGCGGTCTAATTAATAGTCTGTTGATACACACGTAGAAAAGAGATGAGGACATATCAAGCGCAAAGGTATGAGGAAATGAGGAGTGATGTCTTACCGACACCGTAGTATCTGCAGCAGAGCATGTAGAGAAGAGCGGTCATACCGACCGTCTAGTACTACAGTAGTATGAGACGTGAGGTCATACCCGCTGGCGTGAAGAAAACAGAGGGGGGGGAAATCAATCCGTCTCGATGGCAAAAAAATCCTTTTCAGGTTTGGGACAAGAGCGTAAGACGCCGCCGGCGGGCTTTCGCCCCCTAGACCATGGATCCACCTGATATTTTCGAGGCTCTACACTCGTCGGCCTTGCCCGACACCAAGCGGGTTGGCCGTGGGCAAAGTCCATGTCGAGATCGAAGGTCTATCGTCGCACGAGCTGATTTGTTATGAGCGTGTTGACAATTTACAACGAGAAAAAACAAATCGCGCCGCCAGCAGCCGTGTGGGGAAAAATACGACAAAAAATCAAACAAGTTTTCCCTTCTTTCCAACAGCGGCGGGACGAGAATATCTTCAGCCGTTTCATGAAAGCAATGTTTTCGAAATATGTTGGACAAAACTTCACGTTCCCAATTGTCATATGCATATTATCAATAACCCAGCAGAGGATCGTGTGACCAAAGCCGTTCTCCCTCTCAAGTACCACTCTGTCCGGGAATATAGTGACCGCTCAACATGAACATCAGAGTCCAAACGGGGATTATATCCCGGGCCAACGTGGCCTGATATCATAGTATGATAGTACCAAAGGGGATACAGCTACGGTAATGGTCCCTGGGAGTCAGCATTAGGCGAGAGGGCGCCGTGTTTGCCTCCGTAGCTCGCTACTGTAGTACCGTTATCATCCTGCTGGCACTACTCTGTCATAACGTAAGGGGTCGCAGCTTGGAGGTTGGTAATCCATGCTATCCATGTCTCTCATCTATATCTACTACGGGGGGCCAGAATAAATAGGACCAAATATTGCTAGAAATAGGGAAATATATAGGTTTTTGTGTATACAGTAGGCCCTATTTACTATGGCCCCCCGTAATGGGTATATACAGCAGCAGTGTCCTACGAGTACATACGGTATGTGTATACTGTACAAGTATCATGCTTAAACATGCATACTTGCGCCGGCAATAACCACATCGAAACAAATGTCATGCACTCGTGGTGCGTATATTCGACGATCCACGCCACAGCTTGCTGTATGATGATGTAATATAATAGTCAGAATACTGCTCGATGTACTGCTGTGTGATATACCTGAACATACAATGCCGGGACTGCTTTGTATGCGCATAGCGGGAGGGAGGGGAAACCTTGCGAGAAACAAGAGCGGACATACTACACGTGTATATTAGTATAACATACCCTGCGGGTACTGGTGTAAAACTCTGTACGCAAAATCAATCGGACGAAAAGGTGAAATGAAAAGGGTAAAATGTTGTTGTCGAGCAGAGAGAACAACGATTAATATCAATAGTGAGAAACGGATAGCTGTCAACACTGCTGTTACACCTTCGATTTTCGAGTTACTGCTGTTTTCGCTGCGTGTCTTACGCTACCATGCCCGCACGCAAAAACAACACAAAAACGCAAAACCGAAAGCAAACCAAGCCATTTCAGAACAGAACGAAAAAAAAAACACACGACAGAACAAGACCGAGACAAACATATGCCAACAAAAACGGGAAACACAAAAACCAAAAATCACAAACTACGAGTACTACCATTAATATTCATGTCGATAATACAAAGACATACGGCAAGCAAGCAAAGCAGCAAAGGCAGCACGACAGGAAAACACACACAAAAGAAAAACACACTCCCACGGACACACCCATTCTCACCTATACAAACAACAGCAGTAGCAGGGGGGCCTTCTCACCTGAACCTCCGAAAAGCTCAGGTACCCGTATCTCTCCGCACCTCCGACGGACGCAGCCCCAGCAGAGCCGCTACCGTTTCCCCCCTTCCCCCTAGTCGAGTACGGCGTTGTAACCTTCGACGTAGTTGCCCACGCGTGGGCCCCGAGCCCCCCGGGACGTTTGGGCGTCGTTGGGTTAGCGGGTGCCGGAGTTGCGGGGGATGCTCGGCGGTGGTGCGCGTCGAAGAGATCCATGATGGAGCTCTTCGTTTCTCCAGCGTCCTTCGCCGAGGCTATCGTTGTGTGGAGCGTCTCGTCTCCGGGCTTGCTGTCTGTTTTAGCCACTAAGGCGGGGGTGCAGTCGGCTGTCCCCGATCTGTCATGCCGCCGGATGGGGGCGGGGTTGCGCAGAGGGTGGTGGGTAGGTTGCGTATGATACGGTGACTAAGAGAAGGAGGAAGGAAGGTAGGACGGCAGCAGCAGCAGCAGCAGCAGCAGCAGCTGCAGTGGCGGCAAAGGAAGCAGCAGCAGGGAGCGGGGGAACCACCGGGAAAAGGAAGACAATTCAAGAAGGGACCAGGGAGCAAGGGGAATAGGAAGATACCGAAAAATCGGAAAATCCTTCAAATTCCTAGAAAAGTCGAAAAATCGAAAATTCAACATGCGTCACATGTGCATTATGTTGTGCCAGGTCAGCATTGCTGATGCATATCACGCCCACTTTCTATACCTGATACTCGTATACATATAAAACAATTTCGCAAAGATGAGATTTAAGGAAACTTTCTGTCTCACAGTTTTTTATTTTTATTTTTCAAAAATATAATACAGTACCAGGTACAGTACTGTGACTGTACCTGGTACAAACATACCAGGTACTCTGTACCTGGTATAAACATGGAATACCTATTAATAGTAAATTATACCAGGTATACCACGTATATTCGTCCAGCAGTACGCACTACTAATATTACGGGGGGCCATAGTTAACAGGACCAAATATTTTTAGTAAAAATGGTTAAATATAAAGGTTTTTATGTACACCATAGGTCCTGTTAACTAGGGTCCCCCGTAATAGTATTATTAATAATACCTCGTAGTACTCTGTAGTATCATCCTAGGTATGCGGTATGTATGCGAGTAGCCCGCCTTGGGGCGATGATAGATGAGAGAGCTGATGCGTTTTCTCGATCGATCTCAAATGGCAGTGTCGTTCAGCCAACAACGGCAGACAGACGCGATCAATGACGAGATACATGCGGAGAAACGGATTACTTCCACTTTTGCAACAGGCAGTGCTGCAGTGCGTAGTTCCACAATTCATATTAATAGTTACTGCGTGATTTATAATATTACCATATACCTGGTACTTGCTATCATACCAGGTATATTGTTGTACTCGTATGTACTTCGTATCGTGTACGACCATGTCTTATCCCTTTTAGAACCGCAGTCCCGTGTCGGGGACAAACCACTCTAATTCTAAGTAGTTCGCCCCCAAAACGGGACTGTAGTCCTAAAAGGGTTAAGAGTCAGATAACCCGATGATCGAATTAGTTACCTCGTACCAGGTGGTGACAGTTACCAGGCTATGCACAACGTTCTGGTTATATGTATGATATTAATAGCATAGCCGGCCGACAAGTACCACCTACTCAAGCGTCTACAAATACTACAAAAGGTACGTCGCCATTCTTATCGGAGAGTTTTTTTTCCAAATTTTCGACATTTTTTTCGCGCAATTTTTCAATCTTCCATATTTCCCTGTTTTTTTTTACAAATATTGGAATGTTAACGAACTTGATATTTTTGGTTCTGGAGAATTTCACGAATAGTGACAGAACGCCTCCGTATACTGACACATATCTCCAATTATTTCCAAACTTTGGAAATTATGGAAAAAACGCTCTCCGATAAGGATGAACCTCAGAAGCTTTTGTATTACGAATAGTATTAAATCGTAAAGCAATAGGAAGAGCGCGGATCAGTCCGAGCTTTTCCATGCCGCCTGCCTGCGCGGGTGTCGTATCCTTACATTGAAGTTCGGACACATCCCTTAGCCCAGCTGGCTCTCACGGCTCTTGTGGCCAATGCTGGAGCCGTGATAAGTTATCGAAATTAATTACTTGCCATGCGCACACTGCAAAGGTGGTCCCACTCTAATCTCAAGTACTTTGTCTTCAAAACAGGAGTGATATTAATACGATATTCTATGTAATATTATACCATCAATAGTGTACGTAGTAATAAATCTACTGCTGCTGTAGTACTCCAGAGTGTGGTAAAAGTCCTTCCAGTGTGTAAGCAAGCGGTCTGGTTTCTTCCACTTTTTATTTGGACTCTACACGCCACGTCCACGCCCTCACCCACACCCCACGCACCATCACCAGGGCGTGCTTTGGGAACACGCTGCGGCTGCTACTGTAACTAGTGCACTGCTTCCTTTGTGCCAGGTGTAATACTTGTGGTAGTTATACCGGTACAGCAGTCACCGGTATCGGGTACGAACTGGAGTCCCGTTTTACGGGCAAACTACTGAGAATTAAAGTGGTTTGTCCCCACAACGGGACTGCAGTCCTAAAAGGTTCATGTGTTCATATATACATGTATCATAAGGGGAGTACAACTTGGTATCAATGTTACATTATGGGTGGAATACAAAGACCGTTGTTGCAAAAAGATGCCTAAATGGCGGCAGTTTTCGCTCGTGACTGCCCCGCCTCTAGGAAAATATCGTGACAGACGTTGCGTCGGCTAAAACCAGGGATGAAAACATCATGTGCCCGCTTTGAAAAAAAAACGCCGTTCGTTTATATAATCAACGTTTGCTACTTTCTGCGATATCCCTTTAAAAATAAAAGACGCGGAGCGCGGAAAGACATGCACTGCGCGTGTGTGCACGAGAGCACGCAGCGTGAGGGTAGGTTCTCGCGCCCCGAGAGTTGCTTGTGCACGATTGAAACATTTTCACGGGGTTTCCACACAGTATGGACGCACTACAGTATTGTATTTTAAGTATGAATAGGGGTTATATGTCGTGCCGGCGTGACGGCTAAAAAAAACTCGTGACGGGCAGCCAGCGGTCACGATCATATTGCTGTGACGTATGCCCGCCATTTGATAATTTTGCTCCTACGAAAAGGTGAGGGAGCTGCCAGGATGCCAGGATATTGGCAATGTGCATGCCTCAAGACAGTGTATAACACACTCCCGGTGATAATGCTTGGGGTTCAGGACTTTTCATCACGGGGGTGTGGTATGTGTGATATACACCGTATCCCCGTTGATGAAGTGGGTGGTCGTTTGGGATTTCAGATTACTCAACACCCCCCGGTGGTATACTGTAGGGATGTGATAACAAGGGGGGGTGATAGTGGTTACAAAGGAGTGTCGCTTGCCATATTTCAGACAGTCGGGGAGGTGATAACAACGGGCGTGTAGCAGCGGTTGCAAGTTATCGCCGCCACACCACAACACCAGGGGATATAGCGACATCTGCGTCCAAGGGCTTCCACTGGGCGTCGGAGTTAAATTCTCCTTTTCTAGGCCCAGACCGCGTCTCCAGATCCGTGAACAGGAAGTGGCAGGCCAGCATTCTTTCTTCATGCTCGAACGGATACTCTCGGCATCCACCGCCCCCACGCTTGTTTTACCCGCTGCGACAGCAAACCCCGTAAAGGAGCCTACGGATATCTGCGGTTGTCGCGCTCGACCATGGCGGAAGCCATGTGGTCGTCGTAGAGCCTGGATATGTTCGATTCGGAGAGCTTGTTTATATGACCATCGCAAGGCTGAACCTTAGAGTAAAAGCCCTGCATGCATGAGGAGGAGCGTCGTGTCCGACTTCGCCGTTGCCACGGTGGACACGTCCGCCTCGTGGACGCTGCACCGTATATGACTATATATAACACAACCCCATGTTGTACACCACACCCCCACAGCATACCACCCGGGTGGCCATCATTCTAAAATCTTCCACCACCACTCGAGGTATCACCCGGGGCGCGGTGTCTAACACACCCGCTTAGGAAAAGCCTCCTACCCCAAATAATGGCACACCCAAACGTATGTGTGCCCTCAAGTGTGGGACCAGCGTTCCGGGCGTGGGGGGCGGGCAAAGGGGGCCTTGGAAAGCTACCGTCAGCCTGACACGCTGCTAGCGTGGGACTACGCACCCCGGGTGATAGCTCGAGGGCTCGTTTAGGATTTTAAAATAACGGCCACCCGATGGTAAACTGATGTGGGGGTGTGGTATACAAGATGGGGTGTGATGTATACACCTGTCACATACGGCATATACGTCCCACTAAAACGCCTCGCAGTACAACGGAAACCCCCATCGAAATGTGCGCTGCACACAGAAGAGACGCACAGAGAAGAAAGAGAACAGCCGAGCGAGCATCCCTTGATAGTCTTTAGCTTACTGATTTCTTCTTGGCGATATTTCTCGGGAATTTCTCGCGTACTTTTTTTTTTTTTGCCTCTTCTCAGGAATCCTGCTCCTTGCTACGTATATATAGAGCGAACAGAGTACTACTGAGCCCTGTTTGGTTGGGTCCACGAGCTCAACTCGGAGCCGGGAACCGAGGACCGGAGTGAGTATGTGCAGTATTTGACGTAAACTACCACCCTTCGAAATAGATACAACCCCACCAAGGGAAATCACTCCCGATGATACACAAGAAAAACAATGATAAAAAGGCGGGTTTATCACCTGGGTACGTTAGATACTACTCCCCTGGGCCGATCGATGGGCCTTCCGAATGGCATGAAAAATATCACCCCCCACACGAAAGTAGTACCCATGTATTTCTCGGCAACGTACATGACGGAGAACGACGACCACATCGAACAGGGACAGGGTGCTTCCGCACGGGCGGCCCATCACCGTGGGCAGAATGCTGCTGTGGCCCCGAAGAAGCCAGCTACCCTGACACGGTCGGCTGACACGCATGCCAAATATCACCCATTGTACTGCCATCACTTCCCGCCGTTATCACCCCCCGCCATTGATAGAAACCATCCCCCGGTGGTAAATACTGCAAAAACTCGGATAAAACATGAGCATTATCACCCAGGGTATCTGAGATACCACCCCACCACAGGAAACTACCCCCGGGTGATGAAAAAAGCAAAACGCGATCGTGCTATCACCCGGGGTAGTTTCTTACTTCAACGATTGAGTGTAATACTATTAATATTAATATTAATAGTAGGATAATATGTACTAGAACTGCTAAATGTACGCAAATACGTATGATACGTACGTAAACATCAGAGTATGTACCCAGGGTACGTCGATACGTTCTAGTACCAGGTATTAATAAAATATTCGTCGAAACAATCATATTTATTTATTAATAGTACGGTGCGTATATATTCATACGTATAACGTATGATACGTACGATACTTGGTACATGTAAAATCGAAGGATCACACGTTCACACCCAGCTTGCAAAGCAGAAAAATGACTTTCGAAAACATGCAGAGTAGTACTGGCTGGTACAAGATCGAAGTATCACACACAGAGTCCAGAGGTGAGCGTCGATTTAAACCTCGATCTCATATCTGTTGTTTTTTTACTTATGTTAAAAATTAATGAGTATACTATAAATAGGTGAACGCGTAGACATCACACGTACCAGGTACCTGGTATGTAATACGAGTATCATACCTGGTATACCAGGTAGATCACGAAATAGTGCTGACGAGAGATTTTTACGTCCGAAATTTCTGTAGGGCTTCGCACCTCGAGTACCGTATCGCGTATACCAGGTACTACGCAACATAACACCCCCTGCACATGGAACGAATTTCCGAGACTTTCGCCAAAAGTATTTTAGAACCGCAGTCCCCTTTTGGGGACAAACAAATCTAATTTCAAGTAATTTGTCCCCAAAATGAGACTGCAGTTCTACAGGGGTTAAGACCAGGTTCTGCTGAAGGTCGGCACACTCGACGAAAATGACGGCAGTGGGAAAATCTGGTCGAGATCTTTCCATAGACACATGCATCGCTCGGCGTTTGCGCCTTGCACGTTGTCGAGAAAATCAGCTATTACAGGAGATCGCCCCGGTGGTTCAAGTGGTCAACCTCGAATTCTACTTGTGTTTGAGTCCTGGGTTCGAGCCCCAGGTGGGTCGGACTTTGACTTTATTTGCAAAAATGAAAATAAAAAAGGATTCAATTGTTGAGAGCGCCTTGCAGCGTGGGTAGGCACAATTCGATGCGAGTCGACGAGGGAAGAAAAGGCTGAAATCTTCTCGCGATAAAAATGAAGGCACGTACCGTGGCGGGAAGGGGGTAGAAGAGCCTGCTATGTGACCCCGGATCTGAGTTACGAGTTGGAAGGAGAGAGAGAAGAAGATGTGCGGAGATAATAAATGGGATGAGCAAAAAAAAAAAAAAAAAGTTAACAGGACCTATGCTATACATAAAAACCTACCTGGTATATATTTAACCATTTTTACTAAAAATATTTGGTCCTGTTGACTATGGTCCCCCGTAGTGGGAAATTCGCCGGGGAGTGCTGCTATCTCATGACACGTGATACGCGTATGTAGGTAGGTATGTGAAGACAACACAATACAGCAGCAGTCATAGTGCTGTGTACAGGCTTGAGCACGTACCAGCAGTACAGCAGCACAAGTACTGGTATTATTTTCTTATACCTACGTACCAGGTATACCAGGTATGCTTTAGCAGCCTTTCTGAAGTCCTTGCGTCGTTTGTGTTCTTTTTTTTTTTCTTTTTTTTCATTTCAGATTTTTTATTTTTTAGTGCCTTTTTGTTCTTATTTTTCCGGTCTTGGTTGTGTTGTTGTGTTCTCGTACCCGGTACGCTGACATTTCACTATATAGCTTGACACTTGAATTTGCGGTTTGTGATAGTGTTATTTTTTGGTCTTCCTCTGTCTCACAGCCTGTGACCACAGAATCAGTATCTCTATAATAGGATAGGGAATCAGGACGGAGATTGGGTGTACTGATCTCTCTCTCACATCCCATTCATTATCTTCGCACATCTTCTTCTCTCTCTCCTTCCAACTCGTAACTCAGATCCGGGGCCACATAGCAGGCTCTTCTCCCCCCTTCCCGCCACGGTACGTGCCTTCATTTTTTTATCGCGAGAAGATTTCAGCCTTTTCTTCCCTCGTCGACTCGCATCGAATTGTGCCTACTGATGAAGCTCGGTAGAAAGGACGATTTAATTAAGACAAAAACAACAACAACCAACATACCAGGTATTCATAACAAATAAAGGCCTTTCTGATCTCCTTGGGTCGTTGGTTTTCTGTTTCATTTCAGAATTTATTTTCCTTTCTGTCTGTTATTATTTTCAAGACTCGATTGTCTTGTTCTGTTCTCGTAAGAGGTACCAGGTACCAGGTATGTACGTACGCTGGCATGTCACTTGCGTCGTTTGTATTATGTTTCATTTTTAAAATGTATTGTTGCTTTATTGTCTTTTTATTCGTACTTTCCGGTCTTGGTTGTGTGGTGTTCTCGTACCCGGTACGTACGCAGGCAATGAATTTGCATTTATTTCGACGTCTAGGCTTTCTTCTGTCTCAAAAATATGTGACCACAAAGCCCTATACCAGGTACCTGGTAGTTGTTTTTGTTGTTGTTCTCACATGAACTCACAATACAATGCAGTCCGTGGTCGCAGGACAGGCTCCAATAACTCTGGAGTGGAAGGAATACCTCGGTAGTAAAACAGAGGCAAAAAAACAAAAAACAGGCATACGCACTCCACCACTGCGGACACCAGGGAAGCAAAAAGGAGACTATTAATAGCAGACAAAAACCTAAAAAAGAAGATGAAGCGAAGCGAAAAAAAACAAAAACAAAAAAAAACAAAAGCAGATAGCAAAACACAAATGACCAGGTATCTCTGGACATGGAAGCAGGACGGCGGGTGTTGGGTGTACTGATGAAGCTGTGTACAAATTTTGTACAAAGAACGATTTAATGTAACGATGCGAAACACGAACACTGCCGTACGAATTGAAGTAGGATACCTGGTAGAGAACAGGCAGTGATTTGATACCGGTTACCGGTACCAGATACCTGGTACCTCGTATTAATTAATGACTACTCGTACCGGTACTGGGTACCAGGTATTTAATAATGACACGTACACCTGCTGTGTATGCGTACGTATACTCATTGATATATACCTGGTACCTGGTACGATGCTGCGATGCTGCTGCTGCTGCCGTTTGTTTCTTTGTTCCATCCCCATTTATCATCGCCCATCGCCCTCTTTTACTCCCTCCGTCTTTGCCAGTAAAAGTTCAGATCCTTCCCCACTACGGTTCGTGGATTTTTATCGCGACAAGACTGCAGCCCTCTATTCCCTCGTCGACTGTCCTTGAATTGCACCCACCTTCCTACCCACGCTACATGTACAAAGGCCGCTCTCAGCAAATCGTTCATTTTTTTTTGCATATAAAGTCGACCCCTGTGGCTTGATACTGCTGTAGGGGGTCCGCGTGCCTCGGCTGTACTACTAACAAGATCAATTACGTGGGTTCGAGTCTCACCGAGTGCATACGTACGAACTCGTATTAATAAGGACTTTTTCTTGCAAAAAAGTGATCAGCGGAGAGCGCCAAAGCGTGAGCTATTAATAGCAACATTCGATGAAAATCGACGAGCAGTGGGAATGCTGAATGAACCCTATGCGAGACAAAAGGAAGGCACACGTCCCGGGGGGGGGGGGGAGAAGGGACGGAACCTGTGACCACGGCTTGTTCAGAAGATCGCTCAGGGTAAAACCTCTTACGAGGAAGGCTGGGAAGTAAAAGCCATGCATGAAAAAATTGAAATGAAAAAGTTGACAAATCTCACCACGGGTGACGAACTCGGGTACTAAATATTAATAGTAACATTTCAAGCTAACCACTACCAGTACAACAGAGCAGTAGACTACGGAGGCCACCAGCTGTACGACAGCAATCTTCGAAAGCGTACCGGATGGTTCACGTACGTACTCGTAAAAATGTTGTAACTTAAAAAGAATACTATTTCTCCTGGTACCAGTAGATTATTTACTGCACAGCTACAACAGCAGTGTGTTGTCTTCACACTAAATCGTTATTTCTACTCAGCTTCATCGGTACAGCCCGCGTCCGTCCTGATTCCTTATCCTAGAGACATGCTGATTCTGTGGTCACAGACTGTGAGACAGAGGAAGACCAAAAATAAAAATAATCGCAAGTTCATGGGCAAGCACGTGAAATACCAGTGTACCGGGTACAATAATAGAACGAACGACACAAGCAAGACAAAAAAATTAGAACAAAAAGTCGATAAAACAAAAAAAAACATGTACCAGGGTATTGCATACGTACAACAGCAGCAGTAGTACCTGGTACCTGGTAAAATATTATTATTGATATTAATGGTACGAGGATTAATAGTAGCCAGTATACGTGTATACCTGATACCAGTATACTTCTTCCGGCGAGAAACATCATGTACATTTTTTATTTTATTTTTTAATATCACTCTCACTTTCCAGCCTAGCTCGTAGGAGGTTTCACCCTCGGCGATCTTCTGGACAAAGCCGTGGTCACAGGTGTCGTCCCTTCTCCCCCCCGGTACGTGCCTTTATTTTTTGTCGCGCATAGGGTTCAGCATTCCCACTGCTCGTCGATTTTCATCGAATGTAGCTAACTCACGCTCTCGCGCTTTCCGCTAATCAATTTCTTCATGCAAGAAAAAGTCCCTGCGAGCATGTGCACTCGTTGAGTCTTGAACCCACGAAATTGATCTTGATAGGCACGCGGACCACCTACCAAGCCACCGGGGACGCCGGCAATAATGTACAATAATGAATGCAGGCATGCATGTCGCCTGCGGCACACATCCAAGCCGCAGCTAAAGCCACCTCATTTGTTTTCCGCTTCGCAACCAAACACTCTCTGATCCCACCTTCCACCTTGACTTGGTACGATTTTAGAGCTGCTTGACTAAACAAAATATGGATCAACAACACTTTACATGTGATGTTCATACGCGTCGTGACCGGGTACGTGTTCCTTTCTATGACTACTGCTGCTGCCCTCATGATTAGGCGCACATACCGAACATCGTCGCTTCACGAAGCTACGAGCAAGTACGTACCATGATAAGTCACTCGCAAAAAATAAGAAAACAGGTACCAAGACCTGGCACCCTTAGTCTGGACAGATGGACAGGTTAGTGAGTACATAAACACTGGTACAGAGCAGACCGCAGACCTTGCGTGCACGAGTCCGTACGCTGCTACTTACAACAATCCTGTACCAGCGTCGCTTTCTGGTTAGAACTAAACTTTTACTTAAAACAAGATGCGTTATAATTCATACGAGCCTCCTCGTAACTCGCAAAGTACACGTACGTAGAGCTCCTACACACGTAAGTATGATACTATGTGACGCAACTATAATACGAGAATTAATACTGCGGTATATATACCAGCTACGTACCGGTGTACCTGGTACCAGTTTATTTACTCCAGTATATACGTATACTTGCAAAAGGTAGACCAAATGGCCAGTATTGTCCGACCTGGTGTATACTGGTATCTTCTGCTATATTTGCTACATTTACCACGTGTTGTGAGTACGCGAGAAAAGTACAGAAACGTAAACTTTGATCTGTACTGCTGCTGCGGCTTTGGTTTTATGAAGACGGCGAGTCGCGTAATAATATCCAGGTGCTCTTGCTCAAGTGAGCAAAAATGACCGTCGCCGGTGGTGGTGCGCTGTCAGCTTGAGAGTTACCCAAGACGCCAGTCTCCAATCCACGTCTCTACGAGTTGCTGTGATAGAGGACAGATTAGTGTTTGCATCATCCATCACAGAATCACATGAACACAGGGGTTCAGGGCCAAGGGAACACCGCTCGGACAGCTGCAGCACTATCGGTCGTATGCTATCGGTAGTGGTATACCAGGTACCAGGCATACAAGCGGAAGTTCTTCCATAAATATACACCAGGTATATGTGGAATATTATTAATAATAGTATTTCCACGTCCACCCAAGCCCAACACGCTCTCAAGAACCACGCGCGAAGAGAGAAAAAAAAACAACGTACCAGGTATACTTCGAAGTATATATATACCACCGCCCATTTACAATCTAAGCCCGGGGAGGAAGCCACAAAAAGATCTCAAAGCAACCTCGGTGCTCTGCCAGCACAGCACAAAGGGGGCACTCGTAAGCAACCCGTCCTACTATTAATGCCAAGGCGTACGTGCCAGGTAGCATTTACCATTCGGCCGGTCTGTCTGTGTGGTGCATATGACAAGTATCGAAAACAAAAAAAGCAACAGCACTAAAATAGGCAGGCACGCGGCCACTTCGGTGCATGCAGCCAGCAGGAGCCAGAAGGAGCAGCCTCTCTGCAATACGTTCATCAGTCACAAAAGAAAGATCGCAGTAATTACTGGTATAATATTTCGTTAATGCTAATTTCCCTTCGCATTCCTTTCAGAGTGCGGAGGACCGCAGGCCAGAGTTACGCACAGCGGGGCACCCGCACTCCTCTCCGATCTCTTTCCAAGAAAAAACAGCCGCATTATCACGAATCACCACAGACAGCGAAAATAAAACAAAAATACCATGGACACAGCAGCATAAAGGACTGTGGAAGGATAACCGACCGCTCACAGCCCCCCCCGTGCATGCCCCGTGTATGAATCACAAGATCAGTCATAACGAACCCACGCGGAGGTTTTTACGTACATATTTCGCTCTCACAGCTTCGGTTTTTATTTTTCTTTGTAGAGATAAATGGCCGGGACAGGGGATGCAAGAAAAAAATCAAATTTGTCGCATAGTCTACATTAACATAGTGACAATGATGCAATGACCACCACCACATGTTGCTAAGGACTAAGAATACCATCACAAGTTATCTATCTCTAGCTGATCTCTCTCTATCCCTCTTTCGCGCCCGTCCGACCCACAAGCATGCCCCACCCAGTGCTCACTAGAGCGCAAAAGCAAGACAGGCACGCCATGCCGCCAGAATGAGCGAAGCAATTTGAATACCCGTGTAGGAGAGAGAGGCAACAACGCACAGAAGAGTATGTACCTGGTATAGACTACAAACAGTGGTACGTACTACTATTAATACTGTAAATGTGTACCAGGCACAGAACAGGAAGGGTGGGCGTCAACACGAAAGTCTGGTCGAATACTGAATAGGGCGACGACGCCGCCCCGGCTCGCGAGCATTCCTTTACAAAGCGGGGAAGCGTCGCAACGAGACGGTCGACCTAAACCAACTCTTTCATTTGCCTCTTCACCTGTTCTGGTGGTAGCGATGGAGGTGGTGGAGGTGGCGACGGCGGCGGCGGCAGCGGCTATTGCAGTGATAGTGAAAATTCGTTCTTGGGGCGAGAAAAAAAGTCGCCGTCGTTCGTTGCCGAGCGCAGAACAAAATCTCCTCGGCGTGCCCTCTGGGGAGGTAGGCGGCCAGGCGACTCTTCGGAGACGAGCTCACGCAGCAGAGTGGGCCGGTGCCAGGAGGCACGAGCATAAAAATATCGCCACCTGCTAAGGAGGTTCTGGTGGTACAAAAAAAAATACTTCCAAGTGCCACAGAAGTGCAGTGCGCCTCCTCTCTTCCTCTCCTCTTGGCCGGTGTGCATGTGGAGGTACTGTAAATATCGGCCGACCTTTTCCTATTGAATACTAGAGCAGTAAGTAGAATATACCAGGTATGTAAGGTATACTGTTTATTAGTATTGCAGTAAGTAAATAGCTGACTGCTAAAAATGGTCGTCCATGCCGCAAGTTTAAAGCAGTTGGTCACTCCCTCTTTCTCTGAAAAAAAAAAGAGCAGGAGGTTTGGTGCCAAACTGCTTGGCTTTCTCGGAGGGTGGACACACCAAACAGTCGCACAACTAAACTGCTTGAACTGCATAAAATACTCACTGCTGATTCTATGAATGCATCGTGAAACTGCTGCCGCACCCACGTTTTCGGAGGGGAAACTATTATACCATTAACATGTACGTACACCTTGGAATTCGTGTATACGGAAAATAGAGTAAAAAATGAAAACGAAAACCCTTCAGCTATTGATAGTTGACGTTTACGGGCTACTTGCACGCAACGCTTCAATCTTCATGGCACACAACACACAACATTATGTTAATCTCAATTGCAGTACCTGGCTATGGTATTTTTAGTCTGTAAGGGTCACTGATGTAAACAACAAATTGTGTACCTCCAGAGTTTATGCAGCATCGTGGCGATCTTGGGAGCCCCGAGACAGGAGACAGAAGTGGGTGACGCAACACAGCACACACAGGTCTTGGAAGCTTGGGGCTGGAGACTGAGCAAACGAAGCATACACTACGTAGCGCACCATCTGGGCGATACAACACAACTCGGTGCGATCTCGGAGCGTCGGGCGGCGCAAGGAGACGGATTGCGGACCGAGAGGCGCCGGACCGGAGGGTACGTATTGATACCGGTATGCACGTACTGGTATGTAATAAACATTGAAGAGCTCCGTATGGCGGCTGAGCCATCCCATCGCACCATCACCGTCACACCACAACGAAAGTGGTTACGTGTATTTTGCGTGTAGGGAGACTAAGGTACGTGTATGAGAAAGCCGCAACCGAGACATCCGCAACTTTCCAAGAAAAGTATGAAAACATTAAAGCCACCCTCATGATACCTTGTATCTTACTGCCTTTTCTTTATTGTTGATAAATAGTACTGAGTATGTGTGGCGCACGGAATTCCTGGTAATTCCACTCTGCCGTCCTCAAGAACCTCGCTATTTTCCCATAATGCTTGTCGAATCAGCAAATGCCGGGAAGAGGAATGGCATTACAGCAGTATGATGATACTCATGTACAGCAGCAGTCCTTCGAAAAGCTGATGGAACAAGGTGTTCGGAATCAGTTTTCTTGGTTGGGATCAGTTTTCATGTGATGGATGACATGACGTGCGCCCCCCGGAGGCAGGTGAAAAAGTACGACTCAGTATAGAATCTACTGCCGTGCCGGTATGAGGAAGTAACTCTTACGTACGTCGACAACAACTGCTGCTGCTGTATGAATAATAGGTAAAACTATTACCACGTAGTAATATTTACCTGGTAGATTAATAATACAAGTTTCAATCACAAAAACAGGCCTCTATTAATAGTACATATGTATAGCTGCTGTACTATTAAATAATAAGCCGTACAAACTTCAACCAACCATCGTCAAAAGCGGACAGAATGCGGCATGCCGAAAACGCTTTGTACCGGTCGTGGTGGCTATGGTCATGATTGTTGATTGGGAGGTAGGTAAACGGCGGTAGCGAGCACAACCGTAACCCTTCCGAGAAAGTAAGACAAGAGCTATCGTAAAGAGCAAAGTACTGAAGCTATTATCATACTCCGAAGTATGCACGCAAATCATCATATACCCCCTGGCAGAGTCACACACCTGAGAGAAGAGCCTATAAATACTGCTGTGCTTGGTTTCTTGGTTTGGGACGAAAACATTTTTGATACTGCCGTATACGGCTGTACGAGTATGCGAAATGTAGGCTGGGTCCCCTGGTGTGAGATCGAGGGTTGAAGTACCTTGACGAATAGTGTGTATACGACCTGCATACGTGACAAGTCAACAACTACGCAAGAAGTAAAATACTCGCGACGAGGACAGCAGCAGTACATATGCGAACAAATGGAATATTGATGACACAGTATCAGTGCCTGCTGCTGCCTGTGCACGCGTCGAGGGACAAAACTACCAGTACACGGTACAAGCGTACCCGTCGTACGTTGTAGATGGCTCTGGATGGCTGCCCCCTGTCTCTCGATAGAAGATGGAGAGAGAGCAAGCGCGAAATTACAGGTGCTTCGCCTACGTAGAGAGCGGGGGCGGGGAATGTACGAGGATGCGATAACGATAACGAGCATCAAGCGGTGACCTCCCACGATGGGCAAATAAATCGCGAAGTAAAGCTGGCCCGCTTGAAAATGGTGGTTTGGTTCGGTGGAAGGTAGGCCGCTATTAATATTAATAACATTAGTTGTCTTTTTGCTATTACGGGGAACCATAGTAAATAGGACCAAATATTGTTGGTGAAATTAGGTAAATATATAGGTTTTTGTGTGTATCGTAGGTCCTATTTACTATAGGTCCACCGTAATAATAAAAATAAACAATCAATATTTATCTGATGCGAGATAGTTATACTCGTAATAAAGTAGCCAGTGACCACAAATCGGGCGGACGTCCTATTAATAATAGCAGCAGCGGGTCCCTAGCTTCCGGCGCAATCTGAGGTGAACACGTTGAGATAGGCGACTATTTAATAGTGCAAGTGGGAGCACAGCAGCAGGTCCCGCAGAGGATCAATCTGCCAAAAGAATCGTGTCCATCCAGACACTGCTGTCTGCTCTCTTTGCCCAAGCAAGGGGAAAAAGTCTGTCGACATCGCATCGTGCAGGGTCTCTCCCTATATATTTAGTACCCTGGCTTCGCATATGTTACCTTCCCCGCAATCGCTCTCTTCCCTCGAATAAGTTTCGGATCAGTTTAAGGGAGGCTCCGTGCGTGACCCCACCCACCTCGCTGGCTCGAGAGGACCTCTACAGGGAGACGCCACTCACGTCTAGCTACCTGCTGAGAATACGCAAGAGGCGACAACAACATAGCATACGGCATACCTTGTCTGCCCGCCGAAGCGCTCTCCGGGTATGGCCTCATCGTGGTAAAGAAGGCTTGCCCACATTTTGCCGGTCTGCTCCACTCCTCACCCTCAGGCGCATAGCATACGATGCAAGCGGCTGGGCGTGTGAAGGGTGACTGGCACCGATCGAGTTGCTGTGGCACAGGAGGGTGACTTTTCGTCGCGTGTCGCTCTTCAAACGAAGATGATGGTTAGCGTGATGAAGGTCGCCGTCTTTGGAATGGACAGGTCCAATCCTCTCAAGCTGTGACCCAACTGAAAGAAGCAATGCAATTCCCCCGCTTTCTTGTTTCCCCAGCGATGCTCAACTAAAAACGCCGATGGTCATGCTGGAAAACCACCGCAATTCCCACCACCTCACACCTCATACCCCTTCCACCCCGCCTCCACCACCGGAGGTCATGGTGTTGTCCAACTTCAGCCTCGTGCTCGCGTCATGGACATTGACTTGCTCGGGTTTCGTGGTGATTACAGCTCCAATGCGAAGCCACAAAGGTGAGAAAGCACCCTTCTGAAAGCTATGACAAACTGGAGTGCTCACGTGCTCAGAAAAACACCTCGAAGAGCGGCACCATGTTACCTTCGAACACACGCAACGCAACCATGAGCTGCGCCGCTGCACAACCCAACCCAAACGTCCCTGTTCAGGGAGGAAACGGTAGGCTTGGTACACACGTCAAGTGATGCCTAGTTTTACCTCCGCGAGTGCCCCCGAACTTCAACTTGTGGTGTGTAGCCAAACACACTTGGTTGCTGGTACTCGGATACCTTGGGATGTACTTATCCCTGTTTGTGCGCAGCAGTTGCAGGACAGCACACCACGAGGTTGCTGGTACTCGGCTACCTGGTACCTGGTATGTACTTATCCCTGTTTGCGCGCAGCAGTTGCAGGACAGCACACCACGAGTACGAGTACCACCGGTACTGGTGCTGTCGTGGCTGTATATATGACGCAAGTATATACTTCATTGGTGTTCGAATACTCGTACCTCTCTCCCTTTGCAGGGTAACCCTTCGACTTTTTCGTTTTCCATCAGTGCCTTCTGTGGGAGCAAGCCACAGGCGTCGGGTTGCCTTGCGCAGGCAGGACTTGGCGTCGGTTTGTATACAACAGCAAGACGAACTGCAGCAGCATGAGCAGCAACATGTGTGATCAATCGAGCAGCAGCAGATGAATAGCAATGAGCATTGCACAGATGCTCCCAGTATACTTCATACCCCGAGCATACTCGGAGTATCGGCATTTCGTACTCCGAGTACTACTGGCGGCATAAATGCTGAGAGTACTATTTTAGTAACCCCTTTAGCACCGCACTTCCATATGTGGGGACAAAGTACTCCAATTATAAGTAGTTTGTCCCCAAAACGGGACTGGGGTTCTAAGCAGTCCTAAAGGTCCAAATACTGAAAGCGTTGGGGGTATGAGCAGTACAGATCCCCGAGTACAAGCAGTACCCACAGCACAAAAGTCAGAAATACTTGGGGGTATACTCCAGTTGCCACCCCCAAAAGTATTTTTTCCCACTCGTGGGACGATCCGTGCATGCTTTCTGCAATAAAATTGGGATGAAATTATCGAAACGGTGTACAGATGATCGAAGTATACCTCATAATCCGAGTATACTGCGCATATTGGTGTTGATACTATTTTGATACTCTGAGTACTGGCAGTACTCGCAGTATCAACGGACAAAATTCTGCCAGTACTTGGCAGTACCCGCTGTACAGAACCCTGAAATACTTCCAAGTACAGCAGTATTACAAAGTATTGAACCCCGAAATACTGTGGAGTATGGCGGTATCCGCAGTACCAGGTACAGATTATCGAAATACTGCGAGTACTCGCAGTATCCCGCAGTACGTAATGTCCGAAAGCCGGGAGTACACGAAGTACCTGGAGTATTTTGAAATACTTGACTTTTGCGCCAGGTACTGAGAGCATCTGTGGGGCATCGCAAAATACCTGCTTTGTCGCAGTAACATGAGCAGCAGCAACGTGAGCAGCAGCACCTATTCATGTTGTATCGTTGTGCTTAGGCAGCGTAACCCCCCCGCCCTTGGCTATTGGCCTATTTATAGCCTATTGGTGGTCTTGGACCGTCTCATACTGACCCGCAAATACTGGCGACTGCAGCATTAATAGCTGGCTGTATTACTCAGACTGGCGTTTTTATTTTGCCAGCGACGAGGACGTCAGCAGCGCATGCTGCGCGGTCAAGACTAAACTCTCGCTTGTTGTTACGAATAGCCGTATGTTCGAATGTGACTATCCAACTTTGACGGCTACATAGCATTTTGAGTTATCAAGACATTTTCAGGTAGAGCTCCGAACACCGTATCATATACCGTATGCACGAGTCCATCACTTCGCTCTCCGTTCTGGTTGGTAAATCTTCACGCACGGTCCATCTCGCCGGCTTTAGTTTTGGCCGACGCCCTGCGTGTTCTTGATCGGCGGAGCGCCGATCCCTAGAAAGCAAGCGATCCACGACGCCAACCCCGCCGTACACCCTCGAAGTCGCAATGAGTTCGTATTCCACAGCAGTAGCGGCAGCTACATTCAGCAGCCCCAATTCCGCGGAAAAGCGACAAATTTCGGCTCTGCTCAGCCCAGGCTGCGGTGTTGTGAATTTTGAGACGCTGCTGTGATGCTGTGATACTCGAAGGCAGATCAGGTGTATAACCACCTGTTCTTTGCCGCGAACTAAAATGCGAGGATATCTGTAAAAGGGGTACAGTCGAGGAAGGCTCGGGCCTCGCTCCAGACCAATGGGAACCTCACTAGATTTCGTATACTATATCAAAAGTCGCTGCTGCTGAGAGATACACCCAGGGAGAGAAGTAAGTCTATATGCATATTTTTTGCTCTGACGGGTCCATCGTTCGTTTCCTGTTGTGATAGAGCATTCGATCATGTCGAGGCCTCGAAGGGCATGTCAAGCATGGCCAGAATAAACGCTTTGAGTATTGCACAGTTCGGACAGAGCGTACAGATCATTCCCACTTCAAGATCTAGGTGTTTGAAGGCAGATCTATCTATTCCTGGTATTCCATTGTCTAGCTCATGTTGCCGGGTGAGACCCTTGTAATATTCATGATCTAGCGCATATGTGCTGGGTTGGATCTGCGCTATTTTCGGGGGACCATAGTAATTAGGACTTACGGTACACACGAAAACCTATATATTTCCCCGTTTTTACTAGCAATATTTGGTCCTATTTACTATGGCCCCCCGTATGGGCAGACCTTCCACAACCTCTCACGACTTGAGATGAGGAACTAGATGATCCACTGTAGACAGATAGATAAATAATGATATTTCCGAGATGTGCGGTAGTGTTACCTTTGCCTTCCGTCTATAAGTACAGCAGCAGTGCGTATTTCGGCTCGAAATATAGACCGAATTGTCCCTTTTTGGGAGTTATGTAGAGCGAAAGCTGACAAAACATTATACCTGGTACCGAATACCTGGTACCGAATACCTGGTTGTTAGCTACTCACCCAGCTCCTCGTCCTCTTGATTTTATGGTGAATCGCCTTTATTTGGCGATGTACCATCTCTGTCTCGTAGTCTGACCACACTACTCCTACTGGCTCAGACTGGTATATCTCGAGGATAAATAATCATCACGGACTGGGTGTGCTGGATGCCAAGGTGAACAGCAGTAGAGGCTTCACGGCTCAATGTGAAGAACGCATACGTTGGTATCAATTAACTCACAAACGAACTCTGCTGTCTGCGGTTTTCAAGATAATAGGATTACATTATGTCTCGTGTCTCCGAAACATGGGGGCAGTAGAAAAAGGGCTTCATTCCTGCTGCGGTACGCTAAAATAGTGCAACAGCAGTTGAACCACTCCAACCTGTTCATTCGTCCTTTCAACACCCTTTCAGCACTGCTGAAACGACAATCCTCAAGTCCACCTATTCGCATGTCGTCAAGTGCTAATACGCTATGGTCTACGTGTGTTGTAAGAATACCCGGTATATTTTTTCGTCAGCGGTGCTGCACTATTATAGTATTATAGTGCGTGCACTGCTGAACCGGGGTTACGCTTGGTGTTTTATGTTTTGAAAGCCTGATCCCACCACCTGCCCTTCCCGGTTTCACGAGCGTGCGCTCCCGCGCGCGCCCGCTTGCGTTGGTATCTGTCATACCTATGTGCTCTATTTTTGGGTATGGCATGAACGACCCTCACTCTTCCTCCTCCCCTTCCCCCCCCCCGTCCCCTTCCGTCCCCTCCCCTCAAGAATCGGCGTGGAACTGGCTGCCAATCAATTCGCTACTCACGCGCTACGAGTGCATCTTATGTAACGCCCTATGACGTGTCCAGCAGCACTATTAAGTGCAGTTATACTATTAATAACCGTACTTTGAGTACCAGTACAATTTGTAGTTCTGACACAATGGGCCACTGATGCCGATGCACCGCCTCCTCGACAGATGCTTGTGGGAGCCCGTTTTCCGATCCTGGGGAAGGGCTATCGTTTCGTCCCGACCGTGATGTCACATGGCTATCAGGTAACGGGTTATCTACGCACTGCTGTGGTGGCACAGGCCCGCTTCTAAGTACATAGGTAGGTTGCCGTCTTTTTATGGTGGGCCCAACGCACAATTTAGGCGTTGCGCGCGAGGGGTGCGGGGAAGGTAGACTCCATTGTGCAAACAGTGCGGCATATATGCTGCTGCTTGCTGCTGCTGCTGCTGCTGCTGTGGCGGCAGTGGCGGTTACTACCCGCTTTTTTTTGTTCCCCTATCGGAGGACATGGCATGATTCTGATTCGTGATTCTTCTCTACTCTAGCCATGTGTCGGTGCCAGCGCCTATGCTTTTGGTAGCCGGGAGGCTGCAGTGAGCGACAGGAACCGTACTTAACGCCGGCACACCGGCCTGGACCCACCGTCCCCAGGCCGCCCCTGATTTTTCGTCCCCCGAGATGCGAGAGCCGTGTAGTTTCGTGACTTCTGCGCCTCGAACGCTCATACGAGTACCATGATTTTTAAGGCGTGTGCCGCGTGCGCTGTATGGTTATCCCAGGTACTCGGTTTACTGCTGCAGCTATTCACTGCTCGGCATACTGCAGCTTTTCGCTGCGGTGGCACAAGCAACAGTGGAGACATAACACGGCACCCCCAACAAACTTTCGATCGCTTATAATTTTTTACTTTTTTTGTCTCTGCTTGTATAACGTTACCTCGAACCCGCGGTCTTTTTTTTCATTCATCTCGGCTCACCTCCTCTGGGCTTTCTTCCCTCCCGACGTGTGCAGGTAGTGCTCCTCGATTGAGAAGGTTAACCTTTTGACCTTTTGTGCGTCCTCTATAGACTTTATTCTATCGGCGACAAAGCCCTGGCTCTTGCTTTGTGATTCTCGGCAGGCCACCCCTCGCGTTTCCCCCGCCGGCGAAGACATCTAGCGAGAATATCCTTGGGGGCTGCGAGCCGAGCCGCTGAAGGTCCGGGGGGGGTCGAAGGGTTGGAAGGCGCAGCGCTGGAGGGAGGGCTTTCCAAAGATGTTGACAGCGGGCAGCAAGCGGGAGGTATACACAGCCCCGCGATACAGCAGCTCGAGGCAGCTTCTAAAGCTGCAGTGGTAGTTCGTAGCAATAGACAGGTCTTAGCAGGAAGGGGGGTGTGAAATAGAGGGGGGGGGGGTGGGGCTGTCGTCGTCCGTCATGCATATAGGTTATCTTTGCATGACAGTTATCCCCGAAAGAGAAATACAAGACGATGACTCGTTTCTCTTCTTGAGCCGAGCGGGTAATATATACTGCTGCTGGTTAGAACGGGTCACCTACTGTACTGTGCTACCCAGTCAGCAGTGCCTACTCTCGCCAACTTAAACAATCGTATTGGGGCGGCGGGAGAAGGATACAATAGTGGCGCGTGCACAGCGGGGGAAAAAATTACCGTCTGAGTTATTACGGGGGACCATAGTTAATAGCACCTAAACATTGTTAGTAAAAAATGTTAAATATATAGGTTTGTATTATACCATAGGTCCTATTAACTGTGGCCCCCCGTAATAGCTTGTTCAGCTGGGACCTCGGCAAATAGAGTTCCACGAAGGTGGAGAATTAAGAATTTTAAACCCAGTTGTGTTGGGTTTTGTGTTTGTGCGCGTGTGTGCGTTTTAATACTCTACACTGCTCCGTTTTGCCCGCTGACGTTTTTTTTGTTTTTTCACCCTGCTTTTTCTCTGGTGGGTTCGCGCCCGGCTTGTTCTCCATCCCTCCGCCTCCTAAGGTCTCGCTACCTCCCCGTCAGCACAACCGCCAACGTCGTCTGCCGCCGCCCACGGCAAGAGCAATAGAAACAACGCTCTTATGGCGCAGATGGTCAAGGCCGCCGGTCAGCGGCAGCACTGGAAGGAAGCGATTGTGATGTTCGACGAGATGCAAGCAGAGGTGATCACTGCTGCTGTGGGGCCGTTCCCTGTCTCACCTCTCGCGCGCTCTCCTGGTTCTTGGGTCAATCCCGCCGCGTTTCCTGCCCGCAAGAACTTCGTTCGACGAGCGCCTGAAATTTTTCTTCGCTAGACCCGGTAGGGTAGGTAGGTGGGTGAAGTTGGTAGGTAGGTAGGTGAAGTTGGTAGGTAGGTAGGTGGGGTAGGTAGGTATTCCCCTCTCATTTCTGTTGTTGTTGTTGTTGTTTTTGTTGTTGTTGCGTTACCGGCTGTCGGTGTTTATCGGCTCGAGATGAAAGGTTGCGCTTCTCGAGGTACGCCTCGAGTTCCCATGTAGGTGTACAGGTACATTAGGTCGTGGGTAGTCGTGGGTAGGTATGTATAACCCTCGCACGACTATTATAATTGCTATCTCGGGGGACCATAGTTAATAGGACGTATGGCATACATAAAAACCTATACATTTAACCATTTTTACTAACAATATTTGGTCATATTAACTATGGTCCCCCGTAATAGTTTTTTTTGGCGTCACCCACTGTCAGCGTTTATCAGCGCCAGATGCAAGGTGGCGTGCGTGGGAGGAAGTCCGTCTCGCGCTCGTGTAAGTATATCCCGACCCCCTCGCTAGCGTTCTCTTCCAAAGCACGAGAGGGAAAGTCGTAGCATTGCCGACCTCCCGCGGCTGCGCGGCAGCGGCAACAGCAGTAGTATTGAGTAGTAGTTGTAGTTGTAGTTTTGGCAGTAGTGGTAGTTGTTGTATAAGTACCACTGCTATTGCCGGGGGGGAGCATAGTAGATAGGACCTACCGTATACACAAAAAACTATACATGTACCTGTTTTTACTAGCAATATTTAGTCCTACCTGGTATTTACTATGGTCCCCTTAGTATCAGTAGTAGTTGTGTTAGTAAAAGTAACAGCAGTAGTAGCGTGAAAGGCAGTACCAGTACGTGGCGGCGACACACGGTACCAACCGATTTGCCTCCGACAGATGGCAGGCGCGCCATACGGACGGTTTCCCCCGCACACATACGCCTATCACGTCGGTAACAGCTGCTTGTACGTGGGGTGCGTTGTCGTGTTAGGGAGTTCCGCCTGTGAAGGCAGCATACGCGGCTGCCCTTCGAGCTTGCGCCAAAGGAGCGGAGTGGGAGCGAGGGACGCAGCTGCTCGACAACTACCTCGAGGTACGCTGACGCACGAGAGAAGTGACTGGATGCCGACACCACCTTTTCGGTGTTTCCATAAGTAGAGACAACGTCCGCTCATTTCAGTGTTTCCTACATTACATCCATGGGGGTATATATACACCAGCTCTTTTCGATGTTTCCATGGGCATAGCATCGATTACCCATTGCGTCACACGTTGCATCAGGCAGCGTTTGAGGGTTGACATGCGCGTTGTGGCATCGAACATTGACCGTGGCGTCGGCCGGTTCGGGGTGTCCCAATGGGGCGAGTCGCTGGCCGTCCCGTGTACTCGTAGCCGTGTTATTTTACATGCTACGCGTGATGGGTTTGAGCGCGTGATGCCGCTGACGCGGGGCGTGATGTTTTTTTTTTCACGAGCGTCATGTTTTCGCGTCGGTGATGCTTTACGCTGTCAGCGATGTTTTGCTCGCTCAGCAGCGCGTGAATTCTGCGCGCGTGATGTTTTTGTAGCGCGCGTATGGCGTTTTTCAGGCGGGGCGTGTGATGTTTTTACGCGCCCCATGATGTTTTTTCGCAGTTGGGGTCATGTTTTGCGCCGCGCGTGAAGTGTTCCGCAGCTGGCGTGATGTTTTACGCGGCTGACGTGATGTTTTTTTTTTCGCGTGCGTGACGTTTTTGCGTACATGATACTTTCGCGCCGCTCCCGTGATGTTTTTGAGCACGTGATGCCTTTGAGCACGTGACGTGATACGTGTGCGCGTCTCTCTCGCTCGGACCTGGTCGCTGCAGGAAGGCTACACGCTAGACGAAGGCGTGGTTCAGGCGGCGGTCAAGGCGTGTTGCCGGGCGGGGAGGCCGAGCGAAGCGGAAGCGATCTTGGTCAAGAGCCTGGATCGGGGAGTTGTGCCGGAGGTGGGATGTTTTTTCGCTCGTGGCAAAAGTTACAGTGTACCCGGTAGCGCAGCAGCAGTGCGGAAAGGAAATCGTCGCGTGTACCTCACGCCACAGGAAGAACCGATGGTAGACCCTCTTCGGACCGCACCCCCGTTTTGGAGGAGATATTACTTGTAATTAGTGTGGGATCATGTTTCCAGGGGCGAGGGGTTATAGGGTCGTTGATGCGGATGGCCTTCAGTGTGCAAGGACGTAAAATATTATATGAAGCGTGACATGGCAAAACGATAGACTGCTGAGGGTTCGTACAGTACGTACAGACAGTACTTCCCGCCGTTGGCAACACTTGTTGCCAGGGCATTTATTTCCCTTTGCTCTATAGCTGCAGCGCGCGCGCCGGCGAGACGAGGAACGGGGTCGTCGGTAGCAGGGTTTGTGTGCCGTCGGAAAACCGCATTCTCATCGCCTCATCGCGCTGTCGAAAATACACTGGTTGACGGCACTCTTGCCCGTCGACGGACAGTCGCGACGGACAGCCGCCAAGGAGCCCCCACTATAAACGAGGATACAACATGGGCCGCCAAGAGCAAAACGCCTTATCCGAGCAAACCCTAGAATCTTGCCCTAACACCATCCTTGTTTAGCCTAGAGCGTATATTGTTATATACGGGTAGTATTTAACGTAGCGCTCGCCGCTAAGCTAAGCACGTTTTTATTGATCCAATTTTTTTGCGTAGCGCCCCCCAAAAGGTGAGTCTTATTTCCTTATTGCAGGTGTTTCTTATCTGTGCGCCTGTGCTGTAAGTATGTCTAAAGAGGACTTGGCGGTTCTAAATGAGACCGTGCATCGACTAACACCTGGTGAATATATTCTGCAGTACGTAATGCATTGAGTCTAAAGAGGCCCTGACGAGGCAACTGGACATCATCAGCCGACAACTTTGGCTGAACGCCCGCCGACCGACGCGCACCTGCTCTGCCTCGTTTCGTGCGACAAGGTGTCGCTGTTTACGGCGGTTATGAATGCTTGCTACACGGTAGGTGACATGGATGCCATCCTCTCCTTGGGGGAGCAGCTGCGCGCGCAAAGCCTCACGCCAGACCACGCCGGCTACCACCTCATGGTGACCTCCCACATCAGCAGACTGGTGAGAGAAGTTTGTGGGTCTGCCATCAAAAGATGTACCACACCATCATCAAGTTGGTGAGAAGAGGGCTACTGCTGTGATTGGGTTCGCAGTGAGCGGGCAGGCGTTTTCTCGGCCGCCTTACGTACGCTTTCGAGAATCTCAGACATAGGAAGGCAAACGTATCGGTTTACAGCACTCTTGCCTCTTGAAGGACCAGCCGCTGAGGAACAGCCGTCAAGGAAACCCCTGCACTACTGTAGAAATAGTAAAGTAAGTCTAAAAGAGATCTTGCTATTTACCTGGTGGCGCGTTTCGGAGCCCGCTCGAGGTTTGGTTCGAGGTTTATCCCCGTGGTGGCCGTGGACCAGCTCGACCGAAAACACGGCGTGTGGTGGGTATATCGGATATCGGATATCGATATCGGAATCGAGGTCCAATACGATACCGATAAACGAAAAACGAAATAGTCGATACAATTTCGATGTTTGATACACGGAAGCTTTCGTTCAGCGCCAGCTGAAAAACACCGGAATATCAGGGCATGGAGGGCACAACACGTTCGGTATGTACGATATACCGCAGGTTTGTAGATCGAATCTTGCCATACGATATCCAGGACTCGATAGTGTGGAAGCGATGGGAGGGGAGGTGGAAGCGCGGGTGGGGCCGCAGCTGCATCGTTCTTAACCCCTTTAGAACCCCAGTCCCGTTTTGGGGACAAACTACTTGAAATTTGAGTGATTTGTCCCCACATATGGGGCTGCGGTTCTAAAAGGGTTAATACGAGTACAAAGACTGCTGTAAACTGTACCAGGTAAACACGAGAGAAAACACCTCTGCTGGAAAATCGAGAATTTCGTCGACACCCATCTTGGCAAGCGGCGTCGGGTCTCTTTTTTTGTTTTGGTTGTGGGAAATAGCGAGACGTCGATAATGGTCATGCGTCCGCCGACTTGAATCCCTTCAGAGCTGCACCCGAATCTCGTGCACAAACCGCTTGAAAATAGTGTCGGATGCTTCTCGCAGTATTACGGGGGACCATATTGAGTAGGACCTACGCTAGACACAAAAAACTACCAGGTATATATTTCGATTTTTCTACCAACAATATTCGGTCCTATTCACTATGGTCCCCCGTAATAGTAAAAACGTACAATAAGGCGCTTCGTGTCGCACCCCTCGTCACCTTTCCTCGAGCACAACTCGCGACTGCTTGTAGCGTTTCGCTCGCTCAGCGCAGTTTCGCGCGGCGAGATCGTTGTCGCTTCATACCACGAGAACTTTCCTTCCGCACTAAAATATGGAGAATGGTGCAGGGTCGCTGTGTTGTTTTTTGTCTAGCTATGTTAGGCCAACAAACGTCCACGCCTTGGTTTATCTGGGACGTTTTTCATTCGTCAGAGAACCGCTTGTCAGCACCGCAGGCTCTTGCCCAGTGCCTTCTCTCAGGCTTGGGCAACGACAATGCCGCCCATGTTGGCCACAAACGGCGAAACAGGAAGGGGATAAGATGTGCAAGATATGACTACGTACTACAGTATGTAATATATGGACAAACGTAAGGAGTTCGCAAATATTGGAGATGTCTCTATGATGCGTGGTCAATTGACAGATGACTTCGTCAGGCTAGTAACAAATTAGTACTCCCCCGCCCGTCCCCCCCCACCCCTCCTTCCTGCCTGTCTCGCACAGGACTGGGTAAGCGCTACCGAGGCGCTTGTAGAAATGGGGGAGGCGGGGCTTGCACCCAGCGCGGGGTCGGCACGGAAGTGGAGGTTGGCCACGGCGGCGATCGAGGAAATAGACATTGACGTTGACGAAGACTCGTATAGCATGCTCCGAGAGGAGGCGGGGGCCGCGCTCGGGGACGGGGAGGAGAGCGACGGTGGCGGCGGCGGTAGCCGATGGATAGACGGGGGAGAGAGAAGAGGCGTTTTTGAAGAAGGGGGGGGGGGGGAGGAGCAGCAGCGATAACGTGGCTGCAGATGTCGATGGGGGCGCGGGCCGGGGGGGGGGAGGGAGCTGTGAAGAGCCTTTTCTGATATTTTGGTACATACACTTACGGCCTGCTTGGGCGGGCAGAGTTGTTTGGCGTCGGATTTGACGTTCGGTAGAGGGTGGCGTGCGAAGGGAAAGTAGTACCCTGCGCGTTGTGCTCGCGGCACGATTTACCTTGTCTGACGCGTAAAGAAATACAATGTGCGGTGGCAGTGACTGCTCGTCAAATCTTGAAAGTACTAGGAGACTACGAGTAAGTGACTAGCAGTCACTGCCACCAGCCCTTGGTCAAATCTTGAAGTACTAGGGTTGCTCAATTATTACCAGCCCTCGCATTTTCCGGTGCTCGTCCTACACGGCAAGCCAATCCTACACGGGGTTATACACAGGGGAGGGTTACAAGCTCCTCCCGTTTTTTGTCGTTGTTATCAAGCCACAATTGCATGCATCCACCCCTCGACGATACTGAATGAAACACACCACTCTCTGGACGGAATTATAGGGACCGTTTTTACATCTACATGAATACCAAGCGGTGCTTATTTTTACTCTCGGAGTGGTACACAAACACTGGGCAACAACCCGCTGAACGCCATAAACGCAGCAGCAGGATCCGGCAATATCGGCCTTCAACACGCACTGCTGTTGCTGGTTGCACATTCATGTACGTGTACGAAGCAGAACGAAGCAGAACGAAGCAGAGGCCTTGAGCTTGTACTTTCACTCAATCGCCGTGCCCACCAGGTAATTTTGGAAGGGTGGGCCGTTTCTTGGACCGATTTCATTCCTCTTTCACGCCTTCCCAACCTGTTCGTGTTTTGGGGATTGAAGACTCTTCGTTTTTTAATCGAAATCTTGAGTTGTGAGGATAGCCACGTCATGTGCCCACGTAATCGTAGATACACGTACGTACGTGCTCGTAGGCTGTCAACAAACAGTGGAGTGAGAAGCCCAAGTCGTGGTGAGTCTCGACCCCCCTGTGAGTTTTGAGTGCGTTCGTACTTCGTTCATAAACTGGGGAAAAATCCGACCTTCGGCCGATTTCACACAAAAAAACACAATTTATTCATATTTGTTTCAGATTGAAACAAACGAATCCCAGTCGCGGCGAGTAAACTACCTGACTGAATATATTTTTGGTTCTACACGCAGATCTCATCGCGATATCATTGGGCAGACACTACTGTAATCAAGTTTTGCGCGTACACGTAGCCCCTAGGCACATTTTGGGAAGACCCTTCTTGCACTATTAATACCTAGAATCGGAATTGAGGATTATGAGTGGAATAATTTTTGCAGATTCTCGTATTTAATACTTCGAAGTTCGTTGATGTTTTTTTTTTTTAAACTCGAAAATGCACGTCAGCTGTGAGTTCAACCGATCGGTCGATACTCAAGTTTGCAACATGCGTGATCACCGTTCGCTCGCGCGTTTTCCAAGTTTTTCCCGCCGTGATCAACTTCCGGCCGGTGGTCCCCCTGCATGCTATCAAGGTCGATCATTTTAAAAGTCTCGTGCGCAGAATGAAATAGGGCCGAGTACGCCCGGCTGACGCTGGTAATATCTCGTGATAATACGTGTAGGGGCACCGCTTAATCCTTGTGGAATGTATGAACAGCCTGAAGCCTGGAGAATTCACAGAACGCACACGAACAACGACACATACATGCATAATCAATCACGGTCACGCACAACACGACAACGCAGCGCCCGTCATCACAGCCAGCACAACTCGTAAGCGTGACTGACTGCAGCAACAATCTTAGTGGCGGTAGTATAATAAGAATAGAGTGCAACGCCGCGAACCATTGCAACCCCGTCGCAGCGGACTCTTTCTTTCTCTTTTCTTCTCCGCATGTCTGTATTTTGAAAGCCTTTTAACACGCTTATTACCCAGCCGGACGAAAGCATTTATTTATTCCTTCATCATGCACGTTCATGAACTAATCTCTCTTTTCCTGTGCATCTCCATAGTTATGTTTGTAAAAACGAGAAACAGCTGTTAGATCGAGGATTTCGTCCAAAATCATTTATGCTTGTTTGCAAGCTGTGTGTGATTCTTCGATCGCCCGTACTACGTACCAGTACGGGTTTTATATGGCAGCGCACACACCAAAAGCCACACCATCACACCATAAAAAAAAACATTTTCTTAGTTTCTTAATTTCGTTTCTTTCTCAAGTTCGTCGACGTTCTTGCCGTCTGCGCATCACAGTAGTAGTACTGCTGCTTTAAGTCTCACCCCTAAAACGAAAAACCTTCAACACGATCAACCGCGGCTCCTGGGCACACTTCAGTCTGCCCCCTTCCGCCCAAGCCAATGCCGACATCGCAACCCACGCACCAACCACAAGACGACACGCCGTCGCCTGCAACGCGCAGCAACAGCAGCAAGAGTCAGACGGCAACTTCGTATTCCTCGGCCCTTTTGTCAACATACGTAGCGGCAAAAAGCGTCCCTCTCTCTCGACACGAAACGCCTCTCTCCTCAAGTACCGCCTCTGTCGACAAGAAACGCCTCGCTCGATGAGCAACCGCTTTCGGCCAGAAACGCCTCCTTCGGCACAAAAACGTCACTCTCGACAACAAACGCCACCAAGGGTCCCTTCGTTCCTCCCTCTGCTCGACGCAACCTGGGCGGAAAAGTCCATCCCAAGTGGCTTTCGCGCCACGCACACACTCATACTTCGCCGAGCCAGCCCCCCCATGCTATACCTCCAAATCTATACCCTCCTCTATGCACCATTCGACATTTTCATACAAGATCGAAACTAACTCCAAGAAGCGCCGTAAAGCCCAATGCCACCTTCACCATCATACTTCAGAATAGGTCGCACCTGGTATGATAACACAGTCGCAATGGAACTCTACGCATATATATGCACACCATTATCTAGTCTTAACTTTTTCACGACATCTACTCATGTAGCCTGGACGGAAGCGTCCCTATGCAGATTGTAATACATTTTTTTTTTAGTGCCGGTCTGCTCGCTTGTTTTTATAGCTCGCTCGCGGCCTTCTGCTAGTACTGTAACACCACCGTAGCTTCCCTTCCGCCGACCAGCGGCATCACACCCGCCTAAGACCTAAATCCAACAAAGGACGATAAATGAAACGACCAACAGCGCCCGTCCACAGCCACACCATTTTTTAGCGTGATCCATCGTCAACCAACCTTCGACGTCACAAAACAGCGCTCGCCAACAAGTCGCTGCCCTCGTCCGTAACAACGATTACTGCTGTAGATGGCGGCAAAAGGAAAGAGGGGAAATGATCTTTTTCCCCATTCCTGTCGCCCGCCTCGCAAACTAATGTTTTTTTTCCGAGCTAATTATCTCGTCTTCGCGATAGAAAGGGTGTCTGTCGCCAGGTATGTATCTAGGGTTAGCGACAGACGTGTGATGGCTACATTAGTAGCACCCCCTCCATGTCTCGATATATAACCCGATCCATTAATGCCTTCTCCCCCTCCTACAACTCTCGATCAACAAATCACTCCTCACCGACGCAACAGCCAACACTTTCCTCCCACCACCACAGTCAACAACTACTGCATTCGCCTACACAAATAAACGTAGTGCAGCCAAGCCGTGGCTCTACCGCCTCCCCCCCCCCCCCCCCCCCTCCCGACCCGACGTCGACAAGGCAGTTGGAAGCCGGCCCAATCTAAACAAAATAAATACAAATCGACGCGCCGACCGACGGCTGCCGACCCTCCTGGGTTCACTTTCCATCAGCGGCTTCGAACCAACACCACACCGGCAGGCAAAACGCCTCCACGGTCACCGCCTGCACCCTCTCAACGAGCACGCAAACGCGCCACGACACGGCTTTTCGCGTTTAATTCCTGGCCGGCCTTAACCCCTTCCGAAACAGCACCCACGATTTCGGGGACAAACAACATGCAAACAGTATAGCAAGAGCTTCGCTGCGGCAAAAAGGGTTGGAAAAAACTGTTGCAGTTATTGGCGAAGGAGGCGGCTAGAAGCCCCGCCTCCGTGACGGCCGCTGGCCTCAAAAGGGTCGATGTTCGAGAACCCCACGAGGTCGTAGTTGCTGCCGTTCATGCCCGCCGGGCCGCCGCTGCGACGAATAGTTGAGGCAGACACCGTGTTTTGTCCGTCGTAAGCATTAAGGTAGCGCTTACCGAGGGGCGAGGTCACCAGGGCACAGCCGACAAAGCTCAGCGCCGAATCATAGGCGTCCGCCGCGCCTCCCATGAGCGACGACAGCAGCCCGTTGCCGCGGGTGGCAGACATGATAAGCTCGGGGTCCTCCAAGGTTCCCGCCGCCACAGCCGCCGCCACCGCCGCCTCAACCTCAAGCGGGTCCATCATTTCCAACTGCATGTCGCGCGCGCCGGGGGCACCATCAGCGGTGTTGGCGCCCTCGACGCTCGCGGCCCCCTCCCCCCTTGAGGCGCCGAAAATTCCGCGGCGGAGATGGAAGCCGCGACTCCGGAAGCCGAGCAGCATCTGGGTGTTACCGGGACTACTTCTCAGGTGGCGGTGTCCGCAGCCGCCGCGACGGGCATGGGCGGGGAGGCGGGACACAGCACTCCGCGTTGACCCCGCCTGCGCCAGGGAAACCCAGCGAAGCTTCTGCAAGTCGTTGGCCCTGGCTGAGTGCACGTCCATCGCAGCGCGCGCCCTCAGCGAGGGCACGAACGCGAGGCCTGGGAGGGGAGGGTCCACCGCGGCCGCGGCCGAAGCCTTCGCCTGCTTCGCGCTTGACATGCCGCGGCGCAGCCAAGCCTTGACGGTGCTGTGGAAGCGCTCTTCCAGGGACGGGGCAGAGTTCGGGGTCCAGTTGTCGGCGTTACCGTTGAGCACCTCCTCCGGAACACCAGTTTTCATGGTGAAGTCGGCGGGATCGCGGGGGGTGTAATGGCGCCTGTGGTCTTCCTGCAAGGCCGGCGGCGGGACAAGGGTAGGTCGGGGAGGGGAGTGGGGGAGCGGCGCGGGAGGTTGAGACGGCGTCCAGCGAGAATTAACCCCTTTAGAACCGCAGTCCCGTTTTGGGGACAAACTACTTGAAGTTTGAGTGGTTTGTCCCCAAAACGGGACTGCGGTTCTAAAAGGGTGAACCCCTCTTTTAGCGCTGCACCTACATTTTGGGACAAACCACTTGAACTTAGAGGGATGAAAGACTGTACGAGCAGGAGAAGAGTCCGGGGTTAGACCAAGCGCATCAAGAATTTCAACATACTCAGCTGTGCGCTCGCACTAACTGTCCGCATGTTGTTCAAAGAGAGGGCACACGATGCGAACATCGCAAATACCAGGAACTACAGCGTGCACCACGTACAACAAGCACGGGGTTGGTTGTAGCTCTACAAGATGGCGGGTGGGGCGGTCCAGGCACAGACACACAAGGGCGCCACCAAAGCCATATGCCCAACTTCCCTTTTAGAACTCCAGTCCCGGTTTGGGGACACATAACTCAAATTCCAAGTCATTTTGTCCCCAATTGTCCCGAGACTGCGGTCCTAAAAGGGTTAAAAAGCGAGATATCTTATGAGCACGCTCCACTGAAAAAGCTCCGTAAAATCAACCACCGTCGAAGTAGATATAGCAATACTTCGAGGTATGTGCCTCGGTAAGAATCTGGTATGAGTACTCGTACTCGTATATGGTGGCACCGCGATGACGGAGGTATGACGAGCTGTGACACAACACAACACTTGCGTGCCATGAACTACACGAAACCAGTGATCACTATCTGGACTTCAACCAACTGGCCTCACAGAAAAAAAGCAAAACGCGGAAAAATGTCAAAATCAAACTTGAAACTTGTACGAGTACCGCTTGAAGGGGTAAAAAATAGTACTGAAAAAACAAAAAATAACAGGTCAACAACAACTGCAGCTTCCGAGAGGAGGCGACATGCTTTTGTTATAAAATGATGAAATACGTCAGCTGTGAGTTCGACTGATTACATAAAAGTTGATACTCAACTTTGCAAGCTGCGTAATATGTCTCGTCTTTGTAGTACCGGCAGACGGCAATCCAGGGGGGGCTGTTTTCAATTTTCGGCAGGAGAGACCGACCGCCCACTGCGAAAGCAAACACGCACGCAGGCAAGCTTGACTCACCAGCTGCCCCTCCGTGGTGACCAGGTCGCGATTCGGGTACCGGTTGAGCAGGTAGGCCTGGCCGTCGCACGTGGCCAGGGTTCCCGGGTGGCACACGAAAAACAGGAAAATTAGCCTGCCCAGCACATAGTGCGCGAAAACCCGCAACCGCTTGCCGTTCTGCATTGCATTGACCATGAAAAAAATGGTCAATATCGCAGTCAGGGGTGGCAACAGGCAGAAGGAGCAATGGCGGGGGGGAGGCAGAGCGGTGGGGAGGGGGGTGGGGGAAAGGGGAGGGGAGGTGGGCGGGTAGTGTCAAAATACAGACAAAGGCTGTTCAGCTGTCAAGCATTGATCTCGGAATTATCAAGCTGCGATACCTCGAAAGTCTACTGCTGTACGCAGCTGGCTGAAAGGCGACGTGTCGACGTGGCATTGGTCATCACATCAAAAGCTTTTCGCCGGATCGAAATTTCTTTCTAAAAAAAATTGACGTCGGATTTTTCGAAGGGAATAATTTATTTGTTTCGTTTTCCCAGAGTGTTGCAAGTTTGAAGTTTTCGTCTCGCTGCTGCTGTCTGCTTCTGGTGTTGCTTCGCTGTTGTTTCAAATTGCTGGGTTGCGGCTGTGTTGCCGGCTCGGACCCCAGCACGGCGCTACACCCGGGGAGAGCATCACCGTTAACGAAACAATGTCACGGGGGGGGGGACAGAGCCAGGAGGTAGTACGCTGCGCCTCAAGTCCTACAACAGCGCCCCAAAATCCAGCAAAGAAAACAGACACCAGTTCCGTTGTTTTGGTGTTACGGATGTCAGTTCTTCGCATTTCGTGATGCATTCCGTTCGAATCGCCGTCCTCGCGTGTGCTCTGCGCTCCCCAGGGCGACAGCAGCCGTATGAATCTGGTACCTAGAGTACGCAGGTCCAAAACGCCTGTGGCAAAGCCGTCGGCGACACCGCGGGTGTTGCCCATGCGAAGCTAGGGGGGGGGCTACGTCGCGTTTCGATCCGCAACCGATGGGCAGTGGGTGGGCAAGAATGCAAGAATCGGGAACCGTCACGATGAAAAGTACAAAAAATAGATGTCGGTTATTAGGAGACAGGAGACAGGAGACATACGTACGCGCGAAGTCCGCGGGCCAGACAGCCCGGGCCGAATCCTTGGAGACATTGCATAGCTGCAAGGGGGGTTGCGGAGTGCCGACCAAGACGGACGTTGAGGCCTGCTGTGCGGATCAGGCTATCGTGGCGGGGGTATCGATTCTTTGAGACCGCAACCATGTCCATGATTTGGTGGAGAGCACCACGCGAGAAATGTTCTCGCGTGCGGCTCGCCAACCCACAACTCACGCTTTTGGTGGTGCGTGCGCGACAACAACCCAGACGCGGGAAATGAGCTGCCGACGGAATTGCATAGTCTTACATCGCCCATCGCCCCGCCCGCGAACTCTCCCCGCCCCACCCCCGTGCCGTGCCTAGCCTGCCCCGGCCGTGCCTAGCCTACCCCGACAGTTTTGGGACTAACCTTGGTCACTGCTCCCGCCATTCAACTCTCTCGGTCAGCTGTCGTTGGTTGTTCTTCTTGGGTCCTCCTTTCCAGTGCGTGCCTGCCTGTCTATAGCCGCCAAGGCCACCGACAAATATAAGCAGCGACGAGAACGCTGGGCTTCTGGGATCACACTTGCGTTGCGATAACCGTGTGCACAAAACGCAGGCTCTGAGTTGTTGTGGGGATCGGTGCAGGCGGTTTGATAGTTTGCTCCGCCCCCGGAAGAAAGTGATTCCCAAAATATTTCGGGAGGATGGTAAAAGAAGGCGCGAGCGGTGAGCGGGCTGTGGTGGGCTCGAGCGAGAATATACTAAAAAAAATCAACATTGAAGACCCCGGGGGGAAGAATTCTGACCCCTCTTCCCGTATTGATAAATACATATTTAGCCCGTAGAAACCCGATATTCGATCTTGTCTTCAAAACCCATTATCAACCAACTTGAAGATTTTGCTATTAAACCACTTTAGAACCGCAATCCCGTTTTGGGGACAAACTACTTGAAATTTGAATGGTTTGTCCCCAAAACGGGACTGCGGTTCTAAAAAAAGTGATCTCTTCTCTCTCCCCTCTCCGAAAAGATCTGAGCTTCTTCTTCTTTTTGAAGCTTGTCTACACAGACCCTACCTGGAACCTGCAGACTGCCTCGTCGTGGCTATGTCACCCGACAAACTTTTAAAGGTGCCGATAGCGAGTGCGTTACGGGAGTCCTTTCAGGCACGAAGGTACGTACGATACCTTCTAGCCCGCCACCTGCCGCTGTGGCTGAATTACTTGTCAATCAAGACAATAATAAGTCGTCAACGTCAACGATGCGATTGGCCGCCTCTGTATGTCTCTGCTCTATGAGGAAGCCTATCACAATCACAATCACAACGATATTATCAGCGTATTGCAGATTTTTTGCTTGCTGCTGTTGATATATATATGTAGTATGGTGGTGGTGGTTCGTGAAATCAAACTGCGCTGTTGTACCGGTATATGTACTCAACAACTAAACTCGACACCGTAATCTATCGTTCTTCTTTATAGACTCGCTACGAGTGTTCATACCTATACTACCAGGTATACCAGGTACCTGGTACGATATCTTCTTGCAGAGTATCTTAATATTAATAGTACCACCCTGGTATCTTGTACAGGGTGTATCACACCATAAGAATATCCAGTACGGTGGTATCATCATGCTGTACATCTATATTGTTAATAATACTACTATTTACTATATAATACCTACCCTGTACTACTGTTCTGTTGTTGTTGTGTGAATGTTGTTGTACCACCTGGTCCAGGTATTATACGAGTATTATACCACCAGGTATATACCAGGTACCTGGTATGATACATATAATATGACGAGGAGAGTAAAACATTTTTCTTCGCCCAATGCAATGTGCCAACGTCAACATATTATTTTTAGCGTACATCTACTGGTATATAAATACGTGGTCAACACCAACCATTGAAGTGAACAGATCAATTTACCAGCCTCCCGTAAGACTCAATTAAGCTCAAGATCTGTAACAACGCAGTATTAACAACAGCAACGACGCGTTCAATGTTGTTGTTGTTGTTGTTGTCTTCACATTAAATCGTCCTTTCTACCGAGCTTCATCAGTACACCCAATCTCCGTCCTGATTCCCTATCCTAGAGAGATACTGATTCTGCGGTCACAGACTGTGAGACACAGAGGAAGACCAAAAATAAAAACTAAATCGCAAAATTCAAGTGTCAAGCAAGGAAGTGAAAAGTGTCAGCGTACCGCGTACGAGAACACAACAGCACGGGCAAGACCGGAAAAATAAGAGCAGAAGACAGGGATGTTGGTTGTAGTAGTCTTCATGAGCGTCACATCAGTTCTGATTTGTCGTAGGATACTGCCGCGCTTTTGTTCTGGAGAGTTCTTCACTTTCTGTTAGTCGTGTATTAGAACACAACACTACACATTGTCGGATGGCAAACATAATAATAATGAAACAAAAAAAAAAAAATTCTGAAACGAAAAAAAGAAGAAAGAGAAAAAGAAAAAACAGGATGCAAACGACGTAAGGAAAAAGGCTGCTAGACGGACAGCATATATATGTGCTCAGGAAGGGCAGGTATCTGCTGCACGGACACGAAAGAGAGGGAGATACAGGCAAAAGTCTGTAAAGAGCTATTAATAGTCGAACCGATACCTAGCCACCCGATTTATCATTTCGTTTCTGCATTCTCGTCGACAGCTGTATCAGAACAGCTGCCCCTCCCCCCGCCTCCCCCCCTCCCCTTGTCGCCGTTCTTGGCGTCCTCTGCTGCGTGGCGCAGCCGGCTCTTCTGTGCTTCGTCCCTGTGCCACCTCGCCATGAAGCAGTCCGCCGCTTCGACGACCCCCCGGTACCACTTCCCGCTCTTCTTAGCCGCCCTCAATGTGCATATATATATACGTTTTGACCGGGTATAAAAGATGCTGTGTGTGTAGTCCCCTTCCCTCCCATGTCTCCGTGTGTGAGAGTGTGTATATGGTGAGCCGTGTGGTCTGTCCCCCCCCCCCCCCCCCATTGTCGCATGCAAACGTGAGACTTGTGCGCAGGCAGCTTCGTTGGCCACCGACCGGCCTTTGAAACGACGCCGGTTGCAACGGTTGTTAACCAAATAAATAAATACGTATACCCATTATCAGCCTGACCCGATCCGTTTTTGGTCGGCGGATCTTTCCCGCCTATCTGTGACCGTCTTTCCGCGCGGTTTCTTCCCCGGGGCATGCCCCCTTCACGCCTGAAACGCCCGGCGTCAGAGGAGACCCACCCGCTCAGCACCGTAGCGCTCGCGCGAAGCCTTAATGTTGAGATCTATCTACGAAGGAATCTCCGAAAATCCCTGTCCTGTCAGTATTTTGGTCCATGATAATAAGGTCTCTCGACAGAGTGTTTTTTTTTTTTTTTTTTCTCATCCCATTCATTATCTTCGCACATCTTCTAGCTTCTCTCTCTCTCCTTCCAACTCGTAACTCAGATCCGGGGTCACATAGCAGGCTCTTTTCTCCCCCCTTCCCGCTACGGTACGTGCCTTCATTTTTATCGCGAGAAGATTTCAGCCTTTTCTTCTCTCGTCGACTCGCATCGAATTGTGCCTACCCACGCTGCAAGGCGCTCTCAACAGTTAGTTGAATCCTTTTATATTTCGATTTTTGCAAATAAAGTCAAAGTCCGACCCACCTGGGGCTCGAACCTAGGACTCAAACAAGTAGAATTTGAGGTTAACCACTTGAACCACCGGGGCGACCGGGTCTTGCATGCATTCGGATGGTTCTTTCCGGCACGTCCTCTCCGACCCCCGCCCCGTGGAGAGAGTCAGCTGTCAGCTACCCGGCCGGCGTCGCCAATGTGGGGGGCTGCGCGGGCAGTTGTATCTGGGACATCGATGGAACGCCCCAATAGATATATGCTACCCAGGCTTAGTTGAGAAGTAAGTGCCATCCAAAACAGAATAATATGCCGGGGTATATGAGAGAAATACCGCATGTCACCTACAGCCATCAGCACTGATGACGGCCAGCAGCACTTACTTATTATGGCATATACGGTATCGGACAGCGGCAGCTGCACTGCAGTGGAGCTGTACTGCGTGGCTGGGGAGATGTACAGCTACAACAACAACAGTAGTACTGCTACAGCACCAGGTGCTGTGACGGCACCTTTCTACGAAGCTGCGCTGTCGGTCATCGCGTGCTCCCCGAATCCGGAGTTAGGAGTTGGCACTCCGCCGAATTTTGGTGAATCGCCAAGTAATCGTTAGCATTCTGCCCCCTTTTCCAACGTTCATGGAGTGTGGAGCGCACGCTCTCAATCTCTTGGCATCGAGTCTCAGCCTCCTTCTCCTCATCATACCCGTCATACACACAAAAACCTCTATAATATTCTGTTTTTTTTACTGTGATCATATTTGGTCCTGATAACCATGTTCCCCCGTAATAGTAGCAAGAGAGTGGTACCACGCTGCGCGCGTCTCGTGCATCTCCCTGCTCGTGAGTAAGTTGTGCACACATACA
Source organism: Nereocystis luetkeana (assembly GCA_031213475.1). NCBI lineage: Eukaryota > Phaeophyceae > Laminariales > Laminariaceae > Nereocystis > Nereocystis luetkeana. Next base: position 883,878 of record JARUPZ010000002.1, on the reverse strand, counting down.
TCCGCCAATTAGTGTTTTAGTCTTATTATGAGTAATGCGGGTTCTTCGTGTCGCTGCCGGTCGCCACTTTTCCCCTCTCATAAGTCCCAATCATGAATAATATACCCCCTCACGTTATGCGTACGTATTGACCCTTTTGGGACACCGATTTAGCGACCTTCCAAGCAATAGTATTTTTGGTCTGTTATCAGTTATCTTATGTTTACGAGAAACGTGAGCGCCGAGCAGTAGTAGGGGTAAGATCATGTCGAGTTGGTGAGAGTAGCGAGAGATACCAGTCGGCACCGGCACATACGGCACCGCAGCAGGCGGGGTTTGGCTCATCCTGGGCGTCTGCGTTCTGGCTATATCGGTGGAGTTTCCTTGTGACCGCGGACAGACTGACAGACAGACAGACAAACAGACAGACAGACAGACAGACAGACAAACAAACAGACACACGAACCGACGGACAGACAAGTCTACACTTACTTTCCAAAATAGAGACCTAGTTTTACCAACAACTGAGAATTAATCCCCCACAATGACGCAGTAGCCAGTGTTGTTGTAATCGTCGCTTTATATCGGCAATTTCCGCCTCTGAAGTCGCAAAGAAGGCGAACAACAGTACTCGGTACAAGTACACAGCAGAATAGCAAGTACGTAAATACACGTGGTACAATCAACCAACAACAGGCACCTGGTACCTTATCGTCATACAAACTGGTGTATAGTAGTGATAACCTAGTCTTCTTATTCTCGTCGTCTTCCTTCTCTCACAGAGGTCTTAACCACTCCATGCTGTGCACCCCCTGACGCAGGCAATTGCCGAGCCAAAAGCATCAGTCAGTGTGGCGCTACAAGAAAGACAACAAAACGAAAGTTTCCCAGGCTCCTCAATTATTACTCACCTTAAACCCTATTTTGAGACACATCGAATCCCATGGACCAGGGACGCCATAAACAAGTGACATAATATTAGTAAGGAACTCGCGCAAGGAAGGATAGTTAAAACTACTGCTGTCGTAAACCTGTATGACTTTGTTGGTGGGGTCCTGATTGATCGAACAAAAATCTCGCCGTTCTCGTTTGTTTTTATTTCGTATCCGTGACCGCGGCGGTGACGCTTCACTCTGCAGGCAACTCGGACGGGCCACCGGGGTCCCAATTTTCGGCTCCGCCAAAGTGAGAAATTCGCAATTGCTCGAAAAAATGGCACCACACTCTGGCCGGCCGGGACGGCTGTATAATCCTCGGTAGGGGTTTGATATGAATATCAGACGGGGAAGGAGGGAGGAAACCGCGGAGCACTGCTGGTGCCAATGACGTGGGGGTGAAACGTAGAGGAGTTGGGTAAACGAGGGATTGGAAAGGGAGGAAGGTGCAAGTAGGGAAAACGGGATGCCTGTTGGTTCAGAGCGATAGAAGAGGGACGTAAAAAGTGCTACTACTGCAGTACGATAGAACGAGATATTCCATTCAAGTCGAAATGGAACACGTGCGATCATTTGCCGGCGGAGGGCAAAACTAACAATAATTATTATTACCAGGAATATATGTATGCAATCATACTATCATACGAGGACTATATTCCCGGACGGAGCGGTAAGATTGCGAAGGCATTCGACACAAGCTCTTATTTTTCCGTTGAGGGACCCCGCCCACCAGAAAACGTTGCACGCCTCGCGGGCAGCTACTCGGTTCCCACCGGATGATCTAGATATTTCAGGGAAGGTACATTCCTGATCTGTATGGTCTGTATGATCTAGCTCACTTTGCCGGGTGGGAGCCAATACAACTTGCATGATCCACGTTTATGACATGTTTCCTGGGTTGCATCTGTACTACACAACTCCTATACTGCACCTCAGAACGGCAGGTTAGGATCTAGATGATATATCTGTAGATGATCTGTCTATCCGAGGTGTGAATTGTTGGGCGCAAAATTACTAACCCCTCCACCGCACCGTAGAGGCATGGCTTAACCACAAACACTGCAGAACCAAGCACGGACAAGACGGGCGCCAGATGAAGAACAATCCGGCGAAAGAGACAAGCTCGTCAAGAACAAGTCGCCAAAGAGACAGCTCGTCGCGGAGAAAACGAGCGGACGGATGATCATTGAATCATGAGTATTATCATGGGTAGAGTCTAGCTGTACAGCTCTAGTTTAATACTAATGCCGTATGTGACAAACACCAGCCACGTGCAGTTAGTGCGCCCATGTAGAATAGAAAACAGGAATGCTAGCCGAGGCTGGACTTGTCAGTCAGCGAATAAGGGGCGTGTGTTTCACGCTATAACTTCAGATAAATCACGCTTACTCGTCGGATATTCTTTTTTCCCGACAACCTCAGCCTGCCACTGTTTCGTTTTCGAGGTACTCTAAACCTAGAACTGTACCTGGTAGCTGCACGGACCATACACGCTGCTGGAGCGAAACCCCAAGATATACCCTCAGCACATTCCAGTTATTATATACGATAATAAATGTTACCTGGTATGTTCTATCTGTAATAATCGAACAAGACATTATGTCTGTAAGTTCTCTTTCTGTGAATACGGGCAAACAAATCGTGCTGTTGCTCGAAAATCGTGGCCAATTACTTGGCCCGACGATAATGTCACATAATCGTATCGATTTTTGGTGAACAACCGGCGGCACTTGAGTTATCGGCACGCAGATACCCAGCCATCACTCGAGTCGACAACCACTGGACATGTATACCCTCCACCCCTCCGCGGTAAACACGCCTCCAATCTTGCCTCTCTGCATCGCACGCATGACCAATAAATGTGCTAACCCCCCGTTTGTTTTTCTCAAATCTCCCACCACAAAAACTTCGTCAGCCCTTTATTACTGCAATCGGGCGGAGCTTCACAGCCCTCTTCGAAATCCCCGCATCGTGACACGTGTTGACTACCTCCGTCACATCCTTGTAGCTGTCGGGTGCTTCTTCCGTGACAAGCTTGGGGCTCGCGACTCTGATGGAAATCCCTTTTTCCTTCAGCCCTCCTAGGACAGTATCGTAGTCCAGCGTTTTCCTATCGAGTGGGAGCAAGGGCAAGATGAGTTGCGCGTTATCACAGCAGTGAGCGTAAACCACAGGTGTTACAGGAGACAGTTATTATCGTATGACACCAGAACAGAAGAACATGTGTCTGTGGGCCCGTGTTCTGACCACAAACAAGGTCACGGCAAATAACTAGCTTCATGTGAAAACACCACCACCACCACCACCACCAAACAACAACAACGAACACAACCACAGTGCGAGTCTACTCGCATCCATCGCGGGAAGTGTCGACGATCGAGGAATGAGTTCCAATCACGGCACAGCCGTCAAAATTCACAACGGTCTGGAGTCGATACTGGTCAGCTTCAGGCTCGGCGGGAAAATAGAAAAGCGCAGTCCCTCGCACAGGTTCGAGCTCACGGAAGACCAAAGAATACCGGACTTTCTTCGGCAACGCCACAAGCATGTGCCGACCGAAAATCACGACAAAAAGTTAACTCTGTACGGTTCGCGCTCCTGACGTCAACCCTTTTCGTCCCGCAGTGGGTGCACATGTACCTAAATCTGACTCTGATTGCCAGTGTTTTGTGGCCTCAATGGGAATGCAGCCCTAGAGGGGTTAACCATTTACCACTGCGAAACATGCACACCGCACCTCGAACGGATAATCATCTAGATCATCGATTTCCACTTGATGATCTAACTCTTTCAAGGCAGATGGGTCTATTCCCGACCTTGTATGATCTAGATCATGTTGCCGGGTGGGAGCCATACAATCTCCACGACCTAGCACTTGTTTCCTGGGTTGGATCTGTACTATGCAGTTCCTGCACAACCTCTCACAACGGCAGGTGAAGAACTAGATCATCTACAAATCATGATCTGTCCAAGTGGTCGAAACCTGTTTAACTATAACTCCAAGTAGCTTGTCCCCAAAATATGGGTGCACTTGCTCAGGGGATATAGAACAACAGGAGCACTCAGCGCATGCCACCCCCTCCTCTCTTGTGCCCTACGCAGAATGGAACTCCCCGTAATTCTCCCCTTTCAATTCCCACCCTCCTCCGAAAATCGGCTATTCGTTCGTACCTAGCCTGATTTCTGCTTTTGGCCCGCCCAGCCCCGTGGCAGGTGCTCCCGAAGGTCTCGTCCATACCCTTCTGCGTCCCTGTCAAGACGTAGCTGCAGGTACCCATGGTTCCCCCCACGATGACGGGTTGTCCGGTGAACTGGTAGTCCACGGGGATTAGGGGGTGGTGGGGGGGGAAGGCACGGGTAGCACCCTTTCGGTGTACCAGCAGTGTTCTGTCCTTGCCGTCCACTGTGTGCCGTTCCACCTGGCCTCGGCGAGGAAAGCCCGGAAGTGAAAGGCGGCGGCGGCGAGAGAAACAACACACACACACCTCAGACAGATGGTCTACAGATAATTCCCACTGTATGATCTAGATCTTCTAGGGAAGGCAGATCCCTGACAGACCCCTGATCTGTATGTTCCAGCTCATGTGGCCGGGTGGGAGCCGTGTACTCTGCATGATCTAGGACGTGTTTCCTAGGGTTGGATATGTACTGTTAATATGCAGATCTTGCACAACCCCTCACAACGGCAGGTGAAAACCTAGATGATCTGCAGTAGATAGATAGGTCATGATCTGTATCACCTGTCCGAGTCCGAGGTGTGAAACAGTTGACACAACAGGATACGGTCAAACGATAATAATGAGAAAAAAACTGGTCACGATGCCACACTTGTGTTGCTAGCTCTCTCTATTACGGGGGACCATAGTTAACAGGACCAAATATTGTTAGTAAAAATGCTTACATGCATAGGTTTTTATGTATACCATAGGTCCTATTAACTATGGTCCCCCGTAATAGGAGCTCGCCCTGGTGAATATTACCAACTGTCGCCAACCTGTGCGCGCTGGACAAAGGCCTGCAGACAAAAAAAACGGAGATTTCCCTGTCGAACGGACGGCGCGGATCTCCGGCCTCAGCCTTTTCTATAAAAATCTCCGGCTGCGTTCAGCTCAGAAGGAAGGCATATGCCCTACAAGGCGCATGCCCTATCCCCTATCGGGTACCGCCCTGGGCAGAAATATAAGAAGCTTTGGGTATTCATATTTAAGCTTAAACGATTCTTATGTTTCAACCAAGAATGGAAAGTTCTAGGCGCCCGTGGAAGTTAGCCAGGGCTGTTCACGGGCCGGGTCGGGTCGGTCGGGCCGGGTCGGGTCGGGCCGGGTCGGGTAAGGGTGACCCGACCCGATGCGTGAGAGTTGAAAAAAACTCTTGATCCGACCCGATCCGACCCGATCCGACCCGACCCGACCCGACCCGACCCAAACCGACCCAAACCGACCCGACCCGACCCGACCCGACCCGACCCGACCCGACCCGACCCGACCCGACCCGACCCGACCCGACCCGACCCGACCCGACCGACCCGACCCGGCCCGTGATTTTGCAAAACGTTGCTGCCCATGACCCGTGAAAAAAACCCTGAAACTAGCAACTCCCTTCGCGCGTAATAGGCCGACGCGGTGGCATCAAAAAGGTTATAGTAGCACTGATTCACACGTCGTACAAATCACGATATATCTGTGAACAGTAGATCGTCCAGATACTATGCTGCCGTTATGATATGCTGAGCTGCTGTGTGGTACAGATCCAACTCGAACACATGTCCTATACCATGCAGAGTAAAAGGTTCCCACAAGGCGACTTGAGCTAGACCATACTACAGATCAGTAATATATCTGTCCCTGAAATGTCTAGATGATGAAGTGAGAATGATCTGTACATGATCTGTGCAGTGCGTGCACTGATACAGTCTGCATCCTGTGGAAAGACATGTCAACCAAAGATTGCGGAGGACGGCCTACCTAGTTTTTCCACGCCAAGGTCTGTTCATACACAATATACTACGGTACTTTTAGTTTGGGGGGTTCCTTGATGACTTTTTCGTCAAGGGGCAAGGGGCAAGATGCAAGAGTGCCGTGAACTATTGAAAGAAACTAGATATTGCGGGGGACCATAGTTAATAGGACCTATGGTATACATAAAAACCTAAATATTTAACCATTTTTACTAACAATATTTGGTCCTATTAACTATGTTCCCCCGTAATAGTACCTTCGCGATGTTGTGCGACACATCGTAGACGACGTGCATGTCCAATTCCTCGGCCGTCTTCCCGAACTGCTTGGCGAATGCCTTTCGCGTCAGGAAGGTCATCGACGCGCGGTTGACCCAGGCGTAGTTAGCCGCGGCAGCCATGGCCGCCAAATAGTCTTGCCCCTCCTGTATCAATTTCCACCAGCACCAGCAATACGACCATGATATCAGCCATACTACTATGGGGGAACAAAGTGGTAACCAGGACCAAAAAAACTTCCTAAAAATACAGTAGTATATACCTGGTAGCTTTTTGTGTGTATGACGGGTTCTCATTACTATGGTCCCGCATAGTATGGGTGGACATAGTACTGAGAACCATGTATGATGTGTAAACATAGGGAGATACATGGTTTTTGGGTCCATCGTGGGGTTCTGATTCTTATTACATATGCCCACCCGTAATAGCACCCGTAATAGCACGGTGCGGTGCGATGCAGTACAGGTGCTATGCAGTACGTTACCAGCACCAGCAGCACCAGCACCAGCATACACCAGCACCAGCAGGCGCATTAGCATCCGCAATGCCCGCATCAGCTCTATCGAGGCGAAGTTAAGTTTTGACGATATTTTCGGCGTTTTTCTATCTCAAATTTGTAAATAAAAAGCCGGCGAAATGGAAAAACTGGACATGTCAGCGGGTCCCATATTATGTGCGCCCTGGTAACTTCCCAGCATTTCCATTGGTTTCATCACATACTCGGGGCCATAGCAAAAAAACGTGGCTACAAAAAGGGCTTCGATAATCACGACCCTTAGTAGGGTATGTACGCTGGATGTACCCTGGTAAAGCGGGTAAAGCTTACCGGTATAGGTCTACTCTATGTATCAAAGTTACCCTTGAAATCCTAATCGTGAAAAAAAGCAGGCATTAATCTTGCGCCGTGACGAGCTTGTGGGACAAACGGGCGTCTTGCAGCCAAAAACGAAAAAGAGCACCGCCCCGTCCAACCCCCCCCACACCTGGCTGTCGATCTTCGCGCACGCCAGCTGTCTGTCGTTGGTACCGATTTGATCTCGCGCCATCGCCGCTTCCATCTGTACGAGGGCGTCGGTGGCGACCTGGTGCCCCAGACCTCGGCTACCGCTGTGGATCATGATGCAAACCTGAGGGCGCGTCAGCACCAGCATAAAATATGACATGGTTGACGTCCTTATGGGGACAAGAAGGGTGGCAGCACCCCGCGCCGCAGGCCGCAGGGTCGGTGCTACCACCCAGCTGGCGAGAAAGCCCCCCGAGTGTTACGAGTGCTTGTTTCATGTGCGAACTCCAACACTCGCGTTCATTCCCTCCGGCGTACCAGTACAAAAGAAGAACTGCATCGAGCACGCATACTGTTTTATGAAGTTACTGCTGTACTATTACGGGGGACCATAGTTAATAGGACCTATGGTATACATTAAAAACCTATATATTTAACCATTTTTACTAACAATATTTGGCCCTATTAACTACGGTCCCCCGTAATACAGTACTTTTGACTCCCTTGTGACTTATCCATAACGTGCATGTTGGATAGTTTCCGAGGGGTTGGTGGGCGGGTGGATTTGACGACAACCAGTATATAAAGAATATCGTGGCCCGCGAAAATCAGTGTCCCCCCTTGCAATCAACTTATTTTCTTTTCTTTACGGGTGGGGGGGGGTGTACTCATTTGTAGCTTGCCTTAGTCATTTGACCATTAACCCTTTTAGGACCCCAGTCCCGTTTTGGGGACAAACTACTCATAATTTGAGTGCTTTGTCCCCACATATGGGACTGCGGTGCTAAAAGGGTTAACCACGCATCCCTTTCGAGACGGGGCACCCTTCCCACTTCAAATAGAGACACCTCCAACACTTGGGCGCTCATTACGTCGTTTCCATACTATTAATAGGTATATTACATATTAATGTAAACTTCTTGCTAATCTTTAAATCTTATCCCCTTCCTGTTTCGCCGCCTGTGGCCACCACCATATTTTTTGAGGGGGGGTGTACCCCCCCCTTTCTGTCATGTCCCCAATTTTTAGAAACTCACAAGTGCACCGGCAAGCATACATGACTCATTTTGACGCGCTTTGGGTTTCACCTGTCCGACCCGATCAATTCCCATCTTCCTCGCCGCCTGCTGGTCGAACACTTCCTCCACCACTTGAATTTCAGCGTAGTGGTTGCCGGCGCCAAGGGTGCCCAGCTGTGGCAGGCCGCGAATTTTTGCGCGCCTGCTAACCTAGCATAGGGTTTACACAGCAAGCAGACCGATGGAGCACGGGGTGGGACGCAGGGACACGGGGCGGTGGGGGAGGGGTGTACTCAATGTCATGCATGGCCGTAATCAGCCTAGGTATTTTGCCCCCGCGCCTCTTGGCCGACAGAGCGCTGCGGCGACATCAGAGCGCTTCGATGGAGCGCGTCTAGGTCCAACACATGGGTGCTACGTAGCGTTAAGTCTACTTTGCGCTTTTGACGTGGGAGTCCTACCGGGCGGCACATATCGTGAGGTCTACTTTGCGGCCAAGTGCGGGAGGGACCAAGGAGGGGCCATACGACAACGAGGACACGCCTCAAAAAAAGAAGGGTAGGTTTTCTTCTGTATGGAGGCTTTGCCGACCGGTGGCAACGCCATCATCGTGTGTATCACATGCGCACGACTACGGCGCCAAAACCAGCCCCGGGCGCATTGCCACATCGAGGAGAAAAAACAACGCCCAAATGGGTAGAGGGTGACTCGTGCACTGAGTTAAGCTGGGGAGACCATTGAGAGGTTTTAATGGGTTCAACTCCCACACTACCTGAGTCGGGAGATAGTACTAGACTCACGTGCCTGCATCCTCGGAGTACACCACTCCTTGATGACGGTCAGAGACAGGCCCGATTAAGGTGGAAGGAACGAACTAACCGGGTTCGAACCGGTACACGGAAAGTAGAGAAAAAAGTGTGGACAGGGGTTAGGGGTTTCCTCTCGCTCTCCGGGGCGCGAAAAAAAAAGAAAGAAAAAAGGTCAAGCTTGCTTCGGACCAGCCCTTGTGGCACGGTGCGCGTCCGTTCGGACACGATCGCGCCCGCCTCCTTCCCTCCGTCTTCAGACCGTTCTTCCGGCCGGTCTTCAGACCGTTCTTCCGGCCGGTCTTCAGACCGTTCTTTCGGCCGGTCTTCAGACATTCAATTGGTGCGTACTTATTTGTTTACCTCCATCGAAACGCCTCTTTGGCTTAGCCTGTTTTGGTGACCACGGGTTAGATTTCAGGAAAATGAGCCAATCTAAGAAGAAAGCCTTCATTTCATCATCATCCGACCGGTCTCTTCTCGGGTCCTGCCTTCGTGGGGTCCGCTTGCAGCATCCTCCCATTTTCCTCGCAGTGCTCCTTATCCTCGACCCAGGAGTATCCCTCTCGAATCGACCAGTCCATGCCCATCTCCTGCGGCAACGGTCGTATACCGAAAGGAGTGCGGTACCGTGCTGAAATCGTTTGCGACCTGATTGACTTGACGATAGTATATTCTGTACGAAAATGTAAGGACCGTTTGTACTATACACTACTACCAAAACGTTCCATAAATACAGGGACAGACCGGTCTCAAGCGGCTATTCCAGGGGAACATTCGATATACCAGGTATATATACTATACCTGGGACCATATAATATATATATATATTATACCTCGTATATCTATATTAGTAACAGAACCAAATTTGGTTCATAAACATATGGAGATACGTACGTGTTTTTTGGGGGGGAGGGGGGTCCATGGTGGCTTCTGACTACTATGCCCCGCCGTGCAAGGAAGAAAGCGCGTGCAGCAGCACAAGTGTCACCATGTTGCGCGCGCGGTTTAGAGGACCTTAAGGTCCCTATTATACGGTAAGTATTCCCTTTAGGACCGCAGTCCCGTTTTGGGGACAGACTACTTAGAACTTGACTGGTTTGTCCCGAAAACGGAGCTGATTTTTTTTCCCTAAAAGGGTGAAGGCCCCTACACTAACGCACGCTAATATAGGGGTGGATCCATCATTTTCTAAGGTTAGCTTCATACGAATATTAGCATTATTACGGGGGGCCATATTAAATAGGACCTACGGTACACACAAAAGCTTATATATTTCCCTATTTTTACTAACAATATTTGGTCCTGTTGACTATGGTGTCCCATACTAGTATCAGTAAGTCACCTGAACTATTATTACGGGGGGCCATAGTTAACAGGACCAAATATTGTTAGTAAAAATGGTTAAACATACAGGTTTTTATGTATACCATAGGTCCTGTTAACTATGGTCCCCCGTAATAGTAAGTCACCTATACTATTAGCAAGCCACCTGTACTATTAGTAAGCCACCTGTATTAGTAAGCCACCTATACTATTAGCAAGCCACCTATACTATTAGTAAGCCACCTATACTATTAGTACGTCACCTGAACTATTAGTAAGCCACCTATACCATTAGTGAGCCACCTAAAACCTGACTTTTCTTTTAGGAAAAATGAAGGTGCAACCCGATGAGCAATCCCATGCATGGGCTATAGATGCCTAGATAAACGGCGAATGATAATGCTGTCAAACGCGAGTGGAACTCCAACGATAAGGCGGACCTTTTTGGGTACGGTAAGGCATGCCTTATGAAATACAACGAGAAGGCATGCCTTGTTAAACACGACGACAAGGCATGCCATATTTATTGGGTACGGGTAATACAACGATAGGGCATGCCGTATTTATTGGGTACGGGTACGATAAGGCATGCCTGAATGAATACAACGACAAGGCATGCCTCATTGGGTACGGGTACGATAAGGCATGCCTTAATGGGGAGTCCCCCAGTTGGGGATTCCCCTGTTGGGACACTATTAATAGCCCAAAACGGGTTAAAGCAGGTACCAGGTAGCATTTTACACACGACACAGATTGGTGGAATAAACAGTGTGGGGAGCTCAACCAATTTCCCACTGCAAACAATGTGCCGGGTATACTGATTTCAACTCATTTGTGATCCCCAAAACGTGAGATACGACGTTGGTGGTTCTAAACAAGTTGACCTACGAGGCCATTCGCTGGTGCATAAAAACACACGAAACTAAAAACTAAAAACTAAAAAAAAAACTCTCACCAAGGCATCGTTAAGGTCTGCCGCCGTTAGCGATATTACTCCCTTAGAACCCACGCCGACGGGGATGTGATCGTACAGGGACTGCGTCAGCTCCTCCTTCACAGGCAGAACGTCTTCGAGCGTCAGGTTCGTGCGCACCAAGCGGACCCCGCAGTTGATGTCGAACCCCACCCCGCCTGGCGCACGAATGCACGAGGAAAAAGGCAGGGAAGATGAACACGTGAACACGAGCGGGGACGGAGGTTTCACAATGAGAATGTCTTTTTTTCAAAGCGGGGGCGGGGGTTTCACAGCGGGATTGGGGGTTTCACAGTGTGAAAGGGACGTTTCACAGCGGGATTGGGGGTTTCACAGTGGGAATGGGGGTTGCACAGTGGGAGTAGGGGTTTCACAGTGGAAGTAGGGATTTCACAGCTTCCCCGGCATGCAGGGCCGGGGTCTGTCTCGTCCTGCGCCATGGTAGACACGTAGCAGAGGACTACTACTGTACGAAGCTATGGGTTTTGAAGGAGAATCGTTCAATACATCTGATATCGGTCAACGAAGCATCGATTCTGTACGATATCCGTAAACGAAAACCAAACCGATACGGTATCGGTGAATACAAACTAAAATCGGTACCTTCTCAATAACTGAAAAATCAAATCGATATGATATCGGTAAACGAAAAATCAAATCGATACGATGTCGGTACAGTAAACGAATAACCAAATCGATACGATATCGGTAAAAAAAATCAAATCGATACGATATCGGTGAACGAAAAATTAAATAGATACGATATCGGTAAATTGAAAATCAAATCGATCCGATGTCGACAACTGCAAAATCGAATCGATACGTACGATATCGGCAAACGATTAATCAAATCGATACGTGCGATATCGGCACTCGATGCATCGGAACTGTCCTTTACTATTGTTAGCAGCATAAACGAAACAGGGACGCCAGGATGTCATGGGGGTGGAGGGCAATCACATCTGATACGGTATATCGGAATTTCGATAATTAATTGTTCAATGCTTCGAACTATATCGACACTTGCGATACGATATCGAACACAGTAGCGGAGAGATTGTTTCAGCCGACCTCGATTTTGATGAGATCTATGGCAAAGGTCGTCGGAGCACCAGTACCAGTCCTCCGGACTCAGTCATTCACTCGCCAGTACCAGTCTTTACGGAGAACCCAGTTCCGAGGGAACCTGAGGGCTGGACTCGAGTCTCGCCAGTCCTAAGGGTATTCTGGGGGCCGAAATGACTGAGCCCCGTCAGCCCCAAGGTAATCTGGGGGCCGAAACGACTTTATCCTGCCTGCCCCAAGGTTACCTGGAGCTTAACCCTTTTAGGACCGCAGTCTCGTTTTGGGGACAATTGGGGAAGAATTACTTGGAATTTGAGTGGATTGTCCCCAAAACGGGACTGGAGTTCTAAAGGGGTTAGACGACTAAGTCCTCACCAGTCCCGAGGGTACCTAGGGGAGGAAATGACTGAGTCCCTCACGCCAGCCCCAAGGGTGCGAGGAGCTGAAATGACTGATACCCGGAGGACTGCTACCCTGGTGAGCTTTGGAGATCTGCTCGATGTACTAGGGGCGATAAGGTACAAACGCCAGGTTTTAGACTGTGATAGTTGTCCAGTTCAAATTGTCCCGAGAACCGTCGAGAGTATCGTTGATCACAACCGTACACAGGAAAGGTACGAGTAGTCCCAAGGCCCGTTCGTGATGATATATCTGTGTCACTACGTAATAAAACCCACGGCTCTGACTTGCTGCGCAGCATACACGTGTACGTACTGCTGTCGTTTACCCCGCTACCCCCACCATAGTCCCGTTCTCTTTGTGAAACTGTTGCCGTGGTGGGATAGTTCCGTCCGGTCGCACTAAATAATTGCGCCGCGTTTGTGAAACTCTTCGTATGTCTACGTACTCCGACTATGGATGCGACGACGATATCTATAGTTATCTTGGTGCAGTTCATCACCAAAAAATAATATGAGCGAATGGTGGTTTGTTATTAATAGTCACAGGGCTCAAAAAAAAAAAAACACCGGGACCACTTTCGAGCTGGCTTCATCCCGATTTGCTTAATTATAAACAGGTGCTACGACATCCGGACACCTTCTGCTGACGCACACTAGTTGACTGCAGTTACAAGTATCCTTGCTGCACGAATTTCTCGCGGCAGCAACACCCCTTAAAGCATGCAGTCCCGTTTCGGGGATAAATTACTTGTAAGTTGACTGGTGTGTCCCCTAAACAGGACTACTGCACTAAAAGGGGTTAAGAAGGCTTTTACTAGGGCTACAGGATAGGCCCGCCAGCAAGAAACACCCGTTAATAATGTGAGCAAACCTTATAACCTCATCGTGGCACCATCCCTGATCAACCTTGAGCCAGCTGACGTAAATCTGCCCGTTCAGGCGAAGTTTTTCAGACGCGCCCGAAAAAAAAAGAAGCTGTTTCGATGAGGGAGGGCTAAGTCGCGACAACTGTAAGGGTTTTTCCCCCGATGGTGGCATTATTTCCGGCTCAGGCTATTACGGGGGACCATAGTAAATAGGACCAAATATTGTGAGTAAAAATAGGTAAATATATAGGTTTTTGTGTATACCATAGGTCCTATTAACTATGCCCCCCCGTAATAGCAGCGGCCACCACCCCGACCGGGAACTCTAATTCCAACTCTGACCCTAACCAGAGAGTGGCCTACTTGGTTGGTGCGCCAGCTGGTCATTGTGCTTAGAAAGACTCTACCAAGTCTTTGCTATTCTCGGGCAAACCTAAGGAAGTTTGCCTGAACGGACAGATGTATGCGAATACACCTTGAGCTATTACAGCCCAGTTACTTACTACCACGGAAGGTCGTAGCAATCAGGACCCGCCATACAGACAAAAACCTATATATTCCGGTATTTTTACTGAGCATGTTTGGTCCTGACTACTACGCCCCCCCGCAATATTACGGGGGACCATAGTAAATAGGACCTACCGTGCACACAAAAACCTACATATTTCCCTATTTTTACTATTAGCACTTTAACAATATTTGGTCCTATTTACTATGGTCCCCCGTAATAGTGGGATTTAGTGAAGCGCTTGCCGCTGAGCACGAATTCATAACCCTTTTAGCACTGCAGTGTACACACACCTTTCAGCACCGCAGTGCGCATACACCTGAGTCTGACTCTGAGTCCAAGTGTTTCGTGCACAAAACGGGACTGCTTTCCTAAAGGGCCTAATCCAATTTTCTCACGTGGCACCCCCCAATGGGGGCTAATGCTCCTATTATTACGGCGAAACGTAGTAATCAGGACCAAAAATGCTCAGTATGGATACCGGAATATATAGGTGCTCGTGTCTATGACGGGTCCTGATTATTATTACGGGGGGCCGTAGTAAATAGTAAATATGACTAATTATGGATAGTGAAAAGAGGTAAGTATTCAGGTTTTTGTGCGCACGGTAGGTCCTTTTTAATATGGTCCCCCGTAATATGGTCCCCCGTAGTAGGCTATTTGGATATTATTCATTGTTTGCCCTATGCTGCTGTAGTCAACCAGGCAGCAAGGTGACCGTACCGGGGGAAACGACGGCGTCCGGGTCGTCCATGTCGAAGGCAGCCACGTTCCCAATGGCGAAACCGTAGCCAGAGTGCAAGTCGGGCAAACCGATGGAGCCCTTGCGGCACGCGACGAGGGAGATGGCAGGGACGACAACGACGAGCAAGTGTGTTGTCATCAGGAGACCGCGGTGTGACGCTTTGACTGACCGCCCTCATACACTATTAATAAAACTATTACGGGGGACCATAGTTAATAGGACCTATAGTGTACATAAACACCTGTATATTTAACCATTTTTACTAACAGTATTTGGTCCTATTAACTATGGTCCCCCGTAATAGTACTCGTATATTAAGGGGAAAACAGGCCTTGACGCGCCCAGAAAGATGCAAGGAAACCGCGTTTTGATGAGTCGACTGACCGCCCTTGTACACTAGAACTAGTATGTTAAGGCCAGAAGAGGTCTTGACGCGCTAAAAAAATGCTAGTATAGGACACCGCGGTTTGACGCCTTGACTGACGCCCCTCCTACACTAAAACTGGCATGTTAAGGCCAAAAGAGGCCTTGACGCGCCCTAAATGGTGCTAGGAGACCGCGGTTCGACCTCTTGGCTGACCGCCCTCAACACTAAAACTAGTATAGTAACGCCAAAAAAGCCTTGGCGTGCCCAAAAAATACCGATTTCCTGTGTATACTATTAATAGCATGTTTGACGACAAGGGAGTCGGAGATAGGGGCGGTAATCTGGAGGTATTTAGCCGGCGGCGCTTTGGGGCGTTCCGCTTTGCGCAAGCAGAGATTGCACGAACGCAACGCAATTCGTACACAGCAGTAGTAGTAGTAGCAGCAGCAGCAGCAGTAAAAGTAGTAGTAGTGTTACAATAGTAGTATTAACAGCAATAGTAGTAGTGTTATAATAGTAGTAGTAACAGCAATAGTAGTATTAGTAGTAGTAGTAGTAGTAGTAGTAGTAGTAGTAGTACAGTAGTAGTAGTAGTAGTAACAGCGATAGTAGTAGTAGTAGTAGTAGTAGTAGTAGTAGTAGTAGTAGTAATAGTAGTAGTAGTAGTAGTAGTAGTAGTAGTAGTACCAACAGCAGTAGTAGCACAGCACACAGCACAATAGTGCCACAAAAAAACCTTGTAAGCTGCAGTACGGTACCAGGTACACACTAAGCAGGTGGCCAAAAAGGCGCGATCGCTGCACCGCGTCTACCGCGCCATACCACAAGCCAGACGAGCCCACAAACGGGACCGTCTCCGACACAGACCGCCTCCGACACATAAAAAACTACGTCAATTTTCACATCTCACCCGAGTAAACGGAAAGGGAGACCAAAAGGAGCCGCTTGGGCTCAACCTACTGAGCAAAGACGACGAGAATCGTACCGCAAAAGCCACAAAAAAGTGACACACTAAACGTATTTCATATGTGAAACTGTGGTGAGCTCAACCCTTTTAAGGCAAATTGCAGTCTCGTTTGGGGGATAACCCACAAGAAATTCCAAGCAAGTTGCCACCAAAACGGGACTGCAGTACTTCATGTTTACCGTTCCGCCGGAGAACAAAAAAATAAATAGAAATAAGACAAACGGAAAATATCAAAAATAACCGACCTTGACGATCCCAGGCAGCGCGGCAACGTTGGCGATCTGCTTCACCGCCGGCAGGAAGCCCCCGCTTGCGTTCCCGTCGGATTGCTGCCGGAGTTCTTGGAACGTCAGACCCTCCAACCCACTGTTTGCATAAAAGTATCCCGGGACCTGGTCGGTGATGACCGTTTGCGGCGGCAGTGACCGTTGGTGGCGGTGATGACCGTCGGCGGCGGTGATGACCGTCGGCGGCGGCGATGACCGGTGGAGATGGCCGTTGGCAACGATGGTTAATGGCGGCAACGGCGGCGGCAGAAATAATCGGAGCGGCGGGGGGGGGGGGGTGTACTCACGTCATGCAGGGCCGTAGTGTACAGTGTGACCACATAGGGGGCGGGGGGATTGAGGAGGCAGGGGGGGGCGGGGGGTTACTCATGTCATGCAGGGCCGTAGTCTTAAGGCCGTAGACCCTCGCATCCCTAGGAGGGGCGGGGGCGTACTTATTTGTTACTGGTCTTGAGTTATTGACCATTGACCACGCATTCCTCTCGAGACGGAGCACGGTTTCTACTCCTAACAGAGGCACTTCCAACATCTGGGCGCTCATTCCGTTTTCTCCTCACATACACACACCGTAGTTTTATTTTTGCTAATCTATGTACTCCACGCGGTCGGGGTTTCATGTTCATATATTATATACACGCTATCAAACGCGCATGAGGCAGGAGAACTATACAGAAAACTAATCAAGTGCCTGGGAAATATCCCAGGGCCCCTAACTCCCGGAACAGCATGGCAAACAAAATATATATGAAAAGCTTGGAATCTGGTGCGTCTACCTGTCTTTTCGGTGTCTGAATCATCGTCGTTAGCGTCGAGCTACGCGCGCGCAAAGACGTGCCCCCCTACGGTAATCTAATACATGTCGCTACTATTCTTGGTCGAATAGACCGTACTATAAATTCATCTTTGACGGCCGGGCACGACTGACAGCTCTTCGTACGAACAGCCCGCGAAGAGCAAACGTCGTTTCAACTCGGAACTATTTTTTTTTCAAGTCCTCTTCTGAACTTTTCTCTCGGTTAACCCTTTTAGAACCGCAGTTCCGTTGTGGGGACAATCCAGTCAATTTATAAGTAATTTGTCCCCAAAACGGGACTGCGGTTCTAAAAGCCTCGACCTTGGTTAACCCGCCTCGACTCTCGAAGACATGTTTCGGTGTTCCCGGCTACAATATATTCCGGGTGTTTTGTTTGATCTGCGTTCGACCCGCGCGTCTCCTCGCGTCACCCCACATTTGTATTCCTACACCAGCTATCGACACATATACGTAGATCCCGAGTCACGACCTCATCCTGAAAAACATGACCTCTGCTTCCAAAGGAGCCCGGTCCCTGTCCGGCAAAGAGCGGATTTTGCGTCCTGCAAGGATCTGACTGGCCCCGCCGGTGGGCTAATCCTCTTCTGGTCAACTGATCGTCCCTTCCGCTCACGGAAGGGACGTTCTCGTGCTCGCTGGACAGAGGGGGGGGGGGGTGATGGGAGTGATTGCCTCGCCTTGCATCTGATATGCGAGACCTGACACGAATCGCACAACACACGCCCGACGAAGCCATCACTCACACCCTCCTCCCCTGTCGAGCGAGTAGGAGCGCGTCTCTTCCTTTGTGGCCCGTGAGCAAACCTTAATATCAGTTGGCCAAGCCAGGTGCTTCGTAAAAATACCGGACTTTATAGGTTTTAGTGTCTATAACGGGTCCTGATTACGATGGTCCTCCGGAATAGTAATAGTTGGTCACCCCCGAGAGCATGGCAACGCCACACAACTCACCTCGTTGTGTCTCCACTACTTTAACAAAAAACGTTTTAATCCAGTTTTTGGAAACCCAGCAGGCGTGTTCGAGTAACCGGTTTCTCGAGATATACATATTTTCCCCCCCCGGTTTTATCCGTTCAATCGGTTACCGAAATAAACCCCGGAACCCGGAAAAAACGCGGTAACCGGTTAATCGGTAGAACCGGCAGCACCGGCCAAGCTCATTACTCAAGTATACCAGTATTTTTTACTATTAATAGCGTACTGTGTTAATAGTGGCACTCGTAGGCCAATCAATGTGAGCACATCATCACATCATAATCATTCTTGAGGGGTAAGGGTACAAAACTATTACGGGGGACCCTAGTTAACAGGACCTATGGTATACATAAAAACCTATATATTTAACCATTTTTACTAACAATATTTGGTCCTATTAACTATGGCCCCCCGTAATATTAAAATATTACGAATATTAACGATACTTACTACTCACGAGCGTCTATTCAAGTTGGTCCCATGTAGTGCATCCTCGCGAGACGCGCATACCGTGCAACACGCAAGATAACACACCCCCTCGGGCGATTTCCAATTTTCAAAGATGGGTTTCTCGACAACGGTGAGGTCGTACTGAATACGACGAGCGATGCGTCTACGCACCCTTCTCGACGAAATGTTTCCAAAGCCACCGTTTTTGTTGTGTGTGCCTCTTAAGGCATACTTTCGAGGAAACCCGCTCTGAAAGTCGTCCGAGGGGGTGTATTATCTTGATTGTAGTATCCGGGACTGAATGTCTACAGTATGTATGTATGATATGTCCTGAAGTTTTGCTCCTAAAATTGTACTTCGCATAATGGACGGTCCACGTCTATTTACCTGTTGTGGCATCCTCACTCCTCACAGTATTAATAGCATTAACAGCAGTATTACGGGGGGCCATAGTTAATAGGACCTATGGTATACATAAAAACCTATATATTTAACCATTTTTACCAACAATATTTGGTCCTATTAACTATGGCCCCCCGTAATAGTAACCATCTTTAGAATGATACATTTCTTCATATCGATACGTAGGTGGAAGCACAACCGCTCGTTCCGATCTTCTCTCGATAGCTCCGCAGACCGTACAGACCACCAGCTGTCCTGCGCCCCGTACCATTCGACTCTTCCGTCACGCATCATCGCTGTCTCTTTCCTCAATTCTAACTACCCCCGAGAATCGTTGTATATGAACTGACTGACTATAGACTTTATTTGCAAAAATAAAAAAAGGATTCAATTGTTGAGAGCGCCTTGCAGCGTGGGTAGGCACAATTCGATGCGAGTCGACGAGGGAAGAAAACGCTGAAATCTTCTCGCGATAAAAATGAAGGCACGTACCGTAGCGGGAAGGGGGGAGAAGAGCCTGCTATGTGACCCCGGATCTGAGTTACGAGTTGGAAGGAGAGAGAGAAGAAGATGTGCGAAGATAATGAATGGGATGAGAAGAAAAAAAAAAAGAAAAAAAAGACATGTCCCCAACACTATAATAACAACTCTTCACTTGATTAAACAGTGTGAATGATGGGACATATAGTTGGAGATATTTCAGGCCCCTTCACAGCATACGACTACGCACGGTGGCTCGAGTTGTTCTTGATAATAGTCCAGTGCCGTTGTTATTAGTGCTGAGACATGATACGCCCGTTTATGATCGATTCCCCTGTTGGGACACTATTAATAGGTGCCGTGTGTATTGTACTGGATGGGGTGTAGTGCACAACCTGTGCACTCTTGATGCACATGGTCAGCCCGGTGGCGTTGGCTTCGCGTCAATGTGTATGGCCTGTTCGTGGGCTTTAGCACTACACGAGTATTCCCAGGTGCTCCAAGGAGTTCTAATAATCAGGAGGGTCGGGCTTTGACTTTATTTGCAAAAATAAAAAAAGGGATTCAATTGTTGAGAGCGCCTTGCAGCGTGGGTAGGCACAATTCGATGCGAGTCGACGAGGGAAGAAAAAGGCTGAAATATTTTCGCGATAAAAAATGAAGGCACGTACCGTAGCGGGAAGGGGGGAGAAGAGCCTGCTATGTGACCCCGGATCTGAGTTACGAGTTGGAAGGAGAGAGAGACGAAGATGTGCGAAGATAATGAATGGGATGAAAAAAAAAAAAAAAAAAAAAAATGAGTTGGGCGTCGGTGTGAGAGACATCAGAGGTGTACTAGCAACCCGTTCATTGAGTTCTTCGGGTGTGTGGCCTTGGGTTCGTTTACAGGAGTATTTTTTGTGGGCGATGAAGTGCGATGCGTGTGCGATGCATCCCTCGCCGCGTATAATAACCCGTGCATTCAAGATGTGGTCGGCCGGGTGGCGTTGGCTTCGTGTCTATTATGGTCTGTTCGTTTTCTTAGGCATTACACGAGTGTTTTCAGGTGCTTCAAGGAGTTGTAATGAGTTGAGCGTCGCCCAGCCGTGTTTTGTAGTGCAACCGCGATCTTCAATCACGTTCGTGAACTATCGTCTCAATACAAAACTCTGTGGTACCGTCAGAATATCATCTTGATACAAAACATTTAGAACTGCAGTCCCGTTTCGAGGACACACTACTTAGAATTCGAGTGGTTTGCCCCCAAAACGGGAATGCAGTTATAAAATGGTTGAAACGCCTCCTCCTGCGGGTTGGTGCGTTTCGCGTCTCGACTGCTGCTGTCAAGGTCTTGGATTCGCTCCGATGATGCGGGGGGCATCAGTCGTAGAAACTTGTATTCCTGCATACCACACTGTCCCGAGATATAGGGAAAATATAAATACTAATATTCAATACAAAAGTTCATTATATTCCGGGACATAGTGGTGCCTGGAATCATGGACGAGGTACTGGCCCCATGGGCTTGTGACGTATACATACATACGTGCATGCCTCAATTTTCGTGTCTACATCTCTTTACTATGAGAGGAAGAAAACATGGGGCTGTTGTGACGCTCTATGCAAAATGTGTACTATTCCATACCGGTAAGAGTATACAAGGCGCTTCGCTCCGCGGGCGGCCTATGCCGGCCGCTACGCTCGATCAGAAAGGAAAAGTACATCAAATTATGCGAAGCGGACAGAGGTCCATGATTGAATATAGTTTTATGCCTGGTATAATTATTGGTGCAAACTGGCGACTTGGTAATGCCAAGAGTCCCGCCGCCATGCTCCAGAAGAAAACACCTTGGACGCCACATACGCTTCGCGTCGCAGCCGGTTCCGCCCGCCAGGCTCGCTCAGATGCAGTACGTACGTGCGTACATACATACCGCAGGTAGGGTATTCATTTTCTTCTTGTCATATGCTTTATGTACGCTAGAGAAAGCACAGCACGGCACAGCAGCACCTCAGAAACAATGAAAATGAAACCGAAAAAATCGAAAAAACGAATCCCCGTCCCCTCTCATGTAATAATTTTCTGCCTGATTGGAACACCTTGCACCCGTCGAAAAAGAAAAAAATCGAACAGCAGAGCTTATCTCTCAGCCTCGTACGCCGCCCGCCCCTCTCGCGACCACCTCGCCACCGATTCGGTCTGGGGGAAGCTTTCCTCACTCTCTGCCATAGTGAAGCCAAGTCGCCCGCCTCGCGTTAAGCCCGGTGCTCACCGTGGCCGTCGTTCGCCAGCTCGACAATGTTGGTGCTCAGACTGCGTAGCTCTCTCTGTGAACGTCAGCTTGGTCGCAAAAATAAGGACCACTTGAATCTTATCTTGCAGTCTGAACGTCCCATAGAGACTCGTACATACTCTATCTAATTCCACAGATGGAGGACAAACAGAGCCCATCAATGCTTCCCTCGTGCCTCGAGGCACACGCGACGCCTAGCCACGAAAACGGCGACCGCGCTCCTTGCAACCGCCCCTCTACCCGCCAGCACCCGCTGACACCCGCGACGACGCCGGGCTCGCCCGCGGTGCCGTGCTCGGAGTACACGCACGCACACGACACGAAAGAAGAAAAGAGGAGGAAAAAAACGAAAGTGCCAAAAAAATGGAGAAAACAAAGAACCGCAGGTAAGGTCCGGCAAGTAATCGAAGCAGGCGTTGTCCACGTGGGAACTCTGAGAGGCCAGGGATGTACCAACCGAGCGGAAGAGAGTTCTGCCAAACCGCTGAAAAAACAAAATCGACTTTTCCTTTTTCCGAGTTTTTTTTTGTTTTTTTTTTTCCGGATAAAAAGTGTGGCACGATAAGCAGGCACGCAAAGAAACTAAAGAACGCGAAGAAAGCGAAGATTGTGTAGGCGACAAAAAATCGTGGTAGACTCGCTGAGCGCCAGGCAGGTGCTAATAATCAAGTAAAAAAAATGGATAAATGTAAGTATGTTTATATACCCCTGGTACCTGGTATATTTACCATGTACCAAATTGACTTTTCCCCGGAATAATTTACTTGTCTCGTCCGGCCGCGGGTCTTCTCTCGCACTCTAGGCTGCGTGGCACACAGGGAGCCCGCGTGTACACCACGGCGCAAATGCGAGCCCCAGCCGAGGTCCGTGGCGCGTGCTCTGGGCCTCCGAAGTCGCGAATTCTGGCAAATAACTACGGGGAGTCATTCCGGCCTGCTATTAATAGAGCACAGCAGGACAATGGAGACCCCACAAATAAAAATATTTTGGTTTGCAGCTGGCTGCCGCTGTATCATGTCTGATCACATCGTCCCTCGGGCTCTCTACAGAGGCAGCCACGGCATAGCAACAGTCCTTCATCATCAAGCTCTCCCTTCTGTGACGGCCGCGGATAGCGCATTTTTTTGTGTGTGTGCGTGTGTGGGCCGTGATTCCTGTCGACCTAGGAGGTAGGAACGAACACATCCGTAATCTCGAGAAAGGTGCAAATAACTGGATGTTGCGCAGGGACAGGATGACGATTCGTACGAACTCAGACTTCCTCCCTATTTCAAAAGCAACGCGCAGCCACGGTGCGCACTACAATAGTAGCAGCAGCAGCAGTACAACAGCAGTGTTCGTATAGTATGCGTGTGCAGAGTTCACCAGGAGACTACAGGAATACAATCTTAAAATACAGCACACGTCGTCGAGCTTCGTCCTGTCTCACAGCAGCATACAGCAGCAGTACTCGGAGGAAGTAGAGATGACCGGCGACGATGTTACTCCCCCCAATTTCAACTTGCGACACCCCGGGGATTTCGAGTCAACGACATACCGAAGGGGAGCCTTGTACTGGTATATAATAATAGTGTCTGTAAAACCTACCCGTATTGTTGCTTTTAATAGGTACGTATAAAATTATGTAAACCTGGAATTGGCGTCACCTGCGTATATACTATATTATACAAGGCGCTCCGCTTCGGGGGCGGCTGTCGCTATTCGCCGCCCGCTACGCTAGCGCAAGGAAACTAAAAAAAGCAAAGCGTGAAGCACACAGGATGATGCTCATGACGTGGCGTAATGGGCGATTCGCAAATGCCATGAAACGTCCAGTTGCGCAGGAAAAAACACGTCTGGTTTGCGGCGTGGTCAAATGGGCGAGCAGCAAGTGCCGAGAGCTACGTGAGTGGCGCAGTACAAAGCGTGCTGGGCTCCACACGCAGCATTACGCACACGTGTTCTCACGGGAGAACATAGTAATCAGGACCAAATATGCTCGGTAAAAATACCGGAATATATAGGTTTTTGTGTATATGACGGGTCCTGCTTACTACGGTCCTACGTAATGGGTACTGACTGCTGTGTACATACACAAAGTGCATGATATGATATGAAGGAAAGGAGAAAGGTTGTTTTAAATGTTCATGTTTTACTATTGAGAACGGAAAAACATTCGCGTTCGTAGTGCAGGATCACCAGCTATTATTAATAATACCTATGGGCTCTTGTGGTACTTCAAATCACAAAAATACGAGCGGAAGACGTGGTTGCGTATCTTTTTTCATCTTCATTCACGTCTAAAATACTACTCCACATGTATTGTGCGCGTAGGGTGTGCAAATATATACTACTCGCTTGGAAATAAACGCGAATTCGTACGTGCATCACCACCAACTGCTTGTACTAATAGTAGGGCTTTCCTCTCTCTAGCGCCGACGGCCACGGTCCAGCCTCCACCTCCACCATCACCTCCGCCACCGGCAGAGCCTTCACCACCTCTTCCCTCTTCCTTGGCTCTGGCTTGAAGGCTTGGGTTTCTTCGCGGGAGAGCCGCGATATATGCTTGAAGAAGACATGCTGCTGCCTCTCGGGGCTGTTGTGGTGTTGTGGCAAAACAAGTTTCCACCTCTACCCCCTGGTACCCGCAAAACAAAGAATCCGACAAACAGCAGTCAACTTCAACAGCTCACGACTCTGCATCGTAGACTTTGCATCGTAGAAATATGTGAAAGAGGTACTTCGTACTTCGCATTATAACTGGTGCCTGGTATGTACGGAAAAAGCGATCGCTGCGCTGCGCTTTTTTTTTCTTGTTCGTTTTTGCTGTTACTAATAGCTTTTCGAATTTTGTTTTACGGGCTTTAATATATTGACTTCAGTGTGGAAAGGGCTATTTCGCTCAGTTTTGACTGCTTTCTGCTTCTGACTTGAGTTCTATGGACCCATTTCTGGACTTTTGTTCTACTCTTGAAAATAAATAACTTGGAATAAGTGTGGGATATTTCTTACGTGGATATAGTGTGAGCTGAGCTGGGTGTAATTTCTTAAAAAAAACAACGGTAACAACGGAAGAAAGCAAAGCAAGGCAGGAATGTTCCGCAAGTAATCGAAGAAGAATGCCCGGAAGGTTCTCCGAAGGGTGGAGTTAGGCAGGCGTGATTTGGGTGGGAGCTTTGAGAGCGCAACAGGGTCTTTTAATCAAGTACGGGTGGCCAGGACAAATTACTTGTTGAGGTAAATGTAATAAAGTCCATAATACGATCGCACAAGACTGCTGCTGTTGTAGCTGCTGCGCCAGTGAGTAGCGTACCACCTTGTTTTCATGTTTATGAAAGTAGAAAACAACAGCTGAGAGATCGAGGATTTCGTGTTGTAGGCTACCAATGACTCGGATACCACATAAGAACACATACTGTATTGGACATAAAAAACCATTGGTGTTGAATAGTTGGAGGCGTTTGACGTTGCTATCTGGTCTTAACCGGTTGTCCGTAATCGGTGAGAACCGGCTGAGAAAAAAAAAAAGTTTTATCCGGTTTTTCCATAGAGAGTAACGGCTCCTTAATATCCGGTTTTCGTCCCCCCCCCGCCCTCTAGGTGCCCACCTCTTCTAGTCTCCACGTCTCCACATTCCAATCACAGAAAGAGGTAGCCTGCTGCGGAAACGACCCGCACAACTGGGCACCGTCAGCTGGGCTTCCAACGGCCCCACACAAGGTTGCTCATGGCTGCTGTTCAACGGATAACAGCACCACACCGCCAAAATCCGCACCGCACAGCACCATAAAACAGAAAGCGCGTATGTATAAACCGCGCAGAGGTAGAGGAAAAAAAGACAAAACAGAGCCACAGCAGCAGTCATCGCGACCATGTCGGAGTTGAAAACAAGTTACGAGTACGTACGTCGCGGGTTGGGATTTTGTCAGAAATTTAATTAAATACCAGTACGTTTTTTCCGGTTGTTTTTTACCTGATTTGAGAATACCCTCCCCTCCCTGTCTGGGACTCAAAAAGCGGGGTGTCGATTATTTTTTCGTGTACCCTTGCAAGGCACCGTATTATTTATAGGCTGAGCCTCCGCCGGCTATTGCCGGAAAGGCCGACTACGAGGAAATAAACATGTTTAAAAAGAAAACGAGCTTTTTTCCTTGAGCCGATTTTGAGGGGAGAGGGCCGATTTTTAGACTCGGGGGCCGCAGTCTGCTAAATAGCCAATTTCACTCGCCCCTTGTACGAAACGCCTGATACATATTTTCGATAAGTTTCACGATTTTTCTTCAAGTAAAATGGGAGCGGATTTCTGACGCCTGCTGGCCGATGTAGGAACCGCTCTCCTTACAACGCATACCCATTTCCGTGTGGACGAACCGATTTCAGCATATACGAGCCGAAAACGCCGATAAACTGTCTTTTTTATGCCGAAAAAACCGACGTATTTGCTTTTAAAAGCCGAAAAACGGGGAAAGACAACAACAAAACGGCGGAGGATCAGCCTTTTATGAGGTACTTGCGTATATAATGGGTCCTGATTACTATGGGCCTCCGTAATACTACTATTAATAGTATTATTTTGAAAATGTGAATGAAAACCGTACCTCACCGCACCGTCTATCCCCCACCCCAAGAAAAACGCGAACCGTACCGCCTGCCGTGTGATTTCGAAGACGAAAAAAAACGCACCGCGGTTCTACACCGTGAAAAGCCCACGAGTACGATACGAATAGCCTACTGCTGTTGTAGTGTAGTATTAATACTAATAGTTGTAAAATAAGGTTCGTACGAGAAAGGAAACACGAAATACAGCACAACGAGCAAGAGCACCACCACTACTCGTACTCGTACCAGGTATTTGTGTACGATCAAGACGAAAAAAAGCACATCACGGCGGTGGTAAACCAAATTTGAACCCACAACAGTGCCGAACAACAAGTCAAAAAGAAGTTAGAGCCGATCGTTCTTGAACTCTTGAGCGCTTCCGTCATCCCCCGTACTCTCACGGCACGTGCCTGGAAGAAACCATTGCCCTGAGTTATTCTGCCGAGCTCTTCGGCACTTCAACCTTCAACCTCCACAGCCCAGCGACGCCGCACTCCTTCACTAGACTACAGAGTCGTACTCGTATAATATTACGATCGTTGCTTGCCGTACATACCATATGATATGGTACATAACAACGCAAAAAGATGATGCAATCGCAGCCTCTGTAAATCCATTGCCAGCCTGGCTTTCAGGCTTACTTTCATGTTCGGGACGAATCCGGTGCTTATACGGAACCGCTGTCCATTTTCCCTCTTGATGAAGGCCGCCTCTTCTTCGTACGACCTCTTCATGGCCTTGGCGATCACAGATCAACAGATAGGCGGAACGAGCAAGAACAAGGTTATCGTTGGGAGGGGATTTAAAATAATTTACCCCTTATTTGTAAAGCCTGACAACGTGATGAAAACCCGATTCTTGACTTCGAACTTGCCCCAGATTGCACACCGAGGTTCTTGAAAGCGTACGCCTTGAAGTCAGATAGGCTCGAGGGACACCCCCTGGAGACGAGATTCCTGGAAGCCCTTCACGGTCTCGTTCTCGCTTCAGGTCCCCTTCGGATAGCCTTCTTCTGGCGGAAGACGTACGTAGATCAACCAGCTCCTCTGTATTCGCCTTCCGACCTTGGCAACCAAGCTCCTTTTCGGAGCCCACCTGAAAAGGGAAGCTCGTGCGGTGGAGGCGCGCATCCCGGCGGGGGCTCTTGGAAGGCCATCGCTGCATGGTCGCAAAGCTTCAGGGGAAGCGGTGGAGAAGGGATCACCGCTGCGAGTCCCCTAGCCTAGACCCATCAAGTTGCTCGAGAAGGGCAGTACTCCAGAATCAGGCGTCGCCGCTTCGTGAAGCACGTGCCTTTAGCCGTCCGAGGCTGTCCCAGGACCGACGGTAGTCCTTTGTAGCTCTCGCCCTCTACGGTCCGGCCGGCTAGCTGCTCTCGCGGCAATCGACCGGGATCTGGATCAGCGCTGGGCACGCCGCGAGCTTCAACTGGAGCTTGGTGCCTCTATTGTGGCCGGGTTTATAGAGGTTTCGACTCGCTCTTCCGAGAACAACAAGAGGGCTAGCGAACGTTCACGAGGGCTGCGCTGTTTTTGTGCAAGTTGCCGGTCCGGGCAACACTGCTGTCTCGAGGAGCATCCGTCGACCGAAGGACTATAGGTGTGTGTGCATCGCGAGGATCGCTCGTTTGGTTCGCGTGGACATCACTCTCTCTCCCTCGACTTGGCAAGAGCTCACCCTTGCGCAGCAAGCACCTCCGCGGCCGTCACGGACAGCAGGGCGTAGCAAGCGAGTCCTCGAGGGAGCGAAAACATATTTCTGGAGGCGGGACAGGTGAACATTTCCAAGAGGCACAGGCAGAGGCGACGAGCTTTCTACTTTGAATCCGGCACGTGGGCATGTCGTCTTTCGGGAGGTTCGGGAAGAGCGAGGATCATGCCGTGCGAGAGTTCACCATTTGCATCAAGGTCAGTGCCCCCGCCCCTCCCCCACTGCCCTTCCCCCCTCAGCACCGAGCCTCATCGCACGCTGTTCTCGCGTTCTGTTGCTTTTGTTGCTGCCCGCAATGGAAGTACTTATCTCACAGCCAGTCCGATTTTGCAACTCTTGTCCTATGAACCCCAGGTGGGTTCCTGGTGTAGACTTGTCTTTCACGAGCACTAATACTCGTATTGGTAGGCAGGATGAGCGATACCACGCTCTGTGTAGATACACACGCGAGACTTGACGTACCAGACATGATATAAGACGATGAATTACATTTACACGTACCTCTGGTGTATGAATACAAGGCATATGTTCCAGTCCGACATGTAGCGGGGGCAAACTATACTGGCACGCGGCATGGTTTATAGACTGCGTCCACGAGAGCGGTACGGTAGTAGCGAGCAGTACAAATATTGACGTAGAGCAGCACATCTGATTGCATTTGAACCCGGATTTATACCTACCGGTACATATTCCAAGTACAACAGACAGCAGTAGTATTAATATGAATACCTGGTAGTAGGTTTTGAATTGGATGTGGAAAAAAAAAAAAAAAAAAAAAAAGTTGGGGAACGTTGGGTACAGCAGTATGTCGCGTTGAACAATGAACGGAGTTATTATTGATACTACCAAATAGTTGTGTTCGGTTCGGCGCCTCTCACTCAATGGGATCGTTTTTCCCTTTTTCGCACCCAGGGGTCGAACAAGCGACAAACTGAGAGGGAATCGGAAGATCAGTATGTCGAAACAGGCTCTCGGAATGTACGGTGTCGCGATGTCGCTGCCTGCAGGCCGTGTTCCGTGAAGGAAGCAGATTTATTTTGTGGAAACTTGGCTTTGATCACTTGATCACTTGGTCACCCAGCCAGGCCATGCTCGCCTCTTGGCGAGGCATACATACCATACAGCAGTAGCATTACGGGGGACCATAGTTAATAGGACCAAATATTGTTAGTAACAATGGTTAAATATATAGGTTTTATCTATACCATAGGTCCTATTAACTATGGTTCCCCGTAACAGTGCATACTCTACGAAGGTGTCGGTTCTGCTGCTGTCGCGACTATGTACTCGCACTCTATTCCGAAGTCTCTATTATTAATATTATATTAATAGAGTAAAGTTGCCGTAGCTGCGGCTTGTTTTCGGCGTGTCTCCGTCGTGTGGATACCACTTTTATACGTATTCCACTGCTGCTGGTATTATACATACCCAGATGCCTCCCTGGTACTGCTCTATTGAACTTCGCTCACGCTTTTCGGTACAGTTTTACAGCAGTATTGTAGTTTGTCTTTTTGTTGTTCCTCGTTCTTATCTGCTTGTTCACCGCCGCCTCATCCTGTAATACTTTTTGATAGAATTACCAACTGTTTGTGTAATGTGATACTGTCGTTGCCTCAAGTCTCGAGCAGGCCAACAGCAGCCACACCAGACGAAAGCTATATTTTCTTATTGCGTTGCTGTACTCTCTACGTTATTTGCGACCAAAGACGCAGTAGTATACCATGGTAGTACAATCCAGGTACAGTAGCAGTAGTAGTAATGGCCTGCGCGACCCGTAGCCGGTATTACTGCTGTAAACCACTCTCGCTGTGGTTCAATAGGGGTCTACAGCAGCAGTGTGCAAATGCACCTTGAGGAGGAGCAAGCGCTGCCGCTGCTGCTGCTCTAACGGTGGTGCTGCTGTAGACTCTACTATGAAGTATGAATGCATGCAACTATTTACGGACCCAGGTTTGTTGCTATGGACCACTATGGGAATTACAGCAGTACCCTCATCGTCGAAATGTATAATCTTGTGCCGCGCACGATACTTACTGCTGTGCCCGTGCCGTGTATGCAAACTCCTTGCACCTGTCCGACCTTCGGAGCACCGCACCTGTCCGACCTTCGGAGCACCGTCCGCTAACCCCGACCTAGCCTATTAATTGCAGCCCGAGCAATGGTGTGGTCTGCTATCATCACTTGTACAGCAGTAGTGGTCGTCCTTCCCTTCTGAAGTCCCACGTACATATTATGCAAGGATTAGCATCTTCATCCTGCAATAGAGGGGGGCTACGATTTTAAGAGAGCTCCATTCAAGAGAAACGCCTTTTAGGGCAAACCGCAGTCCCGTTTCTGGGGCATCCCAGTCAAATTCCAAGTAATTTGTTCCCTAAACGGGACTGCAGTCCTAAAGCTGTACAATGTCCATTCCAGTGCAAGAGACATGCCCTGCGAGTACTGGTATTATTAATATTAATAGTTATTATTATTAATAGTTATTGGCCTGATACTGCTGCTGTAAATAGGGTGCGTACGCCCATTCTGCGATATGCGCAGGTGACCATCGTAATCTGACTACATGGCAACCTTTGCATTACCCTACTAGTTTTCATCCCTTTCTTTTGTACATATACTTCGGTATTATGTTCTTGGTCAGATATACATGTGGTTCTGTTTTGTGTTTTGTGTGGTGGAACATTATATATACAAACTTGGAGCCCCGACGCCTTTGATGCTGTGGGGATACGACCTACAGTAGTAGTACGTATTATACGTGTACACACCCTGGTATGAGGTGCTGGGACTTTTGATAAGTGTCGAAGAATGTGACGATGGCAGCATGAGCCGCACAAAGCAGCCCGAGCTGCTCGGGGTAGAAGTTACGTAGGGGGTGCTGGCCGAAGTCCAACGGAAGGAGATGTAAGACACCGCGAGCAGCATGGTTATATTTTGACTTTTGCAAGCTTTTCCTAGAAAGTCAACCACTGCAGTCCCGTTGTGGGGACCAGTGACTCATTTTCTAAGTAGTTTAGTCCCAATGCAGTCCTAAAAGGGTTAACCCTTTTAGAACCGCAGTCCCATATGTGGGGACAAAGCATTCAAATTTCAAGTAGTTTGTCCCCAAAACGGGACTGCGGTTTTAAAGGGGTTAAAGTTGATGTAACCTATGATACCGGTATGACATACGACAACCTTTGTCCCTCTCTAGGTAGTCAATACCTGGTAGTTTATTTGTTTATTTTCATCAACCCAAACGGGTTTCTGTATGCCTATATTATACCTGGTACCTGGTACACAAAATCAAACAGCAGCATGCCTTCGAGGAGTAGACAACGGACAACACGCATACACAACAACAGCAGCATGGCAGCAGCAGCAGCGGCAGGAGGAGTTGGTTCTACAAATACGGCACGACAGCAGTAGTAGCACGATTACTTACACGGTAGTTCCGGGTTCCGGCCGCTTTCATCGTCACCTACGAGGTTCAGCATTCTTGTGATATCACCATGAGTACTCGTTTGACGCCATTCGCGTACAGCACGATAAGCGATAGGCCATGATGCCTCCGCCGGAAGAAGGACTCCAAGATTCTACGGCAGTACGATTATATTGTACCCTTCTACTTTTCGTCATAATTCGTGATATGGTGAGACAATAGTCGCGTCATGTATATGCGTATACCACTCTCTGTACGAAATTGTAAGGAACGCTAGGGCATACGAACATCTCGATACTTCATACCAGGTACGCTCTTGATTTTCGCGTCCAGAATGGTTAATGAAATAGCATACGATCCTGGTACACTTTTTCATTTGACGGCAAAAGAAACATGCCCCCATCCTGCGCCCTCCTCGTTCGTGTCAGGTACCACCCTGGGCGTAAATAGAAAGACCGGATGGCTTTCATGTTGATGTCTAAGCGGTCCTTATACTCCAGCCCAGATTGATACGACAACACTTTACATTGTATTATCCCCGAGGATAATCGTAATCGAACCCGTCATATCCACCACAACCGGTACACTCCGGTATTTTTACTATTACGGACCATAGTGAATAGGACCAAATATTCTTGTTTCGGGGGGCCATAGTTAACAGGACCAAAAATTGTTAGTAAAAATGGTTAAACATATAGGTGTTTATGTATACCATAGGTCCTGTTAACTACGGTCCCCCGTAATAGTAAAAATAGGTAAATATGAAGGCTTTTGTGGGTACCATAGGTCCTATTTACTATGGTCCCCCGTAATAGGCGTTTTCGGTCCTGATTACTACGTTCCCCCGTGATAGTACAGGAGTACGAAGCTGCACGATGTCAGGTTGGGTATCGTTTTTTTTGTTATTCGTATCGTTGGCTAAATTATCGAAGACGGGTATATACTAGTACGGGGGACCATAGTTAACAGGACCCATGGTATACATAACAACCCATATATTTAACCATTTTTACTAGCAATACCTGGTCCTATTAACTATGGCCCCCCGTAATAAGTAATATACTGGTGTACGTATTATTTAATGGCGGGGTTCCATAGTTGGTTATTACGGGGAACCATAGTTAATAGGACCTGTCGTATACACAAAAACTTACATATTTAACCCTTTCTACTAACAGTATTTGGTCCTATTAGCTATGGTCTCCCGTAATAGTTGTTTGTTTCAGGAGACGAGTGCGAAAAGAAAGCAACTCTTACCGTCGCAGCAATCGAAGGGCGCCTCCAAGGCGCCTCGGCGCGTGCACCGCTACTGCTGTGGACCGGAGCAGGGGCTGGTGCTCGGGTCCGCACCCCACCGGAGTTTTGTCGTGGCACACGCTTAGCCCTGACAACCCGACAACTTTTCTGCCCTGCCTGCTGTTGTACTTTTCTGGCATGTTTTTTTTTTTTACCCGTCCGCTCCGTGTTCAACTCAAGGACTGTAGTACAGAGTTGGTATTCCTCGAAGTGAAAAAGACACCTCAGCTTGTCGGCTGTGAGATCGAAAACTTCCGCGAAACTGGAATTTTCAAGCCCCGTATCGTGATACAGCGGTTACTATTATTAGTAATGGTCTCTCTATGGTGCCGGCATGCTCCGGCCAACAATACCGGCACTATACGAGCGGAAACCGGCATTACTGCACACACTCCCACACCGGTTGATGCCATTTATGCAAGCGATTGCATCGGCACCGTGGCGGTCAGCCGGCACTATAGAGGGACCAGTACTGCTGGACTTCGATCGCGCGTACGGAGTACCTGGTCTTGCGATGTTACATAGCCCTTTTGGAGACTGCAAATAATAATATTACGGGGGACCATAGTAAATTGGACATACGGTACACACAAAAACCTATATAAATCGCTAGTTTTACTAACAATATTTGGTCCTATTTACTATGGTCCCCCGTAATAGTAGCCAACTTTGAGTGACGGATCACACCATCGATCGTACCACTACGGTGTCCGGAAACGTGAGGAACGTTTGTGTATTTACATTAATATATTAACGACTTAATAATTCCGGACAGAGTTGCACATACTAGCCAGGTACGATGCGCCTGGACTCGTATACACGGTAGGGTGCGAAGAGATGCCCGACTCGCGCGCAGCATAGGCTTATTATACCTGGTATCGATTATGCTCGCAAGTCTTTCGACATAATCCGGCGTTTCTGAGGGATCAAAACTAGCAGAATTGGATCAGCTTTTGGGGGGCAGGTTTCGAGCATAGGCAACCCATTTGCGGGAAAACATCGTACGTACGTACATACTTTTTGTGTGCTCCATGTTCATTTAAAAGCGTAAAGCTTGGAAAAACAAATTAGAACGGATGTAAGCCTATTTCGTAGCGCAGCATGATGGATGGCATGATCATAGTTGTACTACTGCTGTCGCGCGCTCCCACAGATGAAAATATAACGACGGTTGATAAGACAGTCCTATGATATCTTGCACACGTCGGACACCATGTACAGATAGATCATCTACAGATAAATGATTTAGATCCTATTTATAACCTGCCGTTATGGTATGTTGTGCGGAATGTGTAGTAGTACATGAGCTGTAGATCACATCATACGATATCAGGAATATACATCGTCTGAATGATCTACATCATGCAGTGAGAATCGATCATCTGTCCGATGATCTGTGATATATTGGTCTCTCTTCGTGGGTCCCTTAAGGGTAGCAGGCAGCATAATACAGCGTGGCCGGGAATATGAGATACGTGCTATATTCCAATCAGAGCCCAAATGTGGATTATAATCCACCCTAGGCCAGAGTGGTGCTTGGTGTAAGGAACCGCAATCCGGTGCAAAGAAACACCCATACGGCGGCACAGCCTTGGTTTCGTGGTAAGCTCTGTAACTACTGTGCACACATAGATGTTTTGTGTAAGTATGAACAGCGGTGGCGTCATCAAAACTTGCCAAGTAGTAATACGTGTTGGAGTGGTCGGCGGCACCACCCTTTCCAAACATGCTTCGCACGTATATAGGAGACCTGTCTTCTGGGGCGCGTCAAAGGTCAAAGGCATATTTTTGCCTCAATACACTAGTTTTAGTGCAGGGGTCATGAGGTAAAACCGTGGGCTCCTCTTCCTATAAATAACATGTGTGCTTTAAGAGCGTTCGCTTCGCTTTTACAGCGATCTCTTCGCTTCTATCATAGAGCGTTCGCGTACCGTAGGAGTCGTTAACCTTTTCCCCATCCTTTGTCGCATCCTCTGTTTCTTGGTCGAGCCAGCCGCTGGATGGCAAGATCCACGCCCGAAAGCGGGCGCTAACGGTCAAATCTTGGAGCACCGTTAAAGATCTCAAGGATATTCTGCAGATTCTGCTGCACCTACCGGCAGCCTCACAGGTATTGTGTTCCGGTACCGCTGTGTTTGATTACGTAAAGCAGTATGTATGTTATTTGTCGCGGGGTCTCTGTTTTTTTGCCATTTTTAGTATGATTTGATAAGTGTCTGGCATAGGACGAGTGGTGTCACTTACGGAATCAGCTCACGTTTACAGTCCTCATGCTGCATGTACTCGTAGGCTCTTTTTTTCATTGGTCGCACTGGTACTCGAATACGACTGTGCGGCAGTGTTTACATACCAGCTGGCGTGCTACGTACTGCTTATCTGGGCTCGATTTGCGTGGCTCTACAGCAGTTGCCGGTAGTGTCATAGCAGGCAGCTGTTATACGTACGTAGCAGCTGGTGTATACATGTACACAGGATTCGGGCAGCGGAAGCTCGGTAAATGAAACGATAAAGTCGTTTCTTGTTTCTTACTCTTGTTCCCAGTTGGTACTGCTGTAGTGATGAAAATACATGCGTGGTACTGGTACCTCGCCGTAGTATCAATAGGTACCCTGGTGCGTGATTTCGTTATACTGCTGTACCGTACGTCACACCACTGCCGCCCGGGTTGGTGCGTTCGAACTGAACTGCTTCGCGCTTGATTGGGTACTCGTGGAAGCTAGTTTGCTTTCTGCTCTCTGCACGTGCGGTTCTCCAGTCAGGACTTGATATTTTATATTTTACGAGGCGCCGATATACTCTCCAACCTAGCGTGAAACACGTGGGGTATGATAAGACGCGCCCTGCCCCGTACCACGAGCTTCCGAGCCGATTTTCTCCCAACCCAGGAGAACGCACACACGACGCACACAACCAAATTGGTGGCTCATCGCTCGGCCTTTGCGCTTTCCCTATTGTCGGGAAAATCAACTTCCCAACTGGCCCGAGGGGAGGTGTTGTCGTGCGCGTAATGTATACGGTATTGCAATGCCAAGGGATCTGAGGTTTCGATACTGCCCACTGACTGGCGTAAAGTGGGATACGTGACCTACCGCTGTACGTAGTGAACAGGAGTAAGTAATGCGTACGTAGTGAAGGCTGGATACGAGTATACGAGGGTAGGATGTTGAGCGCGATGTATTATTATACTCGTACAACGCACCAGGTACTGGTTGTAAATGATATCGCGAGATGCAGAGACGTCTGACCGCGTGCGTGGAGTGAAATATTGGATGATAGCCTGTCGCATCAGGACACAAAGACCGTCTGTCTGGCCACTGCCCACGACTTTTAGGGATAGTCCTCACGGCAAATATACTGTACCAGGTAGCTATTACCGGTATTAAACATACACATGATATACCTTTTGCCGTTTTTCTAGCAAAAAGCATGCCTCACGAGAAGAACCCCCCCCCCCTCCGGTAAAGAGCCGGGAAACGTCGTGGAAATGATGCATCGTTGGAGGCGTTTTACGATAATAGCCGTTCTAACCCTAACCCTAACCCTAAATTTTCTGAGGCCACTGACTTAAGGAGCTCCATACCTCACGCGAAACCTAACTTCAGCAAAAACTCAAACCGCACCCCCGTGAAGAATCCCATGGCCCAAGTATACAAGGAAGCCATTTTTTGAGACAAGACTGGCGTTCCGGCGATTTTGGGCTAAGGCGCCCCGTCATTCAGAAACCATTTTTACCGGAAATGTGCTACCTCGATCGTTGAAGGCGTCCTTGAAAACTTGAAAGCATACGTATTTCATTGCCAAAAGGCATATAGCCGTCGATGAAAGATAGCAGTCGGCGAAATGTAGCCGTTGACTTGTTCCCCCTCTTCTGACCCGCCCAACCGCCTCTGCCCGTGTCGCCCCCGCCACCGCCACCGCCACCACCGGTTTCGATATGGGGTTCGCTTTTACGTTTTTTTTTGTATTATTGTTGTTGCTGCTTGCTATTAACCTTTTAGTAGTGGAGTCCCGTTTTGGGGGCAAATCAGTCAAATTTCGAGTAGTTTGTCCCCAGAACGGGACTGCAGCATTACAAGGGCGAAGGCATATACCTGGCAGTATTCAGAACCCACCCGACGGGCCCAAAAACCATATACCCACCTGTGTTTAGACACTATGTTTGGTTCTGATTACCGTGTCCCCCCGCAATATATTTACTGTACATCGTACCTGGTACGACGTGTTTCGTTTTTGTTTTTTTTCGCCCGACGCACCGCCCGTGTTCAATTTTTCAGCGACTGTTTTTCCGAGGTGGTGAGCTGCGCAACCCGCACACTCTCCAAGATTGCGGGATCT
This sequence comes from Nereocystis luetkeana, assembly GCA_031213475.1. Taxonomy (NCBI): domain Eukaryota; class Phaeophyceae; order Laminariales; family Laminariaceae; genus Nereocystis; species Nereocystis luetkeana. The sequence continues at coordinate 846,664 of JARUPZ010000002.1, read as the reverse complement.
ACAGGGACGGTCAGACGGTCTACCTCGCTTCTTCTCCCCAGGACGAGATGGGCAAGCCGTACAGCCTCGAGCCGTTTCTTGGCGCCGGCGGCCTCCCGCGATCGCTGTCGAGGGTTCTGGGCCAGGTTGGTAAACGAAAGTACCGTGGCAAATTATGGCCGGGATAAATAATGCCTTAAGCGACGGTTTAGATCAGGTATTCGGGAGGGAAGGAAGAGGCAACAAAAAACGACACGCCACGCCCCGCCCCGCCCCGCCATGCCATGCCATGCCACGCCACTTTTTCGTGGGTCGTAGACTGGGGGGAGGGGCGGCGTACTCATTTGTTGCCTGCCTTGGTCATTTGATAATTGACGACGCATCCCTGCCGAAACGGAGCACCGTTTCCACTCCTAGTAGTAACACCTCCGACATTTGGGCAGGGGAGGGGCGAGTATGCTACAGTACATTTAACCGATTAAACATACAGACAGTAGTTATGAAAATATGCATTTTTTTTTATTTGTCGAAAATCTCTTGACGGGTCTGATTTTGTTTTTGCTTTTGTCATTCTGACCTTGGGAAGGAGTGCACTTGAGGTACTTATTTCTTTGTTTTGGTGTCCTCTCGTTTAGACACGTTAGAAATAAAGTGATGATTTTGGGCAGGGGTTACAAAAAAATGGTATGATGATTTTCAGCCAGGTTGGAAAGAAAATTCGATTCGGCTACGTACGAATGTACGAGTAGGTCGTTGTAGAAGCAGTGGCGCATTGCTATCGTGTTTTTGTTCGATTTACGTGTTTCCGCCACTGCTGCTGCTGCTGCTGCTACTGCTGCTGCTGCCGACGCTTTGGGGAGGATTCTCTATTGATTTTGTTGAGTTTGCGCTGCTGCTGTGCACACGAAAAATATCGCGTCGTAGCACTTGTGCGCTGACCGGCTGCGGAACTCGATAGTTGAAGGCCCTGTGTTGATCAAAACTTTGTGGTGGAGGCTCAAAAACATTGTGCAAGGTAAGGCCGCCGAGGCCGGTGAACTGGGGTGCTGTTCCATCGCTTTTTCTTATCCTACGAACGATGGGTGCGCTGGATGTCAACGGGTTGAAATTCGGGGATTATCGATTCAATGTGAACATTGATTGCCTGCTCGGACCATGGGTTGCTGGGTGTCGACGGGTAGGAACGATCGAAGTTACTATTTAATGTTTTGCCTGCCTGCCTGCCTGCCTGCCTGCCTGCCTGCCTGCCTGCCTGCCTGCCTGCCTGCCTGCCTGCCTGCCTGCATGCATGCGTGCCTGCATGCGTGCCTATCTGTTTGCCTGCGTTCCTATCGGCTCGGTTGCCTCCCTGCCTGCTTGCCTCATGTTCAGGCGCGGCGCGGCCTTGATCGCGGCTTCAAGCCAGAGCTGACTTTAGAGGGCACGGGAGGAACCTACTTCCTCCAGGACGCCGCGCGGCAGAAAGTGGCCGTCTTCAAGCCTCAAGATGAGGAGCCGTTCGCTCCCAACAACCCAAGGTGGGCTTGCCTCGCCACGTTGTTGTTGTTGTTGTTGCTTCTGTTGACAGTTTTTTTTTGTGTGTGTGTTTTTTTGTGCTATTCCGTACCCCATACTTTTTTTCTTCGTGTCATTCCTTGGGCGTTAGAAGAGTTGTTTTTTGGATCATCCATTGGTTTGTACCTGATGACTAGAAAAAGAAGAAACGCTTGTTTTTTTTTCGACGTTGCTCCCATCGCTCATAACGGCTCCTGGTTCTGCCGGTAGGAGTTGTTGAGCCGTCGGTAGGAGTTTTGGCGGGAGTTGTTGAGTTGTCGGTAGGAGTTGTTGAGCTGTCGGTAGCAGCTGTTTAGCGTCGGCAGGAGTCGTTGAACCATTGGTGGGAGTTGCTGGGCCGTCGGTAGGAGTTGTTGATGGTCTAGATCGTGAGTTGTGCTAGGCGTGAAAGCTTGACGCTCGGGGGTATTGCAAGCGTACCCACGTAGTTCGGGGCAACACAGTAGGAGTTGTTGAGCCGTCGGTAGGAGTTGTTGAGCTGTCGGTAGGAGCTGTTTAGCGTCGGCAGGAGTCGTTGAACCATTGGTAGGAGTTGCTGGGCCGTCGGTAGGAGTTGTTGATGGTCTAGATCGTGATTTTGTGCGAGGCGTGAAAGCTTGACGCTCGGGCGTATTGCAACCGTACCCACGTAGTTCGGGACAACACAGTTGGAATTAGTATGGGGTGATTTGTGCTGTAGAAAAGAGGTTATAAGTTGTAAAAACCCCTCAGGGAGTTGAAGGCACTGGAGGCATGCCTGAGAGGGAAAAAAATGTCGAAAAAGAGCGACGAATTGAGCACTATAGACGGCCCGAAGCAGCCTATTCATAGCCTGGTGGAAGGGGTTGTATGGAGTTGTATGGAGCTGTATGGCATGCGATGTAAAGAGTTGTATGGAGTTGTATGGCATGCGCGCGGCATCGACAGTGGTGGTATTGTTGCCAGGGAGAGGCGCTTGATAGTTGACACCAGGTATCAGGTAGGATCGGACTCGTCGTGTTTTTGGTCGCTATGTGTTGCCCTGGTAATCAAGTTGATCGAGTCACAAATGGGTTGGTGAGCAAACGAGTCTCTCATGACACCCTTTTGTTGTTATTGTTGTTGTTGGTGGTGTTACTATTTTTGTTGGTGTTGCTGTTTGACTCTAGTTGTTGCTGTTGCTGTGAGTTTTGTGGGTTTCGAATTTTGTTCCTCACTGCTGTGGCTTACCCGGCATGTTGTTCATGCACCATTCTTCCTGCCTTGGCTCGTGGAACGCTGCTCTCCTGTTCGGATGATTGCCGTGCCCGCAGGGAAGCGATGCAGGGGGGCTTAGGGGGGGGCGCGGTGTCTATGCGCCCCGGAATCGATGCGGGGGAATCGTACGTGAGAGAAGTGGCGGCCTATATACTGGTGAGGTGCAGGGGTAGTCCGAGAAAATCAGGCGTGCTAACAATGTTGTTGCTGCTGGCCTTAATTTGTTCGTAGCTCGTTGATTATACCTGGTATGTAGTCATAGCTTGGTTCATTTTTTCATTTTTTATGATTTTTTCATTTTTTTTGTTGTTGCCATTTTCAAAATTTGTCGTTGTTCAATTTTTTCAGAAATTGTCACGATTTCAGTGTTGATTAAAAAAAAAAAAGAAGTGGGTGTTAAGTATGTTGCCGTTTTTTAAGACCGTCTCTGATTTTTTCTTGTTCATGATTCGTTGCTGGAGTTGATGTTGCTTTTGTGTGTTTTCGGCGTTGGCGGCTCTGCGTCGTGCGTTCCCTGGCTGCAGGACGACTTGCACCTGCACGGAGTGCCGGCGACGACTCTCGTGGAGGCCAAGCATCCGGCGTTCTGCTACTGGGACCACAAGGAGCGGAAGAAACTCGGCAGCTTCCAAGAGTTCGTCCGGCACGATATGGTGGGTACACCGAACGGCGTCACAATTACCCACCCCACCCCACCATGTGATACGGAAGAGGTCTGGTACACTAGATCATGTCGAAAAAGCGATCGCTATCCTAGGAGATAGGCGGTGGCCACTAAAGACAAAGCTGGAAGGGGATAAGGTACGCAAAAAAAATAATGTAATAGATGAATAAAGGTAATGAGCGCCCAAATGTTGAGAGGTTTCTTCATCAGGAGTAGGAACGGTGCTCCGTTTCGAAAGGAGTGCGTGGTCAATGGTCACATGGCTGAGGCAAGCAACAGATGCCTGTCTGGTCGGTAAAAACCCGACGTGCTCGTAAGGATGCGCAAGGGTTTATGGGCATACGACTACGGCCATGCACGATATCGACTACCCCCCCCCCCCCCCACCCCCCCCCCTGCGCTCGGTCTCGAAAGAGATGCGTGATCAATGGTCAAATGACTATGGCAAGCAACAAATGAGTACCCCCCCTCCCCCCCCCCGCCCCCCCTACCCTACCCGACCTCTTGCGAATTGTGCCGCATGCGCGCGCCTCCGAGCCTCGTGAGTAATGCCGTGCGGGTTCCGTATAGCGCCCTTCCGTTGATTAGTGCGGCTTTCCCCCCGCCCATCTTTTGTATCGAAAAGTGAAGCCGGGCCGCGGGGCGCGACCGGGTAGAACCTTCAACTTGATTACAACCTGAAAGTTAGTTTCGTTCTTATGGTGCTCTGTTTGTTTTTTCATTTTCACCGCTTTCGCAGTGAACGGGGGGGTTTAGACACGGCGATGAGAAACTAGCGCGCGACTTCCCCCCCCCCCGCGACGCTGTCATCCGTTTGCAACATAGTCCGCTTCGCAAGCGGCTTATTTTGTAGGAATTCAGCTCACCCTTCATGCGGCTCGCTCGACACCTCACGGCGCTTCGCGCTTGGTGCAAGCAACGTTGGTGCAAGCAACGTCTGTATGGTCGGTGAAAACTCGACGTGCGCCGTCGCGGCAGTGTAGGGATGTGAGGGTCTATGATTATATGGCCCCGGGCTGGATGACATAAGTACACCACCCCCCCCGCCCCCCCTTCCCTCTTTCCGCCTGCCCCCTCAACAACTTCCCGCTTCTCTCCTCCCCCCTTCCCCCCTCTCCCGCCGTCTCCTTTCTTCCACCCCGGGGGGCCTTACCAGGTGGTGGAGGACATCTCCCCCTCGCGGCTGACACCGAGGGAGGTCCAAAAAATCGCTTTGCTGGACATGCGAATTCTAAACCGCGACCGCAACAGCGTCAACATCCTCGTGCGCAGCCGCCCTCGACGCAGCTGCAGCTTCTCCGAACGGACGCGGCAGGCGGGCGGTGGCCGCCACATACGTCATGATAGCAGCGACGGCAGCATGGGACAGCCAGCGGCTGCTGCGGCCGCATCAGGCTCGGGAGGGGGCGCAGGCCCAAACCCCGGGGTCGGGGCTACGCCTGGTGGGAGTTATAGAGGTGGGGGAGGCGACGGGGGGGAGGGGGGTGGGGGGGGTGCGCGGCGGTTGGCGCGGTTTCAGGAGGGTAAAACGGAGTACGAGTTGATTCCGATCGACCACGGGCTGTGCCTCTCGGACGAGCTTGTCATCGATTGGTGCGACTGGTGCTGGCTCAACTGGCGGCAGGTTAAGGAGGTGGGTGGGTGGATGTTTTTCTTTTTCTCTTTTCTTTTTGTTGAGCGCGAGGGGGGGGGGGGGGGGGGGGGGCTAGGAAAATGTCGGTCGTTGCAAAGTGTTCGTGTTGCGTGGGTGGTTCTTTGTGTGTTCTTTGTGTTGGTGCGTTTTCACGAGACTGTGAGAAAGGCGTACCGCGTGAGGAGGGTTTCTAGTTGTGATGGCGTTATCGCTCCTTTTTAGGCCAGGGGGTAGGGGACGGTGGGAGGGGGCAGTAGTTGAGGAAGTACGATCAGCTCGAGGGTAACTGGAAGAAGCGTTCCTCGCGGATACAATGTATGGCGACGGCGGGGGACGGCGGGGGGCGGAGAGGGTTGCCTTGGACGTCTCTTTTTTGCGAAATTTCGACCGAAGTCGGCGGAAATCGGCCTTTGTGTGCTTTGTGTGTACCAACCACTCTGGACTGAAACGTGAGGAATATTCGGTTTTCATGTTTTTTTAACGCTCCATGAAAATTCGCCCATGGTGACATTTTTTTGATGTATGTGTGTCCTGCTGGAACTTGTTTGTTTTGCTGCTGTCGGAGTGCCTTAAGCGCTTTCACGGGTATCGGAGGGAAGGCAGGCTGCTAAAGGTAGCCGGGGCGGCTGCGCGCGGACCCGTGGTACGTGAGTGATCGTTGCTCCAGCCTCCTTCGTCTGTATGGCACGTGCCCTAGATGAGGTTCGCGCCGCAGCGCGTGACACTGGCTGGCGGCAGCGCTGTTCTCCCCCTTTTACCCTTGCGCCACTCGCCGAGCTCTCATCCTTCCCAGTCCGGTCCTGTCCTGTCCTGCCATGTTGTTGTTGTTGTTGTTGCTGTTTTGCGTCCAGCCGATCGATCCCGAGCTGTACAACTACATCCAGTCCTTCAACCCGGAGGAGACTGCGGAAAAGCTTGGCGACACCCTCAACATACCCGAGTCGTGCCTGAAGAACTTGCGCATCGCGGAGACACTGCTGAAGGAAGGGGTGGCCGTGGGTCTAACGCTGTTTGACATCGCCTGGTAAGGGCCTTTTACCTGATGCCAGTGTCTCATAGAGTCATTCGGTTGTCGAATAGGCCTGAATTGTCTCGGCAGAGCTTACAACTCGCGGAGCCCTAGGAGTAGTCCTGCGGACAGGTCCAGAATTAGCTCCCAGTCGTCCGAAAAAAATGCTTGTAGTAAAATTTTGTTCCCAGAAACCAGGGGGTTTGGTTGCGAATTCGTAGTCCATACATACACTGGACACTGGACTCACTCTACGTGGTAGGTGGTGGTCTACAATAGTTTACATCTCAAATCAACGATAAAATGGGCGTGATGCGCCGATACCTATGAATTCCCGTGAGCGTGGTCGAGCTCGCACACGGGTTGAAACCCTCTCCCGCGCCGCCCCCTCTGCGTCTCCCAACCATCTTGTCGCGGCGCGGGCACGAGCCAGGAGTTGAGGTACATGACCATAGCACACTTTTGCGATGTTGCTGTCGGGCCGTCGGGGCTAGGGTATGATATCGCATCATATCGCCCGAAAGAGTTGATGCTTGCGGCCTCGGTCACCGTTGCTGACATAAACCAGGTATTTCCGCCACGGTATGAAGGTAACCTTAGCGGTGATGGATGCTGCTGGGGGCGGTGGGGATGGTGGTAGTAGTGGTGGTGGTGGTGGTGGTGGTTACTGTTTTACTCGCCACAGTGTGAAGGTAACCTGAGTGGTGATGGCTGGTTGTGGAGGCGGTGGCGGGGGGGGTGGGGGGGTGGTGGTGGTCGGGATGGTGGTGGGGGTGCTGCTGGTGGTGGCAGTAGTGGTGTTGTTGTTGGTGGTGGTGGTGGCGGTGGTGGTGGTGGTGGTGATGGTGGTGGTGGTTGAAATGGCGTTGTATTAGTGGTGGTGGTAGTGGTAGTAGTGGTGCCGCTTGATAGATGTATCGCGCGTGCGGCGAGCACGGTGGAACGAAGAGAAACGAAGAGGATGTGGTTCCAGGATTGGATTTCGAACGTCGGTCCTCGAGGAGGTCGGGCGTTTCAATCAGCCTCACGCACCACAACCTGTGTCCCACCTTATAAATAAAATACCACGGTGATGTCGACAGCCACGGCCATCGACGGCGATATAGCAGAGATGATGCTCGGTGGTCGTCCCCTACACGGATACACCGCCTTAGTTGCCGCCAACTGCTGCCCGTATGTACGAGAGCGCTCGTCCCCTACACGGATACACCGCCTTAGTTGCCGCCAACTGCTGCCCGTATGTACGAGAGCGCGTCCGTTTTATGCCCTTTATCGTTCCCGTTGTTGCCGGCTGTTCCCCCCCCCCCCCCGCCCGCCGACGCCTCCTGGTTCTTCCTTCCGGCGCAACAGCATCATCAGGCGGGAGGACTTCGATCAGGTTTCGGAGCTGGAGACGGTGGTCGCGCGTGCCAAGTGAGTAGCCGCAATATCGTGTTAGTAGTGACTCAATCGTGATTGTTAGCCGAGCGGGCGAGCAGCGATTGGGGCAATACCTTTTTCTTGTGTAGAAGTTGGTTTTAGCCACGCGTCGAAAGGACGTTTTGTTGGTTTGGTTCGTGCTGTTTGTTGTTGTGATTGAGAAGGTTGCGGCCGCTCATTGAAAAACAAGAGGATACAAAGTTGCCCGACAGCCAATACGGGGGGGATGAGGGGGGGGGGGTGTACGATTTAGGATGACTCGATTCAAGCAAGATACCTATTAAGGTGGAGGTTGAATGCCTTGGCACGGGCATGGTCGAAGCTGTACAATAACCATTCCGGTTTAAGATAAATAGTGTTTTTTCAAGAGAGATCTACTATGCCCGATACACTCCTCTCTTCAATCGTAGTCCCCCCTGTACCATGTATGTGTCGGGAAGAGGAACTCTTTTTTTTTTTTTTAATTAGTCTAGGAGACCATACGTATTTTTTAAAAGCAAAAACGCAAAAAGAAAACTGAGGTGTGAGATCGGAAAGTCCTCAAGAATCATATTTGCAAGCTTCGTGGTGTGATGCTTGACCGCGCAGAAGATATTTTTTTCGACTTCGGGCTGGGTGGATGGTTCGGTTGGTTATTTTGTTCTCGGCCGTGAGTTCACTTGCGAACGCGAGGGACTTCTTTCTTCCCAACATTCTTTTCATCTTCCATTCGGCTTCTAAAGGCAGCCTGGTAGATCCTTAGGTATGTGCATATCGCGACGTGCACCGTATGCGGATGGATTGGGGCAGACGCGCAGGCTGGTGCTGTACCGTGTGTTCAGCGGCATGGCGCGTTGTGGCTTCACGCGCTAACCATATGAAACCAATGTGCAATCTAATCTAAACTTATCTAAACTTGCCGTATACCACTCTACCTACGTTGACCATGCCAGTCCAAAATAGTTTTGGTAGACGATGCCAGTCTAACCCAAGAGATTACCAAACGAAACACACTACGGTACGTGTCAGTCTACCCAAAACTCTGCCCGTCTAACCTGCAGTAATAAGACTCTAGGCAGTAGATAGCAGGCATATCTACGAACTGAAATGCACTGAACTGAACTGAACTGAGGTGAACCGAATCGAATCGAACGGCACCGACAACGACGCCTCTAATTTGATCATACTTCCTACTATTACGGAAGGCCCTAGCAATCAGGACCCGTCATACACACCAAAGACCTATATAATCCGCTATTTTTGCTGAGCATATTTGGTCCTGATTACTATGGCCCCCCGTAGTAGCTGGTGTTCAGCCCTTAACCCTTTTAGGACCCCAGTCCCGTTTTGGGGACAAATCACTTGGAATTAGAACTGTTTGTCCCCAAATCGGGACTGCGGTACTATAGGGGTTAAGAACGGCACTCCCATTGTGGCGACTAAACACTTGGAATTAGAGTCAGACGTAGGTTTGTGTACAGTACAGTCCTAAAAGGGTTAAACAAACCGAACCGAACCGAACCGAACCGAACCAAACGCTGTCGTTCCTCGACCCGCCGCCGCCGCCGCCGCCGTCAATCAACACCCTCCGACAACCAGCGAGCTGGCTCGCGCAGCGGTGGATCACCAAACCTCCGTGGCCCCCTCCAAGCACACCCTCAGCCTCGCCTCTAAGAGCCTAGACTCCAGCAAGAAGAGCCGCCCGCGGCAGACGTCATCGGCCGGTGGCGGCAGTGGTGGCAGGTCGGACAGCTTAGACTTGACCGCGGAAGACAAAAAGGGATGGTTAGACGCGGCGAAGGCAGAGGAGGAGGAAGCGCTTGCCGCCGCCGCCGCCGCCGGGCAAGCCCCGACCAAACAGCCGGCTCTCTACGCGCACGAGAGCTCGACGGACGCTAGCAGCGAGGACGTTCCCACGCTTTCAGACCTCCGCATCTCCGCGGACAGCATGGACGGGAGCGGGGGGGAAGGGTTTGAGGGGGCCCGGCCTCTGCGCATTTGGGCACCCCCCCCCGGGACGGCGTCATCACGTTCGCGGGAAAGCCCGTCTACCCAGGTGGCGTTCTTGACCGGGCTGGGGGGTGGGGGCTTGGGTTCACCTCCCCAATCGGCCGAGTCGGACACGGAGCTTGCCTCGCCAGTCGGGTTTTGGCGCGAGAAATTCGAGACTATCGACGCGCGCAACGCTTCCCGCTGTTTCTCCGGGTGGGAGGACAACTCCTCTGTCGAGGGGGTTTCCCCTAAGTTGGGTAAGGCGGTAGGCGGGAGGTGCAGCAGCGGTGGTAGTGGTAGTGGTAGTGGTGGCGGCGGCGGCGGCGGCGGCGGCGGCGGTCCCGGCTGGCAAGGCAGCGGTCGCCCACCGCTCATTGTTGGAGACCACGCGGCCACCGGCGGTGCTCTCGCCACTGGCGGTGCTGCGGCCGGCGTTACGGCGTCTGTCTCCGCTGCCGCTTCCTCGGTGTCGATAGCCTCACCGGAAGAGAACACGGACAGCGCCAGAGAGGATCTGGGCGTTGCTAGGGTCGGTCGCAAGCTTTTCTCTTCGCCGGAGAAAAATCGGCCGTCTCTCGTCGTGAAAGCTCCGGCCGGTGCGATGTCCGCAGCCCTCGAGCCCATGGCAGAGGGCGACCACGAGTCTCCGCTGCCCGGGGGATCGCAGAGCGGCGAACCGCAATCTCCTTCTGATGCCCGCCCCCCTCTTCCTACACCGCCTCCTTTCTGGGTCACTTCAGCGGAAGCGGCCAAGGAGAAATCTGGGGCGGGAGGGTGTCCAGACGACAAGGAAGCCGCGGGAGGACTCGGATGGCGTAGGGGGGATGCGGGGCTGGTTGTCCCCGAACCCCTCCCTCCGAAGCCGCGTACCGTGACCATTCAGCAAGTTGTTCCGCAGAGGGTGGCTAGGATAGGGGATGCGCCGGGGGGGGGTAGGGAAGCGAAGCGGCCTCTAGGTGGCCCCCGCCCCGCTACAACGTCCCCGACGCTGCCCATGGGAGGGGAGCAGAAGTCGAAGATGCCGAAGGAGATGCAGGTGCTGACGCCGGGAGTGAAGATTGTCCGTAGCTACAGCTACCACGGACTCGGCAGCATGGCCCTGTACGATTCCGCCAGGGGGTGAGTGAGAGTTTTACTCCGTTTTTTTTTGTTTTCGGTTCCTTTGGCTTTTTTGTGGTGCGGTCTTTTTTCTTGTTGGCCTGTTGTCTTTTTTTATTCTTCTTTTTTCCTCTCCCGGCGAACGCGGCAAGATGGTACCAGGTAGTTTTTTTTTCAAGTACAAGCTACTTGGAATTAGTATAGGACACGTTTTGCGGCAGTGAAAAGGGAAATCAGCTTAGTTGTCGAACATGAAGGTGCTGCCGTTGCCCACGATGTCGGCCCGCCCTGACTCCCCCACCGGAGGCCAGGTCAGATGCGGTGGGGTTACGTAGCCACCCGGCGAGAGAAACTCTCCGTGTACGTAGATGTTGTGAATTGGTATTGTTTCCCACCGCGGTGCGTGTACGTACAGGGGGGTTTTGGTTGCGGGGAAAAGTTGGGGCCGTGCGTTATTCTCGGAGGATGACCGCTTATTTTCTGTAGTCTCCCAGTCTCCCGTTCTCGTGGTTTGTGCTTTTCGTCAGCATTGCGTTGGCTGCCTGCCGCCCTCAACCCTCACCGGCACGCGACGAACTCGACCCATTAGGACCGCCCTCCCGTATTAGGCACAATTGACTTGGAATTAGTGTCACCGAATACGTTTTGAACAGTGCAGTAAGTACTAAAAGATAAGAACGTTTGTTGGAGCTCGCTTTTTTTCGCGCGATTATTGCACGAAAACGTGTATGTACTTGGTGCCTGGTATGCGCGTAAAAACAAGAAAGTGGAATTATTACGGGGGAACATGGTTATCAGGACCGAATCTGCTCAGTAAAAATACCAAAATGTATAGGTTTTTGTGTTGATGACGGGTCCTGATTACTATGGTCCTCTCTTTTAGTGTAGGACACCCTGTGTCACGTACCACTCTTCTAGGAAATACATTTCCGGTTTGTACGGTCAGTATGATGTTATACTGTTGATAGTATCAAGCGGAGATTCTATTCCCGTACCAGGCAATAGCTTGGGTGAACCTTGCGCCAAAAATACCGTGTCTTAACCCTGTAAGTATATAGTCTGTACCCATGTTCCCTAGGAACGCAGTTTTGTTGGAGTTCGTGTGGGATAATTTTCGTTACTTTTTTCGTTTTCAAGTGTTGAGTGGTGTCGCGTTATTTATCACCGAATTGTTCGTGCATTGTTTCCCCCCCAGGCGAGGGGCTATGGTATTTTACCACTACGTCCACGCATGACATGAGTGTACCCCACTAACACCGCAACCCCGCCCCCCCCCCCGCGCCCAATACTCGTCCCGCGTTGGTTGTGTCTAATGTTCGGCCGGGAAAAGGTCTGCCCGCTACTCCTTGCGGAAGCGCCCCAACGAAAATAGCGAGCAGTTCAAGGCGTGCTTCTTCCGCTTCCTCCGCTTCCTCCTCCGCGACCTCGTCAAGCGGCGCCACCGTAGCATCGTCAGGGAGCGTGGGGCACGCGCCGCCCGCCAGGCCGCCGAAAAGTCGTTCAAGTCTTCGGGGGCGACCGCTGCCGCTGCCGCTGCCGCCGCCACTGACAGCAATGGTGGTGGGGGAGGGGGGAGGGGTGGGAAGGCGGGCGACTATGACGCCGACGATCGTTTTCGGAGACGACCCCAGCCCCCGCCCCCTGCGTCCGCTAGAAACGCTAGTTCTCGTTCGGGCATGCCTGCGGCCGTCACCGGGTAGGAATGTGGCTTGCCTCGGCTGCGGGTGTGGCGCCTTTCCCCGTGATGGTTCTGATGGGAACGGGTGTGGTCGGGGTGGTGGTGGTGCTTGCCTTGCCTTGCTTTCGGGGTTTGCGCCTGGAGGATGGCCTGGATGGGCATGGGCGGGGGGTAAGGCCGAACCCTGTTCTCGTTGCCTACCGGGCGCACGGACTGTGAATATTTTTTTTCCTGCTTTGACGAGGGTATGGGTGAGCAACATGCCTTGTGATTTGAGGAGGCGTTATTGCCTCGGGGGGGGGGGGGGGGGGAGTTTCACCCTGCCCCTTGTTTTGGTCTTCTTCTGGTGGGAATCCTTGCGTGGCAAGCCCTTCTTGAGACGGGCTGCTACTCGTGCGCAAGAGCACCGAGTAGCGGGGGTGTTTTCCTCGGTTTGCTGCGGCGACTGTGTATGATACAACACACGCCGCTCTGACGAGCAAGTTTAGTGCTTGCTTTTTGGCGACTAGCTGGTACGCCTACGTACGTATAGGGCGTTTGTTTTTCCAAAAAAAAAGAAGAAGTGGATAGCGAGTGGTTGAAGAAATGGATACAAATGGGGAGGAGGGGATAAATGGGGCGAGGGGTTGATCGAAGGAAACGTTGCAAGGGTGTTTTGAGTAGAGTACAAATTATGGGATACCCGGGTATGATACCAAGCCTGGTTATATGGGTCATACTCGGGTATGTACCCGGGTATTCGCACTCGGGTATGTACTCGGGTGAAAGTACTCGGATGTACGTACTCGGGTATGTACCTGAGTAAATACCTTGTGTACCATACGCACCCCTTGGAATGTTGCCGCTAGGAGGAGAAGCGGGAGTCTACCATCACGGGAAAGAGAGAGAGAAGTCTAGGCGTGACATCCATTGCTGGGGTAGTAGCTGAAACCGCAGAACCTGCCTTGTGGGTCCGTCACGTTAAACACCCCTCTGATTGTAGGGTGTCCTCCTGTCCGGCCCCGGGATGAGGATATCGGTGCATGTTTTCGTTTCGTACGAGAACAATGCAACGTGATTGATGGCGAAAGAAGTGTGGCTTGGCGTATAGGCCTTGCCGTGTGATTTTGATGTCGGGTGTTCAATCTATCATAGACGGATTGCATTCCTTTGTTGTTTTTGGTGTCAGAATAGCCCGTGTGAGGTACGCTGAAGGGTAGTAGTAGTAAACAGGACGCGAAGAAAGGACGGCGATTGAACACGTGACGAGAAGTCGAAAGAGAACCTTTTTTTGTTTGTTTGTTTGTGCCCCACGAAGGCGTTGATTTTTTTTTTTGATGCGAAGTAGTAGTAACACTGCTACTGAGAGAAGGACGTACAGTAGTAAGTTGGTGGTTATTTTTTATTTCGTTTGCTTTGCGCGTGTGTTGGCCTCGGCCTTGACTACCTCCTTTCGAAGGATGAGCGACATATTAATGAAGCATCTTCTGTCTGCGGACAAAACCATACCCTCTGCTGGCGAATTGTGGTGTTGCCACATGGAGTGGGTCGGCAGCGTGCTCGTGCGCTGCGACGATCGATTGCCACGCGTTGCTGCTTTTTTTACAGCCGCTGATATCTTGCTGCATTGCTCCTTTTGATCTTGAAATGAGAATTGTATCAGGCCCCGCCTCCGTGCATACTCGCTTTCTCGTGTGTTGCATCTACTGGGCGATAATAAGGACCGAACGTTACATTTTCTCCCATTATTACTGAAGTCCCCAGTTTAGTGAGATCCTCGGAGCCTATAACCGGAACTCCTATATAATGTGTCCGCAAGACTTGACAGCAAGACCAAAAACATCATGTATGACCAGGTTTGCCTGTCGAGTCTTTGTCACTCACGCGTGAGCTATCTATCCTATTAGACTACTACTGTCAGTTCAACGTGGGAGTAGGGTCTTGAACAAGGTGGGACTCGGCTACTGCGCCTCGTTCTGGACCCCCTGTTCCGAGGCGTTCTACGATAGAGATTCACCCCAATTTTTCTGAGGCTCCTCACTTAAGGAACCCCATGCCCCATGCCTCACCCGAAAACTGACTTCAGCAAAAATCAAATTGCATGGCGGCGAATAATTCCATGGCCCGAGTCTCCAACACGTTTTTGTCGAAATCAAGATTGACATTCCGACGATTTGGACTCAAGGAACCCTGTCTTTCAGAAACAAAATAGCGGAAATGTGCTACCTCTATCGTAGAACGGGTCTTCCCTAAACGAAAGGGCCTTCCAGGCAAAACGCTATTATTTCCCGCATTCCTAATCCTTGACCGTTATAGGCGCTATAGGGTAGTACCATATCGACACTTGCCCCCCCCCGTTCCCCCCTCCCCGGTCAGTGAAACCCGATGTGCTGTAGGATACGCGAGGGTCAATCGTCGTACGACTGCGGCCATGCATACCATGTGTGCACCCCCTCCCATCCATGTTAAAAAACGTATCGAGCGTCCAACTATTGGAGATGTCTCTAGTAGGAGTAGGAACAGTGCTCCGTCTCGAGTGGGATGCGTGGTCAACGGTCAAGCAACAAATGAGTACGCCTCCACCCCCTCCCTATACCCCCTCTCCCGATCCCCGCTCCCCCACCTAATAGCCCCCTCCCCCCATCGCGGCTCCCGCCGCCCCCCCCCTTCCTCCTGCCCCCCCCCCCCTACGTTGGTGGTGTCCCTATTAGGAGTGGGAACGGCGCTCCGTCTCGAAAGGGATGCGTGGTCAATAGCCAAGCAACAAATGAGTACGCCCCCCCCCCCTCCAGCTCCTTAATTCACTCATTGAAGCTATCGTTCATGTGCAAGTCCACCTCACAAGCGGTTCTTGGTAGAATGCAGTTCACCCTTCATGCGACTCGCCGGGCACCTCGCGGCGCTTCGCGCTCGGTGCAAGCAATGTCTGCCTGGTCGGTAAAAACCCGACATGCTTCGTCCCGGCGTTGTAGGGATGCGAGGGTCTATGGCCATACGACTACGGCCATGCATGAGATCGAATACATCTCTCCTATCGAGTACCCCCCCCTCCCCCCTCCCCCCGCTGCCGCCCCCCCGTGCCTCCTGACCCCTCCCCCCCACCGACCTACCAATCCCCCCCCCCAACGACCTACCAACCCCCACCCTTCACGACGCCCCCGGCGCCTCACGCTCGCCGCTTGTCGCAAACCCAAACATCCGGTAAGTTATCGAACAGCAAGCAACCCCTACCCACACATTGAGCACCATTGATTCATACCCCATGGATGCCTCTATCATCTAGAACTGATTTTCTTCAAGCACAACAAACAGCGCGGTGGTGTTTTCGACTCTGCGAAGCGGCGTTACGGTTGGAAAAAATATCCAGAGGGAAGAGGGGATAATACTAAAACACAGCAGAAGCCAACAGCACAACAACACAACATCAGCAGTGCGTACGTATTGATTACATGATACGTCGTTCGCTATTTTAACAACAGATCATAGTAATCATGGTTGCTGTACTCGTGCGTGTAATATGTACGTACCAGGTACGTATCATACGCACAATATGCCCGTTCACCCGTTCGTTGTCCAAATGTTCACACTTCTTCGATTTGACACGACTTATTGGGTACAATGTATTTACGGATATATATACACGAATGAATGACGGAGGCGAATGCTTTGTCTGCCGATTCAGAGTCGAGTGTGAGAGTCGAGCGAGAATCGAGTGAGAGTCTACTGCTTGCTGCTGCAGTTCCGAGTGGGAGTCGAGTGGGAGTCGGGTGTCGATTGTGTTATGTGTTCTGACCTCTGTGCCATCTTGCATATGTCACGTGGCGTGGGGCAGTGGGGCAGTGGGCAGACGAGGGATGACGACGAAAACGACAACGGCAACAAACAAGAATAACGAACGGCAGCGATGGTTTCACACCTTTTCACGCTTTTATTTTCGCTTTCGTTATCAATAGTATAATAGTAACTGCTTGTAGCGTGGTCCTGGTATACGTTCCACCTGAAATGCTGCACCAAGCACTGCTGTTGTATAGATACCTCCACTGCCTGCTGTAGTGCCCAGCACAACAAGTGCGGTTCGTACAATACTCGGGAACGTACAGATAATTGTTACAAAAAAACCGGTACGTTACTGCTTGAGGAATTCTAGAATCTGTACTCGTGTACCTGGTAGGTTCCTTACCTGTAGTACCTCTGTTTGATACGACACTTTGACTTCCAGTGCATGCGTGCTCCGTCGAGTTGACCCCTTTATTTATACGTGAATAACACAACAATCGACATGATGATTACATAACATTGCTTGACGCGCCCACCCCCATACCACCAACCAACTACGTTTTCGGGCGACGAATTTCAAATCTGACGTATTCGTAGGACACTGACTATTATAAGATAAAAAATACTGAAATTCAATAATTACAATAATACCTTGTTTGCACATGACATTGTCTACCCAACCACATCCAGCATGCAGCGGCAGTAATAGTAGTATAGTAGTCGTTATCAGTAGTACATCAGTACGAGTATAGTATCACAATAGTACAGAGTACGAGTAGCTAGAGGTCCGGCAGCCAGCATCGCCCGAACAGGAACACACAGACAGGACAATCAATTGCGACGTTCCTAATAACAACAACAACAACAGCAGCAGCAGCAGGTACTACAGTCTGCAGTAAATATGAATGCCTACCACTAGATCTTACGTATCATGCGGTATATGTTGGTCTTTGTACGTGGGTGCTCTGACTGAGCAGTGAAAGGATGGACCTCGGTTCTTCTTCCTCCCAATACGCACGCTCTCCTCGTAATGTGATACGTGACGTACAAAAAAAGACGACAGACACTGGAGGCTGAGCAACTGAGACTGAGATGATGAGACCTACCTGGAGGTGCGAGAGAGTCGTCCTCTGCTCAGAGAGAGAGCAAGAAGAAGAGTGCTCAGAGTGATCTGGAACAATATTATCAAGATAGAACAAGACGAACAACTAGTATTAATGTTGATACTACAGGCAGTACCCCGCTATGTACTTCAAACAAGTTCCTTATTGTGTTGCCATAATATATTACTTCGGTATTGAGATAAAGTATGTGCGTAAAATATACTAGCTGATGAGACGTGCCCGACGACAACAATTGCAATGATCCCAAGTACAGCGCACAGCAGTATGAAATCTGTTCGAATAATGTTCGACGAAATGATGGATCTTCTTACTGACGATGTTATCCGGTCGTGTCGTAGAAACACTTGCGAAAATGCTAGGAGACTGCGGTTTGACGCCTTGACTGACCGACCTCAAATACTAAACTCAGCATGTTGAAGATAAAATAATGCTTGACGCGTCCAAACTAGCGGTCACTTAGCACCTGGACCCTACTTTTTTTTCGAAAACATGCTCAAAATCAATCGTTTTTTGACCAATCACAGGCCAGCAGGTTTGAATTCAGGCATTGGCATATGTAATCCCTCAAAACTCCTCCAAACCAAAACAGGCAACCCCATCTCCACCTCACTCCTCCTCTCGCGCGCAAGGGTAGGCCACAGGAAGGCACCACGTGGAAGGGCGCGCGTCTGGTCTTGTTCTCGGCGGGTGTGACCTTCTCTCCCGCGAAGACTCACCCGAGCTTGCGCAAAGTGTTCTACAATTTTGGGGACGTTTGAATTGTGCTTTTGGTCAGAGACGACCCTCGTCCTTTGCCTCGCGTTTGAAATTGTGGTTGCGCGCGCTGTCGCTACGTATCACAGACCTTGGCGCTACCCTACATCCCTCCCACCACCCAAGCGGCAATTCGGCCCAGCCAAGGCCGTGCGCAACCTCGACGTCAGCCCTTCGTAGATGTCTGGGTCTCGCTAGGTGAGGTGGCGCGGAGTGAAAAGATTTGAGCGCGTGGACGAAGCGGAGGCAAAACGTTTTGAAAAAGTTCAATCAACCAGCGCACCACCACCGCACCGCGTCCAGCAGGCGAAGGCCTCTCCGAGATTCTACTGCATCTTCTCTCAGCGCGCGCAGCCTCACATGCGAAGCGCGTTTCCGGACACGTCGCGCACACCCCTACCCGGCACGTGGTGGACGCGGACCTCTCTCGGCGCAGATCACCATGGCGCAGAGGATCCGCACGCAGCGCAATCGAGATGCGTCCAGCGGAAATGGCGGCGGCAGCAGTGTCTCCACGAGCAGCCGAGATCATCATCCCGCGGCAGCAGCAGCACCTGCGGCGGCAGCGAGCGGCGGCGGCGGGGCAGGCAGCAAGCGCAAGCGCGACGTGCTCCAGGATATCAGCGAGGAGCACGGCAGCAAGAGCGAGCCTGGGCGCCAGCAGCAGCACGCCTCCGCGACCTCCAGCCGGCGATCTCAACAAGCGCCGCGCCGGCCATCCCCGATGGCTCCAGCAAGACGCGCTTCGGTCAGGAGGTCCAGGCGACTCAGCGAGCAGCAGCCATCGGCGGCGAGTGGGAGAGGAGGAGCCCTGGCCCGCGCCGCAGCTGGCTCATCAGCGGGGGGTAGTGGCACTGGGGGCACCGGCGCCGCGGGCGCCGCCGGGCGTGGGGACGGTGAGAGGGAGGGAGGAGGTGACGATGATGACGAGGGTGGAATGTCCTGTGACGAAGATCTGGAGGGCACGGTTGTAGATTTGAGTTTTGAAGGGGTCGCCGACGACTCGGTTTGGCGCGAGGCCGATGTAGCAGCATCCGCCGCTGCTGCATCATCATCGTCCGGCTCCGTCTCGCGACGCTCACCTGCGCCCTCCCACGGCGGCAGAGGCCTCGGTGGCGCTTCCGCAGGAGGCAGCCCCACCAGTAGCAGAAGCAGCAACAGCAGTGGTAGAGGGGCGGGTGGGGCAGGAGCAGGTGCTGAAGGTGGCGCCGGTGGTAGCGAAGCCGAGAGCGGCGTCAGCATCGGCAGCAGGAGCAGGAGCAGCAGCGGCGCAGGCGCAGGCGCCGGCAGCGACGCGGACCGCAGAACCCGGAGAGTTCGAAGCCGTCTATGCGCGTCGCGGGAGAAGGAGAGGCAGGCCGGCAGCGCTGCCGTTGTTGCCGCCGCCGCCACCGACCTCAGGAAGTCGCAGTCAGCCGCAGCAGACGCTCGAGCACTACGTGACACCACGGCCTCGCGAGGTTCTGGCCTCGCCAGGGGGCGGCGCGAAAAAAGGGCAAGCTCGTTGTTAGTCACCGAGGAGGAGCCAAGCCTGTCCACCACCGGTAAGAGCGGTGGGCACCCGGCTCACCCCCAAGCTTCGCACACCCCTCCACCTTCCAGCAGCAGAGCGCCCGCTGGGCACAAGACGGAACGTGGGGTAGCGTCTTCTGGGGTGGCGGCCGGGGGGGGGGTGGAAGCTGGCGTGCGGACACCGCTGCCAGCTGGGGTGGAGGATATGGATGCTGGAGTGTGGGATGAGGGGGACTCGCATTTGTTAAACCCGGACTACGTGGCTGAGCACGCAGCTTTTTTGCGCGTCCAGGAGAAGAGGAATAGGCCGGCGGCGTACATCGGGGCGCGGCAGAAGGATATGCGGCCGAGCATGCGGAGCGTCCTGGTGGATTGGATCGTCGAGGTCTGTGATCAGTTCAAGGTGTCTTCCAGGACTCTCTTTCAGGTATGAATATACACATGGTACGTCATACGTCTTGCTGCTTCTTCCTATACTTTTTGTGTCATACCCATGCTATTAATACCTCTGGTACTTGCCTCTCTTTACCTGGTATAATTTTTGAATTTGTTGGCGTGTGTGCTACCTTGTACAGAGTAGAAAGATATCGCCTGATATTATGTACAACGACGTGTATCTGTAGAGTAATGGCAGGTACCTGGTATGTACGTAAGAGTGCAACCTGGCACGTGCTGTTATACTAATGTTTGCTGTACGGAAAAGACTTGCTGTTGCTGCTCTTTGGCGGGAAGGAAGGGGCGTGACGATCGTCGGCTGGAATTGTGCGGTGTGCGTACTCGTATACTTGGGAGTAAAAGTATGTGATCTGAGGTACGGCCGAAGTTTGCTGTTTCGCGCGTAGAATTGTTGTTTGTGTGTTCGCGATGAGGGATGAGGGCGGACTCAAGAGTCGGAGATACCTGGCATATACTTACTTGTTCGGCAGCAGATAGAGCTCTGTTACTTGCTCCATGCCGAACTCGCGCTTGAGCACTATTTATCCAAGATGGTGTCTACGTCGATGATATTATAAGCGGTAATTCGTGAAAAATTGCTAGCATGCCGAGCTTTTCTGGTGGGGTTACTTGTTTATATATTCTCGAAGGAGTGAGAATTGATACCCATGATACATACACCTACCTGCATGCAGTAAGCACACACCTGCACTACCGGCGAGAGCTCGAATGCACTCGGCAGACGGTACTATTAATATTAATACTACGTACAGGTGTATATACTTGAGATACTGGTGGTGTCATATGCGTACGGACGTCACTCGTAATAAATGTTGTCTGGTCTGTATGAATACGCGTACCATTGGTCTAGACCTTCGTAATATTAACAGCTTTGAATGGACGCGAATATGCGTGTGTAGGCATGGCGACCGCGTTGTTTGCACCCACGGCCACCGATAGATGAACGATAGATATCATGGGCGAAGAACCTGGTGTAGCGGTACGAGCACCGGTAGCCGGCGCACCCTTGCAATCAGAACCGATCGCATCGCACTTGCCCATAACAGGTATAGGTTCGTATACTTGAAGCAGTACCTGGTACCAGGTGTAGGATAAGCATAACTCCCCCCCCGCATGACTACGGCCGTGCATGAGCACAGCCCCCACAGCAGTCTCCTTCTCGACGGATTCGTGATCAATGGTCGAATGACTAAGGCGAGCAACGAATGAGTACGCCCCCACCCCGTCCTTGAGCCTTCGGCGAAGTCATTCCGGGATTTGAAAACAGAAAGAAGTGCTGCGTTTTTGATGGTTTGATATTTGATGCCATCCATCCGGACACTGTCGCATTGCTGTACGCTGTACCGCGTTGGAAGGTGGTTGGGGGTGGGGCCCTCAGCATTTCGCTTCCCTAATCTCAAAACGTTCCCCCGTCGCTACGTACAACAACGGCAGCACTACAGCATTACTTTGCTAGCTCCTTGTGTATGGTATGTCACGTGCTCGTTCTCGTATAGTGTGATACACCTGGCATGTAGTAATGATGCTGTTATCACATTATTCGTTGCTACAGTAACTTAACCCTCTTAGTACGGCAGTCCCGTTGTGGGAAAAAACGCTCAAATTCTACGTGGTTTGTCCCCAAAACGGGACTGCCGTACTAAAAGGGCTATAACTTTCGCGCTGCTCTGCACCCACGTTGTTTGGACGCATACTACGGACGCAAACTACTACCTGGTACGAATACGTTTGCAGTTCTCAAAGGGTTGAACGCTATTTTTTATTTTATTTTTTTGCTCATCCCATTTATTATCTTCGCCCATCTTCTTCTCTCTCTCCTTCCACCCTCGTAACTCAGATCCGGGGTCACATAGCAGGCTCTTCTCCCCCCTTCCCGCTACGGTACATGCCTTCATTTTTATCGCGAGAAGATCTCGGCCTTTTCTTTCCTCGTGCCGCATCGAATTGCTATAGCCCATGGTCACGCACTTCAGTAAATTGGAAAAGGGTTGCAATACCTGGTACGTCATACCAGGTGGTCTGTCTTGCGCTTGTTTGCGTCTATCGTCTATCGCACAGCTAGCAGCAACAAGATGCTCGTACATGCCACGTCGGGGATATATGCCTTGCTATGAATATGATGTGATGATAGAATCCACCGGGGTCTCAACGATTTGTAGTTCGAGAGCTTAACCTTGCCACTACCCATGTGTGTAGCACACAGCAGGCATGACCCTACCTATAAATAAATAACCCCGGCGGCTTCATGCTGCAGCATGTTGTGGAACTCCGTGGTTCTTCTGCCATTCTTCTTTCGCGCATCGAAGTCAGAGAAGCGCCGCGGACCCCCCTCCAAACATCCTGTTTGATGTCCTACCTTGCCCTACCAATAGCGGCCAGCGACAGTCGATGTTTGCGTCAACGCTGCGTTGCCCCTCTCGCGGTATACGGACGTACTGGTATGTACTACATTCCGGGTACCACCTTACCTACGCGCGCGCATACTTTGCACTCGAGTCGGTGCATACCTTGCACGTACGGTAAGCGTGAAAGGTCTCTATGTCGTACACTGGCTGTACGAAGGGCCCTTGTTTTGCGGTCGCACTTGAACCCTACAGCAACTAAAGCACTAATGTACGAATAACCCCCCCCCCCCGGGTTATTAGCCCTCATTGTCTCCTGTTAATCTAGTTAGTCCCAAGTAGTTTCTGGCCAGAAAATATGAAAATATGGGCCCTTTGGGAGCAGCAAAATGTCGAAATAGATGACGAGTACAGCTTCCGACCTACACAAACCAGTGGAAGCAGTCCAGGCTGCTCGGGAGGGAGAGTTTCCGGAATACGTCCAAGGAAGGGAATGCCACCTGTAGGGGTACTCCTCCTTCCCCTCCTCGTACTGTATGACATATCAGGTATGTATGTATTAATACCAGTATACATATACCTGGTACCTGTGTGTGTAAATATACCTGGTACCATATTTAGTGGTCAGGGTCGCCGTCACAATCACGAGAGACAACACGCGGGCAGCGCAGGCAGCATGGTTGTCTTTCTGCACGCTCCTACGAGTAGGCTCTGGACGCTCTCGCTCGATATCACCGCACACGTGATGATTCTGCTTTGCACTATTAATATCAATGTACATGCTGTTCGAACTGCATCAAACTATTTGGAATGGGTGTAGTGTCTCTTTTACAGCGGTAGCAAATGGGATTTAATGGATTCAAAAATCGCGCCTTGGCGTTTTATCGGTGACGAGTCTTCGCCGCAGGGCAGTGAAGGGCCAAGGGGCGTCATGCCCGTAAAAGCCGTCGGCAGCGACGGTGTATCGCACTACTCCCGCGTAAAGAGGCCTTGGGGTAGGTCAGCGCGGCAACGAGCGCCTTATGTTCTGGTGTTGGTGTTTGCTTCCGCTAGGTCCGGAGTCCGAAAATATGCATGCCCACCTGTAGAAACAAGCAAGATAACACCTCCCTAGGATGAGTTTCCGTGGCGATTTTTTCGTTTGAATCCCAAGATAGGGAGCACATCATAACGAAAATGACGGTTTTGGAAAGATTCACACACCTCGAGCGGAAAATCGATTCCCACCTCGTGATACATTGCACCGGTACATGTTTCCAAGGCAGATAGATCATCTAGTGCTGGTCCTGTATGATCTAGCTCATCGTGTAGGGTGGGACCCGTGGATTCTGCATGATCTAGCACATGTTCCCGGCGTTGGATCGGCACTACGCAGATCCTGCGCAACCTCTCACAATGGCGGGTGAGGAATTACAGCAGATGATCTACTGCATATGTATGTAGATAAATCAGATAGATCATGATCTGTCAGAGCTGTGGAAGATCTCTTTCGAGATATTTCCATGGAGGTATCGCTCCGTGTTTGCACTCTCCTCGATGTAGAGGACAGAGTTGAATTTCCTTCATGGACGCATGCGTCGCTCGGCGTGTGTCTGCACTCGATTCTCCCAGTTGTGGATCAAACTATAGTTCCCTAAAAAATGTCCGAAAGGATCTATAGCGTCTTAATCGGCAGTACATACTGGCGATGAAGCAAGAAGTACTTCAACGGCAATGGGCGCGTCGACAAGTCTCGCCATTAGAGGCGAATCGCTCGGCGTTTGCTCTCTGCCTGTCGTCGAGGAAATCGGGGCGTGTCATCCAGGGACGTTGTACGGTAGACCCTCCCGAAAAGCATACCAGGTGGGATAGATCAGATCAGGTAAATCAGATAAATCACTTACAGTTCATTCCCACTTCATGATCTAGATACCCCAGGGCAGATAGATCACTCCTGATCTATATGATCTACAGCAGCACAGTAGTTCAGGTTTGCTGGGTTGGATCTTTGATTTTTTCACCACTCAGCCCTTAAATATATGGATCGTTTGTAATTCATATTTAATCAAAAAGTTCCTTATATTCAGGGTCCGAGTGGTGTTTGTTTTTAGATCAATTTTACTTTTCAGCTTAAGTCGCAGGAGGTTTTTACCCCCAGCCATCTCCTGGACAAGCCCTGGTCACAGGTGTCGTCCCCTCTCCCCCCCGGTACGTGCCTTCATTTTCATTTGTACCAAGCAAATTCTAAACATGTCATAGCGGTAGGCTATAGCTACACCTATCTGTGGATCATCTGTCTGACGTATGCAAGATTTGTTGACCGAAAAATGGACGCGTCGAGCTTGACTCTTACAAAGACCCCCCCCCCCCCCCTCCATCAACCGTCCAACGTTGACCCCAACCTTCCCAGGTGGTCGACCTCATTGACCGAAGCCTGACAGCTTTCGAAGTCCCGCGCGGGAGGCTGCAACTGCTGGGGTGCGCGTGCGTGGTGCTGGCGAGCAAGTACGAGGAGATTTACGCCCCCGCCGCTCAGGAGCTGGCGCACATCTCCGACAACACGTACACGCGCGCCGAGATCATCTCGATGGAGCTGCTGGTGGTTAACGCCCTCCAGTTCCGACTGTCCTGCGTCACCCCGTGCAATTTCCAGGACCGCTTCTGTCGGGCCGCGCGCTCGAACTCTCGCGAGAGGTCCCTCGTGTCCTACCTGTTGGAACTCCTTCTGCAGGATTATCAGGGAGTGACCCTGTTGCCATCTCTTAAGGCGGCCGCGGCGCTGTACCTGGCGAGGCAGACGCTGCACCCCCCAGGTTGCGGCCGGGTGGCGTGGACGAAGCAGACGGAGTACTACACCGGGTACACCCCGCGAGCACTGGAGGCGTGCGTACGGCGGCTGCACACGCTGCACGTTCGGGCGGAGGGTAACAGTCTCCACGCCGTGCGTGAGAAGTACACCAAGCAGGCGAGGCTCTGCGCGGCGGAGGTGACTTGCGCTCTTGAAGACTCTCTACGCTTCGGAGACGAGGGGGGGTGAGGCGCTAAACGGGAAACGGAGTGCGAGAGAACAGGGGGGAGAAGGAGGGAAAAGGAGGGGTGATCCGCGGCTTTGGCTTTCCTATCGTCGCCTGCCGTCGAGGGTTCCGCTGACCAGGGTTTGAGGTCGGCCGGTCTGTGTTCAACTTTTCGTCGAGGTTTTCGCTGAACGAGGTTCGATGTATGCCGTTCTGTCGTCACCTTTCGTCCAGGTTTTCGCCGGTCGCGCTGTTGCTGCCTGTCGGCCGTTCTGGCGTTGCCTTTTGTCGAGGTTCTCGCCGATCGCGCGTTTGACGTCGGCCGTTCTGTCGGTACCTTTTGTCATTTTTCGAGGTTTCGCTGATGACGCTGTGGGTGGACATCTGTCGGTACCTTGTGTTGGGGTTTTCGCCGATCGCGCTTCTGACGTCTGTCGCCCGTCCTCGGATGGCATTGGCAGGGGGGAGGGCACGCGGAGTGGATCCGCATGTTCCGTGACTGGTCTTGAAACCATTTCCCCTCTTCAGGCTGCGTGCGTGCCTTCGTGCACTCCTTGCTTCCCGTCCGATGGCGGCGAGAGATCGACCGCGCGCGCCAGCAGAGAAAAATAACGTCTCGTTTTCCTTATACTCTACAACGTATTAGTAGCTCCACAACGTATTAGTAGGCACTACTGCTGTACGAGGTAAAACAGAAAACGAGGGTTTTACTGGTGTACAAGGCGAAACAGAGAACAAGGGTTTATATTAATAGGCTACGGAGGCATTGCTCGCGCAGAAAGAGGGGCCGGGAATTTTCTCGACGATGGACTGAGAGGAATTTTCCGGTCTCCCTCTTGGCGATGGAGGGGACTGGTACAGAGCTTCGGAGGCGGTGGGGGCGACGGGGGGTGGGGGGGACGTCCATCTGTGAATTTCCGGCAGATTTCCTGCTCAGCCGTGGAAGCTGTGCATTGTGATTCTCATCGGTTGTTTGTTTTAAATCGTAGAGCAGCATTTTAGGAGCTCGAAGCTCGAAAAGAGATAGGGTTTTAGTTTTAAGGGTCAGGGTTTCGGAAATCGACGCGTGTGGAACTCCCGTGTGGCATTTTTCGCCCCCCGACCAAGAGTACTTGAGTTGGAGGGTGTGGTGGGGTCCCGCCGGGCTACCTTCCGCTGCCTGGGGGGATAGCGGGTTATGTTCGTGGCTCTCGCGTCGTGGATGACCTCTCGCTAGTTTTTATCATGCTGTCGTTTTAAATATTTGGTGAAAGCCCATTTGCTTGCCCTTGACTGTCGTTCTTATTCTTGTTCTTCTCATTCTCTATCTTTTTTTCTTGTTCCGTGTACGATTATGATATTACACCGAGTGCGGTAATGTTTCCTGCCTTGTAGTGCGTGGTGACGTTTTCGCCTTGGTGGTGTCGGTCGACCGGTCGCTACGTGGTGGCCGAACTGCCCTCTCTTTGTCCCGTTCGTTTGGTCGGTCGTTCGTCGGTTCGCTTTTGGTCTGTGCGTCGCGGCAGCCGCCACGAAATCACTCCCATTTTTGTAGGCGCCATGGAGCTATCCAACGGTGTGTTCAGTATAGGCTATATGCTCTGAGGTGCCCGGGTACCACACCTGGTTAGTATAGTCATACACGGGCGTGTGCCCGGGTACTCCCAGATGGTATGTGCCCGGGGAATCCCAGACGGTATATACCCGGGTACCCCCAGATGGTATGTACCCGGGTAATGCCAGAGGGTATGCACCCGGGTACTCCCAGATGGTATGTACCCGGGTAATGCCAGAGGGTATGTGCTCGGGTACTCCCAGATGGTATGTACCCGGGTAGTGCCAGAGGGTATGTACTCGGGTGCTTCCAGATATGTACCGGGGTTTATGCGGGTACTCCCAATTGGTATGTACCCTGGTACTCACAGGTGGTATGTACCCGGGTACCCAGAGGGTTGTACCCGGGTACTCCCAAAGTGAATACCCTACTAAACGTTACCGCTGTCGTAGCAGCCACCACCTTGACGATCGATGTCGGTTCTTCTCTTATTCCCTCCCTCGCCGCCTGAAGGGACACTTTGTCTGTGCTGTACTTGTAGAGTAGTAGCTTTCGTGAGGAGTTCGGTTCCGTCCGTCTGTATGTTTGTGTTTATGCGCGCACGCGAGCGTGTTTCTGTGTGGGTTTTTTGTGATTTTTTTTTTATTTTATTGTTCCTTCCTGTCACGCGGTACTTAGATGCTAGATGGAGAGAGCACTACCTGCGCTTACCCTTGCACGAGCTTGAGCGACGTGGATGGTGTCAAGCCGGGTGTGCGGTAATAGGTTTACGAGGGGTCGACGGGTCATGGGAGAGGGGAGGCGTTGTGGAGGCGGGAGGGGGGGGGGGGGGAGGAGATATAAACACCCAGTGTCGGTGTCGGGAATTTAGAGAAGGAAAGGTCTGCTCGCTGCTGCTGGTGGCCGTTCTATCTATCGTCACAAGTCGAACGGTGCGATTTGCCGTTGTCAGACTTTTAGCTTTTAGCAGGCACCTGGTACCTGCTAGAGAGCATCCAGGTGCATGGGTGCGTGGCGGTGGAAGTCCTACAGTCGAGAAAAAAATGAAAGAATCGGTGTCAACACTCAAAAGTCGGACTCATCATGTCGGTTGCATATTTCGTCTCGCTTGTTATATATACCGTTGCTATACGTCGAGACTCGCATTATTGCCTGCTGTCTTTTTCGTTCGCGATGTCTGCCCCCATGTTTTGCTTTGGGAAGCACGCCGAGCGGGTTGACTTCACTGCGCCCCCGTCTCCGCGACGTGGAGGAATTACCTGGTATGAAATCTGTGAGGCAAAATGTTTGGCGCATTTTTCGACCGCGTGCATGTCGATGCTTACTATTAATACTGCTATCGACGACTGTTGTTACCTGGTACTTATGATAGCTCCTATTATTAATACCAGGATGTGATACATATGGTGCGAACGACACAACTGAATTGCTTTGATATGATAACTGCTACGTGAGGCGTAAATACTACTCTTCAGGAGGCGGCGGGGAGGGGGGGGGGGGGGGGGTCCTACAGCATCAGCGTCAGCACTATACTAGCTGTTGGCATATTGACCAGCTCGCATTCCTCCGCAAATATCCCCTGTTTTCTCGTTTTCTCGTGTTTTCCAACTTTCGTGTAACTGGTGCAACCTACCCGCTGTTACTGTAGTTACAGGTACAAATATAAATCACACGGGTGATGCATCACACGGGTGATAACGTACCACACCCCCTGGGATAAATTTCCGAGCCGGGTTTCTCCAAAAATTGGAGGGAGGCACACAAACGGTGGCTTCCACAGATAGGTGCGTCGCTCGTCGTTTGTAACTTGGACGCGTTCTACGACAGAGGTAGCACATTAAAATCTTCCGCTGGAATGGTTTCCGAATGACGGGGCCCCTTAACCCAAAGTCGTCGGAATGCCAATCTTGTTTCGAAAAATAATTGGCGTTTGTGTATACTTGGGCCATGGGATTATTCGTCGGGATGCAATTTGACTTTTGCTGAGGTCAGTTTTCGGGTGAAGTATGGAGTTCCTTAAGTGATGAGCCTCAGAAACATTAGGGTGGACCTCTATTATCGCAGAACGCCTCCTTCCCCATTGTCGAGAAAATCAGCTTCGAAATTCGGCCGAGGCGGGGTATTGGGTGTGTCACCAGGCGTGTCTTGAGGTGTCAGGTATACGGTACCAACCCGGGTTTGATACAGCAGTTAGTTTTTTGTTTCAAGGTATTGTTATGATACTGCTTTGTATGAGGTTGAAAGCCCGGTAATTACCTGGGTTCTGGCACTGGGATCGTATTTGTAGTACTTGGAAGGCGTATCTTAGGTGGAAAACCAGGGGTTTTCCAGAGAGGCACGAGCGTGGCCCCAGTCTCCGTCGTGCACGAAAGGAATAAAGTGGCTCTTCTATCTCTAAGCGAGCATCAACGTGAGTACCAACGAGTGCCGGCTTAATAGGCAGACCTGCCCAGGGATACAAAGTGTCCCGCTCTCCGTGATCTTAACAAGTGGCGTCGTCGGCAGGACAGTATACTTATCTCGGGGTCACGGTTGAAGAGAGAGGAGTGGGTGTATCGGGCCTGTTTGACCCTTATTATGGGGACTTCAGGGTGGAAGTTCGACGGTAAAAACTGATGGTTTGCACCAACGGGCACTGCTGCTCTGATTGGCGGACGATACACCAATTGGCGTCCGAGATACAATGGTTGAACGCAAGGACTCGTAAGGCACGGCACTACGGGCGCAACATTATCCTATCATACAGCCGTGTTGTGCCGGGCTCTCACGCCGCTCGTAGACGGCTGAAACCAACCAGAAAAGCCATCGTCGTTTTCGTGGCTTCTTTGGGCTCCCCAAGGGATTATACCCGAACAGGAAATACAGTAGATTTTAGTATGCCCGCGTCGAGCCATTTTACCTCTCTTTCACCAGTACTTTTGTCTTAAACCGATACCCCCGGGTACTTCTTGACCCTTGTAGTGCTGCAGTCCCGTTTAGGGGGGAAACTACTTAGAATTTGACTGGTTTGTCCCCAGAAAGGGACTGCAACACTACAGGGGGGGGTACGCCTTGACCCTCACTACTATCTGTATCACACAATCACATACACCTGGTGAAAATGATCTTATTACTATATATAGGCTTGCCACCCGACAATGTGCAGCATGAGCTTTCACGTTGATCAATCAAAAACATTTTCCTGAAAGAAGAAATCTCCGTATACGAAGGAAACCTATACAATAAGTCTATCTACCTTCTATGTATATTATGTATGATATTGTGATATTATGCCGTGGGGATGGTTAGGGCTCGTGTCTATTTCTGCGAGAACAGGGTGCTTTTCCATAGAACGTAAAACCTATGGCAACTGGCAACACTCGCAACGATGGTACGAACCTCGTAGGTACGAGAGAAAGTGCGGTAGGATCATCATTGTGTGGGTGTTGTGGGTGTGACCCTCCAGTGTCTCGGTTCTACTTTTTTCATCTATAATTATTATTATTTTCCTTGCCATCCGATCTATAATTATTCGAGCCAGCAGGTTATTACAACTATACTACTACTACTACTACTACTACTACTACTACTACTATTACTACTACTACTACTACTACTACTACTACTACTACTACTACTACTACCACTACTACTACTACTACTACTACTACTACTACTACTACTACTACTACTACTACTACTACTGTTACTCTCACTACTCATAAGAGCAGTAGTATTTGTGGGGGTTGTGTGAGCTGCGCGACGGTTCTACTTTCGTTCAAGCAATATAGACCACTTACTTCCTGTAATACACTACCTGGCTGGTAAATTGATTTACTTCGAACGTTGCAATTGTTAATATTAGTAGTAATAATGGTAGGCATTTAGACCGTTCGTTGCGGAACAAGCAAGCCGGGGGGACCCCTCAAAAACCATGCTTTTATTCTATACCTGGTATTACTTTTACTACCAGGTACAGATTAAGGCGGCAAAGAAGGCAGCAGAGTACCTGGCACAACAGTAAGCCAGTCTGTTTGTCAATATAATACCCGTTTAGAATCCAAAGTAAAGATTAAATGTGGTTTATATTCACGGCCATCACAGTGGAAACAGCATGCACAAAATGATGCGAAAGACTCGGAAGCGCAACCAACAATCTAAGAATTTCTATGTGGCCATCAGATATTTTACCTACTACTGCGCGCGTAGTTTTTCTTTTCAACCTGTGGTATTTACTTCTTGGTTACTACTACGTAGAACTTGTAGAGAGACATTCTATTGCGGGGGGACATATTGGGGGAGAGCATAGTAATCAGGACCCGTCATACAAACAAAAATGTATAGATTCCCGTATTTTTAGTAAGCTTATTTGGTCCTGATTACTTTGTTCCCCCATGAAATTAATCAGAACCAAACATGGCGTGTAAGCATAGGGGCATGTACTACCTTTTTGGGTCCTTAGCGAGTTCTGAATACTATGCCCCCCCGCAACAATAGTACTGCTCAGTCTATGCTGCTAATATAACCAATATTAATATTAGGCTTGCCCTCCGACGGTGTGCAGCATGAGCTTTCACGTTGATCAATCAAAACATCCCTGAAAGAAGAAATCTCCGCAGTATACGAAGGAAACCTATACACCCAAGTCTATCTACAATAATACCCTGGTAGCTTCTATGCCTACTCCCTTTTATGTTTTATCTACGATAATACTCTGTATGTGTTATTAATATTGAATAAAGTAGTACGAGTATTAATAGTATTATTTCCCTTGCCATCCGACAATGTGCAGCATGATCTTCAACATTGATCACTCATAACTTTCCCGAAAGAAGAAAACCTCGGAAACAAAAGGAAACCCATGCACCAATTTATATTGATAGTCGCTATTTTTGGCTTCTGGGCGTGTCACTACTGGCCGGGTGTGGTGGGGTCTTTACTGATGTACGAGTGTAGTAGATAGTGTTGTTTCTGGTTTTGATGGCGGGGGTAGGGTCTTCAATATCAATATTCTTGTTGTTTTTGAGACATGTCTAAGGCCGGATTATATTCGGGGGCGGAGGCGGGGGCTCGTGGGGGGGGGGGGGGGGGGGGGGGGGGGGAGGGTACTTGATAGGAGAGATGTACTCGATCTCATGCATGGCCGGCCGTAGTCGTATGACCATAGACCCTCGCATCCCTACAATGCCGGGACGGAGCATGTCGGGTTTTCACCGACCAGGCAGACATTGCTTGCACCAAGCGCGAAGCGCCATGAGGTGTCTGGCGAGTCGCATGAAGGGTGAGCTGCATCCTACTAAGAACCGCTTTTGAGGCGGACTTGCGTATGGACGACAGCTTCAATGAGTTGATTTAATTTCCGGTGTAGGCATTTCCAGAGACAGCAATGGGGGTACTATGTAACTGCCTCTAGGGTGCCTTACCTTGAACACTACGTGATACGATCATTCCCAATTGTGCGGAGGAAAGGTTGCCTTACCTTGAAAACTACGTGATACGATCATTCCCAATTGTGCGGAGTAAAGGTTATTTACCTCGCACAAATGATCTGACAACCAGGGGAGGGGTACTCATTTCCATGCATGGCCGTAGTCGTATGTCCATAGACCCTCGGCACCGAGCGCAAAGCGTCGTTATTATTAGTTGTTCGGCGAGTCGCATGAAGGGTGAACTGGATCCCCTCCTGCTAAAGAACCGCTTGTTGTGAGGCAGCTTTGCGCATGATGGATGACAGCTTTAAATGAGCTACTGTAATTTATTCTCCGGCGTGGCCTCTTCCAGAGACAGCATTGAGGGTAATGTGACTGCCTCGGTGTGCCTTTTACCTTGAACACCATTACGGGGGGTCATAGCAAATAGGACCTACGGTACGCAAAAAAAACTACCAGGTATTAAATGTATACTTACCAGGTACCAGGTACCTTTTTTTACCAACAATACGGAAGGATATTCGGTTTATATCGGAATGGCATCTACGCTATAATGTCGGAAGGCGAGCATAAAAATTGTATTTGGTCCTATTTACTGTGGTCCCCCGTAATACTATTAGTACTACGTGATTCGACCATTCCCCCTGTTGTGCGGAGTGAAGGTTCTCCACCCCGTACAAATGAATGATCTACCAGGTAGTATGTAACTCGATCGCCAGCTATGACAGGCCGCCATTTTTTATTTTATTTAATTTCAACGGGGGGCGGGGAGGGGGGGGGGCGCACTCAGTTGTAATTTATGTATTGCTTAAGTTGTTGGTCGTTTGACCATTGAGCTCGGGCGGGGTAAAATTAGGTGCCTACAGCTATAGCACTACGCGTCCGAAAATGTAAAGAATATTAGGGTGCTAAAAAGGTATATCAATATCTTATTAATAGTAGCCACACGGACCTTATACGCTTCCGGGCAGTGTGGTACTCGGGAGGAATCGGCTCAACATACTTGCATACTACTTCGTATAGATGATGTACATACTACTATTAATATCAATATAGTGCTGCTGTGTCCGAGGTACCAGGTACAATGCCGGGTACTATGTGCCGCGAGTAACTTTCTTGTTCGAGTGATACTCGTCTAATACATTTACCTGGTGTGTATGTAGGAAGGAGTAGAGGGCAGAGCGCTTCCGAGGAAGTTTACGAATGCATATAAATATACTTACAATTATAGAAGTCTCGTATAATATAGGAGTTGATGGAGAATGAGTGATCCTGCTGTGCTATTAAATAGGTAGGTCTACTACTGCTGTCTGTATTCGTTCGAACGAATGCACCCGTACGTTTCATGCGCAACAAGCTGTACAAAAGTGCAGCACAGTTAGTATACCGACATATAGATGGTAACTGGTACCAGGTATGTTTTTTTCATTTTGTACACCGGAAGAAAAAGAAAAGAAAACGTAGCTGCGAGATCGAAAACTTTTGCTCAAAACTCATCTTTGCAAAAAAAGCTTGCTGGTGTGATGTTTCGATCGCGCGTTCTAGCAGTCGTTGTGTAGGTTTCCAGAGCTACCTGGTATATATCAGCTGTCTACAAATCATTACACGTTTGAAAGCAACGGAATCGCTACCTACCAAGTGGGCCACAGAGGTGACAGCTGTAGTTTTGCGGTATAAGTCGTAGTGCCTATATATATGTCCGGTATAGTATTATTATTTCTCTTGCCATCCGACAATGTGCAACATGATCTTCAACATGGATCATTCATAACTTTCCCGAAAGGAGAAAACCTCGGAAACGAAAGGAAGCCTATGCAACAAGTCTTCCTCGCTTCTGTGCCAACTTTCGACTTGTCTACTCCATTCGCTGTCCTTGCTCCTTCCTTCTCAATACGTTCTAATCTTAAATCCTAAGCTGCATCCAAGCTCCATCCCCACGCCATCGGTGTGGGTCTATCGTCCCCCCCCACCCCTGTTCCTTCTCGATTCCTGGCGGTCCCTAAGCTGGAGCTTGAACCGCGACACCCTCCTCGAAATATTTAATGGCGACCGGGGTGGTCACCAAGACGATTTGGAGCAGGCGTTCCTTCACCAACCCCTTCCTTGCCATCGACCCACCATCCCTCCCCCCCACGACGCTAGCTGCCAGCTGGTCGATGAAGTTGCTGCCCTCTACCCCGAGGCGCCCAAAGCTTTCCACCGCTAAGGTGGCTAGTTTGTGGCTCCACTCGTCGAAGGACACATGTCCCGGACGCGCGTAGTGTTGGCGCTTGCGCGTCTCGGAGGTAGAGGCAGCTGATCCGTCGTGATCAGCGCTGCCTTCTCGCAGGTGGACCTGCGCTTGCGGGTCTGCATGGGTGACGTCCAGCAGGATGGACTTTTCCCTGTATTCCCTGTTAGGAGCGTCCCGAAGACCTCCTCTCCTAACAACGATGTCCAATCCGTAGGTTCCGGTCTGCAGTGGACGGTTCGCCGCTCTCTACTTGGTGGGGATTCCCAGCCGCTTCAGCGTGCGGGAGATCGTATCATTATCATGTTTTGCCATCCGACAATCAATGCGCTGTGCTGTTCTGAAAAAAGACTATTACGGGGGACCATAGTTAACAGGACCTACGGTATACATAAAAACCTATATGTTTTAACAATTGTTACTAACAATATTTGGTCCTGTTAACTATGGTCCCCCGTAATAACAGAAAGTGGAGAACTCTCCAGCACAAAAGCGCGGCAGTATCAAACAACAAATCAAAACTGATGTGACTCTCATGAAGACTGCTACAACCAACATCCCTCCATCTCATCCACCAAAAGACGACTACTCCCCCCCTTAAGCACCCCCTAAGAAGCATTTATTTACCAAAAACCCGCTGCCCATCAAAGTGGCTGGTTTATAACTGCTACGCGCATACTTCAGCGCGCAGAAGGTCGTGCGGTGTTGCTGGTCTACACTATTACGGGGGACCATAGTTAATAGGACCAAATTTTGTTAGTAAAAATGTTTAAATATATAGGTTTTTATGTATACCACAGGTCCTATTAACTATGGTCCCCCGTAATACTATCGGTAGTACCAAGGAGAGAGTCCCTGCGGTTTTTCTCTCTCTGTATGTAGCTCTTCTACCTCCTCCAACCCTTCCCCCCACAGTGTTATACCAGTTAAGAACTCATTTCATACAGCAAACGAGCTGACGGTTTTGAACTACAGCAAGCAGTAGTGCATGCGAATCGATAATTCATTGAACGAAAAGTCCTGCTGAGTACTCGCAGAAACAGATAAACGTTTACACCTGGTACCTTTTCCGATGATAGCATGGCCAAAGTAAACTTAGTCTATACCGGGGGACCATAGTAAATAGGACCTAATATTGTTAGTAAAACTAGGTAAATGTGTACCAGGTAGGTTTTTATCTGTACCGCAAGTCCTATTAACTCTGGTCCCCCGTAAAATTTAATACTGCATCAACTAAAAAACACACTTTCCCGACCTACAAAATCCAGTGTTTTCTTCTGTGCAAACGCTACAAAAGCAGTTATCATGCAGATATTTGTTCAACTCTGAAATTTAGTGTTAATCGGTGAGTGAGTGTGGTGACACAATGTCATGTATGATATGGCTGCGTGGATAATATGATATAGCATACAGATGTCGGTTCACTATTGTTCATGTCTGAAATTGGTTTGAATCGACTGAACCATGATTTATAACGTGTGTACTATTATTGAACCTGCAGGCTGTGAACTACTATTTACGGGGGACCATAGTTAATAGGACCTATGGTATACATAAAAACCTATACATTTAACCATTTTTACTAACAATATTTGGTCCTATTAACTATGGTCCCCCGTAAATAATAACGAACACGATGCATCATCATTGTTATTATTGTTTCCCTTGCCATCCGACAATGTGCAGCATGATCTTCAACATTGATCACTCATAACTTTCCCGAAAGAAGAAAACCCCGGAAACAAAAGGAAACCCATGCACCAAGTCTACCTGTATTAATATTATTATTATTATTACTACTATTATTATTACTATTATTATTATTGGTTCTCTTGCCATCCGACAATGTGCAGCACGAGCTTTCACGTTGATCAATCAAAACATCCCTGAAAGAAGAAATCTCCGTATACGAAGGAAACCTATACTCTACCTTCTATGTCTACTTCCTTTTATGTTTTATGTTTCATTTTTTGTTACTATTCTTCTTAATACCTGGTATTATTATGCTTGCCATCCGACAATGTGCAGCATGACATGATGCTGTGAGCTTCAGCGTTGGTCACTCAAAACATTTCGGAAAGATTGTTACGAGGCGCTTCCCAGACACGTGAGCCGAAAATGGCTGAATTTCCGTGACACGCAACTACGGTATATAGTTGACCGGTTCGTTTAGTATTGCAATAATATTTGGTTATAGTTGGTTATAGTTGGTTATAGTTGATACGTTGTGAATGGTCTATGATGATCGTGGTCTAGGTGAGAGGCACAGTTTCACGAAGAAGGCGTTTTGATTAAGCTGTGGGGATAAGGATTACATAAATCGTACCAGGTACGAATTAATCTCGACTCTCAAGTAAGCATGGAGTATGGAGTGCCACCCGGTTTGCGATATGAGAAGATGAAAGTGCTTTGTGTACGAGTATCGACAAACAGATATCGCCATCACGGCTCATGTATGCCAGGCATTCAGTCGCAAATGACAAACAACCACTACTATTCTGGGGGACCATAGTTAATAGAACCAAATATTGTCAGTAAAAATGGTTAAATATATAGTTTTTTATGTATACCACAGGTCCTATTAGTGACTCACGAATACGTGGTCAGCAGTAGGTCAACTATCAATACTCAGCTTTGCTTGAACGTGTGATATACCAGGCACTATTAACAGCAATAAATTCTGACAAAAAGTAACATATGAATGGCATGTATGTATGCAAATAATCGTCGTCCGTACCAGAAAATGGCGCGAAATCGTCTTCAAGACATGCGCGCATGATGATTTCAAAAGTGACGAAATTTCTTGCTACTGGTAAAACGTAAGAAACGGTGTTGTTGTGGCACACCCCCTCTTCCCGGATGCGCACAACGTTACCATGTGTTGTAAATGTCCCCTCATACACCAGGTACCAGTTAGTTAGGCGTTGTCATACCAGGTACCAGGTAGGCGTTGTCGCTACCAATATACCTATTATTAGAAGAGCAGTAAAGATGCTACCTGTGGTACGTACAGCACGTATCACTCTGGATGGAAGCATTAGGACCGTTCGGGTAGTAACTGCTGGGGATAGCTACCAATCTATCATTATACCCACCAGGAGTACGAGACAGTAGCCTCTCCTGCGGGATGCCTGACCCAACTCAGGAGACGCGCAAACACGCCCACTGCGGATACCCCGCTAAAAAGGTGAAATTTCTTCCGAACGCTCCCGACAATTTCCGCCCAGAGCGGTATGTAGGAGACCGCGGTTTGGCCCCTTGGCAGACCACCCCAACACTAAAACCAGTACAATAAGGCCAAAAGGGGCCTTGACGCGCCCAAAAAAGACCGATGTCCTATTGACACGGTAGCATATTTTCTTTGGTTAGAAGGCACTGACTGCACCACGGTCGTGACCCCACTTTCCTGTGTATCCCGACAGAGACAGCCCGGGCAAGCCAAGCAACTACTACAAGGAGGCGTTAAGCTAACCCCCAAGCAGCATTTCAAGCTCGACAAAAAAAGTTTCGCCAGGATCGAACGCAACATGCAACATCTGTATAGGCCCCCTCGGCATCCGTGAACAGCGACAAAAAACAAGAACCATAACGTTGGCGTTATCAACGGTCTATACGCGAGCAGCGCGAGCGCGCGGCAGTACAGCATTAGGGGTAGGTTCACGTTGCGCCCGTGCCGTACGACTCCTTGCATTCAACCATTGTGACTCGGACACCAACCATGTTACAGAATATCATCTCCCGATCACGCAGTGGCCGCTACTACAGTTGTAACCGTCATTTGTATTGTCGTCAAATAAATGTCATCCTCTGAAATCCTAAGCGGGTTGACACGGCGCCTCAAACGCGTTGCCTAGGGTAACGTCGGGACAGAGAAAGTAACACGACGACTATCTACTGGATTAGCGAGCCCCACAGGAGAGACACCGCAGATTTCGTGCAGCAAGCGCACCCCGAAACGCGGCATCCGCGCATGAGCGTGCCATGGAGCGGTATTCAGGAAAGTTTGTGCTTACACGTGGCTACGATATACAAGCACCTTTTTACCAGCGCTTGTTTACTTGCCACTGGCCCTGCCGCGACAACACATCGCATAGTCACCGCTACTACTGCTTGGTGCTGCTGGCGCCCATTTCTGCCACGTACAGTGCTACTGCGGGTGGGTAGATTTAGTAAGAACCAGAACCCATGATGGATCCAAAAAGCAAGGTACATCCCTATGTTTACACGCCACATTTTGTCCTGATTCTGTGTCGCCCCGTGATGGTGTTCCCCTTCTACGTCGTCGTAACCACGGGTAACGGCGTTCCCATCCTCGAAACCGGTCTCGAAACCGGTTGGCCTGTTCCCAGCCGCGATCCCGGTCGCGCGGTACCGATAGCTGGCGTTACACCTCGCGACCCCCCTCCCGCCGCCCCCGCCGCCCCCGCCACCGCCGCCGTCGCCGCCGCCGCCGCTGCCGCTGCCGCGTCCTGAATCTGCGCGAAGACCAACCTGAAAGCGGGGTAGGGTCGCTTGTGGGCATCTAGGACCACCTCCGGAACGAAGCAGCTCGTGGCATCGCCTCGCGACCGGAGCGTGGCACGTGAGGCAGCCGCAGAGCGCAACGGAGAAGAAGGAGTGCTAGCTGCTGACCTGTTGGGTCTGATCCCTGCCGGTACTAAAGCTGCTGGTGGTTGTGTCACGATCACAGAAGAAGTCGCGTCTCGCGACGATGATCGGCTAGAAGGGTTTCCAGAAGGCGTTTTTTTGCGAGGGGCGGAGCTAGGCGCGTTGATGACAACACCGCCGCCGCCACCGCCGCCACCGCCACCCTTCCGACGTCGTCGGGTGGCTTTAGCAACAGGCTCAGGCTCCGGTAACTCTATCCCATCTTTCCAAACGGAGGAGTCATAGTAAACGTTGTAGAAGAAGTCGGCGCCTGCGCTGTCGTCGAATAGACGCGTCCAACGTCGCACGCTTTTCCCTTCCCTCTCCAGAAAGTCCTCTTCGCGAATGCCGAAGGGGTCCCCGTGGGGCACGAGGACCAGCCGGCCGCGACGCGACCCGTGGATGTCCTTGAAAGCGCTCGCGGCTAACCGTCTGCATCCCCGGCACATGGCCGCCGGGGACACTTCTTTCAGGCAGACAGCGCAGAGTTTATTACCATGGGTGTCATCGTCATCAGTAATGGCTGTAGAGTTACCGATGCCGGAGCGATCACCCCCGACTCCTTTGGGTGGCATTGTAAACCGGGCAGCAGAGGTGTCGTCGATGACACCTCCATCCCTGACCTTTTTCGATGGTATTGGTAACGATCGGGCGTGCCGTTGTTGTTGCTGTTGCCGCTGTTTTGAGGGACTTGACGACCCTGCTCCGATTTGTTCTTCTTTCTTGTTGACGGCGGCGGCGGCGACCCGAGGCCTGTTCGTCGCTACCGCGCTCTTAGCGGCGGACGAAAAACGGTTGGTCGTGGCGGTGAGGGCGGGGATGCCGATGCCGACTGCGCGCGCCGCCGCCGCCGCCCCTCCGGGGAATGTTTGGGTTGGCTTCGCTTCCCTGCTCTCGTTGTACCTGGCATGGGCGTGGTCAGGGAAGTCATGGAGGGAAAGGTCGGGTCGGCTGTCGGATGGCTCTGCCGGAACTCTGACGAGAGAGATCTATCTCCCCGCCTTAAAAACTCTTTGTGAGAATTTCACCCCCAATTTTTTCGGGAAAGAAAATTACTTGGAATCATTGCGGGAGCTTGCTGTTTTTGCAGTAAGAAAAGGCTCAAAAGGACTGTCAAAACTTTATCGACCGAGCCCCTTCAGTGGTGTACATATTCACTCGTACCAATGTCTGATAGGTGTAGCCGAATGTGGTCTGCGAAGACTGTCATGGGGACCGGTGCGTTCCCGTTCAGGCAGTTAACTTGGAAAATAGGGGTCCCAGATTCGACTCCATGGAAAAGCCACACAGACCCCACCGTTCGGAACTACAGCAGGTCTCACGTGTTTGGGGAGAACCTATTTGGATTTAGAGTGGGATCCTTTTTTGTTGTTGTAGTTCTGCTGTACTACAGAGGTTTACAGAAGTGGAAGGATAAAAACGACCGGCGATATTTTCCACCGCGTTCGGCAGTACCCTGCACTCTCGGTGCGCGGTGCGCAGGGAGTCAAGGGCCTTGCAAGGTAGGCGCTGTTTGCGTACAGGATGGAACGATGAACAGACGAAAAACACCGCCCTGAAAAAACAATGTTCTTTGACCAGACACAGGCACCGAAACTGTGTTGTCAGTGCCACACGAAAGTATGTACCACTGTGGCCGGGAATGCAACAACCGTTTAGACTGATGTGAACATCAAGCGGGGACTGCATTCCCGGCGAGAGTGGTATACTTCAGCATGTCCATATCAAGCGGAAGTTGCCGCTTGTGATGTGATGGGAACACTCTCCTAAAAACGAGCATTCGAAACTTCGAAGCAGTTTGGACAGTATTCCTGCAGAGTGGGCGCGATTGTGACGATTATCGAGATTTTAATGAGCCGTTCGTCAGCAAAAGAGAAAAAAAAACGCACCATTGACAGTAACACCACATGTTTCGGGCTTGCTCAAGCTTTATCGACGGAACGACGCCGCCTGCGCCTAGAGTTACCCCGAACCTTTTTCAAAGAGACACGATCATGCTGACATTGTGCTTCAAAAGCGAAGCGTCCCACCTACCATTTGGGTGTTCGGAGGCAATTTTCCAGCAACCGCCTGCTTTGATTTGTTTCCAAATCTTGGCAATTGCCCTCTCCTCCTTCGTCGTCTCCTTCCCCTCCTTCTCGCCCCCCTGCGCCTCCCGTTTCTTCTCCTTCGCCTCCCCTTCCTCCTGCTGCTGCTGCTCCTCCTCCTCCTCCTCCTCCTCCTCCTCCTCCTCCTCCTCCTCCTCCTCCTCCTCCTCCTCCTCCTCCTCCTCCTCGTTTCCCTCCCCCCCTTCCTCCGCCTCTCCCTCCTCCTCCTCCTCCTTCCATCGACCTACCCTCGCCCCGCGGACTCATCGTGC
This sequence comes from Nereocystis luetkeana, assembly GCA_031213475.1. NCBI lineage: Eukaryota > Phaeophyceae > Laminariales > Laminariaceae > Nereocystis > Nereocystis luetkeana. The sequence goes on along the minus strand of JARUPZ010000002.1, from coordinate 805,330 downwards.
GCACCTCCAAGGCACGCAGGAGCAACTGGCCAGTGGCGATCGCCCAGGCATCCCGGCGGCTCTCTATTCTATCGAAGACATCGTGGTAGGCATCGGACAGGCCGAGGGATGCCCGAAGGTCGACGCCGCGGTCCGCCGCTGGCTTTCGTCGGCGAAGCCAATACCGGCTTCCTGGGGTAACATGGGGGCAACATTGGGGTAATTTTGGGGAAATATTTGGGTATATTGGGGTAGTATTGGGGTAATATTGGGGCAATGTTGGACTAGTATATATTGGGGTGATACTGGGGTAACATTTGGGTAACATTGGGGTAATCTTGGGGGAAATATTGGGGTAGTATTGGGGTAATGTTGGCATTCTGTTGGGCTACAATATATTGGGGTGATATTGGGGTAACATTGTGTAACATCGGGGTAGTATTGGGGTAATATTAGGGCAATATTGTCATATTGGGGTGACATTAGGCTAATATTGAGGTACTATTGGGGAAACCAGACCTAAAAATAGACGAGTTGAGCTTAGACTGGGCGGCGTGGCCATGCCTTCGCTCTTAAAAAAATCCAGGATGGGAGCCGGTACAGCGTCTCGCAGCCGACGCATTATCGCGGTGCGAGGGAGGGTTGCCTATAACGTATCCCAACCTAAGTTCCACGTTGTGGGCACCGAATCGTGGGTGCAGCTGGCTTGATTTTGTTCTTACCGATAGATACGTCAGGACTTGAGGCGCCACCTGTTTTCTTCTTCTGTCGGAATGGCCAGGGAATCGTCACCAATCTCGACCCGGGACACCCTCATTTGGAGAAGGGCAGCATCGTGGTGCCGCTGCGTTAACCGCGTGTGGACAACGGGTTGTGCACATTCGATGTGGGCAGTGGTTTATGCGCATTCGATAGCGCAGAAAATAGCTTACAGGCGTCAACTTCACCCAACATGGCCATGGCAACAGAAGTGAGCGATGGGGGAACCCGTAACGCCAACGAGGGTGGGGGTGAACCTTTCCTTCGACGGAGCAGGGGCACCTTCAACTGGAGTCGCTGACCCAAGATCACCGTCATCACGGGTCGCTGTACCAGGATCCGCACCATCCGATCGAAGTGGGACGTAAGCGTCCCCGTCCGAAACGGCCGACCCCGCTGCGGCAGCCGACTTCAACCTTGAGGTCAACAACGCTCTCACCAACAACCAGCTTGGAGAGGTCAACCAACTCGTGTCTGCAAGAGGACCGTCACAAGAAGCAGGAACACCGTCCTCTGGAGTTGATGAACCAGGATCACCGTCATCAGGGGTCGCTGTATCAGTCCTCCATTTCAAGATCGACAAAGCTATTTTCGTCAAAAGCGCCTCGGGACATGCAGCCACGAGAACCAAGACCGGCGTCCCCATGGTCATGAAGCTCAAGCGTAACGTGCTCGAGTAGTTCGAATGCTGGACTCCAGAGCCACACACAATTTAGGTCACCGACCAGGGCTGCCAAACAAGAAGCTCGGGGGAGTTTGCATGACCATGACTAAGCGTCTGCCTCGCTACTTGGATGATCATCAGGATCTGGGCACCACCTACAAGCGAGGACAGCTCGCCATACACGGCTTCACCTCATATATATATATATATATATATATATTATATATTGTCGTCCTAACCTGGGGACATTTCTACATATATATTCGCCCGGGGTCGCCATCATATTCTTCGACAACCAGAGCATCGTCACCTGGGGTCGCAATCGTTTCTCCTGGTACAAATGGAGGGCCATCGCCTGGGGTCGCAACGCGTCTCCACCTGAGGTCAGTGCTATACCTTGCACGCGTTACCCAGTACGACCTCTGCTATGCTGCCAACCAACTCACGAGGGTCGCAAGCAAAAGGGTTGATGTCGCTGTTCACGGGTACTCCGCCCAAACACGATTGAAGAACATTTTGCACGTACACGTGTAGCTTGTGAAATTAGAAGCAAACCGCCGGTAGTTCGGAGGATGCAGACGGAAAGTTGAACCGACCCGAGCAGAAAAGTATTGGCATGTGGATAGATTTATTTCCACCAATCACTGATCGGTACGTAGCCAATTTCATGATCAGTGTTTTCGTTGGGTAGTGTTGATTCCCACGAGTGCTGGTGATCGTTGATCATGATCGGGACATTTTAGTCAATTTTCTATCGTTTCCTACAAGTGCTGGTAATCGTTAGCCATGATCGGTAGTTCAGTCAAGTTTCTGTCCCTTACAACAACAGAGTGCTGAGGATTGTTAGACATGATTGGTACTTTAGTCAAGTTTGTATCGTTTCCGACAAGCGTTGGTGATTGTCAGCCATGATCGGCACTTCGGTCAAGTTTATATCGAATACAACAAGTTCTGGTGACCGTTCGCCAGGATCAGCACTTTAGCAAACCACTGTGTAGTACTTTAGTAGACTACAGTATTAATAGTACCGCGACAGCCTGGCTGCCGTAGCCACTCGAACGGTCGTGTTAGTAATTGATATACTCCGTACGGCAGTATCCTGTTGGGTCGATGCTCTACAGCAGCGCTATGGCAAGTCGTATCGTACATCAGGTACTAAAACGAACCAGCTGATTACGAATTTGCGGTTCGACGAATAGCAGTTGTGCCGCTATGAAATTTTGATTGAGACAGTTGGTAGATCACAGTGTGATGTTGCGGCGAGGTTGCTGACAGTCCAGAGGGACGAGAGTGTTGCACACCCCCTCACTGCGTACTTTTGTCTCAACCCCTGCGCCTGAACTCTCACCAGTTTCTCGTGATGAGCCTAACTCGGCCAGAGAGCGCCACATACAATTACGCCAACGTCTTGTGCGGCATCATCACCAGCGAAGATCGAGTTGTTTGACAACAGCTCTGTGCATAGTATGCAAAGACTGTCATCGGCCGGTGGTATGGGACCCAGTCCTCGTCATACGACGTGAGGGCAGTTATAACCAGACGATCTGCTCCTTCGCATTCTTCGCGCAATAGAGTTCTAACAAGTCGGGCCAGAATTATATCTACGATGAGCGATTGGAGGTCATGCCGCCGCACCATCTTAACTAACGCGGTAAATCTTTGACAATCAGCGCACGCCAGCTTCGGCAAGAGCGAGTTCTGTGCACATTGCACCTCGACTGGAGGGGGAGTTGTACGCTTGAAACCGATTACCAACTCATACCTACCCCGGACAGATCATCTTCTCCGGGCGGATGGATACCTAATTTGTATGATCGGTATGATCTGTATGATATGTAGAATCTGTATGATCTGTACGATATGTACGATCTAGCTCAATTTACCGGATGTGAGCGCATACCCTGGGTGATCTAGGACACGTTTTTCTGCGTTGGATCTGCACTCTTTCAGATCCTGCACACCATATCATAACGGCAGGTTGGTTTCTAGACTATCTACAGATAGATCGTGATCTGTCTGCTATGTTCGACGTGTGGAACCAATCACGCGAGCTATTCTACGAGTAGGTACATCTCGAATACAGAAGACATTCGAACACAACGGGACCCCGAACGCGTCGTGTTGGGTAGTTCCTTGAGTTGATCAGTAACAGGTTAAGAGCCGTGTCTGTCAGAACTGTTTGGGCCCTAACGCGCGTCCTCTATGTATTAAAAATAGTAATTCGGGGGAACAAATTATTGCGAACCAAACGTGGTGTGTAAACATAGGAGAATACATCATTTTTGGATTTATCGTGAGTTCTGACCACTGTAGCCCCTTTATTGGTAATAGCATTATTGCTGAGTTGTTAATATGTTTGGAACCCGACGGCGTGTTATTACTAGCATGAGCTTCAACGTTGATCACTCAAGAGCATAGCCCCACGAAAAAAGACGGAGAAGGCCACGGGAGGACCAAACATATCTTATTAATAGCAGTATGGCTCCCCAAGAGTACGTACGTAGATATTATCTCACCTATAATTTTCGATCGGAGAACACGCTGAAACTGCACCACCGGGAAAAGCAAGGGCGGGTGCTGGAAGCAAAACCGGAGGACGTCCCGAAGAGCCAGGTACCGTCGTCTCGGCGTGACCACCCCCTCTTCCTCCTTCCCCCTCTCTCCCTGTTCTCCGCCCTCTCCCGATCCCGGTATAGTCGTTATCGCACCCCCCGGTTCGAGCTGCTCCTCCTTGGCCTCGGAAAAAAGCGTGGCGACTAGAATGTCCATTTTTTTGTCGGGGGTGGAGTGGATTACAACGATGACCTCGTGCACTAGTTCGGTGTTGAGTCGCGTGTCCAGATCGACGGTGCCGTTGGGGAGGAGGTGACCGAACCTGGTCGGTCGAGGGTCCCGTTACAAGCACGGCAAAGAGGCGGCGCAGGCAGTTCAGCACCGTCGTCTTATTATGTACACACGAGTTAAAGCCGATACCGTATCACCCGGGTGATAGGGTAACACACCCCCTCGGACGAATTTCCGAGACGATTTTGTCCAAACCAAAGGGGGCACACAGAAAAGAAAGAAATAGCGGCACTTTTTTTATGCGATGCGCGCTACGATAGAGGTAGCACTTCTTGGCCAAAATGTTTCCGGCTGACCGGCCTTCTTAACCCAATACCGACGAAATACCATTATCGGTGTTTTGCAGCAAATTTCATGGTTGCGCTTTCAGCTTTTCTCAAAATCAGTTGAGGGATGGAGCATACAGCTCCTCAAGAGAAAATGAATTGCCTCAGAAGGCAAAAGTAGGGTCTACCCCTACCGTAGCATGCACCCTTTGGAAAAATCTCGCCGAGGTAATCTTTCCATAGATGCATCGCTCGGCGGTACTGGCGTTTGTTCCCTCTCCGATGTCGACAAAATCAGCGCGGAAGTCTGTCCGGGGGGGGGGTGTTATCTTATAAGCCTATTAATAGTGCGATACAGTACCCGACAGACAAAAAAATGTGGTAGTGCGGTGAGCGCAAAGTTTTTTTATTTTTTATTTTGCTCGCGTCCGCCCGAGTACTACGAAAAAAACATGGCATCCCGTCGTCGGGGATAGCCCTCGACCGCCGGAATAACCCAGTTCTGGCAAGCATGCGCAAGTGCGACTAGTCTCAGGCACACTCAGGCATTCCCCTGATTTTGGGAGTTCCAGACTAACGCCGTTATTTTTTTATACCTTAAATGCCTGAAAGCGTGCCTAAAGCGTGCCTGGAAAAAGATAGGCAAGATAAGCACGCAAACAGTAGTTCAGGCACGCCTGTTTCAGAAACAGTAGTTGAGGCATTTTTTCAGGCATGCCTTAAAGGCTGGGGCCTACTGTGGGGTCTTCCACAAATGTTAATACACGACTGATCCACATAACTTCACCTATGAAGCACGCAGGCCCACAAGTTGACGAGGAGTTCATAGTCCCCGAGGCGGGCCAGGTCGCAGCACATGATCACCAGCCGAGCGAAATCCACGCACCGTCTGTCCTCCGGCGGCGGAACCCCTCGTTTTGGCCGTAAGAACCAGGTCTGGATAAATATTTGTGCGGCGAACTCCCCGGCGGTTGCCATGAACTCGTCCTGCGTGTGTTTCGGACGCAAAGACCAGCCCGTATAATTACAAGGGTGTATGTTGTAGCGTACATACATACTCTCGAGGTACCCGGGTGCCTACCCGAATACATCTGGAGGTACCCGGGCACTTATCCGAATACATCTGAAGGTACCCGGGTACTTATCTGAGAACATCTGGAGGTATCCGGGTACTCTTCCGAGTACATCTGGAGGTATCAGGGTACTTGGGGTACATCTGGAGATACCCGGGTGCCTACCCGAATACATCTGGAGGTACCCGGGCACTTATCCGAGTACATCTGGAGGTATCCGGGTACTTATCTGAGAACATCTGGAGGTACCCGGGTACTCTTCCGAGTACATCTGGAGGTACCCGGGTACTTGGCGTACATCTGGAGATACCCGGGTACCTACCCGGGTATATGGTCGAAACAACAAGACTTGGTTTCCCCCATACCACCTACTCTACTATATTATCCACACCCCCATCTTACGGGGTAACGAACTAACCAAAACCAAATATGCAGTGCAAACATAGGGGGAAAGCTTGGTATCTGGGTCCGTCGTGGGTTCTGGTTCTCACTACATTAGCCCCCCCCCCCGAAGTGGTCAATGAATTGGTTCCCTGCGCCACCCAACAGAAACATTCCACGCAAGGCAAGCCTTGTTCGCATGGCTAGCCTCGTTCGCATCCACTATGGATTAAAAATAGATGCAGCCGCGTACTGGGCGTCCGTGTAGCCTGAGTATTGCACATTTGGATATTGGCTAATGCACACGCATTTCGCGTCGGAATGTTGACACTTTGGGGAAAATCCCGACCGGGGCAAGAACGGGCTTTTTACAAGCTGCCGGTTCGCTTCCCACGATTCAACCATGGTTATTCCTAGCCGTTGTACACGTATCGCTATATACCACCGCCGTTCCGTCGTTCGCTGTGGCCTCCAGCTTCTAACACGTGTGACGTATCAGTCTGACTAAAAATAGAAGGTACGTTTGGATGTTTCGTTGCTATCTAAACGCCCCTTGTATTCACGAGCAGACTGGTATCGGCTCTGCCTTGCGTCGTTACTGTCGAGAAAGTATGGTACGGATTGATACATATAACCGGCCCCTGCAAAAGAAACTCCGCTTGAGAGCTCTGGAGTATTTATGATGATTCCGGGAGCGGTTAGACTGAAAAATGTTGTAAGGATTACCCTGGGATGGGCAATCTATCGGTCTTTTACCTCTGTAGCTCAGTAGGTAATACCTTCACAATTTGACGTCGTCGAGGACACGGGTTCGAATCTCACTTCGAACGTTTCTTTTTTAGAAGCGCTCGCGCGTGCGTCCCCAAAGGCATATCTCCCTGGTTCCCTAGGCATTGAAACGAGGGGAGTAAGCCGACGTGCGGCCGTATACGGTACCGACGCTCCAGATATCCCGCCGTTCAGAGGAAAGAAGATTGTTATAAGGAATGCCCTGGGGTGTGTGTGGGTATTCGATCGACCTTTTACTCCTATAGCTCTGTAGGAAACACCTCCACAAAATGCAGCAGATAGTGTGGAACGGTCCCTTTTTCAAACAAGAAATCTAGCCTCGTTGGCTCAGTATTCCGGTTTCTTGTTGTCCCGAGGGGCCATAGTAATGCATAGTAATACATATTACTAGTAATCAACACTCACGATGGACCCAAAAACCGTATATCCCCGTATATATGTGTACACATTGTAATTGGTTCCGACTACGTACTATTAATATGCCCCCAGGTGAAACCAGCGGAAGGGTTGATAAGAGTAAACATTGTATCCTGGATGCACTACATGGTCTCACGGCCAGGAAGTCGAGGCTGGCGTGGAACTGTGGCTTGGAGGTGAAGTCCAGGTGTTCCGTTCGGACGATGGTGCGCGCAAATCTGGAGTAGATGGACTCAAGGTGCGCTTGCTTGATTCCCCATTTCTGCGTTCACAGATAGATGATAAAACAGGCATCGATCACCGCTGTTGTCCAAGAAGCCGCAACAGCATGGCGGCGCGAAGATGTAACACGTTTCTCAGAGTGCACTATTTTTTGTATGAGCGCTCCTAGCGGGATATACCATGTACTCCTATATATGTCGTACTACTCGGGGCGGATATCAGCAACGTTTATATATTAATATGAAGACCAACTGGTCTTCATTTGTACCCCCATAGTGGTGCTAGGTATATGTAGCATGGCAGTCGGCGCTCCTCGTACATCTGGCATACCTGGTAAGCGGAACCAAGCTCAATGGCATGCGTTCGGGTCATCAGTACCCAAGCGTTGGGTGGATCTCAGAACACATTGATGTTACCTTTGTATGCAGGCATGTAGACATGCAGGCCGTATTATGTGATACCTTGTCACGCAATACAGTACTACAGCAGTATGCGGTGTGTGGTAGAAGCACGGTGGCTGGCACCACTGGCACCGAGCAAGCATCCCTGGCAAACGTCGGACCAACCTCTAAATGGTACACCCTCGGCGTACGTAGTGCCGAAGCCAGGCGGAATGAGTCTCTTGAAACATTAACCTTCCTCGATACTGCCTTTGCAAGCAGACATGAAGTAACGTACTCTAGTACGAAGTACGGTACGGTAGTAGTATTAGTGTAGTGCTGTTTGTAGTAACAGCAGTAGTGGATAGTGGACGAGCTCATTTCCGAAATGTCCGAGTATGTCACCTTGCAGTAGACCTCCAACCTCTGCCAGGATTCTTCGTCTAGAACATTGTAGTCGATTCCGCTGCCCGTATCGTCCCCAGACAGTTTAAACTTAGACGGTGCTTCCTCAAGCTCTCCGGTATCGTCATCATCCTCATCATCATCGTCATCATCATCATCGTCGTCATCCTCGCGGGAGCTTGGAGGATGTCGATGCTTCGTGTCCTTTCCCTCTCGACGACGATCTCCTCCCTCGACTACCATATCATATCATGCGTACAACCTCCAGTCCTCCAGCGAGCGGTGGTTGCTGCACTACAGCAGTACTTGCGGCCGCGTCTCCTCCGTACAAGTACACGGCTTTGGTGGCGATGATACTGGACGGGTCGGCGGGAACAAGACATACAAACGATGCAGGTCTATGGTACGCTGTGTGTACGTAAACGGCATCGCTTTCGGCGACTATTGGGGCTCGTACGAGGACTATTAATAGTCTACACGGCGGACTGGTCTACATGTGCTCGTACAATAGTGAGAGTTGAGTTTCGAGTATTGCTTTCTTCGTCCTCCGACATGGCGCGACGACAACAACAAGGTGCATATCCAACGCCTGATAATGAGCATCACGGGGTATTCATGATACATAGCCGACTCTACGGGTACGAGTACGATCGATCTACGCATCTATGCACTGCCAACGAAGAAGGGCTGACGTGTGTGTACGTGCGCCGTGCATCCGTACGTAGTACATGGTGCGAAAACGTCATGCTGCACAGAAACCTAAATCTGACTCTAATTCCAAGTGGTTTGTCTACGCAACGGAAGCCAGTCGTGTGATACAAAGTAGGTGCTGTGTTCCTTGTTGTATCCAACCTGCGCACGCACCTCTTCGCGTGCTATGTGTGTGTGCGTCGTTTCTCCTATCTCAGAAGACCAGTATTACATCACGCCGGGCGGTAAGCGCTCCAATCGACCAACGCCGCAGGTATATGTGTAAGCCCCCACGGCTTGAGAGGCCCTTTGCCAGTTGATACACCAGAAGCAGCCAGAAGGCGGTTTGGTGTTTTGCGAGGGGCGGCGTGATCGCCTTGTCCCGACACTTCTTTAATAAGAATATGCCCGTACAACGCAGTATACGAAACTGTCGTTAACAATGTAACGTTTCGTCAAGGAACGATCGGTCGATCGGTAGGGGGTAGAGCGTAGATCTTAGGGCGTAGATGTGCAGATCGTAGATTTGATGTTGACAACAGCAGTTCTTGTATGCCCGTCGATCTAAATTCTCGATGGGCGTGCTGGTATGCTGCGACACTGCTGTCAACCACTGCTACTGTCGCGCGGCACCCGCGCCTACGCTCGACTATTTTCAGACGTACCTGGTATACCCTGCTGGTTGCTGGTACGCTCGGCGACGTTGATGGCTTATTATCTGGTGGAAGAGGGTCGAACAGATCACGCGCTGCTTGAGTGCGCGAGTCGTTGTGTGAACGCCGGCGGCGGTGCTGTCAGCCTCCGCTGACCCCTCGAAGAACAGCAACAGCCCCTCGCTCCCCCTTGCCTTTAGCGCGTGATCGATTCGACCCGATCAGTTGATAAAGGCAAGGGAAAGCGAGGGGGGGGGGCTGATTTGGCTTCGTTCAAATTGTATCATACCATCAGATCCACACACAACAGTTTAAAGTTTATTCGCCCTCATCATGCTGGCAATGTATGCGAAAGCACTGTTAATACTACAGGTTAGGTGTACGTACAAACGAGGTGACGTATACTGGTACGGATTAGCCTTGCGTTCAAAAGTGCTCATCTGCCCAACTAAAACTGGTAAAATTATGAAATATGTCAGCTGTGAGTTCGACTGATTAAATAATTGATACTCAGCTTTGCAAGCTGCGTAGTACGCCTCGTCTATTGTAGTCTTGCATAGAGCTTTATAGGATCAAACTCCAGAGCTAAATGCAAAATGCGTTACCTGGTACCAGTAGTTATTAATACGAGTACGTACTCGTAGTTTTTTTTTTTAGCGCCCCGGAGAGCGAGAGGAAACCCCTGTCCACACCTATTTCTCAAGTTTTCGTGTACCGGTTCGAACCCAGTTAGCTCGTTTCTTCCACCCTATTAATAGTCGGGCCTGTCTCTGACCGTCATCAAAGTGCGGTTTACTCCGAGGATGTAGGCACCTGATATATATATTAATGGTAGTAGTCTTGACGTACGATCGATATCTCAGTCGTGATTTTTTCGTGTACTGGTATGTGTACGTACGTATTGTACCTGGCACGATACTTTTTACCAGGGATGACGGTTACGGCGAATCAGGGCTCCTCCTTATACGCCTTACGCGCAATTACGGAAAATCAGCTTGTACATCCACCTTCACAAGACATTCCTACGCCCAACAGGGCCAGAACGCGCACTTGCGACGATTCCCCGGTACTGCTTATGGTCCACAAGATGGCCTTCGATTTCGTCGGTGAGACTGCGATCTTCTTGTAGCAGTCAGAAATACCTGGTAAGAGGTAGGGGGGGGATGCGTGGCCGAGGTCGTATGACCAGAGACCCTCGCACCCCTACGACGCCGGGACGGAGGGGGGTGGGGTTGTCCGCGGGGGCGGGGGGGGTCGCCGTAGCATCTTTAATATTATTATTATTAGGCTTGCCATCCGACAATGTGCAGCATGAGCTTCCACGCTGATCAATCAAAACATTTCTGAAAGAAGAAATCCCCATATACACAGGAAACCTGTGCACATGGTCTATCTATCTTCTATGTCTACTTCCTTTTTATGTTTTATCTACGATACTTTATGTGTTATCTTTGCTCCCTCCTACATCTTAATATGTACTCGTTACTTCTATTCCTAAATCCTAAGCCGCATCTAAGCTCCATCCCCGCGCCATCGGTGTGGGTCTGTCATCTCCCCCCCCCTGTTCCTTCTCGATTCCTGACGACCCCTGAGCTGGAGTCTAAATCGCGATACCCTCCTCGAAGTGGCAACCTGTGTAGTTACCGAGACGATTTGGAGTAGGCGTTCCTTCATCAGCCCTTTCCTTCCCATCGACCCACCATCCTTCCCCCCCACGACACTAGCTGCCAGCTGGTCGATGAACTTACTGCCCTCTACCCCGAGACGCCCAAAGCTTTCCACCGCTAAAGTGGCAAGTTTGTGACTCTGTTCGTCAAAGGACACATATCCCGGACGAGCGCAGTGTTGGCGCTCGCGCGCCTGGAAGGTAGAGGCAGCTGATTCATCGTGGTCGGCACTGCCTCCACGCAGGTGTATCTGCGCTTGAGGGTCAGCATGGGTGACGCCCAGCAGGATGGGCTTCTCCCTATACTCCCTATCAGGAGCATCCCGTAGACCTCCTCTCCTGACGACAATGTCTATCCGCGGATTTCGGTCTGCGGTGAACGGTTCGCCGCTTTTCACTTGGTGTGGAATTCACAGCCACTTCAACGTGACATCGCGTGGACGAGCGGTTGGTGTTGATTTACCTGCGCCCCTGCTCTGGAGCAGATGCGCGCGTGGCGAGTGTCCACGTCGACTGCATCGCAGCAGGGGCACCTCACTGCCACGTGTTCCTCTATCCCAATGGACCGCCTTCCCATGCCCACAAACTCTTCTGCGGGTATGACCCGGAGTGAGTCGGTTCGTCTCCCCCGAAGGCATGCCGTGGCGCTTGCCCCCCTGTAGGCTCCTGTAGCGAGCCTTGGCGAGGGCTTTGGTTTCGGTTCCACCCATGGGATCGCCCGGTTCGGGGGGACGTGCTGTCTCCGGGAGCTTCTCCAGCGAGGCAGCGTGGGCTGCGTGCCGACGTTGGTTTACCAGCTTGCCCAGCTTCTGTTGGAAATCGCGTGAGTTCGTGGTTATGACGTCATGTGCAGCCAGCATTTCGACCTCTGGGGGTCTTGGGGCCAGGTCCCCCTCTGCGCCTAGACCCCATTCTAACCAAGATTCGGGGGCGATGCCCGCCATCGCTTCCTGTGACACCCCCCATGTATCCCTAATCTCCCGCAAGCTGTTTCCCAGCTGAGCAATAATGCTCGATTCTGGGAGCCCCCTTTTATCGCCTAACGGGCGTGTGAGGTCTGCTAGGACCTCCTGCAAGGCCCCACCCTGCTCCCGATGGATGCCGACATTCTCCTTGCTTCTGTCGACGGCAGCCCTAACCCTCCCGCTCCCGTAGAAAGGCGTGCTTGGGCTTGTTCGTAAGGTTTGAGAGTCAGCCGACTATCCGGGCACCCCTCCTGGAAAAACGGTTGTGCCTCAGCCGCTCCCGACAGTTCGAGGATTTTCTCGTACGCCCACTGCGCCCCGTTGTCTGCTCTTTTACATGCTTCAAGGGACAACCCCGTGTCCAGAGCCCTTTCGAGGTGTAACTCGTCCGTTGCCCGAGAGATTCGACGGTGATGAGGGCAGCCGCCTGTTTGTCGGGCATGTTAGCGAGGCAGCGCGCAAGGGTGGTCCGCGCCCCCATCCCTCACTACCTCCATTGGTCGCCCCCGCACGTATTCTTCCGTGCCGATCGGAACACCCACCACCGTCACCCCTCCTTCGTCTGCGATGCGGGCCTCAACGCTTTCAAGGGGAGAAATCTCCTCCATCGTCGGGGAGAGCCCTTTTGGTGGTACATAGTGCCACTTTTCTGGCGGCGTTGACCACAATGCCGATGTCATCTAGCTCTCGTCGGAGGAAGGCGAATGCTCTAATCGTGTTGGCCGTGATCCCCGTAAGGCCGAGAGAGACATCGTCTATGTACGCGAAGGCTTCCACTCCTTTTCTCTCGAGTTCCTGCCGGAATCGCTTCAGCCCCGGTCGCAACGCCAGACAGAACATTGCTGGTCCCATGAGGTCCCCTTGCTGGACACTGCAGGAGCAAGCGATCGTCCTGGTCTCTCCTGAGTCCATCCGGAAAAACACGTCGGCTGGTCTTGTGCCGTAGCACTTGGCCACTAAAGGCGTGAGAGCTGGCAAGAATTTTGCCACCTCTTCTACTACGGAGGACCATAGTTAATAGGACCTATGACATACTTAAAAACCTATATATTTAACCATTTTTACTAACAATATTTGGTCCTATTAGCTATGGTCCCCCGTAATTGCCCCGCCGTCCTTTTGACGGTGTTGAAGGCGTTGGAGCAGTCCGTGAGAACAAGCCAGTTGCCCGTCTCGTGTAACATCCTAGCCATCAATCCGACATGCTCCACTCCTCCGGGTACGGCGACCCCAAACTGCCTCACCTCTCGGCTTACCTCCTCCTACCGCGATCGCCACTATCGCATAGCCCCTGCGGTGATGAGCCTCCTCCATGCCCTGCTCACGCAAACCGGCCGGCACCTTCCCCCCAACGCAATGAAGCTCGACTGCAGGAAGAGATGCCAGAACTCTGGCGGGAACGCGTCTGGCTCATCGACGATTCTCCGGCAGAAGGCTGTCATACCACTTCCGAACTCCTCTCTGCCGATATCGGTTTGAATGATGGATTGGTGATGAGAAAATCGTTGACCGTCGTTTCCGGGGCCTGAGAGGGCGCTCCGGGGGTTGATGACGTCGAAGCGCACATCGAAGGCATACTCATCGTCAGGGCGCCACAGGGGGGCGTTTCCATCTTCCACCTCGGTGCCGCTCGCTAGCACTGCGGCCGCCGCCGCCGCGGACACGGCGGCATGGTCTTCGGGAGGGAACTTGGCCACCAATGTGTCCCACTTTCCTCGTTCCCCGCTGAGTATTATTGTGACACCGCGATACCCTTCGGTCGTAGTAATCGTTTTGGATTTTTTCACAGTTATGAGTGTTTGAGTATATTGTTTGTACACCGCCTGCTCCCGATCGCCACCCGACCCCCCGCGGCCGCGCGACCGTCCCACGCCCCACCAACACGGCAACCTTTGGTTCCAATCATCCCTTTCCTGTTTTTTTGTTTGACTGTTTTGTTTTGTTTCTTCCGACGGGGTGAGTGCGTGGGCAACACGAGGCTTGGTGGGTGGGTAAGTCGATCGGTCGGCCGTAAGGCACCCACGAGGCAGTTGCATAGTGAACCCATTGCTGCCTCTGGAACTGGCCACACCAGAGATTATCAATTAATTGACGCTGTCATCCATTAGCACGAAAATCCGCCTCAAACGCGATTCTTAGTAGAATTTAGCTCACCCTTCATGCGACTCACCCAACACCTCACGGCGCTTCGCGCTTGGTGCACGCAACATCTGCCTGGTCGGTGAAAGCCCGACGTGCTCCGTCCCGGCATTGTAGGGATGAGAGGGTCTATGGCCATACGACTACGGCCATGCATGATAATGAGTGCACCCCCCCACCCACCCTTTTCCCTACTTTTGTTATTTTTCACTTTTCCATGATGCATATACTACCAGGCATCTGGTACTATTTGGACGAAAGTGATAAGGGATGGTGTGCTGGTGCTGCGCTTAGGATCATGCACTTGCTCCCTTCCAATAGATCCACGTTTTCGTTCAGCCTGCCGTGACCACGATGATCGAGATGTCAGGTAAATGCCCTAATACTACGAGAACATCCTGTCAGCACTGCAGACACGACATCCAAACCGCTACGCATTTAGCACGATCATGACAACAAAGTTAACAAGCGCGAGGCGAGAAACACGGCGAGCACCACTACTACTGCCATCCCTCTCCACGTGAACTCTCCCGTCAACTCTGGCAGGTGCGTCGCCTGCCCTTCGTGCTCATCCACGACCTAGCTCGGCGTACACCCGCCTGAGGAAAGCCTGAATGCATTCTTGGCCGACCGCCCAACTGGGTAACGACGATCGAACGGATGCTGATAGTGACGACGACCGAGACCCTTCCAACTTCGACGCCATAGCAACAAGCGAGGCCTCCCTGGAGGCATTCAAGTTAAGACCCTCTGGCAGGGGCAACGAAGCGAGCGACACGCTCTTTCCTCTTCCTCAAGAAGGTAGGCGTTTTCCTTGCCCCGGTATTTTGCCGTGTTCGAGCTTTGAACGATTATCACTATTACGGGGGGCCATAGTTAATAGGACCTATGGTATACGTTAAAACCTATCTATTTAACCACTTTTACTAACAAAATTTGTCCTATTAACTATGGTCCCCCGTAATAGCATCAATATGACGTCATGAAACGCAGACAGTGCGTCAAACGGGTTTCGTGCTCCGACTTTTTTTTTTCTTGTCTTTAACATATCTGCTCACCAATTATTGCTCACAATGCCGAGCTGTCCTCTGGTCCCGCTACAACATTTTCGCTCCAAAACTTCGATAGAGAGGATGCATGTGCACACTGCGTTCTGTTCGTTGCCGCTAGGCCTGTTTTGGTGCACACCCCGCCATTGTCTTCGTGCCATGTGCGGGTGGATGTTTGCCAAGGTTGGAGGTTGGTGGAGAGGATCAAACTGTTACAGGAGTATTACAGGGGGGCATATTGAATAGGACCTACGGTACTCACAAAAATCTCTGTAAGTAGCTATTTTTACTACCAATATTTGGTAATATTTTACTCTGGTCCCCCGTAATAGTGTTCGCGGTGGAAAACCTTGACCTTTTGACGAGGTGCCGAGGAAAAGGAAGATCGACTCCGCCGAGGACGGCAGACGGTATTATTAGTATTTGCAGCCATATGTAGCCTTTATGCGTATATTTCCCCTTTGTGGGTCAGACGGCGACGACACGGAGAGCGACGGGTCGGACGACGAGGAGGCGGACAGGAGACTCCTGGAGGAGGAGGAGGAGGAGCGGGCGGAGGAGGAGGAGGAGGAGGACGAGGAGGAGGAGGAGGAGGAGGAAGAGAAGGAGGAAGAGGAGGGGACGGAGGAGGAGGAGGAGGGGGCGGAGGAGGAGGAGGAGGAGGAGGAGGAGGAGGAGGAAGAGAAGATGAGGGGGGGCTACAAAAAGAACAGAGGGCCAGCCAAAAGCACCATCACATTGATTGATATTATAATATTGACACCACGGCGGGTGGCTTTTTTTTCATTCCATTTATTATCTTCCTATCATACAGCAGCAGTAGTCCTAACTCAGAACCGGGGTCACGTGGCGGGCAGGCTTTTCTCCCCCCTCCCCCACCACGGTACATACGTGCCTTGCATTTCTAACGCGAACCGCGAGGAGACGGACGGAAGCCCTTTCCTCCCTCGTTAACTCGCGTCGAATAACGCCTACCCACGGTGGGCACAGTAGGCGCTGTCAGCAGTTGATTAGTCTCTTCGTTTTTGGCGAATGTGTAAATAGCAAAATAAAAATTCCCGTAGGTGTAATTTAATTTTGGTCTTTTATGAGCTCTAGTGAAAAACACGCGTGACTTCAGGCTCTCCACCAGTACGGGGGAACACGGTAGTCAGGACAAAATATGCTCGGTATAAATACCGATATATATATATATATATATATATATATTTGTGTGTACGACGGGTCCTGTCCTGAGTACTATGGCCCTCCCTCCCAATATTTGCACTGGTTGCTAACTCCTTTGGGGCCCCGAGATGACGCCCAAAAGAATGATCGATATCTCGAGTGTTCTCAACAATCTTGGAGCAGCAGCGTGAGCGCACTGTAGGACGGGCAGAATCACGTTGCGCCCGTGCTGTACGACTCCTTGCCTTCAACCATTGTATCTTGGACACTATGCTGTAGAATATCATCCACCAATCACGCAGTGGCCGTAGCTATCTGATTGGCCAATTTGTATCGTCAATTTTCCCCTCGGAGTTCCCGTACAGGGGTCAAGTTACACTACACTACACTACACTACGTGAGGTGACCTTAAGTTGGCTGACTTCACGTCAGCGCGGGGTGTTCCAGCAAAAAACGCGCCTCTTCGCTACAAACAACCCATCAGCGGCAGCCAGCGAATAGCCAGCTCTGTGGCGTGAGCAGAGTGAGCGCGCGACAGCAGGAGGGGCAGGATCATCTTCCGCCCGCGCCGTACGACTCCTTGCATTCATTCAACCATTATGAATATTGTAATTCGGACACCATGTTGTAGAATATCATCCCCCAATTCCGCAGTGGCCACAATGGTTGCTGAAACCGTCGCTTTCGGATCGTCATTTCTCTCCTCTGAAGCCCCAAGCTCTACTGATGAAAAGGCGCATCACGCTGCAGTCAGTCGGGTAAATGCCTCGACTCACTTCAAGGCAGAGGCTAAAAAAAATGGGGGGGGGGGGGGGGGAAACACCGTGCACTGGAGCCGGTTGTAGGTGTTTATAACTTGTGGCCCAGCATTATGCTGAGCTTCTGTCTTTATACTTGAGCCTTTTCTGTTCACTCACAAACACGGTTTTATTTCTCGCGTACCCTGATGTGCTCCGCGGCAGTACTCTTGTCACATCCATTCACGAGGGGTATACATTCGTGAAATGCATTCGCCAAGTCATTCGATGCACGCTGCAACCACTACTACTGCTGTCTTCCTGTCGTTCAGTGTGCCGTGGCCTTGGCGCTTCACCGGTAACAGGCTAGAGAGTCTGTGCGAGCTTGCCAGATCGACAAAAAAAACTCAACACTTGAGAGGCAACCACCCCCCCCGCCCCCCCCCGTGGCCATCTATATATACTTCGAAGTATACAATCATGTACTACAGACAGAGTCTTGCACCTGGTACAGATCAATACCAGCATACAGTATTTACTCGTAAAGTATGCGATAAAAGACTGCCTGAGGTAGTCCGAAACAAAAAATTGAGCTACGTCGTACCTGGTACCACTCTGATCCAAACTATAAGGACAATTTAGAGTGGGGTACAGGAGGAGTGATACGTACGATACATGTATATACGAATTTATAAACATCAGGGTGTCCGTAAATTTTGGGACCGTTTGCTATTATTCACGTTTATTTGTACCCAAACGATGTCCGGACACATTAATTGGAACAACAGCAGCAACATGTTACAGTCAGTAGATAACCACGATAACCACTAGATTTGACCTGAAAGTCACCGTACCAATAGCATAATGTAGTAAGGCTCACCCCTGTGGGCTGGGTGATTGGTCGATCGATCTTTCACACCCTTTTTAGCTCAGTAGATGACTGACACCTTCACATTTGACGTCGACGGCCGGACGCGGGTTCGAATCTCGCTTCGATCGTTCATTTTACGAGTTGTTGAGTATAGAACCTCTCGCACGTGCTTCCCTCAAGGGGTGTCTCCCTGGTTCCCCAGGTAGGTATTGAAGCGAAGCGGGTAGGTCAACGTATGGCCGTACACGGTATACCGTTTACGTTCTAAAGATCCCGCCGTTCAGAGAGGGTGGGAGAGTGTTGCAAGGCTTACTTTTTACGAATACCTTGGGCTGGGTAGTTGGTCGATCTTTTACCCCCTACTACGAGTGAGTATAGTCTACATACAGTAGCTTAGTAGTAGGTAACTAACGCCGTCACAATACGGGTACTATGTTTGACTCACTCAGTCAGTGGTTATGGTGCTTACCTAGCGCTGACTGTTATTACGGGGGACCATATTAAATAGGACCTACGCTACAGACAAAAACCTATATAATCCGCTACTTTTACCAACAATATTTGGTCCCATTTACTAGGGTCCCCCGAAATAGCAGCTCAGCGGTTGCGGCGTTTATCTAAGAAAAGCACAATCCGGGGTTCGAATCCAACCGTCGTAAAAAAACACAACTAATAAACAACAATAATAGGAGAATTGGTTCGATGAAGTTAGTGGTATTCGATGAATTATGTCAGCTTCTTCATTTTGAATGAATAACGCCCTGCACATTGTCAGAAGGCAAATAATAAAAAAAATAATAATAACGACACTCAACTTGATCGATTTGGGACACCAATGGTTCTATCATTATGATAATCGTTCAACGTCGAAACGGGTGTTTCTTTGGAAAAAACAAACCGAACAAACAAGAAGGCTGTGAGATCGTTTTTTTCAAAATCAAAACTCATCTTATATTTTTGTATCATACGCGGTGCGCGCGGGCGGCTAACTGCAACCTGCTGATACACGTTCGAGGCTGCAACCTTCACACGGACAGCCAGATCAGTATTCGGTATATTGTACGTACCGGGTGTCGGCCATGTTTTTTTCTACCCTTAACTCTAATGACCCAAAAAACGTCCGCACGTATGATGTAAACCCACGTATAGTAGATCCTCGGGGTTTGGCATTTATTTATTTAGCGCGCATGATGAGACGCCCTGTTTGTTTTCGACCGGGAATCACAAGAGCGACAGCCCACACAGCAAATAAGTGATGCACAGGGGTCGATGCACAGAGATCACACCCACCCGCCAACGAGCACCATATACGCCGTTGTCTTCGCCAAACGTTTTTTCCATGAATAACAATCGCTTTTTGCCTGCCAGAGTACCACTTCCCTTTCTGCGTGGCGACACAAGCAAGTACGAGAGAAAGACACACCGTATCACCCGCGTGATAGATAACACACCCCCTCGAAACGATTTTTGACGCTGTTTTTTTTTTCGAGAATGGGGAAGGTGCGAACGGCGAGCGACGCCTCCATGGAAATTATCTCGTTATTGTAGTGTCTTTCCACGGCCATCTGTTTTGTCGTGTCCGCCCCCCTTGCTTGAGAGAAACCCGGCTCGGCGGAAGTTAGTCTCAGGGGGTGTGTTATCCTATCACCCGGGTGATAGTGTGATAGGGTATATTTGAAGAGTGGATATCTGTACAAACGCGCAGTGCTTGCCAAAAAATCGCGTCTCCGTATTCCTGTTCTTATTTTCGTTGCCCGCTCAACAATAACAATACGCATCATGAAAGAAGACAAACTGTATGCCGTACTGTACTGGCAGTATGTATGCGGTTGGTTGCTTCGTGTACAAAAACTAAACTCCCCCGAAGGGGAAACAGATACACCAGGACCACAAGGCAGCCAACACACCATTCGAACGATTCCACGCGCACGCACGCGCGGCTTTACGGCTACTAAACGAGTTAATGACGACGCAAACAAAGGTACCAACCAGTAACCAGCGGCCGCGGTGAGACAAACGAGACTAACCCTGTGTAAACGTTGTTTCAAAGCAGTACGGGATTTTCACTCACACTGCTACCTACTCTATGTACGTAGTGCTCTACCACCCACGGCCTGGACAAGAGCGGTGGCCGATAGCTGCTACGCTAACGACCAAGACCGCCTCCCCCCCTTCCCCGTCTAACAAGGCCATTGACACACAGCTGCCTAAAGTGAACTCCTTGCTACAGACGCCACACTAGACTACCTCTATTCCTACTACTCGTTCGCCGCTTGCAACCCCTATCTCCGACCACCATGTTCGTGGTAGTATGACATTTCAAAACAAAAAGGAAGCTCGCCCTGGTAGGGAAGCAAAACAGCCGTAGCAGTACGTGGACTTCTCTCCTACCCAAACAAGAAAAGGGTACTTGGTAATGCGCACGGCGCTTGCTATACACCCCCCACGCCGCGCTCTCTCCCCCCCTCCCCCCCCTCCGACTATCCCACCACCCCCACCATACATATTGCGTGAACAAAACATACCACCACGCCTCAGCTGCTACTGATGTGCCTGTTCTCAAATCGCCCGCGGCCCCGCCCCCTCCCCCTCCTCCCCCTCCCCCCACCCCCGCCTTCCAGCCTACCAGAAAAACTCCCTCGGCGGTCACCGGAGGGCAAGTATCTGTTGCCGCTGTCAGCTCTCCTGCCAAACCTGTCACCATCCCTCTGCGCGCACTTGTAGCCGGAGCTACCAACGTCACCGTTGCTGTGCTGCCTACTGACGCTCTCACCCCGCTCCTTCCAGGGCTTGAACCCGTCCGGACCGGAGCGGCGCCCGCGCGCGCCACGAGCTAGCGCTGCCCCCTCCCCCTGCCCCCCCGACTCCCAATCGGGGCGGGGTTTCCCTAGCCTCGAGTAACCATCATCGCTTCCTCCCCCCCCGCCCACCGCAAAGGCATCGTTGCCGCCCTGTCTGCTCAGATGGCTGGTGGGCGATGTGCTGGAGCGACTGGAACGTGAAAGTGGTGAGCGGCTGCGGAGCGACCTGCTGCTGCTGCCGCCGCCGCCCCTCCCATCGATAGGCGACCTGCTGCCGCCGCCGCCAACACCACCGCCACCACCTTTGCCTTCGCCTTGCTGTCGGAATCCCCTTCCCCCTCGACTGCCGCTTTCCGAGCTCCTGCGGGGGTGGAACGGCGGGAGGCCACCCCCGCCGCCGCCGCCACCACCGCCACTACCGCGCCCGCTTGAAGTGCTTGACCTCGCCATCGACCGATGCCGCTGGCCGTGATCGCGCTCTTGCGAACTCCCGCGGTCTGGTTTTGACGAGGACGTCGTCGTCGGGGGTGCTGCAAGCGCAGCATAGCCGGTAGCCGAGGTGGCGGAGCTAGCGGTCGCGGCTACTGCCGACGAAGAAGAGGGAATGCTTGACGTGACCTGCTTCGGCGCGGCAAATCGGGAGTAATCGTTTGCCCCCCCCGATCGATTCGGGCGAGGCGGCCCACCACCGCCGCCGCCACCGCCGCCACCGCCGCCGCCACGGCCACCACCGCCGTTCACTATGGCGGGCGGTCCAGGGCGAAAGTTTGTCTCTCTCCTCCGCCTGTCCCCGCCTACCCCAGGCCCCACGCTTCCCCCCCGACCTTCGGGGTACCTCCCCAGCGGGTTAACGCTGCCGCCCATCTCCCGCCCTCGCTCTCGCTCCCCCTGGCTCCTTGCGCGGCCCCCACCCCAACCGCCACCGCCACCTCCGGCGGAACCGTTCCGCATCGGCTCGTCCAACCTCCCATCTTGCCTTCCACCCAAGTACGCGCTAGCTTCACCCTTGCCTGCTGTATCCCCCGCCGTCCTCTCCTGCCACCCCGCGTCGCGCCCCCCCGCGCTCAGAGTCGGAACCTCGCGCGCACGGTCCCCGCGTCTCCTCTCCGACTCCACCGCCCTCCAGTCCGTCAGGGGCGCGTCGCGTGCGTCCGGAGCGTCGCGAGAGCCGCCAGATGTCCGAGTCGCCGCCTTCGCCTTTCCCCTCGATAACAAATCGTCGCGGTTAGCCAAACGCGCTTTCCAGTGGCCGTGGCCGGCTCGATAGGGCTCGCCCCCGCCCAACCTCGGCTCCCGCTCCGCCCCGGATTGCGCGGCGTCCAGTCCACTCGAAGGCCCCGGCGAGGCGTCCTTCTGGTGACGGTCGTCCCAAGCCGCCTGCTGCTGCTGCTCGCGGGGTCTTCCCGGGGGGGAGGAGCGATCGCTTCCGCTGGACCGACCCCCTGCCGCATCCCCCCTCCGGTCTCTCCTCGCTCCGGCCCAAGGTCCTTCCTCATCTTGGCGGCTGGCGCTCTCGTGCTGGTGGTCCCGAGTGTTGCTGTCGCGGGTTTTTTTCGACGAAGGCTTGGCGGCGATGGTAGCGGTGGCGGAAGCGGCGGCGGTTGTGGGCCGGGGACGGCCTCGGCTATCGAGCGGGGCGCCTGGCGAGGCTCTGCTAACAGTTGAGCGTTCTCCGTTCCAGCGGGTGGGTTGGCTCCGGCTCGCCCTTTGAGTCGCCTCCGCATCGCGGGGGTTTGTGAGCGCAAGCTGCGCGGCCGGTTGAAAACATTGTGCCGAGCCCGTCAAAAACATCCGGCGATAAAAGGGGCGGTTGGAGAAGGAAGAAAGGAAGGAAGAAAGGAAGAAAGGGGGGGGGGCGCGCGGAAAGGTGGGGGTGGTGTCACGATGATGCCGGCGGCGCATGGCGACGGCGATGCATGCTGCTGCACGCAAGCCACCCCCAGCGCTCGCTCCGCGCCAAGCCGCAAGCGAGCGAGCGAGCGACGACAGGCACGCGCCCGCAGCGTCCGTGTTTAAAGAACAGACACGCCAGACAGGGAGCAGGGCAGTTCTATCCTCGCTCCCCTCCGCAGACGGGGCACGGCAAGTGCGGCGCAGTGTGGGGGACGGCACACCTCAGCTTCGGGCAGGCGAGTATGAAGAATAGCACCACGACGACTGTCCGACTGAATCAAGAATCACCTTTTTCGGGGACCCCCGTGTCCTGTCCTCCGCGCCGAGGCTCTCCACGGGGCGCTTTCGTTCGGACCAGCCGTGATACCTTCCGCCTCCACTGCCCGCGGCCTCTCCACCATCTCTGGCACCACGCCCGCCTGTCCTCTCGCCAATCCTGCCGCCTTCCGTCCCTTCGCGAAGGCCGCTGCCGAACCGTTGGTTCCCTAGCCTGCTGCCGCCATCAACCTCGCCTCTCTCGCTCCCGCGATCACCACCCGCCATGCGCGACGAATCTCGTGCCACACCGGCCCAGGCACCTCTCCGACCGCCCCCGTCTCCAGGGCTCAAGCTCGACAGCTCCTCTCCCCTCCGCGCCGCCGCGCTCAACCCTATTTCCAGCGGCGCACCCCCTGCCAAGCTTCTCACACCCGCGTCTGCATGCACCGAAGGCCCACCATTAGGCAACGTCTTGCGCGGCTCATTCCCATCCATTTTTGGCCCGCTCCGCCTCGCCGCGAAACGCTCGCGCTCCACTTCCGCGCCTCCTCCGTCTAACTCCGGTCTGCCATCATCTTCCCGCTCTTCGCTGCCGTCCGCTCTATCGGAGTTCCACTTTCGATCGCCGTCCCAGCGTGAGGGAGGGGGGAATGCAGCTTGGGTGTAACCGCAGGTCGAGCTTTGCGGTGCTCGATCGCTCCGTTCGTGTGTCGCGATCTCGGGCCCTCCGCAGGGGAAGTCGCGTCGCTGCCCATGCAGTGAGCTCGTCTGGATCGCCGGGTTAGGGCGGTGCGCAGATATTCTCCGGGAGCTATCCGACCCCTTTATCCGGCCGATTTGCCGACATGCGTTGTCGACGTCAAGGAGGTTATCGCCGCCGTCGCCCTCGTACGGCTGCTGCGGGATCAACAAGGGCGCGGTGTTATTGCTATATACTGCCGTGAATGGCGAGGCTTCGGGAGGGAAGGGGAGGGGTTAAGCTCACGCCGCTATAAAAATTGCATCCACAATTGCGGGGAAGAACTACTTGGAAATAGTGTGGGATTCGTTTTTTTTTCCGGAAAAGGGTTTGAGGATAAGATGGCGATGTGACACCGAAAAAATGAAGCACTAAAGAGAGGTGCGAGGGGAGGGGAGGGAAGGGGCGCGGGGTGAGCACGGAACAGCACGGCGCAGCTTCGAACCCTTCCAACGCTCGACCTAAACAAGAGGAGAGAAAGGGCGCAGAGAGGGTACACAAGATGACCATATGAGGCCCTGCAGCATTCGCGCGCTAGCCCAGGGAAAGCTAGCCCGCTCGCGGGACTATCGCTTCCGCAGCATGCCACCTGCAACACCGCACGCAACACAGCAAACGCCGACCAAGCCTGCCACTCCTTCTTTCAGCGCCCGTTGCCCCCCGCCCTTGCGGAGAAGCGGTCTTAAAACGTGTTTCGCAAGACTACCCCACACATCTCCCACCGCGCGTTTCGAGCATAATTCCCCCACTAACCTCTTGCTCATCGTGCGGATGCCGCCCGAACGATGGCGCAGGGTGCTCATGTTCCCGCGGAGCATCTCTCCTTTCTACCTCCCCCCCGCCCGGCCACCTCCCATCATCTCCGCCGCCCCCGTGGCCTCGCTCAGCAGCGTCCGCGCCCTGTGCGAACCTTCTCGCCTCCTCTTCAGGGTTCCCCCTCGGGACACCCGGTGCTACGTGCATCCCGTTAAGCGGATTCGGCCCTCGGTCCTCGCCGGCTCCAACCTCCCCTTTGTCGCATCCTGCGCCCAACGCCCGATTCCGACCATCGCCGAGACTCTCCTCGCCGCCCACCTCGCCCCCGAGGTCCTGGCCGTTGAAACCTCCGCCGCCACCACTAACTGCACCGCCGCCACCACCGCCGCCGCCCATACCACCAACACTGCCACTGTCCCCGCCCCCCACCCTCATCCCGTACCGCCTGCTGTAATCTCCGGTCTCTCCGGCAAGTCCGCCGTTCACGGTGGCCCCGTCCGCAGCGACCACCCTCCTTCCGCCTCCGAACGTCGCTCCCCCGCCGAACCCTCGCCCAACAACCTCCCCCTCTCGACTCGCGGTGAACCCGCCGACACCACCGACACCGCTGCCGCCGCCGCCGCCGCCGCCGCCGCCGCCCCCCCCCCTCCCCCGTCCGCCGGCGCTACCGTTGTCCCCCCCTCTCTCAAAGCGGCCGCCCTCGCACGGCCCCCCTCCTGTCGTTGCGGGGTCTCCCCGCGGCGAAGACTCGTTCTTCTCGTCAACCCCGTAGCCGAACCCGCCATCTTTCACCTTTGGGGTGGGGGCTAGCGCGGGGGCGGCAGCAGGGGTGGGGGTGGGGGCGGGACCCGACGAGGCCTGCAGCTGGTTCGCCTGGGCGGCCAGCAGGCGATGCTTCAACAGCTTCTTGGGCGAGAACGCCGACGTGGGGTTTGCCGACGCCTCGTCACACTGGACGCGCTGATGGAGAAGCTTTTTTAGCCCTAGCGCCTTGGGTGGGGCCGGTGGGGCAGGCGCAGGCGGCGGCGCAGCCGCGGCCGCGGCCGCGGTCGCCGCCGCCGTTGCTGCCGCCGACACCGCTGCCGCTGCTGCCGCTGCTTCGCTCGCCGCCACCGAAGCCGCCGCGACCGCTAGCGACATCATCGATTTCGAGGGGCTCCTGGCATGCCTGCTGCCGCACACGTCCTGTCCGCGCATCGCTAAAATCTCCGCCGCCGCCGCGTCCGCCAGCCCTAGACCCACCCTTGGCAAGACTCTTGGCTGCTTCGGAGCATTCCCTATCCTGGCCGAGCTGCCGCCCCCGCCGCCCCCTCCCTTCGCCGACGCCGCGTCCCGAGCCGGTTTTCCCTCCTTCCCCTCCGTCTTCACCCTCGGCGGCTTGTGGCTCTCCAGCCCCTCCTGGGCCGACGCCCCTCCCCGCGGCGTCCCCTGCGCCTTCGCCCGTTTCTGATCCTTCTTTCGCTTGGGGATGGTAAAGCTGGTGCCGGCGTCTTCCCCGGGGCCTCTCGGCGACCCCGCCGTTGCGCTACTCGCGCGCTGCCGCTTCTTGCCGTCCTTACGCTCCCGCTTCGGCTTCTGCTGCGGCGCGGTCATCTCCGTCACTTCGACCTTGGCCGAACACGCGGGGCAAGCCCACTGGACGTTCTCCTGGGTATATATATATATATTGAAAAAAAAAAAAACACATCAGCTGTGACGAGAGATCGTTTTTTTCCCTCAAAACTCATATTTGCATGGAAGCTGTGTGTGATACTACTGCAAGTATACCTGGTCTGGTATATAGCATTCACGCTGGAGGTGTGGTTTGTCGGGGTTCAGGAAAAGACATGGACGTTAGAGACAGCACAAACTACTGTAAAACGGTAGGATGATTGAGTCGGACGGAACGACGGGACCGACGGAACCGCTCACCGACGGCAAAGCCAGCATGGGGGGGTCCAGGCAGGTGATGTGGTGCGTGGCGGGGCAAAAGTCGCAGCAAAGCAGATCCCCTTCCTCTTTACACACCGCGCAGACGTCCTCGTGGGGGAAGTTAGCAGCGAGCGCCTTAAGCCCTGGGAAACCCACACAAGAGCACATACCTTGACCTGGAGCGGTGGGGGGGGGGGGGGGGGGGTATAGCAGACATTACATCCAAAAGAGGGGAAGGTGGCGAACTCAAAACACATCGACAGAGGGACAGAAGCAAGGGAGAGGTGACACGTTCAAAACCCATTTGCAGCGTCCAGGTCAAGAGGGAAACAGGTGGCCTGCTCAAATGTCCGCAGATACAGAAGGCAAAATGCGTCGCTTTGACTCGTTATCACGGAGCAAGCAACGAACAACAAACTGCTGCTTTGTCTGCGGCACTGCGTGGAGAGTCGAGTTGTCCACCTCTCACCGTTACTGCTGTTGTTGACCAACACTTTCGACCATTTCGTCGCTCACAAACTTTTTTGGACAAAGGTGTGGCCAGCACCCGAGGGGAAGACTGCGCTCCGGGTACTTCTCTACGCGAGCGGCATGTTCCCACGCACCTCCCCTCCCTCCCCCCCAAAAAAGTGGACGACGGAGCGACGGGAAAAACGGTAGACGTATCTTCGTGATATGCGCGTCAGCACGGGCGTTGCCAGTGCCTCGGAACGAGGAGTATCAGGTTTTGGTCACGGCGCAACGACCCAATCCGTCACACAGAGTGTAACTATGTTATAGATGCACAAAGAGGCAGAACGCCTGCTGACTGCTACACTATCAGAGCAAAAAGAAGAAGAAACTATTTCTTCGGCGACAGGTTACGCTTCAAGTGCATATGGACGAAACCTTCAAACAGGTGAGTAATCAGTGCTGTGTTGGTAGAGGCGAAAATCACGAAAACGTCGACAACTTCGCGCACGCCCAAACGTGCATACGTGCAGGACAACAAAACAAAACGCAAAACATACCTGAAAGGTCTCTCAAAAGTCGCATACGACAACAGGCCAAGGGGTGGACAAAAACCCTAACGCATGTACAGTAAGACAAATCAACCGAAGAAACAAACAAACGCGTACTCGTAAAAAAAAAAAGGGAAATCGACAAAACAAACAAAACGCGTGAAAGGGAAACGGATATCATCAAACGTATGATAGCAGGAGGCAACTGACGAGGGAGGGGGCGGAAGGCGGACCGGCGGGCGCACGCACCATGCTTCGGAACAGAGCCGAGGAGCGCAGCGTTAAGGTTCCTGCTCGCAATGTCGAGGTCCTTCTGATGCCGATCCTTGTCCGCCCTCGCCATGTCCTCATAGGGAATACGTTCGCTGAAACTCATGTCCCGCCATTCCCCCGCTGCTTGAGCAAACCTGTCTCGGTGGTGTTCCACAACGCCTTCCTGCTTCAACTATTCATCCGTAACAACAATCAAGTTGAACAGAAAATGAACAACACGACAGCAGCAGGCGATAGAAAACGCGAGAGAGCGAGTCAGCGAGCGGCCCATCGCGGGATGACAACAAACTACTACTGTACGAGCTCGTACAGGCAGTAAATAGACGGTACGCATATACGGTTGGTTTTCGTTGAACAAACAAAAAACACGTAAAATATATACATAAATACAAGTGGTGCAGCAGTATTTAAATGTATATCATGGTATTCTACACGCATATAATACCAGTACGTAGTATACCTGGTAAAAAAAATACCGTGGAAATCCATCGAATATGTTCAGCTTTTGTTCGTTTTTAGTATCACTTCCACATTCTAGCTCAACTCGTATCATATCACACTATAGCAGTAGTAGAACTACTGTAATATAGGAGGTGTTATCTTTTAGGCATGTCTTCTGGACAATAAGCCGTGGTCACAGGTGTCGTTCCTTCCCCCCCCCCGGTATGACACGTGCCATTGTTTTACCGTACGAGTATATCACCCGGGTGATAAAATGTAGCACACCCCCTCGAACGGGCGAACGCTGTTTTTCTCGACAAAGCGGAGAATAGAAACGCTAGGGCGACGCGTGCATGAAAACATCTCCACGAGAGCTTTCCAAAGCCACCATTTTCGTTGGTGTGTGCCGCCCTTAAGACATGGTTTGGAGGAATTCCGCGCTGAAATTCGTCCCAGGGGGTGTGTTACCTTATCACCCGGGTGTGATATACTGATAATACCGTAAACGCGCGTACACACAGTACGGTTATTTAGCATTCCCACTGCTCGTCGACTCACATCGCACTTTTTGCCAACTCGCGCTCTCGCACTATCGATGCCGGAACAAACAAGACTCGAAAAAAGCACTGCTGTGCACGAATACAGCAGCCGAGCTTCCAACCCCAGCACCGCCACCACCAAGGGATGGCAGTCTACACGTCTACACCCATATCGTAGTCGAATAAATGTGAGGTTCGTTTTATTTTTATTGTTGTCCCATCCCATTGACTATGTTCGCCTTCTTTCTCCGCTTCATCCCTAGTCGTAACTCAGATAACTCAGATCCGGGGTCACCGAGCAGGCTCTATAACCCCCCCCCCCCCGGTACCATGCGTGTCTTGCATTGTCATCGCGAAGAGGGTTCAACACTCTCTCCCGTCGTCGACTCGCGCATAAACATACTTACGTTTACCCTTTTCCTAAAATCACTTGATTATAAGGACCTGCTTCACGCTCAGCGAGCCTCCCACGATTTTTTGTCGCTTCTACGACCTTTGCTTTCTTCGCGTTCTTTGCCTCCTTTTGCGTGCTTGCTTCTCGTGCCACACTTTTTTTCCCGGAACAATAGAAAAAAAATTCGGAAAAAGAAAAAGTCGCTTTTGTTTTTTCAGCGGTTTGAGAGAGGCTCTGTTTGGCTTTTTTTCACCCGCTGGCTGGTCGAAATTTCTTTTGCACTTTCATTTTTTTTTTCCTTTTTTTTTCTTCCGTTTCGTGTGCGTTTGTGTAGTCGGACCCCGGCGACGTGGGTGAGCCCGGCGCCGTCGCGGGTGTCGGCGGATGCTGGCGGGTAGAGGGGGGGTTGCAAGGAGTGCGGTCGCGGTTTTCGTGGCTAGGCGTCGTGGGTGCCTCGAGACACAAGGGAAGCATGAATGGGCTATGTTTTGCCTCCTTCTGAAAAATTAGACTGAGTATGTACGTGTCCATAAGAGTCGTTTGTGATTGCAAGCTAACATTCAAGCGGTGCTTATTTTCACGACCGCGCTGAACTCTACAAAGAGACGAAGGCCGTCTGACCATCGACATCGTCGAGCTGGCGAACGAGGGTCACGGTGAGCACCTGGCTTCACGCGGGGCGGGCAACGGGGATCACAGTGACAGATAGGGAGGAAAGCTTGACCGGGACCGAATCGATGGCGAGGTGGTCGAGAGAGGGGCGGGCGGCGTACGAGGCTGAGAGAGAAGCTTTGCTGTTCATTTTTTATATTTTCTCTTCTTTGACTGGTGCAAGGTGTTCCAGGGGCAGACAATTATTACATGAGAGGGGACGGGGGAGTTTTTTCTCTTTCCGATTTTTTCGGTTTCATTTTCATTGTTTTTGCGGTGCTACTGTGCCATGCTGTGCTTTCTCGTGCGTACATACCAGGTACCTGGTACATACAGCATATCGAAAGAAGAAAATCAGTACCATACCCCGTACGTACGGCATGTGACTCTTGGCATTATCAAGTCGCCAATTTGCAACTACAACAATAAAAAATATACATGTTCAATCATGCGACCTTCTGTCTGCTTCGCGTAAAATTCGATGTGCTTTTTCTTCCTGAGCGAGCGTAGCGGGCGGCGTAGGCCGCCCGCGGGGCGAAGCGCCTTGTATATCCTTACTATTACGGGGGACCATAGTTAACAGGACCTATGGTATACATAAAACCTCTATATTTAACCATTTTTACAGACAATATTTGGTCCTATTAACTATGGTCCCCCGTAATAGTTAATCCTGCCCGGCAGTCGTGGTAGTGATGTGACGTGTGTCGCATGGCATACTCAATACCTGGTACTTTCTGAGAAAAAGTATAGGTATCATACATATAAAACGATAACAGCACTAAATAGTCCAAAAAGGTCCCGCTGTCTCTTCAACGAGGCCAACAATCCTGGTGTAATCCTGAACGCCCCCGTCCCCACCGGCGGGGGTGGCCGTTCATACAACGCTAAACTAATGAATAACAAAAAAAACTATTCTTGCGGAGGGGGGTGGCCGTTTACATATACAAAGCTACAGCAAATTAGGGAGCTGAAACTACTATTCTTGCGCTTGGGCGGCAGAACACGGGCTGGCGTTGCGCCTCTTTTTCCACAATCCATAAATATAGCAGGCTGTTATAACTACTCATGTATACCAGGTATAACATTAGAAGACCGCGGCATAAACGGCGAGGTGGTGGTGGTGGGACAACTTCGTGCGCATCTGTGAAGGGAATATGCCCCTCCAGTGAATCGAAGCGCGAACACAGGGCACGCGAAAATAATTATTCGCGTGGAACTCCCTGAGCGGGATTGGGCCGGGGTGGATAGGCGGGTCTCGAAGGTCATTGTCCCAGCAGAGATCATCAAACACGCGAATTTGAATAATATCGGGGGAGTAGTCACCAGTACGAACCGCACTTGGGCGTCTCCGTTCACGAGGACTCGGGTAGAATACCGATACAAGCGAACACGAGTATACAGCAGCAGTAGGTACCAGGACATCAAGCTTGAAAGTTAACCCAGTTAGTACTGCAGTACTGCGCTGCCCCCGAAACATGTTTGTTGTTTTGTTGTTGTTCTCACATCAACTCATAATACAATGCAGTCCGTGGTCGCAGGACAGGCTCCAATAACTCTGGAGTGGTAAAAATACCTCGGTAGTAAAACAGAGGCAAAAACGAAAAACAAGCATACGCACTCCACCACTGCGGACACCAGGGAAGCAAAAAGGAGACTATTAATAGCAGACAAAAACCTAAAAAAGAAGATCAAGCGAAGCAAAAAATATACCGGTATACCAACTTCCCCCCCCCAGATATTCATGCTGCCCCGTTTATATGCTGTTCCCACACTAAAATCGACTGTTTTTACATGTGGCTTACATTTGGAGTCGTGGAGATGTGGCTTATATTTGGAGTCAGACTGGTATATATATATCTCACTCTAATTCCAAGTGGGTGTCCCCAATCGTGTACCTGGTATATATATATATATATATATATCTCACTCTAATTCCAAGTGAGGTGTCCCCAATTGTGTACACAACGGGAGTATAGTCCAAAATGGTGTAAAAGCGCCGGAAAACGTTGGGGTAACGTTAAATATTCCACAAACGGTTCATGGCGTAGCAGGTATGTAAGGGCGTGTTAACAGACACCTCAGGAGTCGGGGTTGTAAGCCACGAAAGCTCCTCCTGGGTACTTTCCAGTCCGGGATGGAAATACAACTTCCGTTTCAAGTCTGAAAGTCAGCATCAAACGGTGATTACGTTGCCGAGTCGTGATTGATACTGGGACATATCATATATACCTGGTACATCAATATAAATATAAGTAGACACAGCAGCTACTGTAACATACAGAGTATCCGACACAGCCATCACATTGTTCTTATTAAAAACCAGGTATTCATAGTACGGGGGACCGTAGTAAATAGAACAAAATATTTACAGTAAAAAATATGAAAATATATAGGTTTTTGTGTGTACCGCATGTCCTATTAACTATGGTCCCCAGTAATTGTGTAATAGCAGGAGTCTTGCAGGCACCGTGTTTATTGATATGTTGATATCACTGCGGTGCTGCGGTGTACCGCAGCAGTAGCATTGATGTAGTGATTTCAACGGGTCTTGCGTACAGAACACGCATTTTTATATCGAACTTCGCGGTCCCTCGACAGGCGGTGATATGTGTTTTGCTCTTTGCTGGTTGATGGCCTCTGTATACCTGGTATGTAAATACTGCGGACATATGATACGTTATGTAATCATACCAGATACCTGGTATATTATACCAGATATATAAATACGTATATATACATACACGCACAAGGTAACGACAAAATCGCCATGTATTGTTCCACTCCAGACTTTTCGGAACCCGTCCTATATAAAAAAATGCTAGACACTACTCAGTAATAAATGATAAATGATCCACCAGGTATGGCGCTAAAAAAAACAACACCAAGAACATACTGGTAACATTGTTGTTCTCACTTTCGCTCGTCGCCTACACTGCAACCTAGTTACAGCATGAAGCGCATTTTTTATATGTCTGTATACTCGGTACACAACAGTAGTAGTGCGTACTGTATGTATCAATAGTACAGCCACAATTACCAGGAATATCACATAAAATACATTCGTATGTGACAGGACTTGCATCTCTCTTATCTATCTTGCTTAGCCCTTTTAGAACTCCAGTCCCGTTTTGGGGACACACCAGTCAAATTCCAAGTAGTTTGTCCCAGATTGTCCCCAGAACGAGACTGCAGTCCTAAAAGGGTTAGGACGAAGAGTCAGGACGGACACTGGGTGTACTGATGTTGGGTGTACTACTGATGTCGTCGAGTAGGAAGAACGGCATGATGTCAAGACAACACACAGACCCACGCCTGGATCGCGACTTACCAGGTACTGGCAGGGCTTACGAGCGTCAAGGGCTAACGAGACTATTACGGGGGACCATAGTAAATAGGACCAAACATTGTTAGTAAAAAATACGAAATATATGGCTTTTTGTGTGTACCTTAGGTCCTACCACTCTATCCCCAAATATAAGAACCTGTTCTACACTAATATTTAATAAAAAAGTGCTGATATTCAGGGGCGGAGTGGTATGTAATATGGTCCCCCGTAATAGACGACAGTGAATAAATGGTGATGAATAATTATTAATTGTTCATATTAATATCAGAAGATATGCCGGGCGTATTTTACCAGGTATGTGCCGCGTACAAAACGTCGACTAATCGTGGACAATAAATAATACAGTTATTAATAGTATTAATAGTACTGGGGGGGGAACAGTGTGATACCAAATAAATCAATTACTTGATTACAGTATGGGCCCGCCGACAAGAACCACGTAATCTGAGCAAGCCTCACAGTTTATATCGTGACACCATCCTTCTTCAACCTTGTGGATAGACCATTATATGGTATTTAGAGTAGCGCTCGTCGCTGGGCACACCCCATGTTCTAAGCGCCCCTAAAAAAGTTGTCAATAGTGAGCCTAATGTTCTCATTGGGCTCGGTTCTTAATCGTGGGCCTATACTCACTCTGGGCGTAAGTAATGACCGTTTTATCTTCATATTAACGCCCGAAAGGCTCTTATATTTCCGTCCGGAGTGTACCAATGTACTTCGTGTAACATTAATACATAGGATCAATGATAGAAAAACTATGTATCGGTATGGACATACCTGGTACGTTATGTATTCGGATAAGGGGCGCTATCTTCTACCAGGTGCCAGCTATAAAACAAGGTACGCCAAGTGTATATATACCGTAGGCACGAGAGAGGGCCGTCATAACGACAAAACAAAAGAGGCCCAGCCACGCGAGAGACCTCTCGAGGGTATGCACGAAGGCTCAACTTAAACTAAGTGTGGAACCGTCGGCCGTGGCAGGAGGCCGCGTTTGACCCCAACATTTACATCAAGAACGACACGACTCGACAAGTGTACATACGGCATGGTATAGATATGTAGGTAGGTAGGGTAGGTAGGGAAGGTAGATGGGTAGGTACGTAGGGTAGGTAGGGTAGGTACGTAGGGTAGGTAGGGTAGGTAAGTAGGTAGGTCGGTAGGTAGGTAGGTTGGTAGGGTAGGTAGGTATAGTAGGTAGGTAGGTAGGGTAGGTAGGGTAGGTAGGTAGGGTAGGTAGGGTAGGTAGGAAGGGTAGGTAGGTAGGGTAAGTAGGGTAGGTAGGTAGGTAGGTAGGTAGGTAGGGTAGGTAGGAAAGGAGGGAGGGTAGGTAGGATAAGTGCATTGAAGGGTAGCCTTACCATTAGAAATCTCACCAGCATTCGCTGAAAGTGCGTCATCAAGTGCTTCGCCGCATCGCACCGCAATATAAAATCGCATCAGAGTCGCAACCCCACATACCTGTTCATAAGAGGGCAGTTTACAAATTACTTGCTGGCTGTGGCTGACCGTCGATTAGGTGTCGACATATCGGCATGAGATCAGGGTGCACGGCGGGCCCCGGCAGCGGCCAAACCCATACCCAGAGGGTCAGTTCGGAGGGCTCAATCGTCTCCGGGTGGGATCGGGCCGGGGTGGAATCAGGGTGAAAATCGGGAGCAGGTGCAAACTGCGTGTGTATGTTTATTAAACCTCTTGGGGCTTGAGAGGGGAAATGTTGAGGGTCTAACGTGACGACAATGACAACGACCACTGCGTGATTAAGGGGGGTGATATATTTTACAACATGGTGTCCGAGTTACAACGGTCGAATGCGAGGAGTTCCACGCGCGGCACAGGCACGGGGGCGACATGATCCTACCCCTACTGCTGCCGGGCGCTCACACTCACGCTGCTCGTAGACGTCTGATAAAACACCATAAAGTTCCCAACCACTGCTGTGTTGGTCGCTAAGCTCTACCAGGTACGTACCAGTACGTAATGCAAGGCGCTCTGCTTCGCGGGCGGCCATCTCGTTCAAGGGAGTAGATTTGAACAAAGTGTCAAGTACACAGGATGCTCATGACGCGGCGCAATGAGCGACTTGCAAATGCCAAGAGTTTACATGCGCAGGAAAAACCACGCCTGGTTTGTGACGTGTTTAAATGGGCGACTTGCAAATGCCAAGAGCTAAATGGCGCAGGACGAAGCATGCCGGGCTCCACACGATTTAATCTTGACTCAAGTGTGGGAGGGGCTCTCTCGCTCAGTCTTGGACTGTTTTTCGATTGTGACTCAAGTTCCTGATGATCAATTCATCGTTTTTTTCTAAACTTGAAAAAAAACTTCGAATTAATGTGGGATTTCGTGTCTTGGATTCAGTGTCAGGTGAGCTGAGCGGGGTGTGATTTTTTGAAAAAACGAAAAAGACAAAAAAAGGAGAAACCAAAGTTTTTTATCTTGAATTCAGTGTTGGAGGGGCTTTCTCACGAAGATTTTTTATTGTGACTTGAGGTGGGAAGATACTTTTTTCGACTTTTTGTCGACTCTTGAAAAAAGCTTGCAGTTAGTGTGGGATTTTTTTGTCTTGGATTTAGTGTGAGCTGAGTTGATTTGTGATTTTCGGAAAAACGATAAAATGTTCCGCAAGTAATCGAAGAAGGACGACCGGAAGGTTCTCCCAGAGATGGAGTTAGGCAGGCGTGTTCCAGGTGGGAGCTCTGAGAGCGCAGCAAGGCCCTTCAATCAAGTGTGGCAAGGACAAATTACTTGTTGAGGTAGATGTAATAAAGTCTATACGAGTTCTATACGAGTATGAGCACTGCTGTTGATAGACAGCATGGCTGCCTGCAAATGTTTTCATCACACTCGTACTCGTATGGCGCTAGATTTTGTGGAACTTGTGCCACTGATTATTCTTGGGCGGTCATAGCTTTGACCGTCATCTCTGATTTCAATTTTGTTTTATCTTCGTCATGCCAGCGACAAACACGTCTGGTACATTTTTCTTTCAATCCAAGAAAGTAATGTACCATGTACAACTTCCCAAGTT
This sequence comes from Nereocystis luetkeana, assembly GCA_031213475.1. Classification (NCBI taxonomy): domain Eukaryota; class Phaeophyceae; order Laminariales; family Laminariaceae; genus Nereocystis; species Nereocystis luetkeana. The sequence continues at coordinate 769,177 of JARUPZ010000002.1, read as the reverse complement.
CAAGCGAACGAACCAACTGAAACATCACTTAGACCTACGCCAATGGGAAAGCGATGTTTCCATAAAAACTTGGAGATTCAACGACACCCACCAGAAGTGTTCAGAACAAGCCTGCTACGACCACAATTATTGAAACGGAAAGTTCCAAAAATTTGGAAACGCCCAAAAGGAGCAATTCTGGCTCAACATCGGCTTCAGAAAAACTCAGGGGGATGTTAAGTTCGAAGCGGCGAGATTCCGAGCCCTCGACAGATATCGACCGACTAAACCAACGACTGCGTCATGATCTCTGAACGGGATTCGCTCGTTAGGGGCGCCGACCTACCCTAGGGTCATCGTGTTCACACAATGGCCGGTGATATGTGCGGCCAGGCGTAATATAAAAACAATTGGTCGCTGGTGTGCAGAAAACAGATGAAATATCGATCCGTCTCGGCAAAAAATAAATAAATAAAAGTTTCAGGTTTGGGAGAAGAACGTAGAACACCGCTGGCAAGCTCTCGCCCCCTAGACCATGGACCCATCTGATATCTTCGAGGCCGTCATCTAAACTCGTAGACCTTGCCCGGCACCAAGCGGGTTGGCCGTGGGCTGAGCCTATGTCGAGATCGGATACTATCGTCGCACGAGCTGATTTTCATCAGCGTATTGACAGTTTGCAACGAGAAAAAACACATTGCGCCGCCTGCAGCCGTTTGAAATAACAAAAAAATTTTTTTTTTAGTTTTCCTAATTCTTTCCACAGCGGCGGTACGAGCATATCTTCGGCTGTTCGCTGCAAGCAATACGACGTATGTTTGGAAGAAAACTTTAAATTTAAACTTTGCGTTCCCATTGCCATAAGTCTCATGCCGGTATCTTCCTCTCCTTGGTATTTTCTCCTGCGTGCAGCAGCTATCTGTTCCTCTTGAGCATGTATGCGTTTCTTCCACAGGTTAAGATTAACAACAGCCTGTCCGATCTATTTGCGTCCCTTGTAATCTGTTTCATTTCATAATTATTTTGTCTCTCAAAAATATATTTTTCGGTTAGGGACATGAACCTTGAGATTGAACAGGTAAAATACCATGTTCCCTCTCCCTCGTGAATGGTGGCGAAGAATTATTTGTAGCGAAATGGTGGCCGCATTTAGAGATCCTTCAGGCTGACCTTTTTTCCCCTTCTTTTTTCTCCAGAATCACTGCTTCTTGTCTTGAGTTATCACAATATTTGTGCCGGCAGTCATCTCCAAATGAATGAGTAATTCTTCAAGTGAATGAATGCTGGGAGATCATGGTTTCGATCCATTTCGGTGGCAGCGCGGAAGGGTTCGGGGACGAACGGCACGCCATAAAACTTAATTCCATTATTTTTGCAATGTACACACATGCCCTCGTTCCATTATTTTTGCAATGTACACACATGCCCTCGTTCCATTATTTTTGCAATGTACACACATGCCCTCGTTGAGTTCTGCAGCTTCAGACTTTGCTCTCCTCCCACACAGGATATGAGGCCATTCATGTAAGACCCGTACTATTAATACGTGCTCAGTATTATTAATAGTGATGGTCATTGTGCCAAAACGTGTACCAGGTACCAGGTATCATATTTATCACAAACAGTATCACCAGATACCAGGTATGATTACCACACCGGAAAAACTCCCCACTCGTGGCAGGCTGCGTGCAACCTACGAACTTTGTTTTTCAAATATAGACACGAACACTCTTTGAATTCTGCAGCTTCAGATTTTTCAGATGGTCTTCCTCATACCAGGTATACGGGATGTTTACGCGCGATTTTCTTCACCACACTCAGCTTGCGAAATACGAGCTCCGACGAATTCCTTCATCTCACAACTTTCGTTTTTTAGTTTTGCAAATATATAAAATCCGTAACACGCACGATCTTATCAAGACATGTAACTTGAAAAAATGAGATTCGACGAAACCCTCGCTCGCTTAGCTAATCGGGTACATTTATCAATATCGTGTTCGGTATGGCGAAAACAATTGATGCACATTGATTCAAAAGTCTCAAACTGTTAATAATCAAAAACATTTTATCCACCTGCATGAACGTTTTATCCACCTGCCTCGAATGTAAAATCCGCAGTTCAAACGATCTAATTATCACGCCCGGCTTGTAGATATGAGGTTCGACGAAATCCTCAATGTCACATGGTAGTTTTGTTCATAAAAATCGTGTCCGCTTTTTGCCGGAAAAATAAAAGCGCACTAATTAGTAATTCAAAGTCACAAATTAATTATTAACAAGCACACGTCTCAATCTGCCTCGTTATTATTAATGGGATTAGGTCCTCGCACATGCCACATATTTCTTTCATCTAAAATATTGACACATACCTGGTCCTGCTGTGTATTCTTGATATTTAATGCTGCTCGGTAGTGATGATGGCTTATGGCACCCAATCTTACATTTACAAAACAGTCATGTCACGTACCTACCTGGTATCTGGTGTGAAATGCACACCGGAAAAAAAAACCCAACGTGGCAAGCTACGAGAAACTTCGGGGACACATTTTTTGTTATTATCCGAACATACATACAATAATATATATAATATATATAATATTATATATATATATATAAATATATATATATATATCACACACTCCTTGAATTATGCAGCTTCAGATTTTGTCTCCGTCATAAAGCAGTGCAACACGCAAGAAAACACACCCCCTCGGGGCGATTTTCAATTTTCAAAGATGGGTTTCTCGACAACGGTGAGGTCGTACTGAATACGACGAGCGATGCGTCTATGCACCCTTCTCGACGATATGTTTCCAAAGCCACCATTTTTTGTTGTGTGTGTCCCTTAACGCATGTTTTGGAGGAAACCGGCTCTAAAAGTCGTCCCAGGGGGTGTGCTATCTTGATCATAGCATACGGTGCTGAATGTCTATGTATGTCCTGCATGAGGCCATATCAAAGCCGTCGTAACCGCGATCAAAGCATCACATAGCTCGCAAATATGAGTGTCGACGAAATCCTCGATTTCACAGCTGTGTGTGTGTTTTTTTTTTTTAATTCTACGAATATACAAAAAAAAACGTGTTTGCTGGCCTTCGATATCTGCAACATTTTTTTAGCGCATCGCCGTAGTCTACGAGATATGCCGATATAGTGCGATGCAGTGCCTTCTCCGCCACTGGTAAAATGTCCAACACATACTGCTGTACGAGTACCTGGTAGTGTTTATGAGGACACTTAAAAGTGTGTATGTACAGCAGTACTGTACGTACAGTGGTACTTCCCCAACCTATTAATAGGCCTTTTGGGACCCGGACCCGGGTATTGTGGCCATAAAAAAGAAACGGCAGAAGCCAAAAAATGGAGGCAGCCAGTCTGTCGCGATCATATTGTCGTACTAACTCAGTCAACTGGATTGCAGCACTCTACAGTACTCGCCGAGCGTAGCTCGGCTAGGTGGATGGGCGCCGCCAAAGGCGCTGCCGGAGGCCGAAAAAATACCAAAGTACGCGTTTTCGCTCAAAACACACTATGACTGGAGCTCAAAAGCTGCAGTGGCCGGGGGTGATTGCGGTCATCAAGAAAGAAAAAATCAAGCAAAATAACAAGAATAACAAAAACGATCCACGCAACGTGTGGCGATCAGCATTAATTAGCGTTGCGCTGGTGCACCATCTGGGTCCGAATTGCGTTTTGGCGCAACAGACGCCGGACGGTGTGTTGCACGCAGCGCAAAACGAGTTTCGGGGCGCCCCAACAGCTTTTGCCGCAGGCCCAAAAAATGAATCGCGTGCCTTTTTCGTCGAGGCACTTTTTGTCGTTCACCGCAGGCAAAAAACGTGCGTTGTCAAGTGGTTTTTGGGCATACGTCCAAGCACACATCGCATTTTTTGGCCTCCAGTGGACCATAAGCGTTGAGCGGCGGCGGCGCGCAACAGACAACGGAGCCCTGATTAATGCCCTGGTGGCGATGATGTGGCGATCTTCCTCTCTCCTCCCGAAGAGCGTTTGGTGGGTTTCCACACTATGTTATGGCGTGATTTTTGGACTTGCGCAAGACAAGAACTACTGGCGAACAGACTGGCCGGGTCAATGAGTAGATTACAGCTATAATAAGTACTGGTACCAGGTAGTACATAATATGCCAGTGCCCGAAAAAGGTATACCAACAGTTAGTACGCGGGCAACTTTTTATAGGTACAGTACACTAAACCTTGCACTCGGAAAAAGGCTTCCTGGTCCTCCCTCTGAATGGCCAGCGCCTGGTCGTACGTATTGTTGGCTGGAAGGTTCCAGGAACGTCTCTCTGTGGATACTCAAGCTGGACATCACCTATTTTTTGGCTTTAAGTGAACCTATAAACGGCTCACTCAGTTGAACGCCATTTTTGCAAATTGAGTATGGCCACAGAGCAGTCGGGACCAGGTGACCAGAGCTGTCAACAAAAAACACGGACGTACTGCGAACTCACCTTTCGAGGGGGAACGTGTACAGTAAAATCAACATTGTAACACGGCACCGCACACTTACTGAGAATTAATACCAGGTATACGAAGTATCCCAGGTAACTATTAATACTACTGCTGTTGTGCTGTTGCCCAGGAGAAGCTTTCTTGCTTAGGCAAGAGGTCCTTGCCTTTTGTACAACAGTCAGTAGGTGCAGGTTGATTCATGTATATGAATATGTACAATTGAAGCCAAAAATAGAAGCCCCACTTAACCCCTTTAGAACCGCAGTCCCGTTTGGGGACAAAACTACTTGAAATTTGACTGGTTTGTCCCCAGAACGGGACTGCGGTTCTAAAAGGGTTAAGTAGCCACCACTGAGAGGTGTACCTGGAACCTTTCAGCCAGCAACAAGTACGATCGCGCTCGTCAATCAGAGGGAGGTCCAGGAAGTATTTTCTGGGGAGAAATATTTGACTTGGACCAGCTATAAACGGCTCTAGAGGTGAAAACCTATTTTTGTTTTGTACCCAAAATGGTACGTCAGCGCGGTGTTATCGATCGACAGTACCGTAGCGGGAAGGGGGTAGAAGAGCCTGTTATGTGACCCCGGATCTGAATTACGAGTTGGAAGGAGAGAGAGAAAATGTGCGAAGAAAATAAATGGGATGAGCAAAAAAAAAAGAAAAAAAAGAAAAAGTGCATAGTGGTATGGTACAACATATAAACGCTGCCCGCTGTATTGCCTGCGAAATTGCTATGCACAGACGGGATTAACCAGCGTGGGAGTGTACGGAGTAGTGCCGGTGCCGCTATAGGATAGTGCTGGTGTTGTCGGCTGGCGTATACCGGGTACTATTAATAGGCATTATTTATTGGGAGGGGCCATTACTGAATTGTAAATAGTATCGTGTTGTGTCTGGGTGAGGGTCATAAAACCGAAACCAAATCAAGGCTCCCGACTCCTGAGCCGGCAGTGCTTTGCCGGGCCGATGCACAATCATCAACATATATAGACTACAACTGTGCTGGTCACGTTCTCTCTCTGGAGCAGTCTCAAGCCCAGAGGCTTTCCCTTCCAGCCAAGAAAGGCATGTCCCTACCGCCTCTACCGATAGGTAAATCGAGTTATACTAAAAAACTATCAGGTACACGAGTCATATATTTCTAAGGCCACACTCCCCATAATCCCCGCGAGAGAGGGCTTTGGTTTGATCATGACGATTGCGTACCAAAGATAACCGAGACCGATACCGGGTAAGAACTTGTACTGGAAGGAAGCTGTCAGGTACCAGGTACCAGGTATCATATTGTACATCGTACGAGTATCAGCTATTCATACTAATAATACTATTACGGGGGACCATAGTTAATAGGACCAAATGTTGTCATTAATAGTAAAAATGGTTAAACGTATACCGGTAGGTTTTTATGTATACTATAGGTCCTACCAAAAAAAAAAAAATAAATTAACTATGGCCCCCGTAATAATACTGAGTATTAATATTAATAGTACGTAGCCACAGGGTAAAAACGAGGAAAACAGAAAAGGTCCAAGAAAGCCAGAGAAAAAATGCTCAAGTCATATAGCCGGGGCCAGTACACCGACCAGCCCAAAAGACTTCAAGTTACAAAACAGGAGTACGAGTACGAGTAGTTGACATAGCAGGTATGTATACCTAGTGTATTTTTAGTTCGTTATTCGATCTCCAAGGAAGATCAAAAGTTATTCAATATATACTCGTACGGATAGAAATATCAATAGTGTACATACTGGTACCCGATACATGTACGTACGACCATGGGTACGTTTATATGCTGGGAAATACAGGCAGGTCTCAACTGCTGTACCAGGTATGAGTTATGAGTGACCGATGGGTCTCGATGCACGAAGGGTCGTCATGCCGTCAAATAATTACTCCCTACGAGTATTATACTGCTGCGGCTGTAGTCCACAGCAACAGCAGTTTTTACTATTAAATATTAATACCTTGGGTGGTCAACAGCAGCAGCAGTGTGATACGATACCTGTATCAATTCCTTCACCAGTATCATTCTCCGGTTCGCAGTATTATTACTACATACTGCGGCTGTAACAAAACAATGAAGAATGTGTTTCTATTAATACCTCATACCAGGTACATGACTTAACACCTCATACCAGGTGCCTGGTACATGACTTAACAATACCTGAGCGATGCGTTTCAACAAATAGAAGTTGTAGGCGCTCCTCGCTTTCTTTGGCTTGGTGGCATCCGGCTTATCCGGGTCCCCCTTACCCCCCTTGCTTCCCTTCCCGCCCCCCTTCCGCCCCCTGCTACCCGGCCCAGTCTTAGCTCCAGCAGTGGCCTTGCCTCCAGTCGCTCGCACATTTTCCACAGGAACTTTAATTCTGGGAGTAGACTCAGCCTCTTTTGGCTCAGGAGACACAGGAATCTTGCACGAGGTATACCGGGGTGAAGACGTTGTGGTGGCGACAATATAATGCAGTTGTGGGAGAGGGCGCGGGGGTGGGGGGCGGGGCGGGCGGCAGCCGAGTGCGAAGTGTAATGGAAGTTTTAATTTGTTCGAGGGGGGGAGGAGCAAAGCCTGTCCTAGAGAAGCACGGTGGGCTGCAAATAGAGTAATGAGGAGGTGCGGAGCGAAGTAGGCGAAGGTTGGCGGACGTACTGCTGTCGTACTGCTGTACGTAAATGACGCACCCACCTCCATTGTTGCCTACCAGGTATGACCTACCAGGTGCTCCTGTACCAGGTATATTTGCTGTACGTATCCACCCTTTACTTAAAGTAGGTACGTATGTACCTGGTACGTACCAGGCACACAGGATCACCGGGACGAGTATATGATAATATTTCATAATCTCTCGTATCATCTGTCTGTATTACGATATTTGTACGCGTATGTACGAAAGAAGCGCGTTCCTAATTTTGTTCCAGAAGTAAGTGCGTTTGCCTTATACTGCGGGGTACTGCAAGCTCCAGCAGTACATACGTTACCTCTATATGTATAAGTTGTGCTGGTGCTGTTTGCAGTCGAGAGTTTCTGGCGGTGCCACTCAAATTCTTTTTCATTCTGCATTTGCATTTCGTACTTGAAAGTTAGTTGTACCAGAGTACTTTTAGGTACCAGGTATGAAATCCGCCCTTTTTGATACTCTTGCTGCGAGTATTGCTTATGGAAAAAACTTCAGTGGGTGTGCTTTTTCGAAAACACTTACAGCCGGCAGCGAGCATAACTGAGACTCGATTCGGCACCACAACAGCTTCATGACGCTGCTAGCCCAAAGCCGTTGATGGCTTCTTCGTTGGTGCAGCATGCATGGACAATGTCGACCCAATCTGCCATATCCCGCCAATCTGTGGCGTTGGATTGTTACGACTATGTACTATTAACACTGATGTACGTACGACGTAATTGAAAAACAAAAAAAGCCAAGCTCTGTTCACGATACAAGGGTATCATGAACCGCACGCCGACAACAAGCCGGGGACCGGCGCGTGGTGGAATAATAAATGCGGTAGAGCTCGACACCTTCGCTCGCGTCGGACTAGCTCCTGCGCCCGTAGATCAATTGAGCCTTCCCGGGATTCATGCAAGCCCCAAAGCATATGCCGAGATGATGTGATGAGAGGCGGGGCACAGCCCTCTTGAACAAAATTACAAAAAAAAAGAAAAGCGATGCAGGTTCTGTGCACGCACGGCCATCACCTTTTTGGATTTTTCTTCTTGGTCCTCGGGCAAGAACTGCGTCTCCTCTCCTTTCATCGCCTCCGTCTCGGCAAGCTCGAGTTGCTGTAAGGTTGCTGTCGGTGGCGGGCTGAGAGCTGAGGGAGACCCTTGTTGCGTTGAGACCAATAAAAACGCCTTTTTAAGTCGAAATCTTCGTTGCTTCGACGTCTATTTTGTCCTTTGTTCGTATTAATAGTTTGTAGGTACTTTTTTCTCTTCTGTTGGAGGACATATGACGCGTGGCAATGGCGCGATCTGATCGTGTCGTGGAGCTACTGGCTGCTCTCGCTCCGTTTTTGCTCTGTCGAATAATGTGTTATTGATCATGCGGATGCTTGAGCGGATGCGGACGGTGCACTTCCAAAACGCGGGTTTCTCGGCAGATATGTATTAGGGCGTGGCCTAAAAAACTACTCGCAACAAGCTGCAAGGTGAGCGTCCCGGGACGCACTTGCGGGAGTTTTGCAAAACTTCCGCCTTTATTTCCAAGTAGTTTGTCCTGAATCGTGAATCGTTTGCGTCATTTTTGTACTGCTGTTGTTGTGGTGTGTTGCGTTGTTCTTGTTGTTTATAGTGGCGGTGTGGCCGTTGTTCTGTTATGTTCTTTGTACCCAACGATATCCAGCACAACCAGGGCCTGTGCCTGGTTCTTCTTTGTAGGAGTTACACACGTTCGTTACATACCTACAACTCTCCCGTCGTCAGACAACAGCAGCACGGATTAAAGAGACGCACATGATGAGTACCATGTATACTCGTACCAGTATTTCTTCCACTCCAGAGTTATTGGAGCCTGCCCTGCGACCACGGACTGCATTGTGTATTGTGAGTTCATGTGAGAACAACAACAACAACAACAACAACAACAACAACCAGTATGCACGAGTACTCTTATGAAATATCGAGGTTATTTCATTATTTCGCACTGCGAGTACGTCAAAATACTGCTGGAGTACTACTGACGACCACTACTGGTGTGAGTACTGGCAGTATCCGCCCTATAGTAGCTACTATACTGCTGCTGCTCTTGTACTTCGAACCGGCAGCACCTACTACAGCTGTTACTATTGCGGGGGACCATAGTTAATAGGACCAAATATTGTCAGTAAAAATGATTGAATATATAGGTTCTTATGTATTCCATAGGTCCTATTAACTACCTAGTATGTTCCCCCGTAATATTATTAATAGAACCCCGAGATACAGCAGTATACCTCAAGTACAACAGGCAGGCCACCCGTACTTTGAGTGTACTCGGAGTATTTGAGAGAATCTGTACAATACCGAACCTGGGAGTACCCGCAGCTGTGAACAGCACTATTAATATTAGTATATTGACGAAATTTGCCAATACTGATTTATACTGGCCGTGTCCCTACATTTAATACGTACAGAACCCCAATGCTTCAGGTTCATTGGGTCTCCGCGTTATCGAACCCCGATGTGCTTGCCGTACAGACAGCAGTACCCCTAACAGCATAGACCCTGAAATACTCCGAGTAAACCTAAAATACTGCCAGTACTCGCAGTACTTCCAGTATCTCCCCCCCCCAAATGTTTTACTCGCCAGGGCTTGGAGCATACCAATGGTATGTGCAATGCAGTAGTATCCGACACCTTGAATAAGAAAGAGGGAAACTGTACAAGGCTGGATTCCTCACCAGGTATTTAAAAATAGTATTAGGACACCTGAAATTATTATCGTACCGCAGCGTATCAGCCGGCGTCCCCGGTGGCTTGGTAGGTGGTCCGCGTGCCTATCAAGATCAATTTCGTGGGTTCAAGTCTCACCGAGTGCATGCTCATATTTTAGGGGGTTCTTCTTGCATAGAAAATTGATTAGCGGAAAGCGCGAGAGCGTGAGTGTGCCACCAGGTACAAGCAACGAGCAGGGGGAACGCTGAACCCTATGTGCGTCCAAAAATAAATGCACGTACCGGGGGGAAGAAGGGGGGGCACCTGTGACCACGGCTTGTCCAGAAGCCCGTTGAGGGTAAAACCCCCTACGAGTTAGGCTGGAAATTAAAAGTGATGATGAAAAAAAGACGCGAAAAAAGTATCAACCTCAATCTGCCTTTCTTCATTTGGCGTTCTTTTAGTGGTAGGCGTCTCCTGTACTGCTGCTGCTGTACGAGTATATACCACCCTGCCCGCAAACCTTTGGATATTCATACCAGGTGTCACTTTAGTATCCAAACGGTCGTTTATTTTCCGGGCAGTGTGGTACCAGATGCTGCTTTAGCCAACATATACGCTCCTGCTATAGAACAATATTTACTTTGTATCATACCTGGTATATACCAGATACCACGCGGGTACCTGGTACCTGGTTGGCATTTTGATTCGATGTTGATGTTTGATACCTGGTATGCTATTAATTCTGTAAGATGGATGTATCTCGGGTTCGACCTGGGTCTGCAGCAAGTTTCTCTCCGTGTATGGTGTAGCGTGTAGGACACGCCAGGTATCGGTGATGCTCGGCACGGCTGGCCGAGCGGGCGTGATCATGAGACAAAAAAGACACTAATCATCTCACATCGACGACCATGACAGCTGTCGGCAGCAACTACTTGGTGACGGAGGCTGGAAATTCCCCGCCTCAACTGCAATAAGATCTACGAAGATCTGTGGCCATTCTTGTATAAGAGTCAATATGAATACACGATAGCGGGAGAACCCCACCTGCTCATGCACAATTTTATTGCATGACGCATGACAGATGCCGCCAACTGACAGTAGAGCAACGACCTGAGACTCACACTACTACTATTAACAAGGGCCCGTCTTAACGAGAAGTTTTTTTCATGATAATCGAGTAGGAAGAAAATAATTTGAATTGATTTGAATAGAATTCCGTGCAAAATACGCCTTTGGGTCCTATCGAGGAATAGCGTAGTAAAGAAAAAAACGAATAACGCACAAGGGTCAACGAACACCAGAGGACAACCAGCGAGGCGAGCGACGGCCCGCGTCCACCCCGGGGCGCCGCGGTCAGCGCTCGATTGTTTCTGCCGGCACCGCCGAAGAGGCTATCGCTCTTCGGACGTCTTGGGTGGCTGGCGCAGCCCCGAAGCCCCACGCAGGCAGCAGCGACGGGGAGACAGCGATCGAACTTCTGAGCGAAGTCGTGACCTGGTCGGTGCTCGTGTGGTTGGCGAGGCGAAGAGGGATGAAAAGCTGGGTTTGCGACGGCCTTGTTTTTTGAGGCGCCGCGGATGGTCTACTCTGTGCTAGGGGCCGTCGGACCTCGTGCTGCGACTACTCCGGTGGCCCTGTCTCTCGGGAATGGTGGATCTCACCTGTGAAGCAGTCGACAGCACAGCTCAAGTTTGCGTGGCTTGCTTCGGTTTCAGGAGCATGCCACGTCGAGTTGAACAAACTCCCCGAATCGAATAGCACGAAGAGCAGAAGTAGTCCCAAAAGATTTCTTGTCGAATTCGATTCATTCGTTTTATTCGAATCAAATGTCAAAATGCCTGATTGATGATTCACTTTTCGATCAATCAGATGCAAATCAAATCAAACGGGAAAAGGATTGGCGGAGTATCATAAAAAATGTTTCTCGTTAAGATGGGCCCTAATATCTACCGGTATTAAAATTAATAGTATATACTGCTACTATTAATACAGCCCTTGCCGCTGTGCCGGTTAAACCAACGCGTCGCCGCGGAGTGTGAACGACTATGGGGGGATGGAGGGTCTGGTAGGCTGTTCGTGAGGATTGTATAGCGTTGAAGAGACGACATCGGGGGGTTGTGACACCGACCGAGTTGTCCCGCGGGTATATACCGTCTTTCGTGCCTGGCGAACATTCAGGCCTGCACCAAGCACTAATAGCGGCATCCGACGTCTTACGCGCAAACGCCCTGCCGATGACGCAAATGTAATGATATGTAGAGCTCTAGGTTTACCACGGGTCAATTCACTTCGTTTATACCGGTACGTATTAGCGAGGCTCGTTTGGGCCTCGACTAGTTGTCCTCTCTTGGTATTTTACGAAGAGTACACGGGGTTCAGAGCTCCCTGACTAACGAATCATTTTTGGCCTGCGGTCAGCTGTTCATTTATGTAATTATGAAGTGCATTCGCCTACAAGGCACACTTGGCGTAGAGGGAGCTGTCCAACGTATCTCAGTATGGCATCTGTAGGTTCACGTTCGAAAGATTGATCGTAGGATGTTGGCTAATGTAATCAGCAGGCAGGTAACAGACTACGGGTGACGGTCTCCGTGCCTCAATGCCGTCCGTGTCAACTCATAGTACTACCGAGCTTGCAACCGATATAGGTCGGCTTCCCACGTCGTGTGCGCCCCACGGGGATAGACTCCCCTTTGTTGACCGTTGCCGGCTTTGTTGGTCTTAAACGTCTCCTCAGTGAAAATCCAACGCTCGTCACACTATGATGCGGTCGACGAGATGGACGGGCGGAGGAGATGTCAACGGAGGTAGGAAAGGTTAGACGGGTGCTGCAAGACGAGCGACTACGGCACCGTGCGGGCGGAGATGTCCACGGAGGTAGAAAAGGTTAGACGGGTGCTGCAAGACGAGCGACTACGGCACCGTGCGGGCGGACTACGTCAACATGGGACGACCGCAGCGCTGCACCGGCATCAACGATGCGTGCTGCATCGTCTGAAGCGACTTCACTGGCCGCTGTCGCTAGGGTCAATCCTTCCTCCAGCGGCCGCTTCCTGACGAGCGCGGATGGTGTCTACCTTATCCAAATTTTATGTGTCTTCGCACGTGCTACGCGGTCCTCCTCCCGAGCATGGTAATCGTGGACGGTGCCCGCTTCTTGCGCGCATGTCAGGTTGGAATGCGGTGGGCCTGGACGCGAGGGAAAACGCTTTGGCACGAGCGCCAACACGAGCGACGGCGACCCCCTGAGCTGTCGGCTGTTCGGCGACCGCCCGGTCGGCGGGTACAGAAGATTGCATCGGAGATTGCTCGGTCGCAACTTCTTGGATGGTCTCAGGAGTAGAAAACACAGCCAAGCAGCTCTGCCAGTCTGTCGGCTGGCAACTATTCCGCAACCGAGCCTGAAACGTGATCCTGCTCGAGCGAGCACGGGATGGAGCCGGAGCGGTGGCTCTCGGACTAAACTGGGGATGGCGCGGAGGCTACTAGTAGTAAAACCGACGCATCGCCGCGGGTGTTGGAGTGAGAGTGACCAGGGGATAGAGGGTCTGGCGTAGTTGCGTGGTAACTCGGCCGATGTCACCGCCCTCTGATCTTGTCGCTTCCACCCTATCCAATGTTCGCGAACAGCCTACGCCGGACCCGATCTCTATCCCCTACTCGTTCTCACTTCGACGCTCGCGGCGACTCGTCTGTTTTACCAAACAGCTGGCCCGCCCAGAGAGCCTAGCCTGGATTCTATCGAGGGAGTTCGTACCAAGTCCCTCTTTCTCGAGAGAAATTCGCGCCAGCCCTTCTTCAGGAGCGGGTATGCCAACAAGGCTGCACTCTCAGTATGCTAATGTTCATGCAATCATTTACTTCATAGCAAGCCCCTATGAATTGGATTTTCTACTCGAAAGCGGGACATTCGATTTCCTGATATTGTCGTCCAATATCCGGTGCTGCTCAGCCGAGCGAGAGCAGCAGCGTCTTGCTGTAGCTCCCCCCCCCCCCAACATACTTGGCTCATGACATGATGAGAGATTAAATGCCCCGCTAGCGAGCAGAAACTTCAATTCATGGAGGCTTGTTGTAAAGGCAAGCGATTGCGATGTACGGTATCATGTATCCCGCCTTGTGGTCATGATCCAAGCTCACAGGCTCACAACAGACATAATCCGTGCCGCGGTCAACAACTTCGGACCCCAAGACCCCGTTGCTCGAGAGTAATTCGCCCAAACCCTCTTCAGGAGTGGGTACGCCAACCAGACTGCACTCCGAACATGATAACGTTCATGCATTCACCTGCCTGTGTAGCGAGCCTCCACGAACTGGAGGTTCTGCTGGATAGCGGGACATTTTATCTCCTGCTCTTGTCATGGCTCGTGGACGACAGGGAGAGGGAGGAGCTAAAGCAAGGCGCTGGCGAACACCTTCTGCAGAAATATGCTGGGCAGCTGTTTGCTGTACGCAGCTGCTGCTCCAGCATCTTCCTGTGGAAGGTGTCCGCCAGTCCCTTGATTCAGCTCCTCCCTTTCTCTGTTGTCCTTGACCCATGACACTACCAGGAAACGAAATTTCCCGCCTCCTTGATGTGCATTTTGGGGAGAGGGGTAGCTCCTCCCAGCGCTGCGTGTGGCGATCTGTTGGGTAGGTAGATCGGTGTAAAGAATAGTTCGCCGCAATTGCTGCATGTCGGAAAATACGCTGCGACAGATTCTCTACATGTGTTCAATCTTATTGGTTGAGGTTGCACCGCATTTGTACCAGGCTGTACCGCATCTTGTAACGTGCCTTTTCAGATACGAGCGACAACAGGCCGTGTTTGCATTCCGACCTCAGTTCTTATTCCCCTACCCTGAGATTGCGACGTGCTTCGTCTACCTTTTCTTGGTTGGAACGACTAGCTCTACCTATTAATAGCGGCTTACTCCATTGACACAGGACGAGCGGTATTGCAGGTATCAATCAGTTAATTTGTTGCTAAGTGAAGTGAAGACATCAACATATTGTGCTTTCTCGAGCATTTGGTTCTTCTCTGCCGGACTGCAGCAGCTAGCTGTGGTGTCATCCACACACATGCGGACGCCCGTGCTCTTGTAGCACTCGGGTCCGTCCTTGCTGACTGCTACACACAGGTAACACACAGACCACTAGAATTCCGTCATTGCACAGGAAGTTGATGTGCTTGAGGATGCACCTGACCAGGGTTGACAGCATCTGCCCGGTCCGTTCCGACATTCCGTTCTGCTGGGACGATGCGATCGCATTGTTCTCCATCTGGAATTGACGCAGAGTTGCTTGCACCCCTTTGAAGTGCACTCGCCTCCCTTGTCTGACGGCAGGCGTTGCATGTGATAGCCCAGGGAGATGGCCACCGCCATGCTGTACAGATGGGCTGACTCGGCGGCCTCCTGCTTGGAGTTGGAAACAAAAGTCTTGTTCATCCTGGAGAAGTCGTCGGTGACTTTAGCGACGTATTTTGTAGCTGCCCCTCGCTGCCGGTGTGATCGGCCCTTTGAGGTAGGTGTATACTACTAATAGATCCGTTGACCCGGTCGTCGTATGCAGGTTTTTCTTGGGTGTGCCTTCTGCCGGCTGTTACTCGAGGGACGGATGTCGCAGCCTAACACTGTGCAGTGTAGTCAGCGGCGATGTCGTCTGTCTTGAGAAGCACCTTCATGTTGCGGGAGTTCATGTGGCCCAGTCGTCTGTGCTATGTGTCGGTGAATTATTTGCGCTGTGAGGGCAATTGCGGGCGCTGACGATGCCTCGGCTGCGCTATTTCCTGCTCCACCTTAAACGAGCACAGACCTCAGTGCCCTGGCTGCTGCCCCTGTTGCACCACGACGTCGCCTATCCTCGGGTGGGGGTTCCCTGTGTTGAACGTTCGGTTGGTGCCCCGCTCTTTCGCCGTGGTGGGAGGAAAAATATGGCGCCCCAGGCCTGGCAGAGCTGACGCTGGCGAGCGGCATCTACCTCCAGATGTTGGAGCAACAACGCTACCTTCAGATGCAGAGAACGGGTGGAGCAAGGATCGCCATTCACAACCGGGAACTACGAGGCGGAGTGCGGAGCGCACCTGATTCATTTTACGTAGAAATTGTACGAAGGCAGTATGATCTATCCACGACCCCGGTTTCTCAGTCGCAAAATTACGAGTCGTTTCATATCAACAGATGGCACCACTTGCTCCCCTTTTCCTGCTTTTTAGCCCTTGGACCTCAGGGATCTGGGGGCGGATGAGGATGGCCCTTCGGGAAGTGGTGGGGAGCTTGTGGTAGATCACAAACGAACCAGATAAGACCCAACACCGCGGAGCCACCGCAAACGCCGCCCGTACCATTGTTTGTCCTTCACATGACCTGGAAGAGCTTCAGTGGAAGGCTGCGCGCAAGATCCCGAGCAGTTCCAACGAATCAAGAGAGCTCTGTGCCTGATACCAAAGGGGAATTGGGTCAGGTTGGTCGGTGTTTGCAGGCGCAGACCACGCAAGTAAATGTTATGTAGCGCAGCATGTGGTTCCTTCTATTGATGACGAACAGGTGCTGCGACTGCATGGTTGTTTAGTGTCTGGCGGGACGGTACTGGTAAAAAGGACATGCCGTGTGCTGTTGCTTGGATGTGTTGTACTGCGGGAGGACGGTACTGGTAAAGGACATGCCGGGTGCTGTGGCTTGGATGTGTTGTAGGAATCAACGTGCGCGACCTTGTCGATCAGTGAGAAGACGGAGTGCCTGTGTATGGGGAATCAGTGCAGTAGTTCGTAGTATGGGCTCTTTTTGTGCCGTGTGTACAGTCTGTCGCTTGTCCTGCCAGAATTCCACACTCTGTCCACGAACGTCTACTACTAATTTATGGCAACAACGTTTTTGCGATCGTGCAAGTTCACATACCCACCACCGACGTTCCGTCGGTCTTACTGGTCCAACATGGAGTCTTTCCGTGGTGCGCCACTGCAAAGATCGAATTTGCACTTATTGTAAGGTTGTAGCCTCGGCCGATCTGTCGACAAGATTCGTCAGACACTTAGTGTAAGCCTTTTCGTTTAAATTGGAGAACGATCCTGAAGGTTGACACCCTTCGAGCGCGTCACTTCTGAAACGCTTAAAGTGCGGTCCTTGCGCCGTGATCCTTCAAGCGCGGACGGCGAGCTCATACCACCCGCTTACCCGCGCAATTCCACTCGCTCCCACGGAAAAAATACCCACCACACTGCCTCCTTTTAGTCCATCCTCCTAGAACCTCAACGACCAACCATAGCGGACTACAATGCACACAAATCCCCATACCACGCGACGACGACTCGTACGCGAGCGACTATGATGCTCCGCACTTCCGCGCGATGGCTTGAACCTCGAATTTGGACCATATTGGCGTGTGGTATGAGTGAGCGCTCAGCAGTTTCAAACCAGCCTATGTTCATGAACAGAGGGATTTAGATGGAGACTGTTTTGGAAGTGCTGGAGGGGGCGGGGGGGTCTATTCGCCAGTGTCAACTGGGGTTGTGAAATAGAAATATTTTCTTTGCAGTCTTTCCCCATTCTTTTTTCAGTACAATTTGGTCCCGGCATGACACGCATTTTTCAGCGAGTTGTCAACTTCGAATACCCAGAGTTTCACCCCCAAGCGTCTGCACCCGTCGCTCTCGCTCGCCAGCATCACAAAAAATCATTATTTTGACATTTTTCCTCGTATTTGGTGCCAGATACATCTCTGCATCAATGCGTATCTGGTGCGTACGTCTTGTGAAACCTACATCTGCCAGCACACAATATCGATGAATATTCGATGCTGATTTATTCGGGCTGGACCCTGGTCCAGTATGTACCGCCATTACTACTTCTATACTGGCTAGAGGAGGGTACCAGGGTTGCCAATCCCTTGACTATTTGCTACCCGATATATACGGACGTCCTTCGATAACACCTCTAAACATAGTGCAACCCATTAATATGCACGGCGAGGAGCACCAGCTCGTAGAGCACAGAGGACACGCAGAACAGCAAGTGAGAGCGATGGAGGGAGAAAGGGAGAAAGGTCGTGAACACCATGGACGAAGCCGCCTAGATCACTAATGGCTTGGATTCTGCGGGCCCTGACGGCGCCCCTGGAGCCGAGCCCTTGGCGGAGTCGAGCCCCGCTGCTGTTACTGCTGCTGGCGTTGAGGTTGTGTCGGGTCCCAATCGAGATGACACTCGGGCTGAAGCAGGAACAGCGGGAGGCGAAACACACAAGGCATACAACATGCCATTGTAGTACAAAGCCCAAGGAACTACTACTTGTAGTAGCTCTATTAACACCAAATCGACTAAAAAATTGCCTCCGGCAGGACGCCTTTACTGCGCTGGACACGTCCCTATGAAGTACGTATAATAAAAATATTTCAGAAGTGCACCCCCGGCTCCTGAAACGGCTCGCCGACTTCGCAGAACTTGGTCAAGAGGAAAACATATAGTACAAAACACACATGTAAACCGTTTATAAAAATATTGGTCCGTTGATTTCCTTTCTCCGTACCGTTCTTAACCATACCCATCGTAATGAACGGTCTCCAACGTAAGACCATGCGCGGGCGCGGCGTATATTCGACGGGAATCTCTGACCCCTGTCCTGAAAATCTCCTCGATCACATCGAGCTCCACCCGACCGGCAGCTACGGCCAGCAACGTCCCCACCATATTCCTGACCATGCGATACAACGCCCCGTCCAGATGGAAAACGAGGCGGAGGTTGCCCCCTCCCTCGTCGACGACGTCGGCGGAATAGACCGTTCGCCGGGTGTTGAACTCGGTGAACCCGTCCGCCTTTTTAAGCGCCGTCCTCTTGTCCATCTCGTTCGAAAACCCGGCAAAGTCGTGCTCCCCCACGAACCGCTCCACCGCCTGGGTTAGCAGCTCGACATCGATGGGTGCCCTGGCGGCGTGGTTCGCGTGCACCCGGTACAATCGATCGAGCGGGCTGGGGATTTCGCCAACGAAGAGGCGGTAGCTGTAGACCTTCCCGAGCGCGTTGAGCATGGAGGACCAAGGCAAGCCTCTTTCCGCCTGCCACGCAGAGCATGGGGGCGTGGCCGTCATATTCCACACGCGGACGTCCTGACCAGAAGAAGCGAAAAACGTGAAAATAACGCGTGGGATACAGATGGGGCTCTTAAGTTGGTCGTTGGTTTAATTGTGTGGTATGTCGAGAGCTGCACGATGCCGTTTCCAGGTGTGGGGTTGTGCCGTATACTTGCAGGCAAATAGCGGGGCTACAGTTAGGAAAGCATTACACAGACCAGACACGGCACAGTTCCGAGGCTTGCCCAAAAATCTCCTCAGTTTTTGTGCGTGTAACACTAAAAGAAGCAGTGGCATCGTGGCAAACTTTAGACGGAATATGTCAAAGGCGAAGCGATTCTGAACTCAAACAAGGGCCCGTAGGGCCGAAGGACTATTATTGCGATACCCTCTTGCCCAAAGGTACGCTGCCTGCCGTCTCAAGTCCGAAAACTCGCTGCGCGGAGCCACCACGCGAGTCTCTCACCGCAGGCAGCATTTGGTTCATGGAGTAGACAAGCTGGGCTAGGTCTTCGTCGGCGTTGGGCAAATCGAAATGCACAGCCTGACCCATGGCGTGAACGCCGGTGTCCGTCCTCCCAGCGGCGACGACCGGCACGTACTTCTGAAACCGTTGCGACAAGGTGTGCTCCAGTACACCCTGCGAGCGACGGATCGGCCAAATGTACGTATATCAGCGAAAGTAAGGATAAAGGTTTGCTGGCTATATGCAGGGGTCGAGAGGGTCGTCACTTGAAGTTGTACAGAGTAGCGTGTGCTCGAAGTAGAAGAAACTGGTTTTCCTTGAAACACGTGGGCGTTTTGGCGTGTTTTTAACCCCCAGTGTTTTTAACCCCCGAACACATCTGCTAGTATAATAGGGTGTATTTGTGGCACGCCTGGTATAGGGATCTCGAGGATTGCGCGATGTGACTAGTACTACTGCTGCCGTGTGCCTCGTGATGCATGTATGCATGTGCAACCCAGTCAATAAAATGTTCGCGCGGGTGGTAGACTACAATAAGCACACGATCGCAGCGTCTGTGAAACACCACCGACATGACAGCAAGAATGTACTATTTTAATACGTAACAATACTCGTACTATTAATACGTACCATGGTATACTGTAGACTGGTGAGCTCTGGTGTATGGCAAGCATCAACTCTGTGTTGGCGAGGACAGCATCACCGGCAGCTACGAGGTCCAGCCAAACCATAGAGTACGAACCAGATGTGACAGATGACGTGTCACTAAGAAGCGACTTGATGATGCTGACTACTACTGTACCTGGAAAATAAGTATGATCTCTGATATATATCGTACATGACGAAAGTCCCAAGCTAAACCCTCATCATCCATTGCTGCCGCTTTTCGTACCTGCACGGTCGGCTGACCGTTGTTCTGCAGCTGAAAGCCCCGGTAGTTGGTGCCGTCGTACATGACTCGCGACACGAAGCGCGTCGTCTTCCCCTCCAGCAGCTCCTGGTACACGCGGTACTCCCCCTCCTCGTCAAAGCGAGCGTCTTTTCTCGCCTTTGCCAGCAAGCTTCTTGCCGCTGCCTTCGACATGTCCCCAGCTACTACCGGTACTGCTGCTGCTGCTGCTGCTGCTACCGATTCGACGGCGCTAGGTTGCGGCGTCATTTCCAAGCCGGTCGACGCCCCCGACACCACCCTTGGTGCCTTCGACTGCTTGCCACGCACATCGTATACACCACCGTGGTATAACCTGCATCGACCACTAGGGCTTGGAGGACCAAGCCAACACTGCTGCAGTCTTCCTCGGGACCAGGATGTAGTCACCGTCACCCCACATCGATGAGGTCGGACGGCATTTGGGCTGGCGTGGGCCGAGGCGAGGGCGAGACCGAGACCTACAGCTCTTCGCAGCATATAGCAGCTGCTGCTGGCATACGCAAGCATGCACCGAAGGCAACGCTATATAGGCGAGGCCAACCTACAGGGCAAGAGAGAGAATACCTGGTTTGCTACGTCTCTACGTAGGTACAGCAGCACACGTATCATAGCCGTGTGCTTCGAGATCGCTGATGTCAGGTTCTCTGGTGGAAATGATGGCGTTTGTGTCAAGGGGACACGGTGCATTCAAACTGCTCAACAAAGAAGAAGTTGCCGCCGTTGGCCGCCGCCTGCCACCATCATGACGGTACGACGGCTGACGGTGCATCGTTTGTGAACGAGTGCAATGGTGTCTCATAAGTTATGCGTCTACTGTTGTAGGTGTTTATTGAATATCGTACGGAACCAAATGTTATCAGATCCTGGTCAAGACACGGTACCAAGAGTCTCGTCTACCAGGTATGATAGTAGTTTTGAGGTTGGGAAGTAGCCGGCACAAACAGGAGGATAGTGGCGCCTGCCGCGACGATGAAGCATAACCACGTCGTCAGCAACAACGACAACAACAAACGACAACAACAACAACAACAACAACAAAGCAACTATGAATAGCAGCAGAGGCTGCAGCGGCAGCAAAATTGAGGCACTTGGAGCGATGACGAAGGGCAGAGGCCCCAGCAGCAGCAGCAGCAGCAGCAGCAGCAGCAGCACGATCCCAGAAAGCCAGGCATGAGCCTGAATCTGTTGTTCCGCTTGGCGATGGCGGCGCAGGAGAGAAAGGGAGAGTTCGGTACAACGACGAAGACGATCAATCAAACATCCAGAAGCCCTCAATCCACGTTGTGTTCCAGAGTACAACCACCAATGCCCGTGACGTGACGCCCTTGCGCCGTGCACGGTCAGCAGGATGGTTGCCAGAGACCGTCGATTTCGAACTATCAGAAACGATGCGTGAATGGATAGGTAGATGCATTGCCCTTATCATATAAATCAAATGAACCGAAAGACTAACAAATAAAAGGGGGTGAAGCCATCTAATACTAATGTACGTGGTCCCTCCCGAAAAAAAAATCACGACGGCCTCACCCCTCAGCTATCATACCTAGATTCTCTCCTGCCCGGTGCGCACAAATTTCCAACCAATACACTCCAAATTCCGGAGGAACGCCCTGATCTCACCATCAGCATACCAACAACCAATCGCGCAATCTGCGACGTCACCGCCCCCCCCTTCTTGTGTACTACTGGCGTAGTACGCATCCTACGCGTCAATAGTTACCCTCCGTACCGAACGGTACTACTCTGGATACATGTTTATCTTTCTTTGTAAATCGCACGACTAGAAGTCCGACGCTATCGGGTGGAACTTACATGGCTCGCTCCTTCCCCCTTTTCGACACAACGTGTACGTACCCTTCCTAGTAATATACTGGAAGTATTACTTTTTCATCGTAAAAGCCTCCTCCCACCTTCCGTCAAAATGGCATCTCTACCCCCCCCGCAAAATGCACCCCTTCCATGGTGAATGGGAAACCGAGCGTTCGACGCCGCCGCCGGCGCGGTTGCCTTGCAAAAAGCTGAGCCGAGTATCCACAGAAACAATCAAGCATAAGAAATAGCATACGAACTGAATTCCCGCCAAAAGGTACGGCGGCAGAGTACCACAACGACTGCAGCAGACAACTTCCGCCTGCCAAAAAAAACAAGAGCATACAAAACAATAAGAAACAATAGGAAGAGAGGGAAGGAGCGGAAAAGCGAAGCACAGGACTACAGCACACAGAGCAAACCACTGAAGGAACAAGGCTAGAAAAACAGATCTCCTACCCAAACAACTAAACTTCCATGTGGGGGGCTCTATCGCCCCATCCATCACAGCGAACCGCGGTGACACGTAAATATAAGCGGCATCTCTTCAGACCACTACACCGAGCGCAGATGTAGCCCAACACCCACAAAACCAGGCGCCTGGAGGACACAAACTACAGGAGTACATAAAAAACTGCAATTATGTCTATGCAATCTTGTCAATGTCATCAGCGAGACGTCCTCATGATTCCTCGAGGAATGATTTGAGGGGGTGAAAACCACCAGCCTCGCCATAACCCGTTCGAAAATGGTACAGCTCTTGCCTACAAATGTTGCGGTAAGCCGGAAGTACCGTTAAGCCCCCCCGCGCGTGTGGCGCTGGTATTGGCGGCTCCAAAACGTACTCGACCGCTGGTATATACCCAAAACCACGCCTTGCCCGCTCCTTTACGGTTGAGGACAACCCACCTACTCGCCAGCAACGACATGTCGCGCCCGCGGTTTTCTATATTAATGGGCGGCGGAGAGCTTGGCGCGCTTCTTGATCACACAAAACTACTCGAAGGTATCCACATCGAGAGGGCATCACCTATGTGAGGCTTCTTGCCTTCCTCTGAACACCACCGACTCTTTTGTGCCGCCCTAATTGGAGTGTCCGCATCTCCGCCCTCATTTCCGATCGCAATCTCCGATGCCTCCTTTCACTTGTTTCGCCGACACTTGCATCTCACGCTCCCACACAGCTTCCTTTTGCAACGACATGAGAAGCCTACGCCTTCAGACACTACGAGGGTGACGGCACCGCTATTCTCCAGGCTCTACAAGGATTCCGGCATAGTAGCCATCCACCCGTGTCAGTTTTCCTCCTGGAGGGGCTCGTCACCTAGAAGAAAAAAAATGTAAAACTAAACTTGACGAACAGATCTTACTTCGTCTCATGCCCGGAGGCGATGACCCTGCAAGAACCGTCTCACAACCCAAGACAATTTTAATACTGATAGTTTACGTTTTCCCAAAAAAAAGTGCGGCGGGTGAGCGGTGTGCTCGTCCATTCTCCCGTAGTGCATGCCCATCCAATCCTTCCAAACAGCGAAGCAACTACTGTACGTATCGCGCATATCATAATAAGGACCCTCGCCCCCTCGCCCGAACACGACGGACAACACACAAGTCTGTCTACAATTAGGCGGGAGAGGGGCGGGGGGGAAGGGGACAGGGTTACCATGCCTACACACATCGTGAGAAGTAAAAAGGCGAGGTGTCGGGAGACCAAGCACCGGCTACACATGGCCCGGTCCACGCCACACCTCGGCACCTTCTCATATTTGGTCCAAAACCCAACCCGGTCGACCAGTCCTCTTCACCCACGTATCTAATTGGGCAATCTCCGCAAAAACCACACTATCTGGAAACGGGATTGCCGCCAGAAATCATGCTACAGTACCTCGAAGTCCAAACATCCCTACACTCTCAACCCCTGCTCTCACTCGCTCGAACGCTCCTGCAGGTTCCGTACTGGTGTCACCCGAGGTCATCACACATTTCACCCATCAGGCGCGACTCCCGGGTCCCGCGCCTACCCACGCCCTGCCGGCTGTAATTTACCGGTGTACCGTGGTACAATTTACGGTTGCAGCAAAATTGCATGCATACGCGTCTTCGTCACAGGAGGGCGCTATCGGTGAGAGACCGCGTGGGGCGGGATGTCGGCCTCCACGGGCGTGACCGGAACTCCCGTCGCTGTCGATGCGCAGACGTGGATGGTGCCGTTGATAATCATGAACGAGCCGCAGATCTGCGCGAGTATTTATAGGTCACAAGATAATAAAAAATAAGCATAATGAAGGAGGGAGTGAGGACGACCATAAAACGATTCGCAGATCTGCGAGTAGGTGGACTACAAGAGCAGAAAAAACACACACAGACAACGGTCAAGTCAGAATGATCATGAACTAATTGGCAGGTCTGCGAGTAGACTACAAGAGAACCAACAGCGAGCATGCGGGAGGGGGGGGGTGTACCCGATAGGAGAGATGTACTCGATCTCATGCATGGCCGAAGTCGTTAGACCTACAATGCCGGGACGGAGCACGTCGGGTTTTCACCGACCAGGCAGACATTGCTTGCATCAAGCGCGGAGCGCCGTGAGGTGTTCGGAGAGTCGCATGAAGGGTGAGCTACATCCTACTAAGAACCGCCTGGGGGGGGGGGGGCGGCGTACTCATTTGTTGCTTGCCTTAGTCATTTGACCATTGACCACGCATCCCTTTCGAGACGGAGCACCGTTCCTACGGGGGGGGGGGGGGGGGGCTCTGTGTTTTCAAGCGTGCCTGGATTTGCACAAAGGCAAAAGAGAGTGAGGATCAACAGCGAGCGTGCGGGGGGGCGGGGCTCTGTGTTTCCCAGCGTGCCTGGATTCTACTACCCTAGACGTGGTCTACCCCAAAGCGGACGGAACTTCAGCCTCTCGCCGTGCCAGCACCAGACACCTTCCAAGGGTGCCCCGAGTGTTTTAACCATAGTTTCCCTTGAACGTGGAGGAAACTGCAGCCTGTTGTCGTGCCGGCAATAGAAACCTCTGTCTTTCCAAGCACGCGTCGAGTTTAGGACCCATGGACAACTCTATATTTCCAAGGGTGCCTCAAGCTTATGACCCGATAGTCTCCCTCAAAGCGGAGGAAACGGCAGCCTGCAGCTTATAACCGTGTCTGCAACAGACGCTGTGCCAGCAACAGACGCTTGCGGTCACTAAGCAAAAACACCGTATGACAGCGCAAGCCAGGTCAAGCCATCAGCCGTGCAAGGCGCTCCCATCTCGCAACATTGCCCTGCCCGTCGGCCACATGACGTCTTCCTCGCCCCGCCAGCAAGACACGCACATGCTTCGCCAAAAACCAGCGGTCTGCCAAACGCGCCGAGCTGAGCAAGCAGTAAACCTTATGACTAGAAAAAAAGCCGTTTTCCGGCAAAATCGCCTTTTTTTTTGGGGAAAATCGTATTTTCCGGGGAAATCGTACTTTTTGCGGCCTAATCGCCGTTTATTGTCAAACTATTAATAGCAAAATCGTCGTTTCCCCTGACAGTTTCCCCTAAACATCGTCGTTTCTCGGTAGACTCGATATGATAGGATGTACGTGACATCGTGAAAAACGATTCCCGACCAGACGTATAACGCCGTTCACAAGCATAGGAAACCCACCTGAGCGGTGCGGATGAGGCAACCCTTCGGCAAAAGGAAGGTCAGCATCGTCGCCATCGTCCTCCTGGCTTCGGGCAAGAACTCCCTCGAAGTGCGATGAAGGTTTCCGTCCACCATGGCCGTAATAATCTCGCGGTAGCTTAGGTGAGGCTGAACAAACCGTCCGAAAAAGGGGGGGAGAATGGTGGGTGTCCGGGGGGAGAGGGGGGGGGGTAAGACCGTGCAGTCCCTGGGAGAAGGGTGCGTTGGTTGTGCCACCTACCGCGGCTCTTGACCGCAAAACGCTTGCGCGAAGAGAACGGGTCTCTCGTGAACTCGTGAGTCATCGACAACCTTAAGCCGAAGAAAATCATTTCGAGGTTGTGAACGGCAAGGGTAACCACGCGAGACAAGGCATCACTCATACAGGTTGGACAAAAAAAACACCACACCGTCAGAGGTTTTGTGTAGTACGGTAGTCCAGTGGTTGAGGACAGTGACGTCAAACAGCAGAGTCAATGTAGGCAATATAAGCCTGACAGCACCTGGAACAGAGACAACGGCTACAGTACGTGGTGACTTCAGGCAACACCTGAAACGGAGACGACAGCTAAAGCAGTCGCGATTTCAGGCCGCGGTTGGGAACAACCAGTGCGTGATCGGAACCTCTCCAAGCGTCGACCCCCAAAAAGCAGGAAACTACCGATCATACCAGTACACACCGTACAGGGCAAGACGAGAACGTCGGGTCAAGCAGACTGACAGTTTACCGCTGCTCTTCAAGATGATACCGCGAACCTACGAGCGTCCACGAACATACAACCATGGCGTCAGTAGAATTACAGCTGCACGGCAAGTGCACTACACCATCGCGCGCAATTGTCCCAAACCAGCTTCAGACCGGCTGCGGTCGATTCCGGAGACCACGCAATGCACGATCGCGCTAAGCTCAAACTCCAAGCACGACAACCCAGACAGGCGCAGCTGAAAGCGTCGCCACGCAAGCGTAAAAAGTCGACGCCAACAACAGCACCTATTCTCGCGGCGCCCGACACTCCGCACGCACACATGCATACACAAACATGATACCTTTCACCGTGACATACGAACGCAAAAACTCACGGTTCGTGACAAAATAAAAATCGAGCGATTGTTAAACAGGTCTTTTTATGCCATGGTTTTCGTTTTTGTTCTGTTTTTCCGTAGCACTTTTTGCCACGAATATCAAGTTTTCCTTGATTTCTGAACATTTTGATATCACGGGTTCGTGACAAAAAAATAACGAGTTTAAGTGAAAGCTGTCACGTTTTTTTTTTTTGCCATGATGCGGGCCATTTTTGCCGTCGTGAACGACCCTTCAAACCGTAAACACATGAACGCTAAACAACAGTCCCCGAGCGTGCAAACTGTTAAATAGGCAGATCGCGCAAGTCCCAAGCACATGACAGCACCAGAAAACTTCATGCCGTCGCCACACCTGTAGCAGCTTGAGCGTCGATACGTTGTGCGGGATGTGGGAGAGGTAACCGGCGATGACGCCCGCTATGATAGACCCCGCCGCCGTCCGCGCGAAAGCGTTCTGGAACGTCACCTATTGGCGGGGAAAAAACAGGAGGCGTGTTTAGGTGCGGGAAGGGGGATTGAGGTGCATCACGGCGAAAAAACTAAAACACTCTACCAGGTACATACGTAGTAGGGTATTTATAGATATAAGAGCAGGGCCAAGTATCAGCTGCTCGGCGTGACCTTGGCCCTAAATACGCACTACACGTGACGCGGAGAGGTAGGTAAGATTGAAACGGCGAGATGGAGGCGAAGCGGTACCAAGCTGATCCGCAGGCGAGTCGGCGGTGGGAGTAAAGCGTCGTGGCGCCTGTCCGCCCCCGAAACGAAGGCAACGTGACAAAAACGCAACAAAGGGTGGAAGAACTACGTACACTTGCACGTACAGAAAAACAGGGCTGTTCACAGGTCGAGTCGAAGCGGGTCAGGTCGGGTCCGGTAGAGCCAAAGGGTGGCCCGACTCAATCTTCGAGAGTTTGGAACTTCCCGACCCGACCAGTGCGATTCGAAACAATCCTGACGCCACCCGCGGGTCCTATACCCCCTCAGCTTCCCCCACCCTGTTAACTCAAACGTCAAACGATCGAACGATCGCGGGCATGCATATATTTATTATTTTTCATACATGGTTGCCCGCCCGCCTGTCGACCGCTTGCAACCTGTCTGGAGGCATTGTATCATCCCCCGTCGCCCGCCTCCCCGACCCAGACCGTCACACCTACACCAACAGCGATGCCTCTTTGCTTTATCGCTATCGCTCTCGCGACACCGCTCTCGTGATATCGCTCTCGCGTTATCCCATTCGCATCCATCCGCTCACCCGCTCTTCACACGCGTCCGAAAGCTGGTTGATTCCGATACCGAAGATCATCTCGCGCCCTGCTCGAGGCACCATGCCGCGCATCCAGCGCCGCGAAAGAGGCTCGGTGTTCGCCTCAGCGTTACACGCCTCTATACCAACAAAACCCGAAACGCAAAAAGCAGGGTCCAGTGGAAGGAGGAAGCGTGGAACGAGGGAAAGAGGCGGGGGGGCGTACTCATTTGTTGTTCGCCTTGGTTATTTCCCCATTGACCACGCACCCCTCCGAGACGAAGTACCGTTCCTATTCCTAACAAAGACACTTCCAACAGTTGGGCGCTAAAATACGTTGTTCCATATATTGGATAGAAAACGTTTTGCTAGTCTTATCCCCTTCCTGTTTCGCCGCCAATGGACACCATCTATCTCCTAGGAAAGCGGCCATTTTCTCACTACTATCTAGGGGGGGGTCAGACAAGAGGAACACGAGACACAAACCTCAAGCGCGCGTTTCACCGCCTGGAAACAACCATGAGGCGTTTCTCGCGAACCGGCAGTCATGGGAGACACGTTCTTTTACATCGAAAAACGTCAAATGGGTAGAGTGTCAAATAGACATGCTGTCGGTAAGAAGCAAGATGATGCGTTCGTGTATTTTCTACCCAACTATTGTAGTACACCCAACGTACGTCCTGATTCTTCATCCTAGAGAGATATTAATCATGTGCTCACAGACGGAGACAGGAAAAAATATGGAAAACAGAAAGTGAACAGCAGGGGTCTACGATATGTTGCATCCTTCATGTTTCATGATGAAACCGTTCATTCTTCTGCCCAACGAGACCCAGCACACCTTGTGCACCTTCCACCTTCCGACCCTTCAAACATTGACATTCATTTTTCAATGTCTGGAAACATACGGAACATTTGGTTGTTCATGTAAATACGCAAACGGTCCTTGCATCTCCAGACAGAGTGGTGTGTCGGTGCGGACTTACCCAAGACGCTGCTGACGGGAGTCATCATGATTCCGGGTACGAGCGCGGACCCCAGGCGCACCGCCGTAGGGTTCGAGAAGTCCGCAGGGTTAACGTTGTCGTTAAGCGCCGATCGAATCGTCTGGAGGCGGGGGTAGAACACAACAGAGAATCAAAGAAAATCATCAACATAGGAAGAAAATAAGAGCGAAACAGTCAACAGAAGAAAATAATACAACAAAAAAGCAGGAAAGAAAGAAGACAGAACAGAACAGAACAGAGCTGAACACACAAAATAAGAAAATAAGAGAGCAACAGAACAGAACAAGAAAAAAAAAATAGGTGAAAGGACGGGGCAAGCGGACGGTAACAAGGAACCGGAATATCAACCATTTGGCTGCACAGTTAACACCCGTACTGGTATAATCTCGTGTCATGTGGATCATGCAGTAGTAGTGTGGTCGCCCTACAATATATAGCGCGGCCTGCTGAACAACCAACCACAAAATAAAAAGTTTTCTCTCGACAAAATAACACACCAGTTTCCCTCCCAAAAAAACATAGGCTGTCATCAACAAACATATCGTCCATCCTGAAAAAAACACCCATCCGCATCCTAGAACACCCCCCCCCCTCCCCGGTTCCCCACCGCCTCCATTTCTTCTCACCTTGAAACCGTTGATATAGATCACTCTGGTGGGGATTTGTACGTGGAACAAGGGGAACATAGACGCGGGGGGCTTCCCAGTGAGCTTGGCGTTGAGCCAAGAATTCAGCCCCGAGCGGTAGTAGCTCTCGATGACGGCGCCAAGCGTGGACCCCAGGAAAGAGTTGGGCTTGGGGTCCTGAGAGAGCAAGGCGGGGCAGCGGTCATGATTGGGCGAGACCGTTTGCGGAGATGGGGGTGGGATAGCGCGGGCAGAGGGCAGAGGGGAAGAGGGGGGGGGGGGGTGAGGAAAGGGGGAGAGACACGTCAAGCTATTTATATACCGTCGAACGCCTACGTAGGCCTGTTTTACAACAATTAGCTAACACTGATATAAAGTAATTTGGCCCCCCAAAACGTGGGTGCAAAGGGCTTAATGAGGCTTGTCCAACGCGCGCGAGGGGGGTATACTCATTATCGTGCATGGCCGTAGTCGTATAACCGTAGACCCTCGCATGCATACAATGCCGGGACGGAGTACGTCGGGTTTTCACCGACCAGGCAGACATTGCTTGCACCAAGCGCGAAGCGCCACGAGGTGTTGGGCAAGCCGCATGAAAAGGTTGAGCTGCGTCCTACGAAGAACCGCTTGTGAGGCGAATTTGCGATGGATGACAGCTTCAACGAGTTAATATAACTTCCGGTGTAGCCACTTCCAGAGGCAGCAAGCAATGGGGGGGGGGGCTTGCCTGCTCCAGCAGAGGTGTCCTGAGCTTGCTCATGCGGAAGACTTCCTTAGACAAGGAGTACAACATCTCCTTCGCTATAGCGGGGTCTTTCTCGATGATCATGTTTAGCTTCGTCGATTCCTGCAAGACACGGCAGTGGCGGTGGTAGAGGCGGCGGTCACGGTCACTTTTTTCAAGGCCGACGTCAATACCGAAAACCCGCGGTAGGCATGCAGGCACGTAGGTCAGGGGGTCGCGGGAAAGGTGGAGTCATACGGGCCGGCCGCGCAACAGACTCAACCAACGCTTTGTAAGGATCGACTCGGCATAGTAAAGGGGACTGTGACAAGAGAAAAAAAACGTCACTCGATGATCGATTTAAAGTGCGACAGCCTCATTCATCCTTGGGACTGTCTTGACCTCGCCCCACAAAGCCTGCGCCATGCATACCACAGAAACCCACGAGTCACGCACGGGGACGCCAAGAAGCTCCGGACAAGACGAGACAGAACCACCAACACGTGAATTTACGAATATAGCCGGTACTGCTGTAGTGCCATTCTGTTCCAAAATACAACGACCTTTTGTATCACAAATTTCAATCAACACAGCTTTAGTACGGGGGGGGGCATAGTACATGGGACGTACGGTACACACAAACCTATATATTTCCCTATTTTTGCCAACAACATTTGGTCCTATGTACTATGGTCCTCCGTAGCAGTATTTCGGGACAAAGTGGTAACATAATAGTGATAATGCTTTACCTAAGAAAACACAAAAAAGAGATGCGCCCTTTTGTAACACATGCCCATTCTGGACGGCTATGACGGAAATGTAAGGACCGTTTGGTACTGATATGTATAACCGAACGCTCCTTACATTTCCACCCGGAATGGTAAGACCTGGCCCGGCTTCGACACAATGGTCGAAATACTTATGATTCTAAAGCCTAGCCCTAACCACCTGGGAAACTTCTGAGGATGAGGAAATAGGCTGTAACAAGGAGTGTTGTCACCACGATCAACCCTTTTTACGGCATTAGAAATACAGAAAAGACAGGAGGTTGTACGAAACCTCAGCCGTGAAATCGAAGGAAAAAAAAAACGAGGGGTATAAAAAAATGCCGACGGTAGTTTTTACCAGGTGTACCAGTTCTTTGATTCCGGGGACGAAGCTTACCACACATACCGAAGCGCGAGAAGATGGTTGACATTGGTGTGTACGATACGAGTATAATTATAACCCTAACCCTGACCAGTAGGGAATACCACTTGCCATATTCGACAAAAAGGATGAGGTACAGTGTGGACGAGACTAGAGGAATAGCGCCAACTAACGCTGGGTCTGATTGGCATAGGGTTACGGCTACATACATTCGTCTCGCACGAAGAGGTCTGTCAACCATTATACTAGTGTCGAATAAGTGGTAAGCTACCCTCACCCTACCCAATCAACCAATGTCTAGGGCTAGCTCCTCTTCGTCCCATCGACTATTAATAGGCAGAGTGCGTCGGCCATAGTAGTGTCGAAAAACTGGTAAACTATATCATACCGCACACGCTGTGGCAAGCTTCGTGAGATGTACCGTAACAATGCGAGCCAACCTCTTCACGCCCCAGGGCGCTATTCTTAGCGGAAAAGGGCCAAATCCGGAGTAAACGCTTTGTCGGTGCTGCTGACTCGAGTCACTACCAACACCTGCTTCTGTGCTGTGTGCGTGCGCGTATGAGAGCTGCGCGTTTTTTCCCCGTTTTTTTTTGTATCAACCCGGGTGTGAGGGGTGTGTCCCTTTTTTCTTGTTTTTTCCAATCACCCCGGGGGGCCAAAACGCCATTAAAAAATCTCTAGAAGACCCCCCGGCATCACAGTAAACGCCGCGGGGCGTCTTGTCATACCCGCAAAATCGTAGCGCCTCGGGCGGCGTTTACTCGCATTTCTACGGTATACGTCGATCGCGCGTGGCGTAAAATGACCTCGAGAAGTGAATATAGAGCGGCAGGTCACCCGTTTCATCAAAGTTGGGTCAGGTGCTACATACACACTTGTTGCGTATAGCTTTGTTGGAGGGAAGCGGGATTTGTCCTTGGGCCAGGTAACTCACCAGAGTGTAAGCAACGCCGTCGGTCTCAGTCAGGGCCGTCGCGTACGTCGGCTCCTCCCTCAGCACGTGCAACGCTCCGAACATTCCTC
Source organism: Nereocystis luetkeana (assembly GCA_031213475.1). NCBI lineage: Eukaryota > Phaeophyceae > Laminariales > Laminariaceae > Nereocystis > Nereocystis luetkeana. Next base: position 736,607 of record JARUPZ010000002.1, on the reverse strand, counting down.
TGTCGAGGGCAAAGCAGCAACAACAACGACAGCACAGAAAGGGATGACATCGACGAGAGCAACGACAGCGAAAAAGGCAGGGGATGGGGGGGGGGGGGCAAGGTGGGGTTCAATTTTTTTAAGCTGAGGTTCCGATGGCGCAACTTTTTGAGAAATATTATCAGAAACGCTCTTGCTACATACACTTCGGGGGCCGCTGCTTGTCCTACACCTCGTGTACATGCAAGTAGTTAACTTAGTATGTACCATGGCGCCGAGAATTTTCTTGGGGGAAAAAAGGTCGGTACAAAACGAGTCCTAGCGGCTACCTCAGGCGTCATGATACAATACGCGTGCAGTGAGTACGTACGTGCAACGGCGTCGAGAATTTTCTGCGGGACAGAAAAACATGTCCGCGGGACAAAATGAAACTATGATGCCCGCCTGCATTCTCACCGCAGCTCGAACGTGGAGAGTACTGCTGTTCGTTTCGTAAATACTGAACGGTAAATACTCGTACCTGGTAAGTATTAGATGTTGATATTATAGTGGGTTTTGATCTTGATGTTAACATTGATAGTATCATACCTAATGGAACAAAAAAAAATACCAGGGTGATATTAATAATCAAATACGGCAGAGAGGAACGGTGCTGCTGATGTATATAGGTCGGAACAATTTACCACGTTCCGCAGGAAAGCAATAATGTTATACCCTCTCTGGTACCTGGTACTATTAATAACACTATTAATGGATGTCACTTTGGCAGTTTCGAAGATTTTTCCGCTGTAGCACCGTCTGAACAACATTCCAGGTACACTATATATTCGATACCTGAGAACACCAGGCCGTTTCGCCAACGAATCTCCCATCTCAACTCCTGCATGCGCGATTATTAAGCCGCTTCCATTCTACGACTGTTGTAATTTTTTCCGCCGCTCCTATTACGGGGGACCATATTAAATAGGACCTACGATTCACACTAAACCCTATATATTTCACTATATTTACTAACAATATTTGGTCCTATTTATTATGCCCCCCCGTAACAGCTCTGCGCGGTCTCCCCGCGACGAGCACGGGCCGGCGCGGCGCGAGTCGGCGGTTTTCTCGCGTGAAAACCACTCCCCCAACCAACCGCCAAAACAAGAGACTAAAAACGCGCCACGAAGGCGAATCGCGACCTACGATATATACTGCTATGCATTTCCGACATCCAACGGTAACATGTACGGCAACATCAACACCACCACATTTCGGATGAAAATCCTCGATCTCACGGCTGAGGTATATTTTAAACAGCACAAAACGCCACCCGTTTACATATGGTATCATACACATAAGAGCCGTTTTACGCCGTCCCATAGGCCGACACGATTGCAGCAGGAAATTCTGAGGTCGGACTGTCCTTCGGGCGCAAAAACGCGCTGCCTCTCATGCTTCTGTCAATACCTGTGCGACGTACATGCCTGGTATCTACCAGGTATCGCATCCACTACTGCTGCAGGACTACTTCGGTGCTGTTAGATGTAAGGTGGTTTGGGGGGGAGGGGGGGGGGGGGGGGGGGGCGCGCGCGCAACGCCCATACATCTGAGAACATAAACTACAATGCTGATGTTGTCTTGCGTTTGCAACCTATGGGTTACGAGTATGGAGGCGTTGTAGGGTGGCGTAGGGGGGAGGGGGGGTGGTGCGCGCAATGCCTACGACGCCTGAGAAATAAACAGCACAAACTACAATGATGCTGTCTTGTATTTGGTTTTGAATACACTATGGAGGCGTGGTCATCCCTTGATCGTAGCGCATATTTACCGAAATTTTGTGCTTGGTGCCTGAAGCGGACCCTAAGGCCCGAACCCTATGTCAGTGAGAGATGAGTGCTACAACAGCAGTAGGATGCCGTGCTTGGTAAGACTCTAGGTTGATTCGACCTGCTCGGATGCTGCGCTTGGGAAGACTCCCAGTATGACAGGAGTAAGAAACACAAGTCCTGTAGATGACAACAGTGAAAAAACAGTAGACTGCTGTACCTACTAATACTACTGCTGCTGTAGAAGTACTCTATGTGCGGATAGCAGGTAGCAGGTGCGCATCTCGTTGTCCTGCTATGAATACTACCGGCACGTATGAACTACTGTTGCTTGCGCGCAAGTCACAAGTTTGCCTAGAAACCGACCTCATAAAGCAGCACTGGGCTACGGATGGTTGGTTTACTGCTGGGCGTACTCGTGTTGTAAGACTATGGCAGGGTTATCAGGATCCATGTCAACATAGGCGGAGAACCGCGAGCTGATATTGTAATTGCACTGCTCGTACGTATGCAGGGAGTACTGGTAAGGGATGAGGGATGCATGTCATGGCGTCATCCATGAGCGGTTCCCACTGGAGTTAATTTTTAGGACCGCAGTCCCGTTTGGGGGACAAACTACTTGGAATTTGACTGATTTGTCGCCAACACGGGACTCCAGTACTAAACATTACCTGGTGCAAGGTTCCCCTCCGGAACGTTGGCGCAAGAACGAATTGAACACGATAAGGTAAGAGCACGCCATATTGTTGTACATACGCGTATGCGTAGGCTCCGATAAATTTCAGTACACGCGCAGATGGGTGTGTCACACACGCACCGGGTTGGCTGCGGATACTGATAATGCGCTGCAGCGTTATTACGTGCCCTGTGCATCATATCTGTTGGTTGTGGTACTCGTGAATAGATATCTGGGCTGCGCGCCCGTGAAAGCGCAAAAAGTTGCAACATTTTACCGGTACCCACGTCCAAAATAAGGTCTCCCGTGCTTAAACCAGGCAATTCGTTTTATCCACTCCCGCCGAAAACTAAACTTTACGGGATCGCCAGGCGCTCTAGAGGGCGGGGATCGCGCCCGGACCTCGACCAATGTACCCGGCCGGGCTACCCGTGTCGACTACTGCGTTTCGCCAAAAAAATGCTCGTACGAAGAGATACGTTCGAAAAAGTACGAAAAACCGACGAGCATGGCGACAGCGTGTAATGCTGTGCCGTAATAATGTACCTGCAACATGAGATTCCCTCGACGCCTGAAAGCTGCGTACGGGAGGCTGCTTCTTCTCTCGAATCTTGGGGAGATTCGTCGTGAAACACTACAGGGATTCGAAAGAACGTTTTTCGTATTCAAGCATTGGAAAGTAAATGCACGCGTAAGGCAATACAAACTACCACGTACCACTTGCTGTATACCAGGTACAAAACAAGCAACGGGGTATATCGATCAGTTGTTTGTTGTTGTTGTTGTTCTCACATTAACTCTCTGACGAAGGAGTCCGTGGTCACACAAAGGTGCTGGAGCCCTAGGAAGATCCGAAAAACAAAAAAAAACGAAAATTCGGCTGCCTCAAAATACACGAGACGGAAAAAGCGCACACAGATAAAACCAATGTGCAAAACTGAACTAACATGGCCGCGGGTATATCCTCTCAACTATAATATAGAAGAGTACCCCCGTTCCCACCACTAACCAACTCGTGGCTGCTGACTACAGCGGATGCTGTCTGAAGTGCTGCCTGCACCGTACGAAACGCACGGTAGTCGTGAAAACGAAAGAGGAACACACCTGCCTGCTATCTGGAGTGCTGTCAGAGTGAAGACTCGCGGATATATATGCAGTGAAAAAAGGAGCAATCGAACCTTACTGCCACACGAATATCAACGATCGCCATCTCTTCCTGGACTGTCTGACACAAAAAGGTGCAGCACAACTGTAGTTATGATACCACGTCCCTGATAATTGCGTAGGTTATTCCCCATGAAGGGTATACAACTCGTTAAACTACAAAAACCAGTGACGAGTACCGGTAGATACTATTCTGCCTCGTGAAAAACAAAACCAGGAAAAACAAACTATGACTGCTTCTCTCGTGATGATAGTGTGCGCGCAAATCATGGGTCTCCATGCACCGTCTTCCTGCCGCTCTTCATGGCCGCATCATCGCCTTGGCCCAATCCACCCGCTCCTTTGCGCGTGCACTCGTTGCCATTCCCTTCCAGTCGTTTCCCTTTCTCCGTCATCCTGAAAAACAAAATGCTCCTCGCACTTGCGGTTCTGATCTGGGAAATAAAAATTCTCGCGCAGGGGGAGGTCAATCCGTCTCTTCTCCGCACGTCGACGCTCAGTCTCCCTCCTCCCTCGTCGTCGAATCCAGCCTCCTACCGGCGCAATAGACTGTGCCGTAGTGTGGCCTGTGGTGGCGCCTGCCTCCGCGCATGGACACCCCGATTGAGCATTGCTGCTCTGCCGCAGCTGCCTAAAAAGACGCGCGAATCGTAGGTCTCCGTGCCTGACGCACCACGTACGACCCAACTCTACTGCCGCCTGAGCCTCGCGGCCACAGGCAGCAGCAAGAAGGTATCACTCCTTGAGGGTGAGTCCGGCCTTACACCCGCCAGAAAGACCTACCCCACTCGCTATTAGCCTGATAGGGCATGCCTCGCAGCATTCCTTGCCGAGGCAGTGAGGGGAACGGAAGTCAGTCATCAGTCCTGACAATAAAACCCCCATACTTCGACTACCAAGTGTTAGCTACGTTGGTGGTCGGACCATGTTTTCTCGGGTGCCTGGCGCCCCTGTTGCGGCCTCGCATGGCGTCCGACCATGTTTTTCTATAGCAAAATGAGAATATGAATGTCGTACCTATTTAACCTTTTTAAGAGCGCGGTCGCGTTTTGGGGACAATTTACCTGGAATTTCACTGATTTATCCCCAACATGAGACTACAGTTCTAAAAGGGTTAATAGTTTAGCCCGCCCAGAAGGCAGGTTCATTGTCCCTTATGATAGGGTCGTGCCGGTATCATAAAAGCTGCGTGTACCCCAAAAAGAAGTAAAAAATACACATATTCGAGATACCCCAGGAAGCAATATGCACAGATGAACAGAGAGCCAGCCTATGGGCTACGACAACAGCCAGTAAAGTGCTTCTATTATTATTAATAATAATATTAGTAGGAGCCGGCAGCCCTCAACAAATGCAACCCTTGAGCAGAGGTCGACTTCGATGGACCGGAAAAAAAAAAAAGTTGTGTCATCTATAGATGCAGGCAGGTTTGGCGAAAATCTACCGCCGTCTGATCATGTGTGCGTTCTTCCCATTATTATACCGTGATTTTCTAGCCGTCGACATCCAGCACAACCAGTGTCCATGCCGATTCTTCAATCCTAGAGAGATACGTACACACTTAACAGTTTATTAATAGTAATTCTGCGTACGAGGTGTCTTCACATTAACCCCTTTAGAACCGCAGTCCCGTTTTGGGGACAAACCAGTCAAACTTCAAGTAGTCTGTCCCCAAAACGGGACTGCGGTGCTAAAAGGGTTAAATCGTCCTATATACTACAAGCTTCATCAGTGCACCCGGGGGTCCGTCATGATCCCTAATCCTATTATTAATAGTAGAGAGGTACTAATTCATAGAATGTGTATGTCGTGCCTGTCGTATCTATTAATATTACGGGGGACCATAGCTAATAGGACCAAATATTGTCAGTAAAAACAGCTGAATATACAGGATTTTGTGTATACCATAGGTCCTATTAACTATGCCCCCCCCTAAATAGTATGATCGATGACATGGCATTGCATTGCCCACTGCTGTGCTTACTGCATACCTGGTACGTGGCAACGTAGTATGGCAACGTAGTATCTCTGTAGCGTAGCTTTGTGACCACAGAACTTGTATCTCTTCTAGGATTGAAGAATCGGGACGGACACTGGTTGTGCTGGATGTCGACGGGTAGAAAGAACGGTTTAATGTGAAGAACACACACACACCAGTGGTGGCAGAATGAGACAGAGGAAGCCCAAAAACAAAAACGAAACAATAAAAGCAAATTCATGGGTGAAGAAAGTAATGTACCAGCGTGCCGGGTACGAGAACACAACAATACACGCAAGCAAGCAAGCAAGCCCAGGAAATAAGAACAAAAAGACGAGAAAAATATCGGAAACGACCCAGAGTACAAGTGACGCGAGGAGATCAAAAAGGCTGCTATTACGGGGGACCATAGTTAATAGGACCAAAGGTACAGATAAAAACCTACCAGGTATATATTTAACCATTTTTACCAACAATATTTGGTCCTGTCAACTATGGACCCCCGTAGTATTAATATAATAGAAGGAAGACATACATACTCGAGGAAAAAATTGCTGCACGGACGACGCAACACGAAGGAGAGGAATATATCGGCAAAAGGACAGCGGGGATGGGAAAGAAAACAAAGGGAGAGGCAAGGCAAAAAAGCAAGAAGGAACAAAAAAAGGGGGAAGAAATGAGAGAAAATCGCACTCCAGGCGTTGATAGGAACATGGGCGCCCGTCTCTGCTAGAAAACCGATTCGGGGACCTAGACACACTCTCTGCCGTCTCCTTCCTACTCTCGTCAATATCCGTGTCAAGCGTCCGTACTCCCGCTTTCGCGCGCCCCCCTCATTGACCAACTTAACGAAGCAAACAAAATTTAAGGGCTAGTCGAACCGATACCTAGCCACCCGATCTATTATTTCCCGTTTCTGCATTCCTCGACAGTAAATACGGAACAAGCAAAGGCGGGCTCGTCATCCACCCACGCCACAAGGCTCCTGTCATAAGGACAAAGAAGAAAAAATACAGAAAAGTAATGACAAGAAAATCACAGATTCGAAGCGTAAAAAACAAAACAAAACACAACAACATCACGTTTGAACAAGCTGCAGCATTTCGCGGCACGAGTAGCGTAGACATGTTCCACATACTAGCCGGCCTGGTGCCTTGCTACCCTCTCTGCCGTCTCCTTCCTACGTTCGTCCACCGCGGTCTCCCTTCTACTCCTCCTGTCGCCGCCCCCCTGGCTTCATTCCCCAGGTCGGGTTCCCTTCGACTCCCCGTGTTGCCCCCCCTCCCCCCATTCCCTTTGGCACCACCCACGGCGGATGCGCGGCGCTGTCCACTCAGCTGTGCCTCATCCTCGTGTCACTTCACCACGAACCGTTCGGCTGCTTTCTTTGAGGACCCCCCGGTACCACTTCCCCGCCTTTTTAGCTGCAGTGGACAACAGCGCGGTTTCAACTCCAAACACCAAGGGGGGGTGTTCCTTTGATCCTTCGGTGGATCGTAATTGCCTAAGGTCTTCGACTATGCATCTATGCCAAGTCTTAAACTGTCCGCCAGGTCTCAGGTTCTCCGCACCAGCCAATCGTCCCGAACATTACCCGACTGGGTAATCGCTCCTTTTGCTTTGCCGTGCCACGGCCCCCGAAAAAAAGACCCGCCGTTTACGGGTGTGGTCGTTTCGATGCTCTCGCAACGTGTAATCTTGAGGGCCTTCGCGTACGAGAGGGTGGCGTGGTGGGTACGAAGTCGGCGCTGGAACCCAATGACTGGCAAGAGGACTTGATCATGAGCCGTTCGAAGCTTGGCAAAGTGTTCTGCTCTGAAGGTTCACGTCACACACCCGTACAGCAGCGTCTCAATCACCTCGGCCTTCTGCATTCGGACTTTCAGACTAAGCGGGGCGGTCGTCCTATCATACAACTCCGGGCCGAACCATTTGAGGCCTGCCTGCATGATACGGATCCGTCGGTCGATTTCGAGCGACACGTCAGCGTTTTCGTGGATAATGCCGCCTAGGTATAAGAACTGGGCCGTCTTTTTATACCTCTGGCCTGCTGCTTCGATGACCAGCGGTGGGGCGAGGGTTGTCTGGTCTGGTGTTCGCATTGCATCTGTCTTCTTTTCCGGTACCGTAAGGCCTGCTGCTTCGGAGACAGCCACAATGACTGTTACTACAGCCCTTAGCACGCCTGCCAACGGCTCCGGCTCCTCTGTTCCGACTACTCCAGCATCATTGGGTTGAACCAAATCCCTTACGATGGTTTCGTCTTTGCTGAAGCGTACTGAACCAGTACGACGTGTACGCAGCAGCGAAGAAAACGTCGAACAGTAGCTGTGATAGCACGCAGCCTTGCCGCAGCCCATGCGTGACATCAAACCATTCCGAGTGCTCGCCGTCAACCGTACGCGCGCGAGCCCGCATCCCTCCCTGGACATTGCCGGAAAGCGTAAGCATCTACGCCAGAGCGTATAAGTACCTCCCACAGCAGCTCCCGGTCGACAGAGCCGTACGCTTTATGCAGATCGATGAAGCACACGTAGAGGGGGATTTTCCTCCGTCGTCCGAGCTCTAGCAACCGGCGCACGACGATAGGCATATCGATCGTTGATCGTGCGGGGAGGACTAACCGCACTGCTTCTCCGGGAGAATTTCCTTGGTCTCGCAGTAGTTGCTACGACAGGACGCAACGATTTTCAATAACACTTTGCCTGCGTGGGCAACAAGCGAAACCCCTCTGCAGCTATGCGATCAGTTCCGTCCTCCTTTTTGTGAGGGGCCTTGATGATCGCAAATTTCCATTGCTGGAGAACTTCTCCTGTTGCCCAAACGCACACAACGGTGTTGGCAAAGCACTGGGCGAATCTGGGGTGGTCGATTTTAGGAGTTCAACCGGGAGGCCATCTGGCGCAACAGCTTTCCAATTTGACAGGCCCTCAAGTGGTTCCGTCATCTCGTCCATGGACGGTTCATCTCCGACCGACAGTTCAAATCGCGGTGGCGAGAGGTCGATGATCGTGGGTTCGAGTTCCAGCGGTTTCGCGTTCAAGAGTTTGTCGTAGAACCCCGACCATCGTTCACACGTACGTGTGTGGTCTTCACATCAAACCGTTTTTTCTGCCCGTCGACATCCAGCAAACTATTGCGGGCGACCATAGTAAATAGGACCAAATATTGTTGGTAAAAATAGATGAATGTATAGGTTTTGTCTGTACCGTAGGTCCTGTTTACTATGGTCCCCCGCAATAATGTCCGCGCCGATTCATTAATCCTAGTATTAGGGAGATGCAAGCTCGATGGTAAAAATAATACGCCACAGAGATACTACAGCACATTGTTATGAAGTAAGCAGAGTAGAATGCTGGATACTGACGGGTAGAAATAACGGTTTAATGCGAAGAACACACACAATGCAATGCCAAGTTATCGTACTGGATACGACAGGCACGACATGTATGTACGGACACACGGTTAACAGCAGTAGTAGACCTACCGGTACTTACGAGTACATACACGAAAATCCGTTGTGGGTGGTGCCCTAGGAAATGGGAAGAGGGGGGGCAACAGTCGCAAGGAAGCCGCGGCTAACGGAAGCAGGAACGAACGCGACAGCCGACAGGGTGGCAAGGTATCGGTGCGACTAGTATAATAGGCAGAACCGGTCTAGGCTACTCGTACCGCAAACCTCTGCGGCTGCCTCGAAAATGCGAAGCTGTCGTGTTTTGGTTTTCCATTTATCTCGCCCTTTCGTTCTGATTTTTCAACCTGTTTTTCTTGGTGGATCTTCTTTCCTGCTTTCATTTCGACTCCTTGGTTTGATACACTGTTTGTCCGGTAGGAGCTCCCTTAGGCACGAGGGAAACACGACAGCGGTGCTACAACTCCTCGAACTAAGAATACTCTAGTTTCCTTTCATTTCGTTGGGGTCGCTTCTTGCCTTCGCTCTCGCCTTCGCTCTCTGTCCTTCCCTACGTTAATTTTTACTTTTTCAATTCACTCATTTCTATTTCGTATTATTGCGCACCAGGGACTCTTATTTTATCTGTCCCCTTGTCCCTATGACAGGATGTCTTCTTTCATGGGTGGATGACGAGCCTGTTTTGTTTATCTTTGTCTCGCCTGACGCATACTTGCCGGGGGTGGGGCACGGTTGATCAAAGCAGGAAGGAGAGGGCAGACAGGATAGCAAGGTATCAGACCGACTACAGTAGGTAAAACCTGTTTATGCTACTCGTACTACAAACTGCTGCGGCTGCCAGGAGGGTACTTTTTGTTTTGTTTTGTTTTGTTTTGATGTGCTTCGGTTTTCCTCTTCTTTCCTTAGGTTCGAATCATTTGTCGTACTATTACGGGGGACCATAGTTAATAGGACCTGTGGTATACATAAAAACCTATATATTTAACCATTTCTACCACTCACTATTTGGTCCTATTAACTATGGTCCCCCGTAATACAGCTGTTGTAGTTCGTATCTGATGGAATTGTTTATTTTGCTTGTTTTTGAGCTGTCTGCCACATTTTCTTTCTGGGGGGCACGACACTTTTTTTGTGTTTTCTTTTGTTGTTGCTCCGACTTATTTTCCTTCGTTCTGTTTGATTATTCTCTTTCTTGCTGAATGTGTATGTCGTGCTTGTCGTATCCAGTACGATGACATGGCATTGGCATTGTGTGTGTGTGTTCTTCACATTAAAACGTTCTTTCTACCCGTCGACATCCAGCACAACCAGTGTCCGTGCCGATTCTTCAATCCTAGAATAGATACAAGTTCTGTGGTCACAAAGCTACGCCACAGAGATGTGTGTGTGTGTGTTCTTCACATTAAACCGTTCTTTCTACCCGTCGACATCCAGCACAACCAGTGTCCGTGCCGATTCTTCCATCCTAGAAGAGATACAAGTTCTGTGGTCACAAAGCTACGCCACAGAGATACTACGTTGCCACGTGTGCAGTGTGAACTGCAGTGGGCAATGCAAAGCCATGTCATCATACTAGATACGACAGGCACGACATACGCAATCTATGAAATAGTGAAACGAAAAGAAACAATCAAAGAGAAAACAAAAACAAGGTAGACAAGTCGAAAAAGAAGAAGAAAAATGAAAGCAAAATCTAAGAGAAACAATCTGTCGTGCCCCCCCCCCCGCAGGCGAGGTGACCTACACTTGAAAAAGAACGAGCTGGAAAAAAGAAGAAATAACAAAAAACACCACTGCTTGTGAACAGAGTAAGACAAAGACCCAAGGAGAAAGTAACAAGGAAAAATAACAAAGGGGAAATAACAGGCAGACCAAAGCCCAAAGCACCTTCTAGGTGGCGGCAGCAGCTTGTGGTACGAGTAGTATAGCCAGGTTCTCCCTGCCAATCCGCCTGGTACCTTGCTACCCAGACTGCCGTCTCCGCCCTGCGTTCGTCAACTATGCCCAGCCCCTTGGCGTCAGACAATACGAGCCGAGCAGAGCAGGTTCGTCTTCCAACCACGCCACACACGGCTCCTTGAGTACGGCTTATCAATCAGAAAAGGAAGAGGAAGAGAAAAAATGAAATGAAAATCACGGAGAGTCAGCGCAAGAAAGAAAAGAAAACAAAACTAAAAGAGAAGACAAGGGAAGACCACGTTCGAACCAGCTGCACCAGTTGGTAGCACTAGTAGTATGGTCATATTCTACTTCCTAGTCGACTTGGTGCCTTGCTACCCTGTCTGCCATCTCCTTCCTACTTTCGTCTACCGCCGTTTCCCTTCTACCCCTCCTGTTCCCCCCCCTCTCCGCATTCACTCGGTCGGGCTTTATGCCACTTCTCCTGTTGCCCCCTCCCCCCCCGTTCCTTTGGGCACCATCCACGGCGGATGCGCGGCGCTGTCTACTCATCTCAGCCTCAGCCTCGTGCCACCTCACCATGAACCGTTCGGCTGCTTCAAGGATCCCCCGGTACCACTTCCCCACCTTTTTGGCTGCAGTGGACCACAACGCGGTCTCAACTCCAAACACCAAGGGGGCAACTTCCGTTGACCCTTCGGTGGCTCGGAACTCCCTAAGGTCTTCGACTATGCATCTATGCCAAGTCTTACACTGTCCGCCTGGTCTCGGGTTCTCCCCACCAGCTATCGTCCCGAGCATTACCCGATTGGGTAATCGCTCCTTGCTTTGCCGTGCCACGCCCCCCGCAAAGAAGAGCCGCCGTTTGCGAATGGTCGTTTCGATGCTCTCGCAACGTGTCATCTTGAGGGCCTTCGCGTACGAGAGGGTGGCATGGTCAGTACGAAGTCGGCGCTGGAAGCCAATGACTCGCAACAGGACTTGGTGGTGAGCCGTTCGAAGCTTGGCAAAGTGTTCCGCTCTGAGGGTCCACGTCACACACCCGTACAGCAGGGTCTCAATCACCTCGGCCTTCAGCATTCGGACTTTAAGGCTAAGGGGGGCGGTCGTCCTATCATACAACTCCGGGCCGAACCGTTTGAAGCATGCTCGCATGAGGCGGATCCGTCGGTCGATTTCGAGCGAGAGGTCAGCGTTTTCGTGGATAACGCCGCCTAGGTATAAGAACTGGGTCGTCTGCTTATACCTCTGACCTGCCGCTTCGATGACGAGCGGTGGTGCGAGGGTTGTCCGGTCTGGTGTTTGTAGGACCATTGTCTCAGTCTTCTTTTCCGACACCGTGAGGCCTGCTGCTTCGAAGACAGTCACGATGACTGTCATCATTTTTGCGAGCCCTTCAGCCGACTTCGAGACAATTCCTGCATCGTCGGCGTACAACATGCCCCATACAGACCTTCGCACGCACGCCAATGGCTCCTCCTTCCCTGTTCGAACTACTCCAGCTTCCAAGAGTTGGACCAAATCCCTTACAATGGCTTCGTCTAGGCTGAAGCGTACTAGTACGACGTGTAACGCAGCAGCGAAGAACACGTTGAACAGTAACGGTGACAGTACACAGCCTTGCCGCAGCCCCTGCGTGACATCAAACCATTCCGAGAGCTCGCCGTCATCAGTACGCACGCGAGCCCGCATGCCATCGTGGAAATTACGGATAATTCTCAGCATCTTGGTTGGTACGCCAAAGCGTGTGAGTACCTTCCATAACAGCTCTCGGTCGACAGAGTCGTACGCTTTCTGCAGATCGATGAAGCACACGTATAAGGGGATTTTCCTCTGTCGTCCGAGCTCTTGCAGCCGGCGCACGACGAACAACATATCAATCGTTGATCGTGCGGGGCGGAAGCCGCACTGTTCCTCGGGGAGTAGTTCCTCGGTCTCGCAGTAGTTGCTGAGGCGGGACGCGACGATTTTCAACAACACTTTGCCTGCGTGGGCAACAAGCGAGATCCCTCTATAGTTGTTGCAGTCAGTTCGATCCTTCTTTTTGTGAAGGACCTTGATGATCGCATCTTTCCATTGCTGAGGGACTTCTCCTGTTAACCAAACATTGACAAGGATGTTGTGAAAGCGCTGGGCGAATGCCGGGTGGTCGATTTTTAGGAGTTCGACCGGGAGACCATCTGGCCCGACAGCTTTCCAATTCGACATCCCCTTAAGTGCTTCGGTCATCTCGTCTATGGATGGTTCATCTTCAAGCGACAGTTTAGGCGGTCGCGGTGGCAAGAGGTCGATGATCGTGGGATCGAGTTTCAGCGACTTCGTGTTCAAGAGTTTGTGATAAAACCCCGCCCATCGTTCACGAATTCGCACCTTATCCCGTAGGATCGTGCCATCCTCGTCCCTAATGAACTGTTCGCTCCTCGCTTTAGTCCCTTCCAATCCTACCGTACTCTTAAGGTGCTTGTAAAAGCCTCTTTGGTCGTTGTTCGCTAGGAGTCGTTCGGTTTCGGCAAGGTACGCTTCGAAGTACGCATGCAGTCCTGCGGCAATCACCTTCTGTAGGTTCGCACACGCAGATCTCAGGGTCTTCCACGCGGTTCTGTCCCGGGGGTGGGCACGCAAGAATTGTCGTGCATCCTCCCTCGCTGTCCATGCTGGCATGAATGCGGCCAAGGTTTCGGCAGACTCACACCATCCATGTCTGCGGTGGCGACGTGCAGGGGGTGGTACCTCTTTTTCGACCGCATCAATAACAGCCGCAGTGAAAATCTCAACCATACCAGACGTATTACGGGGCTGGATAGGCTGGTTGAGAGTGGAGATGATCCTGGAGACTACTCGTTCACGACAATTTCCATCGGACATAAAAAGCTACGACGTTGACATGGCATTGGCATTGTCTACTCTGCTCGCTGCACAACAATGTTGTAGTATCTCTGTGCTGTAGTTTTGTGACGACAGCGCTTGTTTGTATCTCTTCCACCAGAGGATTTTGGAGCCCGGACCCTACCCAACCCACCGGGTAATGCCATTTTGGCGACCAAGTGCCCGGGTACCCGACATTTTTTTCCTGTTTCTTCTCCTTATTTCAGTTCCACGAAGAGCGAAATTGGAGTGGAAGACTGTGTAATACTGTTCTACGGCGAAGCGACAAGTATGAACAGGCAGTTTTCATTGTTGATTCGATACACAGGCCGCCTAAACTCGTCTAGTCGTATATAGTATATAGCTCCATGGCGCGGGTGATAGTTTGGGTTTGAATGCGCGAAGGGTGTGACAATATGTACACGATGAGAGCGATGGTTGACGGCCTCCCGCTTAGGAGACTGCTGTGAACAGGTTTCAACCCACTATGTAACGGATGTCGGAAAGTACCACTATTTCATCAACATAATGATTGACCGTGTAACGCTGAATCACAATCCCGTTGTATTATACGTGGTAATGCGGAACTACCGTCCATAGCATATCAACAACCGAGCGTCTTCTTGCTGGGTGCCGTGGAGCCCCCCCCCGCGACCTGCTTGCCACTGCTGTTTACCGGACCAGCAGCAACCTTTGTTTCTTGCGCATGGGAACGGCTCTTTGGGCTTGGGCAGGCGCACTGGCGGTAGCTGCGCCCGCAGCACCCGAACCCCCGTCATGGGCCTTCGGATTTCCCGCGGGCGCTGGTACCTCTTAGACAAAATCTTCTCTTCTTCCTCTTCTGATTCTCCACTGCTGCTGCTGCTATCAAAGCCAGGGCCCGCAGAGTCTTCGCTGTCGTCGCTGCTGCTGCCCGCATCGCTTTTGACGTCGCTTTGCACAGGTGCCTTTGAATTTTCGGAGGGATTCTCGGCAAGATCGCCCCCCGCCGGCAACTCAGTTTCCTGAGAGACCGCGCCAGGATCGTTCGCCTCCTGGCTCATTGTGCGTAGCTGTTGCCGCGTGACGAAAATGCCGTGTGCCGTGCGCGTCCCCTTCAGCGTCGAATGTAGCTATTCATAGTTGATGCTTTGTGTAGTTGACATGTGTGAGTGTTTTGAAAAGGTTTTCTAAATATTTAATGTGTCCAGGCATAATGCACCGGGAATACCAATTACCCGCGGGTATCCGAAAACCCGCGGGTAACCGGTTCGACGACGCACTTACCCGCAAGCTTGGACCCTACCCGTCAAACGGGTAGGACCCGTCCGGGTATATCCGCCGGGTACCCGGGTAATCGAAATCAGGGTCCTACCTCTACTCTCTACTGTAGGATTGAGGATTGACGAGTGGGCGCGGACACTTGTTGTGCTGGGTGTCGACGGGTAGAAAGAACGGTTTAAAGTGAAGAACACACCCACCCACCCACCCACCCACCCACCCACCTACCCACCCACATGCATGCATTCGTTCAGGTAAACATTCACGTGGTTTTACCCTTGGGTGAACCGGTAACCTGTTGATAGTGTGTGATACTTAAACTGATATGTGGTGTACCAGGTACCGGTATATAATACGGGCGCTAACCTGTACTGGTGAAATTTTAACACGTAACAGCCTCACAGGCGGACCGATCTACATGCATGCGCGGTTCATCGAACGGCAGCAAGCATGTAACATGTAACCCTCTCGCGACTCTAACTGAAAATTCTCTGTGGTTTGCCCCCAATACCCATAATGAGGTCACAAACGACTGTTAAATTTCGACTCTCCGCTAACACCCCCCCCCTAACCCCCCATGCTCCGTCTCGAACGGGATTCGTAGTCAATGGTCAAATGACTAAGGCAAGCAACAAAGGAGTACACCCCCCCCCCCCCCCCAAACTCCCCCCAACCCCCCAGCCATGCATGGTATGAGTACACCCCGGCAAGCAACCCATCGACCCACCCGACGCATGCACGCACCCACCCTCTCACCTGTGATTCTCTCCGCCGACTGTTTCGACTTGGTGGAGCTGTTCGTTGAGGTAACGCAGGCGAGACACGGAGCCTTGCGTGATGAGGAAAACCCGGGACTGGGGGTCTCCTTGCTCCAGGAGTACCTGCAGAATTCGGCGTCAGAAAAATTGTCAGATTTCGCCCCCCTCAATCCGGCTTCCACATAAGCGTGTATCACTATTAATAGTCTCTGGTGTGAAACGATCGTGGACCGTGTACGTGTTACCAGTATTCTCCGGGGGCAGACTGATTATCACACTGAATATAATATGGACCGAAATTGTTTTATATTCCCATCAACAGAATCGTCATTTAGGTCTTTTGCTATTTATTATTATACTGAAGTATGTGTGATACCTGTTCACATTCTGGTACATACTTCGAGTATTTGACAATAGTACCGGGTATGTATTGCCCAAGAAGCACTAACCACATCATTCACGAGGCATACTTGATGCAATGAGCGAATTTACAGAGCCCAGAAAAAGTAAGAAACTGCTCTTGTCACCCTTCTAGGACCGCAGTCCCGTTTTGGGGACAAAACACTTGGCATTTAGAGTGGATTATCCCCAAAACGGGACTGCAGTTCTGAAAGAGTTAAGAAAGAGCCAAGAGAAATAAGAAACTGCCCTTGAAGGCCACGCTGGCACCAACCCTCTCCCGGTCCCCGGGTTTCCGGTACCTCTATTCTCTAGATGTTTTATCGGAACACCAATGAACATCGCCATTTTAACACGCGGCGTATATAACTTCTGCTGTTTTCGTGCTTGCTTCCCTCCGGAGGGCGACCGTGACTTGGAAGAGGTTCATTACAGCAGCTTGTGTTTCTCTCGAGGTTGATCTCCAGCAGGTTCTCAACAGAGGCCATACCTCTAGGTGCTGACATGGTCGAAAATTGGCCGAAAACAGGGGTGAACAAAATGAGACAAACACAACCCCCTTCTGAACGTTTACACATCACTTGCGGACAGTCACACATCACTTGCGGACAGTCACAGGTCCTCACAGGTAACTTCAGCCCGTCAAAAATTGACGGATGCCCCCTGATGGGGTGTGCGAGGGTGTCGGGTGCGCCAGACGGCAGCCGTAGGCAGCCAGAAACGACTCACAAGGTGTTTTCGTGTACTCGGAAGTTGCGAGCGAGTAGCACAAAAAGCTTGCGAAAACCTTAAAAAAACGTTTAATTTCACGCAAGGGAGAATAGCACAGCGACCACATCACAGATGAAGGCATGGCCTCAATAAATATTGCTGTTCTCTTAGGCGGATGGTCTTCCCTTCAGTAGTTGTCGTCGAAGCTTTAGTTGTCGTCGTCGAAGGAGCCGAGTTCACAACTGTGTATGACGAGAAAAAAATCCAGGAATAGTCCTCCACTCTGCATATACTTGTTCGTACACGTACGGACTATAAATCCTGTAGCCCAACAAAAAGTAGAGGTGGTGGGGGGGTGGAGGGTGATGTGGCTCCGCGGTCTACCGTGCCCAGCACCATGATTTTGATGCTGGCTTCAATTGCCGGGTTGCGACGAGTTTTTCTTGTTGCATCCGACGGTTTTTGACCGTTCGACGTGGTGGGGGGGTGGAGGGTGATGTAGCTCCGCGGCCTACGGTGCCCAGCACAATAATTTTGATGCTGGCTTGTTCAATTCCCGGGCTGCGACGATTTTTGTTTTTTGCATCCGACGGTTTTTGACCGTTCGACGATTTCTGACCGTTTACGATTCGCGCTTCGCGCTCACGGCCTCCGGCGGATACTTCTACACCTCGTGGGTGGGAGCAGGGTGCCACATGGGATCACATCCGGGTGGGGATCAGGAGAGCCAATCAGAGGCCTGTTTTGTTTTCCCGCCTTTTATGGAGAATATTCTCAGAAACTTATGTATCTACGACAACACGTCGAAGATGCCGCGGGAGGCAAAACTATGTTCCTTTACGTATGGGCAGAAGCCGGTCGCCCCGGTGGTTCAAGTGGTTAACCTCGAATTCTACTTGTTTGAGTCCTGGGTTCGAGCCCCAGGAGGGTCGGACTTTGACTTTATTTGCAAAAATAAAAAAAGGGATTCAATTGTTGAGAGCGCCTTGCAGCGTGGGTAGGCACAATTCGATGCGAGTCGACGAGGGAAGAAAAGGCTGAAATCTTCTCGCGATAAAAATGAAGGCACGTACCGTAGCGGGAAGGGGGGAGAAGAGCCTGCTACGTGTCCCCGGATCTAAGTTACGAGTCGGAAGGAGAGAGAGAAGAAGATGTGCGAAGATAATGAATGGGATGAGAAAAAAAAAAAAAAAAAAAAAAAAAAAAAAGTAAGGGCCGGTCCTAACGGGGGCAAAATAAACGGGGAAAAAACGAAATAAAAATACGAAGAGCAGAACTGAAGAGCACGTGAGTTTTGTTGGTCAGCTTAAAAAAATTAGATGTAGAGATCCCGATACCTCCGTTTTCACATTTCGTTTTTTTAAAGTCCCAGAGGACTTGAACAAAACGAAATGGGTGCCAAATAAACGAAATATGGGATACCCAGGGTCGAAGAGGAACACAGGAGGAGCTCGACGCGTTGGGATGAAGTTCCGATAAAGTTTCTACGACCGGTTGGCAAGCGCACGATGGCGGAGGTAGTGCAGGTGACTGCCACGCGGCTTGTTTGCTGACGGCGCGAGCACATACGGGTAGGGAATCACCATGGGATCCCTCGCAAAAAAACGTGGGATGAGGAAGTGGCTGTGGCGGTGTATTTTTCTACATGAGTCCGACTCAACATTCAAACGTCTGCCATCAAACAGCGATGGCTGATACACAAGTTCTAGAGCACTCCGAAGGGGGCAGGTTGGACCACGAGAACCGCCTGCTGTGGAGGGTGCCTCACGTGTGCGAGTTGTGTCTATCCACCGTCGCTGTCGAGCGCTATCGCCGGGAATCACGTGCTGTGGAGGTTGCTTCTGAAAAATTGCACCCCGTAAAAATTCGACTCGGCCTCCTTCTTTTTGTTTCGTTTTTGTTTTCTCGCTAGAACTCAACCTGCTGTTTTGTGCGAAAAACGAAAGTCTGTTCGTTTTCTTTCTTTCTTTTCTTCGTTTTTTTTGTCCTCGTCAAGACCGGCCCTTAGTTATTGGGCCCAACCAACGGCAAAAAAAGGCTATAAAACTCAGGATTCTTGTATATTTGCATCAACTATTTTACAAATACGAAATAGGGATCTTGGATACAAATGCCTTACTCTAATTCCAAGTCGCATGTATATGTTGCTGAAACGCCTACGCGCGGGTTAACGTACTTGCTAACCCTACAGCAGCAGTAGCGCTTCCTCAGTAAGTACGCCCCAGCTACACACTGTATTGGAACCCGTCCCCACCGACGCTCTCCAAACAAGAAACAAGAGGTCGGGCGCCTTACCCAAAGTGCTAGACGGGTAAGCAACGAACTTCGTGACGGATGCCTGTCTGAATGGTCGAGGCTGGCCTCTAGGCCACCCCTTCTTCCCCCTAGAACACCACTAAAACACGCCACGGAGCCGCGCGACTGCCCCTGCCGATCTCGAGCCTTCCAAATGGGTCAGGGTTAGGGTCAGGGTTAGGGTTAGGGCTGGGGCTGGGGTCGGGTTGGTCTTCGCAAAGGTGCAAGATAAAATTAAAATTGACCGCAAACGTCCGGAGCAACGTCCGTCACGAGGTTCGTCGCCTACCCGTCGTACCCGTCCTGCATCTAGGGCGTGAGAGGTCGGGCAGGGGCAGGAGCTCGCGAGAGACGTGCTTTAACTCCTTTAGGATCGCAGTCCCGTTTGGGGACAAACCACTTCAGAACTTGAGCAGTTCGTTCCCAAAACGGGACGACTGCAGTTTGGTTGAATGAAGTTTTACCGTTTCTTGGTAACATCCGGGGATTGATGCAACGTGCAATCTCATACTCGTATTCTTTATAAAATTGTGAAGTACGTCAGCTGTGAGTTTGACTGATTAAATAGTTGATACTCAGCTTTGCAAGCTGCGTAATACGTCTCTCGTCGATACCCCATTTTTACCGAAAATTACGATTTGTGTGGAACGCCGTTCGCGCGTATTCTATACCTGGTACCTGGTACGTATTTCGTATTTCCTTGTTAGGGATATATATGGGCCAGTGACTCCCCTGGATGCTACCCGGGTCAACAGGACAATCTACATAATCCTTCTGTGCACTGATACTATATAACCCGAACAAGGCAGAGTAATATGACGTTGCAGCATGTTGAAATCCTATCATTTTACAAGTATTGATTGAAAACGTACTGCCTGTTGAGTATTTGTATGGGATGGTTCTAAAAACTGGGAGTAATTTTCCGAGGGATGAGCTGCTTCTGTTCCGTATTTGTAAAACCCGCGCGGTCTGCGATCGGAAAAACGGCGAGCCGCGGATTCTTCACTTCTCACTATTAATAGTACACTATTTAGTACGAATGTCAGTTCGCCTATATATTTTTTTGTGTACCAGAGTATTCTACAATACCAGGTACATCTCAACAAGGCAAAAACATGCGTCAGCTGTGAGTACGACCGATTAAGTGGCTGATACTCAACATTCTAGGCTGCGTGAGTATTTTGCTGCCTCAAAACTACAAAAGTCAGGCAACGAAGCAAGCGAGCTCGACAGAAGGAGAAAACGACCTGCACTCCTTCCCAGTGTCAACATGACTAACAAACCAGTGCGTTGCGATTTCTTGACGAAATTACGGAAAGCGAATTTGATTCATATTTGGTTTTTACTTGGTTCTAGTGACCCTCCCCCGTGTCTGGGTCTCGAAGATGGATTCCTGGCACTTTGGTATTGAATAGTGGGGGAGTAGGGATGGTTTTTTGTGAACACAAGGTGAAAAAACAGCACCTACGTCATGTGTAAGTACGTATTTTGTTGGAACCGGAAAAAAAGAAAGAAGCGCTTACGAATTCACTGCTGTCACCGTCCACGTCATCGTCGCATTCGTCGTTCACCGCTGCCAAAAGCGCTACTTTTTTGCTGCGGGTGTGGCGAGTGGCCCAAGCGCGCGCTTCAAGTCTGCTCCTTTTTTTTGGATCATTGATCGTTTAGTTTTGGTGCACTCGCACCACTCATACACTCATACCGGAGGCAAGTTGGGTGCAAGACCGAGCGAAGGATATTATAAAAAACATGCAGGTACGTATATACCTGATACGTTATTGTGCGTTAATAATACGAGTACCCGGTATAAGGGAGAGCGAAGACTGGTTGCACTTGCATCTACACAATACCCGCGTCGGCTATCAAAACCTGAGTAAGCTACTATTAATACTATTAATAGTACACGAGTATATAGTACCAGGTATCAAGTACATACGTACGCTCGGAGTCTACAGCAGTACCAGGTATATGTATTTTTTTTCTTCTTTTTTTTTCTTTCATACTTGCAAGGTAGTGTACCAGGTATGATGCTGCCGGCGCGCAACGAGTGAAGACTTGCCACCAAGTTTAGAGGACTGGGCACGGGCTGCTGTCGGTGGGGCATGCCGAGGGGCGCCCGGAGACACATAACCGCGTGGGTGCCAGCGGATAGCAGGAGGAGTCTGGAGCCGTTCGCCGCAGACCGTTCGAATCACAAGGTGGCTACGTGGCTACGTATGTTGTCTTCTGCTTGTGGGGCGGTCTGCTTCTGAAAATCGTATGCCACCACCACACAAACACGAGCGAAACACGCAGAAGGTCCCTCGATTGATATACTCTGAGTTTGTGAGAGCACTTCAACCCGGGCATGCGTCAACAAACTACCACGTGGGATGAACGTAACAAGGAGGGAGTAGGCGTGGTGGCGCCTCAGCGCCCGGGTGGCTGGTGGACTCTTACGTAGCGCGTGCGGCCTGTGGCTTGTGGGCGAATCTCTGCGTCGTTTGTGATCTCCACTTTCAATTTCCTGCTCGGCTTGTCTTCTCTTGATTGAAATAAACTTGTACAGAGCTACGCAGGGCGGGGCTAGGGTTCTAGACTAGAGCTAAAAGCAGGACTTCAGAGAAACAAAAATATTTCGAATTCTTCGCGGGCTGGAGAGGTAGCAAGGCTCTCGTCGCAAGCTGGAGGATGTCGTGCCGCACCTTTTTAAGGTTCAGGGATTCAGGGTTCGGTCGTTGGATCTAAAAGCGAAGCTGATCAACCATGAAGGCCAGGATTTTCGGCAAGAGCAAGGGGCGAAGGTGCAACCGACAGGGCCAGAAAAACTAAACACGCAAGCACACTCACGTTGCCGCCCCCGCATGTCGCCCGACGCTCCCCGACACGTGCAAATGACGCACGCCTCTCTTGTGTCTCAAGGGAGAGTGAGACGTGCAGGATGTCATAGTGTCACGGAGTTCGAGGCAAGCGCCTCACAGAGCGGTCTGCATGCACCAAACACAAGCAGAGCAAGAGGTGCACCAGCAGCACCAGCACCAACAACAGCAGCAGTAACAGAGACACAAAAAACCAACGCACCTCGCCCTCGGAGAACTGCTCTCGTCTCATGTACTTCACCACCTTCTGGATGCTCTCGTCCGAGCAGAACTGGAAGAGGGTGGCTGATCGGAGGCATCTGCCGGCCTCCGCCTCCTGTTCCGCCGTAAGCGTGGTTGGTTCATCTTCATCGACGACGTGTCTCTCTCCGAGCGATGGGCCGGGAGGGGGCTGTTCATAGATTTCCTCGTTGTCGTTATCTTCCTCCTCGATATTAGGAGATGCGTCCACGCACGCGCTCACTCTATCGTCTGAATTCAGAGCGCCGACAGGAGGCATTGAGTAGCTGCAGGGGCTGCAGCTGCGAGGGAAGGATTGGAATCAGGTGGCTTCTAGACGAGAGGGTGCGGGTGTGGTGTGGATGCTGGGTGCGACCACATGTGCGGGTAGCAATGGGCGGGCAAAGGTGTACCTGCCAAGACAAAAACGCCTCCATCAAACTCCTGCCTTTGGTTCTCTCTCGTATCAACACGAATCAACCAACAGACAACAGAGAAGTGCTCGCCAGTCGAGTCTAGACCAATGGCGGAAACAATGCTTTTGTTGTGGGGGAAGAACGATGACGGTAAGAGCAGCAGCACACGAGGATGAGATCTCCCCGGTATGGTTGCCTAGTATTCGTGGTGTGCAGTCGAGCGAGAGCGTGCGTGCATCTCTCTGGTTTGATTTGAAAATTTGCTCTCAATGTGACTTTATATTTTGTATTCTGTCCTCCCTTGCTTGTACTGCTGTACTCGTACTCTGGTACTACTACTGCTGTACGTTTCAATTTCAATTTTCTGCAATAATAAAGCCAGCTTGTGATGTACGTACTCGCAGGTCAGCTAGGCAACCGCCAACATTCCGTTGGGTCTCCTTCCAGAGCTCAGGCCCGAGGGCGCCTCGTTGACGAGATGACTCGGTCGACAACCGAGAAGGTAGGCGAGCAAGCAGCAAGCGAGAGGTGCTGCTGATTTACGTATCATTCCCACAGAACTTTTGACAAGAGCATAATACCGGTTGGGAGTTGGGAGACAGAATACCTCGCATATCAAAACGAGTACACGTCCCAGCATGGTCCCAGCCCCAGCACAAACAAGTACCCTCTTCGGACAAGCAGCATGTGCTGGTAAACCAGTATCCAAGATTAGAAATCCACGGGCGGACAGGGTAGTGCAACACCCAGCGGAGCATCATCCTGCGTTGTGCAACGACAGCAACGCTGACTTGAAGTCCGCCCAAGAATGTTGTAGCGCTCCTCGTTGTGTTTCGCTGAACCACCTCACATTCCATCACGTATTGATCGTATCATAACAGGGGGGGCGAAAATGCGCAACCAACCTTTTTACGAAAGATACGATTAATACTATTTTACCATTTTTTTCTTTTTTTCTTTTTTTTTTATCGTCACTTTTACTACTGGTATATTATGAATAGGAGGTTTTACCCTCACAGCGATCTTCTGGACAGCCCGTGGTCACAGGACCTGTTGTTGTCGTCCGTTCTCCCCCCCGGCCCCAGGTACGTGCCTTTATTTTTTGTCGCGCGTAGGTTCAGCATTCCCACTGCTCGTCGATTTTCATCGAATATATAGCATTCCGCTATTTTAATCATCTTTTTTTATGCAAGAAAAAAGTCAAAGTCCCTGTACGAGCATGCACTCGATGACACTTGAACCCACAAAATTGATCTTGATAAGCACGCGGACCACCTTCTACCAAGCCACCGGGGACGTCAGTTGTCATGCACGTTATATTATTGACACTACTTTTTTTAGTTTGTCATCCCTCCTCGATCATCGTGGCACTGTGGCAATGTAATCGCTGGCAGCACAACAAGCAATGTTATACTGGTATACCAATATACGATGCGGATACCCCCTCGCCATCTAACGGGTTTGCTCTACTGTTAATATTAATATTAATAGTCGAACTACAGATAGTAGAGCACCTACTTTTTTTGTGACAAGTATTGTGTGTTTCGCTTGTTTGTGAAAAGATCAACAAAAAAGCCAGAGCAACTTGTTCGAGGCGAGGAAGGGCGGTGTGTGTTTAATCTTAACGTTGTAAACCGGTAGTCCTACAACCCGTCGACATCCAGCACAACCAGTACCCGTGCCGATTCTTCAATCCTACCTCGTATCTGTTGATACCTGGCACGTTTTACAAGCTCTGTGGTTACCAAACTCATATAGATACTGCTGCATTGTTTTTTTTTTTTTTTTTGTTGTTTTCGTCCCATTCATTGTCTTCGCACATCTTCTTCTCTCTCCTTCCAACTCGTAACTCAGATCCGGGGTCACATAGCAGGCTCTTCTCCCCCCTTCCCGCTACGGTACGTGCCTTCATTTTTTTATCGCGAGAAGATTTCAGCATTTTCTTCCCTCGTCGACTCGCATCGAATTGTGCCTACCCACGCTGCAAGGCGCTCTCAACAATTGTTATGCAGTAACAGCAGGGTAGACAATTCAATTCCGTATCATCATAATAAGCAATTGTTGTAGTACTGGATACGACATGCACGACACACACACACATTATCATGTTATATAAAAGAGAGAAAATGAAAGAAGAAAAAAAATTGACTTTTATTATGAATTAGTCTTTTGCTCTTATTTTTCCGGTCTTGCTTGTTTGTGTTGTTGTGTTCTCGTACCGGTACGCTGACACTTCACTTGCTTGACACTTGAATTTGCGAGTGAGTTTTATTTTTGGTCTTCCTCTGTCTCACAGTCTGTGACCACAGAATCGGTATCTCTGTAGGATAGGGAATCAGGACGGACACTGGGTGTACTGATGAAGCTGGGTAGAAAGGACGATTTTGGATTTAATGTGAAGACAACAACAACAACAACAACAACCTGGTATATTCAGGAGATCACACCCTGGACAACTATTATTATAGTACGCGTTTTAATAGTCTATACCGGTCGCCCCGGTGGTTCAAGTGGCTAACCTCGAATTCTACTTGTGTTTGAGTCCTGGGTTCGAGCCCCAGGTGGGTCGGACATTTGACTTTATTTGCAAAAATAAAAATAAAAAGGATCCAATTGTTGAGAGCGCCTTGCAGCGTGGGTAGGCACAATTCGATGCGAGTCGACGAGGGAAGAAAAGGCTGAAATCTTCTCGCGATAAAAATGAAGGCGCGTACCGTAGCATGAAGGGGGTAGAAGAGCCTGCTATGTGACCCCGGATCTGAGTCACGGCTTGGAAGGAGAGAGAGAAGAAGATGTGCGAAGATAATAAATGGGATGAGCAAAAAAAAAAATGTGTCTACAATTGATTCAGGAGGATGTGTTAATTGGTCGAAGTCTTGACAAATGTTTTTGGCGACTGTCTATTAATTGAAATCGTCCATACAAATGATTTCGGTGATTTTCCATTAATTGAAATCGGCCAGACAATTGTTTTCGGCTGTTGTCTATCTATTGGAATTGTCCAGGCAATTGATTTCGAAGACCATCTGGTAGTTGGATTTGCGTGAGCAATAGGTTTCGAGTGTTGCCTATGGCATGGAATTGTCTAAACAATTGGTTGCGGAGACTGCTAATTAATTGGAATTATTCAGCAAATTGATTTCGGGTGCTGCTCCAATAATTGGAATTGTTCAGACAATTGATTTCGGGTGTTGTCCACTATAACTGAAATTGGTGAGACAATTGATTTCGAGAGCTGTCCATTATTTGGATTTGTCTGAACATTTGAGTTTGGCAGCTGCATATTAACTGAAATTGTCCGGACAATTGGTTTCGGGTGCTGTCAATTGAATGGAATTGTCCTAATGGACTTCGGCCATTGGAAAGTACCAGGTAGTTGGAACTGTGTCCACACAACTCATTTCAGATGCCGCGCAAGAAATCAATTGATCGATAAATGTCATGGCCGTGTACCTACAGTAGTTATTGTGTTGTGATAGACACCCCCCGTTGAGTTGATACTACTCGTAATATGGCACAATAAAGGGCCTTGCAAATAAATGATTGCGTATAGAGGAAAGTTCCCGACCCTGTTGTAGAGGCAAAACTAGCATGGTGATACTGTTGTGTACTGACCAAATCAACTGTAGTTGTACAAGTAGTTCCCAGCTTTTCAATAACAGGTCCCTCTTGAACTCGATGGTCATGACATTTCCAATTACGTAATAGATCGCTTCCGAACCCCATTATCCGGACAATTCCAATTGATGGACGGTCTCTCTAAGCAGTTGCCCCGACAAGTCCTATCCATGTAAATCGCCCGAAATCGATTGTTCAAGCAATTCCAATTAATAGACAGCCTGTCAAGTCATTTGCCAGCACAATTTCAATTGATAGGCAGCCTCCGAGCTCATTTGCCTGGACAATTCCAATTATTGAAAAGCACCAAGCATCAATTGTTCAGACAATTCCAATTAATGGGCAGTCTCTGAAATCAATTGTCAGGGCAACTTCAATTGATAGAGAGTCTCCAAAATTATTTGTCCGGACAATTTCAATTGTTAGACAATACCCGATTTCAATTGTCCGAATAAATCCAATTAATAGGCAGTATCCAAGATCAATTGTCTAACCAATTTTAATTGCTAGCCAGTCTATGACATCACTTGCCCAGACAATTCCAATTAATACACAACTTCGTGACTCTGCTGTAGGGGCAATAGTCTATTGATAGGTCTATTGTCCGAGGCATAAGCAGAAAAGGGCGGGACACCTCAACGTTAGGGTTGGATTTCATGTCCGCACGTAGGAAGTTTTGATACCGCCTAGCCCATGTGCTCATATGTAAATCATAAAAAAGGTTTCACGAAGCAAAATAATCCGTATGCAATGATATTTTGAAATGTACGGGCAGTTGACTTAGGAGACTGCCCACCAATGGTAGTGTCTGAAGTAGTTTTGGAGATTTTGCATTAGCCGAAATTGTTGGGATAATTTATTTTGTATAGCTGGTACCGTCTATTAATTGGAATTGCCGGACAATTGATGTAGGAGGTAGTCTGCTAATTGAAAATGTCCGGACAAAACTTGATTTTGGAGACTGTGTATAAATTGGAATTATCGGGTCAATTGATCTGGGAGACTGTCTATTAGTTGGAATTGTCGGGACAAAAAGTTTTGGCGTCAGTCTATTAATTGAAATTGTCCGGACAAGTAATTCGGGGGGCCGACTACTAATTGGGATTGTTGGGACAATTGATTCAGGAGACATTCTGTCAATTGGAATTGGGCGGACAATTTATTTAGGGGAAGGCCCATTAATTGGAATTGTCCGGATCACTGATTTCGGAGACTGCTAAAAAGTGAAGTTGTCTGGACAATGTGAAGGTGTTACCTACTGAGCTATAGGGGTAAAAGATCGATCGATTACCCAGCCCAAGGTAATCCTTATAACACTTTCCCCCCCTTTGAACGGCGGGATCTTTGGGGCGTCGGAATCGTATACGTCCGTACGCTGACCTACCCGCTACCAGGTACGTTTCATTACCTGGGGAACCAGGGAGATGTGCTTTTTAGGTGTGCGCGCGCAAGCGTTTCTGTAAAAGAAACGGTCGAAGTGAGGTTCGAACCCGTGACGTGGACGACGTCAAATGTGAAGGTGTTACCTACTGAGCTATAGGGGTAAAAGATCGATCGATTACCCAGCCCAAGGTAATCCTTATAACAACAATAGGGCCAGGTAGGGGTCACTTGATAGAAATTGTCTGGATAATAGAGCTCGACGCCTTTCAATTAGCTGGAGTTAGGGACCACTTTAGACAGTCGATTTGCAATAGGAAGCTATTAATAGACTATTGGACTATTGTCTGTTGTCCAGGGTGTGATTTTTATTCATACCACACAAGCAAGCACACCAACACATACACCACATATCATCTGTCATACAAAGCACTGCTGCCCCGCGTCCTCTCCGACGAGGTACCACAGCGCACAGCTGTGTAGAGAAGAGTAACGCTCTGATCGTCGGTGTGTTGCCTACCTGTACGAATTGCTTACGTACCTGGCATGATATCTGCAAAGAGCTTTGGATGTTCGAAACGACTAACGGGCAAGCTATTGTTATGATACTACAGTTGTATGTTCGATATTTTTTGCTTGACGTTTTCCTGGACTCTGGGGGGTGGTTTTTCTACTTGTTGACGTTTTCCGAGTTTTCGGGTCGGGGTTTTACTGGCAGGTGTGCTGCTGGGTTCTTTGTTTCTTTTTCTTGAGCTGGGTTGGGGATAGTTTTCGCGTATTTTTGTCCTGCCTACCCCACCCGCTCAGTGTCGGGGCTGGTCTGGGTAATCGGGCCACTCATTTGTGGCTCAGGACACGTTTCCCGAGTTGTAGGCTGGGTTTTCGGTGTTTTTTTACATCTTCCGTGTTATTTTTTACTATGTTTTTTTTATATTCACTCTTCACTTTTCCATGCATCTTCCTCGCCCCCCCCCCGTCGCGGATGACATGGCGATGAATTTTCGTTGAAGAGTTCTTCTTGCCCCTCAAGGTGGGGTTTTCCTTTCATTTTTTTTCACGTACTTTGCCGGCTTCGTTGCCTTGCCGTTCAGAGGGGTGGGAGTGGGTTTTGAGGAGCCGCATCTTCGACTCATGTTCTAGTTCGTGGAATCGGGGTTTCCATGATTTCCCATAATTCTGCATATATATACGGCTCATCAGAGTGGACTTGTGTTATGATACTGCTTTGTATGAGGTTGAGAGCCCGGTAATTGCCTGGGTTTAGGCACTGGGATAATATTTGTAGTACTTGGAAGGCGTATCTTAGGTGGAAAACCCCTGTTTCTCCGGAGAGACACGAGCGTGGCTTCAGTCTCCGTCGTGCACGAAAGGAATAAAGCGGCGGCTCTTTTATCTCTAACCAAGCAACACATGTGAGTACCAACGAGTACCGGCTTAATAGGAAGACCTGCCCAGGGATACAAAGTGTTCCGCTGTCCGTGATCTGAACACTATCCGGGTAGAAGATATCTACTCTGGTACAATATTATGCTGTTACGGGGGACCGTATTAAATAGGACCTACGGTACACCCAAAAACCTATATATTTCGCTTTTTTTACGAACAATATTTGGTCCTATTTACTATGGCCCCCCGTAATATTTTTATAAATACTGGTATTATCACCCCCGCTTACATTTGACTTTATTTGCAAAAATAAAAATAAAAAGGATTCAATTGTTGAGAGCGCCTTGCAGCGAGGGTAGGCACAATTCGATGCGAGTCGACGAGGGAAGAAACGGCTGAAATCTTCTCGCGATAAAAATGAAGGCACGTACCGTAGCGGGAAGGGGGTAGAAGAGCCTGCTATGTGACCCCGGATCTGAGTTATGAGTTGGAAGGAGAGAGAGAAGAAGATGTGCGAAAATAATTAATGAGATGAGAAAAAAAAATAAAAAATCGAGTAGTCCAGTCGTGTGTGTTTGTTGTCTATATTAGACCGTTCTTTCTACCCGTCGACCTTCGGCACAACCAGTGTCCGTGCCGACTCTTCAATCCTATTATTAATCATAGAGAAATACAAGCTCTGTGGACACAAAATTACGCCACAGAGATGCTACTACGTGTACATTGTATTGCAGTAAGCAGAGTAGAGAATGCAATGCCATGTCATGATACTGGATACGACAGACACGACATACGCATTCTATGAAGGAGAGAACAAACGTTGAAAAAAAATCGAAAGAGCAAAAGGGGAAAAAAAGGAAAAAGTGTCGTGCCTCCCCGCAGGGGATGTGGCAGACATTAGAGAACGAGCCAAAGCAACAATACCACTCCATATAAACAGATTACGAAGAACCAAGGCAAATAACAGGCAAACCGAAGCACAACAACATAAAACACCCTCGAGGAAGCCGCAGCAGTTTGTGGGGTACGAGTAGCATATCCACGTTATACCTACTACAAATAGTCGGCCTGGTACCTTGCTACCCTGTCCGCCGTCTCCGTCCTGCTTTAGTCAACTATGCCCCACCCCCGGAGAGGAAACGTCAGACAATACGAAACAAGCGAAACAGGCTCGTCATCCACCCACCACGCCTCACGACTTATTTCATAAAGGACAAGCCGAAAGGAAGATGAAAGTAATAAAATGAAAATCCCGGAGGATCAAAGCGCAAAAAAAAAACACGCTCGAACCAGCTGCAGCAGTTGGCGGCACGAGTAGCGTAGGCATGTTCTACTCTCCTGGTCGGCCTGGTGCCTTGCTATCGTGTCTGCCGTCTCCTTCCTACTTTCGTCCACCGTAGCTTTCTACTCATCTTGTTACCCCCCTCTCTCCCCCCATTCCCGTGGTGGAATTTCCTTCCACTCCTCCTGTTGCGGTAAACGTCTGCTGCTGCTACTGCCACGGCAGGCCCTGCTGCTGCAGAAGTGTCTGCAGCGCGAATGGACTTGCTTTGGCGGTCTTCTTTTGGTTGAAGCACAACCAGCCGCGATACGATACCTCCTGAAAAACAATTAATAAGTGTCCTCGCGCTGCGTCGTTGGAACCCTTTTGTTATGCACCAACTCGTGCCAGCTCTCTAAATTCCTAGGGGCCTGACCTGGTAGGCACATCAAGCAGTAGAGCAGCAGCGAGCCGTGCGTAGTCCAACAACTGTTACAGATGTACGGTACACCTCTTCTCAAAGATGGGGAATGGCGTCTCCCGGGTACGCGCCGTCACCACGTCACGTCGGTCACTTCACCAGTTGTTCGCCTTCACGATCCCGCAAACCTCTATCCCCTCCCGAAAAACGCCTCATTATATCATCTCTGGAAACCCCTTGCACATGCGTAGAGTTTCACCCTGTCTGACTGAGAACCGAGTACCTGGTGGCGGGTACCCGGAACCGTCGGAACCGGAACCGTCCCGGTCCAACTCACGGAATCGCGGGTTTTTGTACCCCGGGTACCGCCCGTCAATTGTTCTATACTGTACGGAGCCCCCACGACTGGGGCACACGTTGATATTTACATACCTTGGTACGCTGTAGCGGCTGTGCCCCTGGACTCTTGCCTCTCGCCCCTGCAGACTACAGACCGAGAAAAGAGAATACCTGCCTTCACATAACACGCTACCCACACACGATACCCCTACCAGGGTACGCGGCCCTACTTTACCATGAACCAGGAAATAGACCAATCAAAAGAAGCCCCAACCTTTCGATGTCTGTTGCTGTTCGTAGAGAGACTGATGTGATTGCGGCAATGAAAGACCGAACACCATGAATCCCGTACGGGGTTGATATATTGGATGTTTGATGAGATGATTGGACGGATGTCGGTCTGGGTTCTTATGTTCCATGTTTTTATTTCAACTCCCCGCTCCAACTCTCCACTCGATCCCACAGAGAATACCCCTACCTACTTGCCTTCTTCGAGAGCGGCGAAATGAAGTAATGCTTTCCCACCTTTCGTCTTACCACTCTGCCGCTCAAAAGCTTCAAGGGCAGCAGATAGTGTATGGTAACCCGCGTATCCGGGTACCCGTATCCACCTTACCACGCCGCCGCTCAAACGCAAATAGGGGAGCAAATAATGTATGGCAATCCGGGTACCCGGGTACCCGGATACCCGTGTCCACCTTACCCGCCGCCGCTCAAACGCTAAAAGGGGAGTAAATAGTGTATGGTAACCCGGGTACCCGGGTACTCGTGTCTGCCTGGTAACCCGGGAACCCGGGTACCCGTGTCCGCCTTACCACGCCACCGCTCAAACGCAAAAAGAGGAGCAAATAGTGTATGGTCACCCGGGTACCCGGATACCCGTGTCCGCCTTTCCCGCCGCCGCTTAAACGCAAATAGGGGAGCAAATAGTGTATGGTAACCCGGGTACCCGTGTCTGCCGGGACCTGGGTACCCGGTTCTGGTTCCGTCTCAACCGCCCCCCGCCCGGTCGGGTACCCGGTTCCAAATTTTGAGGCCGGGGTGCAACTCTACACACGCGTGTCGTTCGTAGCACTACATATCGCTTTCTTGTTTATCATCTCGTCATCATTCAAGTTGCCCACGTACGCTTGGCGACGGCCAAGAACAAAATCGGGAAAACAAAAGCAGTTTGAAAAAATAGTTTTTTCAAGAAAAATCGGAAAAAAATGCGGCTTCAACGGGGATATTTCGTTCTTGTCCCCGAAGTTAGCCGTCACTTGCCGTCGCGTCATATGATTGTCCGTTTGCGGTCACGTCACCAGACAGATTGCCATCACTTCCCACCTTTATTTCTGCAGCTTGTGCTGCCGCTGCTTCTGCGCTGCTGCTGTGTGTCTGTTCTTCACAGTTATTTCTATCCGTCGACATCTTCTGCGCTGGTGCTGTACATGGTACACGCTCGGCTATACTCTTATTGGGTGAAATCAATTTTCTAAATTCTTACCGCCTGTCGTACATAGTAGTATGATTAATCATTGGTACCAGGGACCGTGTACCTGCTGCCTGGTGTCAGTACAGCACTATGTATGGGTATGATACGCGCATACGCTCATACGAAGCATTACACTCGTACGTACGTAGCAATTTCCGGAGACAGAACTTTCGTTTTGTTCCTTGCGAACGATGAGAGAGAGAAGAGCCCGTTTTATTCTGAACGAAGCGTAAAAACGTCAACCGTCGAGACTATCTTTAGAACCGACCTATCAATTCCATACTTCGGATACGGAATGCCACAAGCGATTTTCAGGTAGTAAGTGGTGTCAGATATTACAAACTGCTGTAGTTTTAGTAGTGGCGGAACGAACGCAAACAAACTCGGCACTATCCACTCCCCGTTTGCCCCGTATGCCCCCGGACGCCGTTTTCCCCTGCTCGTGAACACCCTGCCTCCCCACCACCAGCCTCTGAGCAGCCTGCGCCCAGCGCTCGAGCCTGGCTCTCCCCATGCTGGCGGTGCGATGAATCGATCTTCAACTTTCGGCAGCGTGGAGACGTTTTCCTGTTCCCCTGTTCCCTGCTCGGCCCTCGCCGGCTGCCGCGTGCTTCAAGTCTCGTGCGGCTCGAGGCACACGCTGGCTGTGGTCGCGGGGGGGCAGGCGTACAGCTGGGGTTGGGGGGCTTGCGGCCAGGTGCGAATGAGCTGGCGCGAGTTTTTTCATGCTAATTTGGGGGAAAATACCGACGGGGCGTGTTGCCTCTCCATAATTTAGGTTTGTGTGTTCGCCCGTCATTCGTGTGTGTGTTCTTGATTTGTGTGCCCCAGAAGCAGCGCGCGTGTGAGCGCTGAACTCGGCCGGCGCCTGAGTGCGGGGTATGACTCCGTTTTGCATGGACTACACTAGAGCACTTGCCTTCCGTACCTACCCCCCCCCGCCGATCACCAGCTGCATGTTTTCGTGAGTCGGCGTGTCGAGATACGCTTGCTTCTCTGGAGGTGTAATGGGTGTCTGACTGCTATCTCCCTCTCCCCCACCCCCCCGCGCGCTCCGAACACAACCATGTGTGATTTCTCACGTACGTGTTTGGTGGTAGTTGGGGCACGGTGATGATCACGGCGTTGCTACCCCGAAAGTTATCGAAGCGTTAGCAGCGGGCGAGGACGGCGGCCCCCTCGGGCCAGTCACGTGGGTGTCAGCTGGAGGTACCCATTCCGCCGCGGTTGTCGAGGGCGGGTGCGTCTACACCTGGGGGGGAAGCACCTACGGGCAGGTGGGTCAACCTGTGGCAGACCAGGGGCGGGGAAGGGGTTGGCGGTCTGTGTTTTTGCCTCCCGCCGCTTTGCTGCGGGCGTTGTCCAGGGACTGCGCGCTCGGGACAGCTTTCAGGTGTGGACGAAGGCAGGTTTTCGTCGGCCCGAGCGTTGCTCTCTTGTGTGAATTGGGGTCCCGAGCGGCTACGGTTCTTCGCAGGCATCGCTCGGTTGTCAAGGGTAGGCCGTGGGAAGCCCGTGGGAAGCCCGTGGGAACAGGTGTTTATCTGCTGCCATGCCGTACCTTGCCTAGCCTTGCCTTGCCTTGCTTGCCTTGGCTTGCCTTGGCTTGCCTTGGCTTGCCTTGGCTTGCCTTGGCTTGCCTTGCCTTGCCTTGCCTTGCCTTGCCTTGCCTTGCCTTGCCGCCGACGTGATCCCTTAATTTTCCGTCCTCGCCGCACGTGACATCGACCGACTCTGCTTCATCCGCATCCCACCCTCCCCTGACTGGGTACCCCTCTGCGCACGAACTGACTGATCCCCGGAACGCTATGTCCCCCCCCCCCGTTCCTCTTCAACCCTTCCATCCATTCGAAACCCTCGCTCGCCGGTCCATCGCGATCAGCTTGGCCTTGGGCCTGCGGTTACCGCGCAGGCAATGCAGTCGGAGCCCGAAAAGGTGATGCTTTCCGAAACCGAGTCTCCCAGCAGCTCTCCCCGCGCGGATCCCGCCGCCGGGTCGACGAGGCACTCCATGACGCAGGAGGCCGCTGTCAAAGCGGTGAGTAGAGTCCGAGCTTTCTGTTCTTCTTCGTTTTTTGCTGGAAACGTCTTGCGTTAAGGGGGGCTGGGGGCTGCTTTACATGTTTAACGGCTGCAGTTTGGTCGGAGGGAGTGTTGTTCTATTATGTTTACGCCTCTCTGGTCGGGAATATAATAATCGTTTTATTTACACATTACTACATTAACGCTTCTTATATTTTCGTTCATAGTGGTATTTACAGTCTGCTGTACCCAGATACTGCTGTGACTACAGGGGTCGCTGTTTTTTTTTTCAATCATTTCTTCGTTTCTTACCGCTGCTGCTGTCTGTGTATTAACCGGTTGCTAAAGCGGGGAATCCGTTGGATCATGAGCGTGTAGGGTTATGTATCAATAGGACGATGCATGAGATCCGACGCTCGTGGTGCAGATGTGTTTTCCTTCCGGAATCCGCATCCGAGCTGGCCTTTCACCGACACTAATTTGAAGTTTCTTGGACACCCGATTCCGCCGTCACTGCTGCTGCCGTGCGTAGATGGATTCCGCGCCGAAGACGGAATTGCTGGCCAAGACGGTCATCTGCGGGGGGATGCACACAGCCGCGCTCACAGAGGAGGTGCAGTACCACCAGCGTATCAGCTATTGCGGGGGATTACAGTAGTAATCAGAACCAAGTATGGGGTGTAAACATAGGAGAATTACTTGTTTTTTGGCGCCATCGTGGGTTCTGTTTTCTTACCACATATGCCCACGCGTAGAAGTGTAACTTTGCACCGCAGTTTTGCAAAAGGAGATCCCGCCTGGCAGTTGACCTAAAAATTGGTGCAATTGAACGACCCAGACGGCTTCTTTTTCCAGCAAAAATAGTTCATTACTTCTGCCATCACAGCACACGCCTTATTTGATAGTGATTGCTACCTGGCACCTTTTCGTTTTGTCACGCGTGTTTGTGATGCGCAATGATTGGGAGTTGCACGCTGGTTTCGCCGGGCGTTCTACAGTAGTACGGGGCGTGGAGCTCCTCTCTCCGGGGAGATGGCCAGCACAGACTTTCGCCCTTGTCGCGCTCAGCACAGACTTTCGCCCTTGTCGTGCAGCAGCAGACGCGAGCCGCGACTGGCGAGTGGCACTCGTTCTTCTTGGGACTAACACGGGGGGTAGCCGCGCCTGATAAGCGTTTTGGGTGACTTCTTGCCTATCCTGGCAGCGGGGTACGGTAGTGTCCAGCAAGCTACCGCTACCACCAAGGGCGCCGCCGCGTAGATAATAATCCAGAAAAATTCCGTGGTTATCGCACTAGGCCCCCTCTCCGGCAGACTGCTTTCGCTTACTTTTCTCCGTTTTTTTTTTCCCATTTTGTTTGTGGGGTGGGGGCGAGTAGCGTCGACCCGCCGCGCCGTCCGCTCCAGCCCAGGAGTACCATATGCGCGTTGAACGAAAAATCGTTGGCGGGTGCTTATGTCGCGCGCGATGAAAGTCGGCTCGTTGTTAGTTCGGTGTTGTGTGTTGTCGAGCTCTCTCAGCCTTTCCTCAGGAAAAACGGCCTCCATTCTATCGGAAACCCCGGCGAACGCTTCGACACTTTTATGTGCCGCCGACCTCCACCTCCTCGCGTGCTCCAAGCACGCGTAGACGCCGCCCTCTCTCCGCTTTGCTTCTGTTGTATATATACGGATGGATGTATGTTTATCTGGCTTTTTTTTCCCGCTTACATTCTGCGCTATGATCGCGAAGGGGGTTGTGTACTGCTGGGGACGTGCAGACAGCGGTCAGCTGGGAATCGGCACGGCATGGGTGCACGAAACTTCCTCCGGCGTGATGGGCGTCGAGTGGCCGAGGAGAGTGCGCGGATTTCTGGAGGGTCGTCGCACGGTGAGCCCGAGGCGAATGGAGCTAACCGGTTGTTCCGTGATACGTACCGTACTCATTTATTGGCAAAATAATGCTGTCTTGGGATGTTTCATCGGTCAACACACACCAGCGCACAACACATTACTGTGACCTGCTTCTGCGTGGCGCCCAGATTCCACCCAGACCTTATCCCACTCACAGTATACATGAGCCCTCCAAAATAACGCTGGGTATATATTTGGCCCCCGACAGGGCCCACCAAGCACCACGACCGCACTCTGACCAAAATCTAGGGCCGATCAAAGTAAATAGAGGGTCTTCGGTCATGGCCAGCAAGCTTTTTTTGTCGAATACGTGATCAGTTCCACTCGCCCACGGGGTGGAG
This sequence comes from Nereocystis luetkeana, assembly GCA_031213475.1. NCBI lineage: Eukaryota > Phaeophyceae > Laminariales > Laminariaceae > Nereocystis > Nereocystis luetkeana. Next base: position 699,773 of record JARUPZ010000002.1, on the reverse strand, counting down.
AAGCTGCGGGCGTAGTGAAAATTCTGGCGGGTGAAGGTGGGGCTGTTCAAGGATGGATCTGGCCAGCCCGCGTCGTGGATCATGTGGAGAGCGCTCGCTGCCCGTACCATAACCTATTCCAGACGCAGCTGTACATCAATGTTTTTGGCCGATCGCAAAACGCGGCGGTTGTGTACTGTTTTGGCTTTTTATATCGTCCGTTGGGATGTATCTATTTTTTAGCAGATGTCACATGCGGCTGTCTCGCCTTGCTTGCTGTTGCTCCCCCTCCCCTTTCGAGTGCAGGCGTCCATTGCCTGCGGTGGGTTTCACACCGCCGCCGTCACGACGGAGGGGGAGTGTTACACGTGGGGCAAGGAGGACCACGGGATGCTGGGGTGCAGCAACGAGGCCTTGCTGACGGTATAGTAACTTGCGCGAGAAGCCAAACCGAAGCGGTGCGGGGGGGTGTGGCGTGGCACACATCGAATATGATTTTTGGTGTTCCTTCTAGCACTTGATCCCAACCTTTTGTAAAAAAATCTGCGGCCGAGTTGGCCGTCGGGCGCGTGCAGGCTCGGCGGTAACAAACGCGCGGCGAGAGGTGACGACGTTTTTCGTGGGAGTACGACGGCGAGGCGATTGACGTTCGGCCAAGTTTCCGCCTCGCCGCGAGGGAGAGCACAGAGGCTCCAGCGGGCGCTCCTGTTTTGGTTCGGGTGTTTTGCACCACTTGAGTCTCTGGACGGTACCTCTCGCCCGATACCTGCTCGTGCTGGTCGCGCCCTCTCCCCAACGCCCCACCTTCCCCAGTGTTCCTGCGTTGTCTGTTTTGTTGAATTTTTCGCTTCATGCCCCCTTCGATCCGGTACGATTCACACACATCCCACTCCCCCAACTCTGTCTGTCTTCTGTTCTTCGTGAAGGGCGGACTGTTCATTCCTCACCTAGTCTCTCTGCGCCACCGTCGAGACGCCAGCTCTGCCGTGGAGGTAAGCCGTCTCTTGCAGTTGTGACTTCGCGATAACGGGGGGGGGGGGGGGGGGAGGGGCGCACTCATTTGTTGCTTGCCTTAATCAATTGACCATTGGCCACGCATCCCTTTCGAGACGGAGCGGTGGGGTTCTTGTGCGCCGCAATTCAAAAGTTGTGGTTGGGTCCTTGGGTTTGTTCGCGGGTGTCGGGAGTTTGACACCGAGAGGCGGCTATTGTTGGGGGCATTGAGAAATGGTTTCGGGAGCAAACAAGGCCGTTCGTAGTAGCTTCGCACCGTGTGCAGTCGACTAAACAGCTTGAAACTCTCTCGCATCGGAGTGCTCTTCATGTGGCGCCAATATCATTACCCTCGGTGACTCTGGTAGTTTTTTAGACATTGGTATAGGCAGCAACGGACGTGACCGGAGGGGATTAATCCTGTTGCCCAAACACATCATGTTTATCTACAACTTTTAGGACTGCATCGCCGGGCAGCATCGACCCACACGGCGTTGGTTGCACCGCATCGCGGTCCCTCTGCGACAAGAAACGAACTCAAGACATGCCAGGGGTCCATAGCGCGGGAGCATTCGATGACTTCGCTCCCATCTCTTTTCTTTGGATTATCCTCACACACACACGCACATGCCGCCAGTCTGCCATTGTCCGCTTTCCGACCCAACAACTGCCGCGTTTTGGGCGATACAGGACGCGTATGATATCGCCTCAGGTTTGCTTTCTCCGAGCTCTGCCTATTAATAGGAGGGGAAGCATCCCTTTCCTGACAGATGCATTCCCTTGCTGTTGCCTTGCGCTGAAACGGCCATTTGTGCGCAGGAACATCCGTCCAGCGGTCAGAAGGCAATTGCGGTGGCGTGCGGGGGGTGGCACACCGCTGTCATCGGCGAGAAGGGAGGAGTGTGGACTTGTGGTAGAGGGGAGTACGGCCGTCTAGGACTTGGGGACGAAAAGAGTCAGGTGGAAACTGCTGTCAGCCCTAGGTTACGGGTGTTGAACGGGATTGTTGACGCGATTTTGGGCGCTTGTGTGTCGAGTTTTTGGTAGCGGTACGGTTAAGCTTGTGGTCGTGTAAATGGAAGGTTTTCTATCCTAAAAACTCTCCTGTTTTTCTCATTGTGTATGCCCTCAGCAATAGCAGTGTTTAGCACTGGTGTACTGTATGTGTTTAGCATATCTACTACGGAAGGTGGCAGTTACTGGGGTGCTATTGACAGACGTTGTACCCACGTTGGGTGCCCCCCCCCCCCACCCCCCCATTCCCACCTCTTTCGAGATGGAGCGTTAACGACGACGTTTCGCGCCGCTTACTTTACCTTCTCCACAACCTTTCGCGCCTTGGTTGTTCACTCACTCTCTCTTCCCTGCTTTCAGTGGCTTCCAACACCTGTTTCCTTGGAAGGAAGACGTGCCGCATCTCCCGAAATCCCCGTATGCGCCTCGGCCGCGAGTTCTCTAATAAGCGAGGAAGGCATTTTGCCTCTGGATAGCGGGGGGGGCGTGTTCCCCCCGGAAGTCGAGGTAGGGTTGAGTGGGACACCGCTGCCGCCACTGGTGCCGGTAACGGCTGGAGCGGTGAGAACTAAAGACCCTGCTTCCCTGGTTGCTCTAGGCGGCACTCACTCCCTCGTGTTGACGTCGTCGGGGAAGGTGTTCGGGTTCGGAAGGCTAGAGGACGATCGCCTCGGCGTTGAATTGGACCCGGTGAGAGGGATGTTGAGTATATCATGGGATGTATGTATTCCGCGTTGCAGGTTTCTCATCGCGGGGAGGGAGGGAGGGAGGGAGGGAGGGAGGGAGGGGGGGAGGGACGGGGGGGGGGGGGACGACGGGGTCTGTCTCTGTCGCGGTAACGTTTTGTGAGGTGCGGTGTGCCACAACGGGGAGGGTGAGGAGCGTCCTGTGCGTATTGTGCGTCGATTGCGCCTACCGTTGTCGGGTGGTGTAGCCTAACTTGCTAGAGTGCTGAGCAACACAACCGTGACGTGAGCTGCCTCTGGCTAGGCCCTGGAATCGCTTTGATAGAAGCTAAACCCACAACTAGTACGTAAATGTCTCTCGGCTCTGGACGAAACACCGCGAACCAGCCTCGCCATGCCGCGTACGAGTCCATGCTGCAGGGTGCACGAGGAAATCACAAGCCCTCACCAAGTGCGCCCCGGTGCAGTTCAGTGCGTGTGGTCGACGGCTGTTGAATGAATTACACCTCGCTTGCTAAACTATTTGTCAACACGCTTTTTTTTCGGGTGCTGCCGCGTCGCGTCTGTGCAGGAGTCTGTCGAAATCAGCACCGCTTTGCCCCTGGAAGTAACATCGCTTCAGCTCGACCGCTGGAAGGTGCAGTCAATTAGCGCAGGAGGCGTACACTCCGCCGCCATCCTCACTCGCCAGCCAGAGTAACGAGGGGGTGAAGAAACTTACGCGGTGTTTCACAGCAGATTCAGTACTTCGTTCCCGACAAGAAGGACGGGTGAAGTGCCACCGGTGACCGACGCCTTAAGGAGGTGGATGGATGCCGGGATGCTCTATTTTGTTTCCCCTCGGGGGTAAATTGGGTCTCGGACAGTTTCACGCGTGGTCTGTAGTCCGCGATGGGTTTGTGAGAGAGAGGCGAGGTGCTTTTCGGTGCGATGTGCCCGTTGATAGGGCGAGGTTTTTGGGTGCAGATAGACGCTGTTTCGCGACACAGAGGGCGGCATCGAGAACACGAGGGTGTGGGCGTAAAAGCTGCATTGCTCTCAGCACTACCGTGCGTGCTGCTCCTGCTTTTTCCGGCCATAAGCATCGCAACAAGCGTCGCGGCTGTAGCTATTTACGGTGGGAGTATCTGGAAAGTGCAGGTAACGCCCCCCCCCCAGGCAGTTCTTTTGCAGTTCTTGGATCAAGCTCTCCCATGCGTGCTAGCATACGTGCGAATACCACGACCTATCTATGTAAAGCTCCCATGAGTTACCTTCGATGAGGTTGGTTGGGGGTTGGGGAGCGTATTCGTTTGTTGCTTGCCCTAGTTATTCGATCAATGACCACGCAATCCTTTCGAGACGGAGCATGGGATTGGTTGGGCGGGGTATTTATCATAAGTGGTATGTACGGCGGATGGATGCCTGGTTTGTCGAGAAAGCACCCAGTAGGCCGACTGGAGAGCATTGACTTGGATAAGTATACATCCCGGCGTACGGGTGAGGAGGCGGGGAAGGACAGGGTCGTTTTCTTTATCGACGGCGTGTGTATTTGGATAGTGTATAGCTGTAGCTTATTGCAAGCGATCGGGCTTATTGAGACTGCTGTGGCTTAATGATAGGTGTTACGTAGCGTAACGGCAAAAAAACATGCAAGTTGCTGTCTTATCAAGCGTCAATTGCGGGTGGGCATATGTGAATAGAACCCACGATGGACCCAAAAAGCATGCATTCCCCTGTGTTTACGCACTCTCGTTGGTTCTCATTATTCATACTATGATATGCTCCCCCGTACTAGTGGGAACACGCGGATATACGACTGGTATCATGTTTCGTGCGTGTCGGAGACCATCTTGCACTTTAGGTCGCAGGTACATGCACTCTCTTTCTCTCAGCGCCGCCCGAGCTGCATACGGTAGTTTTCCTGGTGCTCTACGACGTACAATAATCAAGTCATTTTTTCGACATGTTTTCCCATCTCTAGTACGGAAGGGAATAAGACCTGCTACCATCCCAGGTAGTATGGACTACTACGGTGCTGTAGTGCTACTGTTGTAGATATACAGTAGGAATCGACGGTATTGGGGTTGGGTTGGATTTTGGACGGCAAGACCGCCTTGCGACGGAATTCTTCTGTGAAACGTTAATTCTTGTCGGTTTCATGTCGATCTCTACAGTACTACCGGTACAAAATACCAGGTACCAGATAAAAATCAAGGCTCCAAGATGTATAAAACAAAGGGATTGTTGCTGTAAGCCCTGAGGAGAGAACGTTCGCGCGAACGTTTCTTGTTCTTTCGAGAGGCGGGCCGCACAAAACGCGATTGTCGCTGCTTGTTTACTATCGGTGCGAGGGTTTTGCCCTGGGATGTACACATGATGAATGCTACAAAATGCGCCCGAACGGAATAAAAAAAGGCGCCTTTTATTAACTGGTACAATGCACCAATAATCTGTTGTGGTGTTGCCCTGGGAAAACCTGAGTTTTGCTCTCACGACCACATCCATATTCTGTCACATTAAACATCTAAAAATAAAGATGATACCATACGAATTATGTATACACTTACTATTAATACTACTTACTGCCGTAGTGTTCTGTTGGTCAATACAGCCGAAATATATTATGATGCCCTGATCGGTGTCAAGCAAGGCGGCGTGCCCCGGAGGTCAACTCTGGCGAGATAAGGGTGATCGAGTCCCCAAGTATACACCTTCTAACGAGCATACTTAGTATTAGCAAGAGTACCGTAATGCCGTAATGTACACTCCCTCGTGGCCTTGTTGTTCGTAAGATATACGGCGTCGCAGGTAGGTGCAGTGCTTCGTGTGCAGGTATGATGCGAGTGAGTGACTATACCACCATGTTGACCTGGTGCTCTTAAGTGGCATTCTTCGGGGACATAACTCGTACTACGAGTATACTAAGTATACCTCTCGTTGATACATCGTTCGCCATTCACAGTCGGCTGCAGCAGCTGGGCAATATTGATGATATCGATACACAAAGATTTACAGCCGTGGCATTGATACGTGAATGCGTGGATTTCATAATAATTAGGTACCAGGTACCAGGTAACCTGGTACTGGATACGTTGTTATTGGATACCAAAGCCCAAAGATCTTGAGAAAAAAAAAATGCTTTGCTGTGGTTGGTCAGCGGCTGAAACGTTTTTTTTTTCACCCGGTATGTCGAGTGTCGACATGTCGAGGCCGCGCCGTCGCGTGCCTTTCTCATTCCTCTCCCCCAATGCAACCAAGCCCCGCGGTAGCCATGCAGCTGCAGCTGCTCTTGGTCGCGGGCTGTTCCACTTTGCTAGTGGCAGCGAGGCTGCCTCCGGCTCATGGTGTCGAACTCAAAGCGCTCGCCGGCTCCGTGAGGCGTGCTGGAGTACATCCAAGTAACGACCGAGATCGTCATCGCCTAAGCCTGCGGCATCTTGAGTCGATGTGGCACACTAGCCTCGGAAAGGAGGTGGGATGAGTTGACGCGCCGACGAGGTAGACGAAGACCGACCATTAATCGCATTTAGTGGTGTTGGGGCTGTGGAAGGACCTAATCCGCGTTCCTGTTTCGGGTGTTTCATGTACCCGTACAAACGTCGGCAAATCTTGTCCGTCGAGCCTCCGGCTGTGCTTTTATCATGGTATCGCCGCTCTCGGGCTTTGTCTACGTATTGATACCGTTGTAGTGTATTAATAGTTGTCCGTGCGTCGACTTCGTGCTCTCGTTGTCGTCGTAGAGGTGTTTGCCCCGCATTGACCCAGCAGTCGCCGCGTTGTCTCGAGCGCTGTACGTTGCGATGATGCGGACGAAGACCCGTCTCGGGCGGTGGAAACTGTGTTTTAAGTCGCACATGCCCCGACATGCTCGTACCATATATCTCCTGAGCCAAAAACAGCGAAGAGGACGCCCGACCACTTGCAATGCTCTGCGCTCATGTACTTAAGATACCTGAAATCTCGCCCCGCCCTTCTTATTTGGACGGGGCTGGTAGTCCTACAGCAGTATGTCGTACAACTTCTACCGTATCTATTACTACGAGTACTGCAGTACAGATGGTGTACAACAGAGAAGAGGGAGAGGAGACGCTTGGTAGGTACCAGGTATCTATTTAGTCGAACAAATTTCCACCTGGAAGTGGCGTTCCCTCGCCCCTGCTAATTTCATGTTCGAAGAGTATTCTGCTATTAATAGACCTACAGCAGTGGGCCTGGGCGGTGGGGCGGTGGTCGTTAATGCCTGACGCTGGATTCGTCGGATTGCACCCCTTGAGTTACATCTGAGGTCTAGTGCTTGGTAGCCACAGTAGTCGACCCCGGATTGTGCATTTGTTTAAAGTAGATACGCGCCAAAATCACATCTCCATAAGTCAGCTTATGGAGATGTGATTTTGGTGCGTATCTACTTTATAGCGCAGGGTTGTTCTGCTGGACTACATAATGGTGTACCGGGACTGTAGCCGTACAAACAAAAACAATCAGATAAACACAACCCTACAAGTCACCCGAACAACCGCGAGCCCCCTTACTCACTCGCTCTTCCTGCTCGTATACACAGCTCGAAAATTCTTCCTCGGAGCGCGAGGAGGTATTTCGTGCAGCCGTAGACTCGGAGTGGGAAATACTAGCTTCCCGAGACGACGGTGGTAGCAGTTCCCCGGAGAGCGAGGGCCTGTCATCGTTGCGCTCTCCATTTTTGGTGTGCACCGATCGCCACCCGGACGCAATCCTAGCTCTGGAGGAGGTAGCCCATCGAACACGAACTCAGTTGGCGTACTCTCGAGGAGACACGGCATGCCTACTGGTCGGGCTCCGTTTGGATGACGTCGAAACGTTGCGAGAATCGGACGGAGTGCATATCGTTGAACCTTTGCCGCACCCGGCTAAGCTCTCGCGCAACCTGCACGCCAGACTCGAGCCTTTCGACGAGGGAGGGGACGGCTCGCAGGGTACCCGCAAGGCGAACAAGGCGAGCAAGGCGAGCAAGACAAGCCGCACGGACAGCGCCGTGCCGGCAAAGGTCGCCTCTGCTCTTGAGGCGCAGCAGGGAGAGGCAGGAGCCACCCATACGCGTGCAGGTGAAGCGCAGCCGTTGCCTCGCAACGTTCGCTTCAACCATGGAGAAGGTCTCCCGAGCGGCCTCGACGTGTCTCTCACCCCGGGCACGTGGGGAATAGACTTGGCGGAAGCGTGGACAGAGCACCTCGCCAGCTTCGATTCTACAGCCTGTCTTTGGAACAACCATTTGCGCGAACGGTTTCTTTGGACCCGGTCGGCTGTGCACACTTTGGAGGGGACTGTATCGAGGGAAGACGGAAAGGGGCAGGGCCAAGGCGAGGACAATGAGGTCACAAAGGCGCGACGACACACCCTGGTCAAGACGCACGGTCTGACCCACGTGGGCAACCTCTGGGAGCAGACCGTCGAGCACAGCAGCAAGGATGGAGCGTGCGACTTCGGACGTCTACGTGCTTCGTCTGAGGAAGCTCAAGACGTCGCGGAAGGGCACAACGGAAGTAATTCACCACCACGACACCGAAGTAAGGCGCAGAAGGGTGGTACGAGAAGGGGGAAGGTTCACGACAGGGTAGTGATACAGGGCGCGGATTCGTTGGGAAATACGGCTGAGGATAATGCCCACTGTCTGTTGACCGTGCTGGCGTACCTCGCGACGCGACCAGAGGTCGCCTACGTAGACGACTATCCCGAGGTGGTCCCGTTTAATGTCGAGGCCGCGTGGGTCACGCAGAGCGGAAAGGAGTCGACGTACTCGGTGTGGGACCAAGGGATTGACGGACGCACAGAGGTGAGTCGAAGTTTTTTGTACCCGGGCGTTTATCATTTTTTTTACCCGCACATTCTACGAAATTGTAGCTACTACTGTACCCAATCCAGGAGAAGAATTTCCCGCACACGATGAGTCTAGCACTCGCATTGGTCTCACGAGCGACTTTTGTTTTGTGTGCGAGCAACCTTTCTGTCCTTCGTAGAAGGTGTCACGGACAACACATGCCGAGAAAGTTTAGCACACGGATGGCAAGCGGTGTCCACTTCTCTCTGTCGTTGTGTTGTCACAGGCAGGCCCTCGGTACGTGTATAATAAGTTTTCGTCTCATCTCGGAAGGCATCATTTTAGTCACACTTTGGCAATCGCAACAAGAGTACGTACGAAGCTCGCCGAGTAAACTCCAATCAACTACCACGTGATCACAACCAGCAATCAGCAAGCAAAGACGTACTACAGTGCGCCGAGGCTTCTCCCATACGAAAGCGCAACGACAAAGGACATACCGCTCTGTCCCGAAATATGAATGGGTTCTGTATAGGAGTGTGTTTCACACCTCGGTTAGATTATGTCTATCCATCTATCTATCTGTCTACAAATAGATCATCTAGTTCCTCACCTGCCGTTGTGAGAGGCTGTGCAGGATCTGTACGATATATCCAACCCAGGAAACATGCGCTAGATCATAGAAGATCGGGAATAGATTTATCTGCCTTGAATGATCTGTAGATCATCAAGTGGGAATGATCTGCGTGATCTGTAGATGATCTGTCGGAGGTGTGGAGTATTCCATCCCAACAATCCTTGTACAGTAGTTCGAATCAGAACGGTATTTCGTACCATCGCAAACGATAAACGAAACAAAAATTTCCCGAAGAGGCGACGACGAAGTGCCTCGTGCGGTTTGTGGCTGGTCGGAACTGCATGATCTTGCGGCCCCCTCGACAAACCACCACGGCTATACCGCTCGTCTACCACGGTCGGCATGCAATACCGCTTCGTCAGACTGCAAGTATGTCTTGGCGTTGGAGCCCCTTCACCCGTTATTTGTCCTCCTCTTTCTCCCTCCATCGACGATGAAAACGCCTCCAGATTATCGCGATGGCGGATTCCGGTCTCGACCAAAATTCCTGCTTCTTCCGGGGAGACTCTGATGAAGAAAACATCGAGTGCTCGAGTTACACGAGCCCCGTGTACGACCTCACCAAGCGCAAGGTGAGCGCTGAACAGCTAGACAGCCTGCTGCTTGTAGACGAGTAGTTTAGTTCGAGGCATGGGTGTTTCATTGATGTCGTACTTTTGCAAAAATAGAAAAGAACTCGTTGCCATGAACCGTGCGACCGAGATGGATACATAATGTAGTCGTGAACAAGCGAACAGGTGGGGCCTACTTTTTACCTGAACAAAGGAAAACCACAAGTACCGCGTAATCCAAATGACAGATACTTGGTCTGTTTTCGGCCTAAAATGGATGTTGAAGGTGTTGTACAGATGTACGCTCTGTGGTTGCAACAACTTCCCCTGGGGGGGGGTGATGTTATCGCTCGCAGCTTGCAGCGTGACGAAATAATCGACTACCTAGGCCAAAATATATGAGCAGAATTGGCAAATGGCCTACCGCAACGGTGGAGGCTTTGCGGCATTGTCGTTGTCGCCACAATCACTCAACGTCGGTGTATATGGCGTCGCCAGCAAGAAAAGCATGCCGCACTCGTCCACTATCGTCATCCTTGCTCTACAGCCCACACGCCAACTTGGTGTGAAGGCGTTGATGCTTTGGGTGCCATCGGCTACGACATTGCCAATGGTTGACCAACAGCGTCACCCGACCGACGTGCAATATTCTTCCACCAGTTTTCAGAAATAAAAGCAGCGCATCGCCCACCTTTCCAGAACAGCTACACCGCAGTAAGCGATGCTATGATTAGAAATACGACCGCAATGATGACGTTTTTGGTTGGTTGTAAGAGGTAGCCTACGAGCCTGCTCAGTCACCGCTGTCTTGGTAGGCTAGTGCGGTAGGGTGTCCCTTGAAACCAGCAGAACCGTTATCCCGCCCAGCTAACATTCGAACTTGAAAAACGTGTCCTAGTCAGGCAGCCAGCGCTGTCTAGGTAGGCTATTGTTGTAGGTTCTCCCTCGCAACTAACAAAAACGTTAGGCCTTCTGATACAACGTTTGCACTTCAAAAATTGTCCTCGTCAGATCGTGCAGTATGTGGGTTATGTTGATTGCGTGGACAATGAGAACGGCCACGGAACCCACGTCGGAGGGAGCGCTGCGGGGGGGTTAAGCCACTCTTCCCCGGGAGAGCACTTCGGCGATGGGGTAAGCTGAGCCGCGGTCCGGGCGGTTTGAAGAAAGTCCGGGGGGGGGGCAGGGCATACTCATGGGTTGCTTGCCTTAACCCTTTGGCAATTGACCACGCATACATCCCTTTCGAGACGGGCCGCCGTTCCTAATCCAAAGAGGTGCATCTCCAACCTCCAACACTCGGGTGCGAGGGGGCGGGGGGGGGGGCGTCATGCACCCCCCCTACCCTTCCACCGTGGCATACCGTAAGTGTAGAATCCAATGTGAACGTGTCCGTAAAAACAATATTAGTGTTGGGTGTCGTCTCGACTTTTGCAAAGTATCGAAACATCGACTAACAGCAGCACCGAAACATCTAAAAACGCACCGATCAAGCAGAACCACTGCTACTAGAGCGAGGGAAGGCAGGGGGGCTTGCGGGAGTTGATTTCAAGCGCTCGGTAGACTGTGCTCAGTAGATTCTCCGGCAAGGTTGGCGGAAGACTATTAAAAGTGGCCAAACTTGCAATTTTTCCATGTGTGGGTGCTGTGAGACCCCACGGGGGGAGACCCGCCCAGCACATGGATATTTTGCATAATCACCACGCATACACCTGCCGAGTTAGCATGCCAGTTTCTGGCAGCACATCCGAATCCCGCTCGCGTTGTTCTCTCAGGAGCGATGAAGTTAGACAGCCGACTCCCTCTTGCGCGTTCCGATCAGCCCGGGTGCGTGTCCTTGCCTGACCGAGAGTTATCAAAGAACCAGCGCGATATGGCCTTGTCTGTCAGCGTTGCGCTCACCCTGCCCTAGTCCAAAATTCGCACCGACGTAGACAGACAGTACCACCTCGCGGTCGTTGCCGTACCGTATAGGTTCACGAATGGGGGATAACCTACGACAGTAAGAACATAAGGATAGTTGTTTGAGGGGACGCCACGAACCTTAGATTCAAAAATCGGGCTCAGCGGCGAGCGATGCACCAAACCCTACCTGGTAAGCAATAATAGTCTATGCTCAAAATTTTTCATGGATGCTGCAACAACAAGGTTCAAAGTCTTGCTCTTATGGGATGTTTCTTGTTGGCAGATCTATACTGTAGCCCTATTAACAGGTGGGTCCATACTCCAGCCCTATTAGTAGAGGCATGCAAACAAATACCACTGTATAAGGGCCGATTGGGTATTAATAGTAATACCCAAGCGGTTCTTACATTTCCGTCCAGAGCGGGCATCGGGTTAGGTACTGTAGTATCCGGCAGGCGTTCGTTGGCGTGATGAGTGATGCCGCAATGCGATTTTGAGGGGGGCGACATTTAGTTTTTTGTCGTGCGTTGTACCCCGCCATTTTTCAAGGCAACTGTTGCACATATACGCATAAGTTAAGCCAGTTCTTTTCTCCAACCGCAATGCTCGTGCTCCCGTGGCGTCCACATCTTCTCAGCACACAAGAGCTTTACCAGTTATTTCGACACTATGGTTGACACACGCTATGAGGTATACCCTCAACCATTGTTGATTGGTTGAGAGTTAGGGTTAGGGTCAGGGTTAGCTGCATTTTGTCTCCGTACACAGTAACTCTCAGCCATAGTGCTGAACACGCGGTAATCGTCCCTCGCCCTTCTGCAATCTGGGACCCATTCCATGTGTGAACCATTTTTTTTCATTCGTTCGTTTGCTGAAACGGGGCGTCAACCATCTTGTCCACTCGAAACGGCGGGGAAAACAGAGCGGCTTCCGTGCGAAGCTGGCGGTTTTCGACTTCGGGAACGACGATGGAAACTTGGTCACTCCCTCCAGCCTCAAGGCAAGAAAGACTCTTCTCTTGGCGCCGATTGCTTGCTGATCGCTCGGACAGCATACAGATTTCTCCAGTTGCCGAGTGATTTTTCCGCTCTTCCCTTTTTTTAAAAAATATTTTTGCTGGGTTGGGTTTTGATCGATTTGACGTAGAAAGTCATGCTGCACGTTTCTGACGGCCAATAACAATAACTCTGATATGTGTTGTAAAACCACCTTGCCGCGTTGCCACTGAAAATATAGCCCTCAAATGATACATACAGTGTTCATTCACGTGGGCGATGACCACCTAGGTAAAAGAGACCGATTCAGACCCTACCACCACCGTCTACGTAGTTGCATATTGATGAGTTCGCAGCATCATGGCCGCCGAAATCAACGGCGATGCGTGGCACCACTATTGCCATAGCCAGCGCCCCTTCTCCCGCTCGAAGGAGGCTATACTGCCAAAACTACAGAGCCGTGTATCTCGTTTCTGCCGCCTGCTACCTGGAGGCGTGTTTCCGCCCAAAAAAATGTATCTTCAAGACGCGTGTCGTTGTTATGGCCAAGCTGATTGCCAAAGACGCCCTCCAAACAGCGGCATACAAAACAGAGTTCGCACGGCTTTGCCGCCAACGGCCGGAAAAGAACATGTGCGTAAATAAGTGTTTATGCTGAGCACAACAGCTTCGTGTATTAACAGGGAAAACAAACATCACAGCATGAATCAATCGACGATAACGCTAATCCTCGCGCCATTTCCGACGCAATAAAAAAATATATTCACGATTTCCTTACCATCAGACTCAGATGCTGGACCCACCATACGATATCGGCGCCCGCGTCAGCACCAACAGCTGGGGGGCAGTGCGGACTACCTACACGTCACTGGACAGACAGATGGACACTTTCGCGTACTCCAAGCCCGACATGGCGATAATCGTGGCCGCCGGCAACTGCGGAGATGCGATCTCGGAATGCTTTTACCAGGTCTGATGCTGCCCACAGAAATGAAAAGGCTGGTGTTGACGGCGTGTCAGCCCCTATCACGCGCGGCTTGCGCATCGTTTATCAGAGCCCATGCAGAGTCAGTCCCTGCAAGCAACAAAACAGTGAAAATCACGTGTTTGTTCTATTTTCGCGAAGGCGCGCGGCGTAGTCTACCGCAACGGGCGGTATAATTCGTGTCATGCAATCATAGTCGCGAACCCACGCCTGGTGGCCACAATTCGGTTACACGACGATGAGGGGAGTGTAGCGGTAAACCGAGCATTCACAGAAGCAGGAGAACAAAGAAGAAGCCTACCACACGACGCAGAATACGTAGAAGACAAATACTTATGTAGCAGATGGTGCACCTGGCGTTTTCTTTCTCCGTTGTGTGTTGCATCTATCTCAATTCGACAGGATGAAAACGACTGGAAGGATTGATAGCCAAGCAACTATACAACTTGAGTGATACGCCGGTCACACGTTGTGGTGCAATTCTTCGTGAAGGGCGTGCATAGGACAAAATGGCCCTCCTGCTAGCCACGACCCTTCACTATAGTACCTTCAACCATGGTTTCTTTTACCATAGCTCGTGGGTTGGAAGATTATCGCCAGGCTTACTCGCTTTTGCGCGAAGCTGTCCAAAAGCGTGCCTGGTCGTGCCATGCACCACACCCCACCCAAGGCGTGCCTTAACCTTGTACAAGTATTGGCATTGCCTTAACCTGTAGCAGGTAATGGGTTTGCAATCAGAGGTTCCACGTTTGAGCATGTATCACGGACAGGGCCGCCTCAACCATTGCAGCTGATGACCTCCCCAACCATTGTATGTTCGCATCCGATATATATATATATAAAAATTGCATATTACAGTAGTGGGTGCCCGCAGCTAAGAAACATTTTGTAGAGAAAAAAAGGCTTAGATCGGGACGAACAACAAGAAATTTGGGTCAAGAAACACAGATCAATAGTGGGACCAGCTCTTAATCCTCTACAATAGAGTTAGATCGAAGTCGGAAAAAAACATGGCATTGAGCCTGGACACCAAATTAACGTTTTTTTACACAGGAAGCCCATTTGATGGGGTGTCGGCCTTAGTTTACACTAGTTCTAAAAAATCCCGCCGTGGTGTGAGAGGTTTAGAGGAATTTAGTTCAAGCGAGGAGCCGCAGAAGAGCTACCGTAGATGATACCCCTACTATTAACGCCCCTACGCGGTACCACCAGCCCCACTAATATAAACATATGTATCCATCATGTCGATCGCCTTCGCTTCCGTTGGTGCTCGTGGTGGGTACACGCGCTGAGGAGCCTCTCCAAGCTAGGGCCGTGCGTTGTTGCATCTCCCCTTGAACGCCAACAACGTCATCATGGCCTTGAAAGCAAAACTTTTCTCCAGCATGCACAACTCGCCCTCTATCAGTAGTGGCTCAACATACAACGGCTCAGGCACACCAAACTACCCCACGACAATAAGATCAACAGCCAATCATAGGCTTTTCCGGCATGCAACACGTAATTCGAGTGCGTGCACGGCCATCCATGTATTGTCATTGTAGTGCGTGTCTTGAAAGCCGTCTTTACTCGCCGCTGATCTTCCGCCCGCAGGGTACAGCCATCTACGGCGCTGGGTCGATTCTCTCGCCAGCCCTAGCAAAGAACGTCATTACGGTGGGAGCCAGCGAAGCGAGCCCCAGCTCAGCGGGCTTGGCCGATAATCTGAACGAGGTTTGTCGACGTCGGGGTGGCGGGCCAACGAGTCGAGCCAATTGTGGCTCGTGACTCGTAGCATACGAAGAAAGCGAGCTCGAAAGCGCGAAAGAGGTGTTGGGTTCGTGGGAGAGCTGTGGTCGATGCCGGTAGTTTTGGTGAAAACGAGGGCAGGGATAGTCTTTTCGATGCCGACGTTTTGGCGAAAATAGGCAGGACGGTAGGGGTGCTCTTTTTCCGATGCCGGCGTTTTTGGCGAAAACAATAGACACGACGGTAGGGATGCTTTTGTTTTCGGCAATGCCATTGCAGATTCACCTGAAAACGAGATCGATCGATGACGTTACGTTAGGATGCGGTATGGAAGGCGAGGTGGTTCGTGCCCCCAGTTAGATCCATGCTTAATTGTACCCCCACCCATCGCGCTTGGTGCAAGCAATGTCTGCCTGGTCGGTGAAAACACGACATGCTCCGTCCTGGCATTGTGGAGATGCGAGGGTCTATCGTCACACGACTGCGGCCATGCATGATGAGATCGAGTACATCTCTCCTATCGAGTACCCCCCCCCCCCGCCCCAACCATGCCCACTCTGCTGCACTGCTATCGCCGTCTTCTTTCGGTCCGCAAGATAGCATATTTTTCGTCACAGGGACCAACAGTAGACGACAATCGGATCAAGCCAGACGTTGTCGCGCCCGGGTACCATCTCTTTTCCGCGTCGGTGAGATCACCAGTGTTGGCGGCTGCTGTCTGAGCTTGTTTAATACCCTGATGTATCGACGTTTTCGGAGCTTACCTGGTACCAGGTACGTAGAAACCCCCTTTGCGCGGGTCTATAGTCCCGCTGCGGTGCGGCCGCTGATTTCACGGTGCGTCTCGATGCTCCTAAGTTTTCTAGCCTTGTCTAGCGCGTAGGGCGTAGACTGAAGGATCTGATGATAAGAGTCCCGGACGCAGTCCTTTGCAGCAGCAAGCTCTCGACGTGACAAGGCGACACGACTGGAATTATCAACGTGTGGCCGTCTAACCGCACCTCATCCCGATCATTTTGGAGTTGAGCAAGGCCGAGGGCCCGGCAACACGATATAAGCAACACACACCTCTCATGGTGAGGGGAGGCGATTGGTTACCCTTATACCAGTAACCCAGCAGTCACCTTCACCTCCCCCTGTTCTTGACCCCCCGTTTCCTCTCTTGTCTAACTTCTGTAAAAGAAAAAAATGCGCCAAACCCCGGCCATGTACACCATTCAGCGCGAGTCGACAAGTATAGTGAGCACTGTCTTACAACTGCATTATCCACGTGATGATTTTTTTTGACCGTATCCGGGGTATAATGCTATAACGTTAAATTTCCGTGACCGAAGGTCAAAATGCCAAAACCATTTATGGCAAAAATGTGGCGCTGAACAAAGCCAGAGTTACGCCACCAATACCATAGATGATGGACCTGTAGTACAATGACCGATTACCATTCCCCGTGCCCCCCCCCCCCCCCCACCTTGTCGTCATATCGTAACGCCTTTCTGAAAAGGCCAAACCCGACGACGGTGAGACGTGCGAGATCGGACCCATGGCGGGCACGAGCATGGCGACGCCTATAGTGGCCGGGACTGCCGCGATGGTCAGGCAGTACTTCATTCAGGCGAGGATCCCGTCTTCATGACGCATCGCGCAGCATGACAACCTCTTTTTTAAGCGCGCATGCCCGCTTTTCCCTATCTGTAGCTCTCTTGAGGGGATACGAAGTATACGTTTGCGCGAGTGGCAATGTCGACACTTGTAAAACTCACACCTGAACAGCATGGTCGGCTCGCGGCGCATGTATGTCTCTGCTCGCCAGTAGCTGTCGAAAATGCCTTCGTGCGCAAGGCAGTGCCGACACTCGGAACACACGCCGGTACAGCACCATCATAGCTCCTTGTAATGCCGTGGTCGACCAGGATAGGGCGGCAATACGTCCAACAAAAAACGATCATTACGCTGTCGCCAGAATGGCAAGCAGCACTGCGAACAGAAACCTACAATAGCGTGCTTACGTACCGCTATCCTCCCACCGCGAAACGAGAAACGCCTGACGAGACAAGGCGACCAACGGCTCTTCTGTCCACCCGCCACCCAAAATGGGAGGATGCGGATAATACGTATATGAATCAATCAATAATTTGAGCCCAACATTCTCCCTTAGGGAATGGAAGGAAAACTCGTGTACGAGGTAGCAGTCAGGGTTTCACTGCAACACAGACAGTTTTCCTCTCTTCCATCGCCACGAAGAGAAAGTTCGGCGAGAGGGTAAACGCATCGATTCCATCTAACCTTCCCCCCCGACTCCGCCCCTCCCATTTCTGATCCCGTGACACGATCCGCCCAGGGCTGGTATCCAAGTGGCATCCCTACCCCGTCGGACGTGTTCAACCCTTCCAACGCCCTCGTCAAGGCCACGATCATTGCTTCTGGGACGGACATGGCCTCTTACGACGGCTCGTCTGGGTCCACGGTAAGTCGACAACCGTACGCTGCCGAAACGAAACTCCTTACCATGGTCGATTGGCTGTCGCTGGGGTAGGCGAAGGAAAGGAACCAAACAATGGTTTACACCCCGCACATATCATACAGATCATGATCTATCTATCTATCTATCTATCTATATATCTATCTACAGCAGTATATGACTTAATTCCTCGTCTGCCGTTGTGATAGGTTGCGCAGGATCTGCATAGTAGTACAGATCCGGCCCAGGAAACATGCGCTGGATCACGCAGATTGTACGGGTCCCACCCGGCAACATGAGCTACTGTAGATCATACAGATCATACAGATCATACAGATCTATCTCCTCAAAGATATAGATTATGCATGAAGTGTGAGTGATATGTGTGATCTGCAGATGACCTATCTGAGTCATGCAATGGTTGCTTGTTCCGAGGAGAAACATCCTCCATGCAGGTGGAGTACGTCAATATGTTAAACCGGCGATATCCACAGGATTTCTGTTTTTCGTTCCGTACTGTTTTTGTTAGATATTTTAGGAATGTTTATGAGTGAGCAAAAGTGAAGCTCAATTATGCTGCCCACTGCTGTCCAACGACGAAAAAGTAGCGTCAGGATATACATGTTGTGAGTGGTGGAGGTGTGGTTCTCTTTCCCCGAGACCTACGTTTGATGCGTCCATTGTATGTACCCAAAAGTGGCAGGGTACCGTTCCACAGGGGTAACTGATAATTGGCCAATTATTTGTACTGCGTATGTTGCCACCCGACAACGTGTTATTAAACCCCACGCTAACATCCGTATACTCGAGTCAACTCCCAATCCAACTGGCGACATAGAATTCTCGACGCCAGCCTCCATCGCTATGGGAGTAGACCCTATTTACGGATGTATTCTTACTAGTATGATGAGCTCCAACGTTCATCACTCATATACACTATTACCAGAAAGAAGAACGAGAAAGCCCGTTCTTAAAAGGCAACCAAAAAAAGAAGGAAACCTGTGAAAGAGGTCAAACTGCCTTATGTACGCACCTACTTCCGACGATTGTTGTGTTCGGAGAGGATAAATCACTACGCCTAAATATACCTCGAGTTGGAGTGCATGGCAACCGTGTGTGTAGCGTTCATGGCATGTCGTGTAAGTTGTGCACAGAGAACAGCTTCCCCTTTGGCTCCCTCGATGCAAGCCGCGGTTATCGCATTTCCAGGTATCTAGACGTGTTATTACGTCGTGCTTTCCAAGGTAACGTCGTGGGCACCCGGCTGTGATAAAACGCCCGGCGCGAGTCTTCCCTATATTTGCGTTTGTAGAACGCAAGCGCGTTTGATCTCTATATAGCCAGAAAGCGAGAGGGGGTACTAACGAACCCATTTGAGGCTTGAAAGCATTCCTTAAAGGAGAAAACATGTCTTGAAGGCATGCCTTCAAGAGGGGGGAAAATGCACAAGAAAAAACGACAATGAAAGCACCAGCCAACACGGAGCAGCTCAAGCAATCAGAACCAAATGTGATGTGTAAACGTAGGGGTATACATGGTTTTCAGGTCCATTGTAGCTTATGATTATTATTATTATTTGATACACCGTAATGGGGCATTTGTCCGGCCTGCAACGGAAGAAGCTGACGTACGGCACGCGCACGCAGAGGCAGCATGATGACACTCGTACTACTGTCTGTTGCAGCCTCTTCTTCTTTAGACGATTGAAAAACATGTCGCACTTGCCGATTTTTAGGCCGTTATGCCTGGGTCCCCGAAAATTCAACTCCCACCCCAACCAGGGCTCTTCACGGGTCGGGTCACAACTCTCGGGTTGAGTCGGATTGGGTCACCTGACCCGACCCGATCCGACCCGACCCGACCCGACCCGACCCGACCCGACCCGACCCGACCCGACCCGACCCGACCCGACCCGACCCGACCCGACCCGACCCGACCCGACCCGACCCGGCCCGACCCGACCCGACCCGGCCCGACCCGACCCGACCCGACCCGACCCGACCCGACCCGACCCGACCCGACCCGACCCGACCCGACCCGACCCGACCCGACCCGACCCGACCCGACCCGACCCGACCCGACCCGACCCGACCCGACCCGACCCGACCCGACCCGACCCGACCCAACCCGACCCGACCCGACCCGACTCAATCCGACCCGACCCAACTCGACTCGACCCGACCCTTGAGTTTTTTAAGATATCCTGAACCGACCCGTGGGTCGGGTCATGACCCGTGAACAGCTCTGCATATTTCATATTTCCATATTTCTTCGATTCAGAAAAGGTGCGGTTATCAAGTTGACACGCAGGAACGTAAAATGTAAGCTATCATGCGCTGTCCCCCCCCCCCGCGCCCGTCTAACAATACCCTTCATGGCGGTTTCGTCTTGTGGCAGACCCTAGGCCCCGCACCGGACGGCCTTCAAGGGTTCGGGCGCGTGCTCCTAGACTCGGTGCTGAATATGCACGGATCCGTCGACCTTTTCGTCGAAGACGCGATAGACATGACCCATGGAGCTGTACACAGCTACATGCTGGAAATGGAGGACACCTCTTCGTCAGCGTACGATGGGGATATGAAGGTGGGAGGGAGGCTGATCGCCCAGAGCCTCATAAAAGAAAACGATGAAATTATCGACGAGCCTTGAGACTGCTGAACCTACCCTAGGCGCGATGAAAAAGGAGGCATGTACCGGGGAGCGGGGGGGGGGGGGGGGTACTCGATAGGAGATATGTACTCGATCTCATGCGTGGCCGTAGTCGTAGGGGGGGGGGGAAGAAGGGACGACACCTGTGACGATGGCTTATTGTCCAGAAGACAGCTGAGAGTAAATAAGACCTCCAACGAATTTAGCTGGAAAGTAGAAGTGATGATAAAAGTAAAGATGTATCAAAACTATCGCTACGAGTGTAGCACCCGTTTTCAGGCAATGCGTACCTACTGGCCTAGGCAGCGGGCAATACGTACCCACTGACCTAGGCAAGCGCCACCTTGCCGCGATAGGAACAGCATCACTTTGATGTGGTAAGGAGATCCGAAGTTGGTAAGAATTCTCGGGGTGATGCTACTTGTGTGAGACGCGTATTCGAATCTGCACTTCAACCAAACTATTTCTCCTCGCACCACACGATACATACATTTCCTCGCGCTTCGTTCCTGAGACGTGCCGTCGTCTTTGGCGGATCGCCCCCTGCCCCGAGTGTCACGGTCGAACAAGAGAGGCGGTATGCTCGTTTATAAAGAATGGACCACCTGAGCTGAATAGCCAGCCGACTGCTTCACGCAGTGGCTAGCCCTTTACGGTAAACGAACACGGTAAGGCACCCGAGCGAATGCGCAGAGGTCGACGATCGCGGTGCGGGTTTAAGAAACGCACTTCAGATCAATCGGAGTCCGGAGTATTAACTTTGCGTAGGTTGGGGTTACCCTTGTGTTAACAAGAAATACGTTTGCACAGACCGACACGAGAAGCATGATAACATGACGACCCCCCTCAACCGATAGATTGCGATGTGTAATCCAGAGGCAATCAATCAATGTTGAGGCGTATCTCGGGACATATCATGGGACACCCCCGCAGACACGCGCATGCATACCACAACAGGAAGACGATCAAGTCTTCCATATAATATCGACCAGCCTGGAGAGAGTACGTACGCATATGATTGAAGCGGAGCACACGGCCGAGCGTTTGCCAAGCCCCCCCCTCGGTTTGCAGCTGCCGGATGTACTTGGTGAAGGTTTCACCTACTGAGCCATGTACCACGGTACTAGAAGCGATCGATTACGCAGCCTGGGGTAGCCTTTACAACATAATTTCACCCTCAGAACTCCCGTCTACGGTCCTGCGTGCCTACTCAAAACTTGAATCTTACAAGGTTTTTGACGCTGGCTTGGGAAAAAAATCCTTATCGTAACAACTCGGCAGAAACAAAAGTAAAACGACTGCGATATATGCCTGCTAACACCTGCACACATTGGGGTCTGCTATTGCCGGTAAATGTTGCGCCCCCTCCCTCTCCCTGCTCTGCCTGGTCAGTAAAAGCCCGGCTTTGCCCCGTACCGGAATTGTAGGGATGCGAGGATTGACGGTAGTGCGACTACGACCATGCATGGCATGGGTACCCCCCTGCCCCCCCCCCCCCATGCTCCGTATCGAAACGAATAAACCATCAATGGTCAAATGACGGAGGTAAACAAATGAGTACGCCCCCCCCCCCCTGCCCCCCCCCCGCGCGGCTTCCCTTGTCGAGAAAAGGTGACCATGGTCTGGATGGAGCCAGCAGGGTCCACCTCATCTGTTGCCCCCGTTTTCAACGATCTTGACCTGCAAGTCGTGGCTTACGACGGTAGCACGGAGACGGTCTTCTACCCGAACAATCTAGCGGCCAAAGACCCGGACAACACAGTCGAGATGATCCGAATCCCTGACGTCGACCTCTACGAGTGGTTCAACGTGAGGACCGTCTCCCTTCCCACTATTAATAGCTTGTTGTTTATGCACGTGCACCGTTTCCCTCGGATGTGGACGTGAAATGATATTCTTTGAGTTAGTTAGTATGAAAATTGCCATGAAAATAGTTCGTATCAACATTAGTATCAAAATTGGTACCAGGTATGAATACAATTCGTACCAGGTAGGAAAATTAAAAGTAGTATATATGTGCATTATTAGTATGAACATAATTTCTAATAGTACCTGAAAGAAAACTATGACAGACAGTACAGTAGTATGAAAACAAATAGCACGAAAATTAGTATGAATGAAATTGGAATGGAAGTTGGTATGAAAATATTATCGTCTCTCAAACAAAAACGCCTACTCTATTTGCAACGTATGGCACGCCACATTTTCGTACGTCCACACCGTTTTGGGATGGAGCTAATAATAACCGTAGAATGTGCCATTGCTCCCGGTGAAGCGATGTCTGTGTAGCTGTAGCCTTAAGGGAGGTTCCGGTTCACGAAAACAAAAATGAAATCGAGACGGGTGCGCGTGTGTTCTGAAACCGCAGAAGAGATGATTGCGTGGGGTGCAACCGTATTGCCAACGGATATTATCTCGATCATCGCGGTAGGTAGCCCACGAAGACGTCACGTATTGTATTGAAAGTATGATAATCGTGTCTACCCGAGTAATATCGGGCCTGGGCGATCGCGCGCAGGCTGCCGCAGTCAATTTTTATCGAAACAAGACAACCAACCTCCACCGTTTTTATCCACAAGCCCCCCGCCCCCCCCCCCATACACACCATGATTGCGGTGTAAGAATCACGTCGCTCGACAGGCATCGGACCGAGCACACAAACTAAGCCCTGCAGCATCGCTTCAGCGTCGGTGTCGGTGTCGGTGTCGGTGTCGGTGTCGTCTACTCGTGCTTGACAATGGTGTGCACAAAAATGAAATGTGGCGTGGCGCCTCCCTCTTGAGCTTGTTCTGCCTGCCTCGATTCCGCTGCCCGCCTTCATTTTTCGCCAAATTAATATTGGTTCGGTGAAACTGCAAGCCCAGGTGACAGTCACTGGCGCGAGCGTGACCACGACAAGCTTGCCGTACTACGCCCTAGTCGTCGCGGGCGGGGTCGCGGGCGACTACTCTCCGACGTCATCGACCGGGAGGTCCTGGTAAGTATGAGTGAGATCCTGGCAATACCTAGGTCTTGGTAGCAGTAAGATCCTGGCAAGAGTAGGATCGGACAGTGAGATTCTGGTAAGTATGAGTGAGATTCTGGTAAGTATGAGTGAGATTCTGGTAAGAATGAGTGAGATTCTGGTAAAAACGAGTGGGGGTCTGGTAAGATTGAGTGAGATTCTGGTAAAAATGATTGAGATTCTGGTAAGAATGAGTGAGATTCTGGTAAGAATGAGTGAGGTTCAGGTAAGAACGGGTGAGATTCTGGTAAGAACGAGTGAGGTTCTGGTAAGAATGAGTGAGATTCTGGTAAGAATTAGTGAGATTCTGGTAAAAATTAGTGAGAATCTAGTAAAAACGAGTGAGATTCTGGTAAGAATGAGTGAGATTCTGGTATCGAATTTTCGCCGAAGCCGGTGGAGCCACTACATCTGCACAAGCCTCGCGCGGGGCTCTCTCCTCGCCACGCACTACAATAGTATCTACAGCACTAGGAGCACACTATCATAAGCATGGTGCATTCTGTTAAGCGTGCCAGCATTGTGAAGAAGAAGGAGCGTGAGAGGTTCGAACCGACGGCACACCCTTTTGTTGCCTGTACAGCACTAGCCACGAGCCCACAGAGGCACGTTGCTTCCTCGCTTCGCGTGAGCACTGTTCCCCTCCGCGTAGGATAAACTGCGGTTTTTTCCCCAACATCGGGCAGTGTTTTCACTCTTACTCTTCTCCCTCGCGTCATTAAGGTTCGTTCGGTGGGAAATGACGGTGGAAGGGGTGCCCGTGGCCGAGGCCGCAACTGCAGCCTTTGAGGACGGCCTGGCGGAGGCCATATCGTCAGAAACTGGCGACTATACCACCGACAATTCCACCGTGTTGGTGAGATTATTCATTAATGCCAGACGATGCCTGCTACGGTACGGATGCGCACTTAGTTTTTTTTTAGGCTCATGTTGTAAGGATTACCCTGGGCTGAGTAATCGATCGGTCTTTTACCCCTACAGCTCAGGAGGTAATACCATCACATTTGACGTCGTCTATGTCGCGGGTTCGAACCTCACTCCGAACGTTTATTTTATAGAAACGCTTGCGCGTGCCTACAAACACATCTCCCTGGTTCCCCGGGTAATGAAACGAAGCGGGTAGGTCAGCGTACAAACGTACACGGTTCCGACGCCCCAAATATCTCGCCGTTCAGAGGGGGGGTGCTATAAGGATTACCCTGGGCTGGGTAATCGATCGATCGTTTACCCCTATAGCTCAGTAGGTAAGATCATCACATTCATTCCTCGCTTGAGAGTCTCTATACAACTATTAATATTACTATTACGGGGGGCTATAGTTAACAGGACCAAATATTGTTAGTAAAAATGCTTAAATATTTAGGTTTTTATGTACACCATAGGTCCTGTTAACTAGGTTCCCCCGTAATACATTTTTTTTATTAGTGCTACTTATTACTGCAGTACCCCACCCAAAATTCTGAACTTTGAGAAGAACTGTGAACAACCCGATAGCCTACGCAGAAATATATTGTCTACATTACGAATAGTACTGAAAGCTCATTTGTGTCCCCTGTTCAGGGGTTTCCGTAGATTCAGTAGGTGTTTAATCTCCGGGGATGCTCCATTATTTCCCCCTGTTTGGGGCTTCCATGTTGTTACCAGGCTTTTTTTCCTACGGGTATGGACCGTGTGTGTCCCCTGGTTTGGGTAAATCCTCTGTAGAGGGGCCCCGTGAGTCAGACATAGTTTGGCCATAAAGAGCTCCCCCTATCATAGTACACCTCAGGCTCGAGAAAACCATACGAGTATACAGTAAGTGTCCAATAGACTATCGATAAACTTTTCCAATGAGCTATTGATATACTTATCCAACAGGCTATAGGATAGATTTGTCCAATACTCTATTGATAGAGACTTGTTCATTAGGCCATTGACATACTTGTCCAATAGGCGATTGGAAAGGCTTGTCCAACAGTCCATTGGGAGACTTGCCCAATAGGCTATAGATACGCTTGTCCAATACGTGGGCTATTGATATACTTGTTCGATATGCTCTTAATAGACTTGCCCAATAGGCTATTGATATACTTTCCCAATAGGCTATTGATAGACTCGTCCAATTGGTGTCCTTCATTGGTTCCCCTGGATTTTCTTCTCCTCTCTGTCGTAGCTGTCTTGCGTCTGAGTGATCGACCTAACGTATTGCCGGCATTAAAATCTCTGTTGGATGACAAACACGAAAAATTATCGTTGAGATCAAGTTTACCAAACCAATGTGAAGCATGAGGTTCAGCGCTGATCACTGCAGGCATTCCCAGAAATAAGAAGAGAACACATGATAACACGCGGATATACTACCTTTGCTTACACCATCAGAGAAGCCGCGCGTACGTATTGCCCGCCTATTTTTTCTGCACCACCTGTGGGAAAACGTTCGAAGGGTTAATCAAGCCAAAGCGAACTCCTGACACCTCTGGCGCGAAAGGCAAAAAACAAGTCTGGCCTCGTTGTTGACTTTTTTTTTCTCGGTGCAACACGTGTATGTCGAAACAAATCTGCGTGTAGTCTGAAACAACGCTGGCAAAAAAAAAACCATTGTGGTGTTCGTATTTATTTTTGGGTCGCGACGAGGAAGAGAGATTGGGGACACGGGCTGCTGGGGGCAGGCACATACGATAGGAGAGAGGACGCCCTTCCAACGCCGTCAATGCCTCGCTGCACCGTAACTGCCGCTAGCGTAAAAATCCATCTACGTATATAAAGAGGGCTAAAAAACGAGCAATCGAGACCCACTTGATTGGAGATCTATGCGGACGAGCGGCGCTTGCAAGTCGGTAGCGGGCTAGGTTCTTGCGGCCAAAGATCGGATTATATGGGCAGTGCCCTCGGGAATTGGCGATGGCTATGTGATATTATTAACAACACCAGACAAATTTCGGGCAGTTCAACCCGCGAAATGCAGATAGCTCTCAATGCGTCGCTAGTCCTAAACCAGCTTGAACTTTGCTGGAAGAAGCAGCAAAGCTCGAACATCGTGAAAAACGGTGAGCATATCAGGAACCGCTTCCAGGATGACGAGGCGCATAGAGCGACAGCTCTATCTCGCATCTGCGTCCAAATGCGTACGTACGGTATTTTCTAGTGCCACACTGAAACCACCAGCTCCCTCTTCTTCAGAACTACTGGTACCCATTTAGAGCCTAGCTCCCACCCCTATGCTCACTGCACCCATATTTCTATGTTTCCTCGTAAAGTTACAGGCTAGTGACTCCCCTGGATGCTACCAGCTACCAGAATCATGCCTTTATCGTATACCAGGTGGCATGCGTCCCAAGGTCGGGGTGGATGCAATAAATTAACTCATGGCGTGAGCTACGAGTAGTCCGGATTAATTAATTTTGACGAAAACTGGGAGGCAATATAGAGGCTGTTGCTGGTCGTCGCAGCCCCACCGATTCCGTGCACTCCAATGGGATCCGTGGCAACTAGTCGACGCATACTACCTGGTATACTACAGCACTTTCGACCCAAGCGTTAAAAAATTCTCGAGGAAAACTCGGGTCGAAGGTCTGATGACGATACACGGCCTTTCTCCCGTACCACCTACCTGTTGCGACGGTGAGGCAAGGACCCATGGAAGAGTTAACACGTGGTATATACGCGAAACACGTCGCCTGTGCCATACACCCGCACGTAGCACAGAAGCTGTAGTCGCGTACCCGACTGCCAAACAAAAGACCAGTGGCGAATCAAACGCTCATCTTCTGTTGACGGCAGTAGACTTCGCCACTTATCATTCGCTGTGGCTGAAGCACATTGTTGCTCACCAATGGTTGATGAGATATGGTTGGCCTAGGGTTGGGATTAGGGTTATCTTTATTCGTATCGTACACAGTGACATTCGACTATACGTAGTGTTGGACAGCTGGTAAACTCTCCTTGTAAATGGAGCAGTACCAGAGTTATGATCTGTTTTCGTTCAAAAATATCGTTTGGTCGCCTTTAAGATATAACTTCGACCCGCCCCACGCCTCTTTAGGCTTAATACACTATTTTTAGTGTGGGGAGTTTTTGTAGGCGGCTTTTGTTTGGTCAAGGGGGGCGATACTGCCGTCAACCATTGTATCATTGTTTTCATTCCTATCTTTCTTACGCAAAAAATGGTCAGGTCAAAATCGATCGATCGGAGGCGGGCACGACAGACGACGCCGACGCTGAGAATGCCACCGTTTCCGATAACGACAGCACAGTAACCGTCGAGATTGCGGTAAGCTCAGAAACGGACGGGTACGCAGTCCTCACGTACATCATCTCCGTCGTGGAAGGATCGTCAGCGGCTTCTTCCTCTTCCGGAGGTCGTGTGGGCCTGACCGAGGCGCTAAACGCCGCCCTCGAAAGCCGGACGACCACTGGCTGCATCTGCGTCGCGGTATCATCAGCTTACGACTGCTCGGCATGCGAAGAGGGCGCCCAGTTTTCGGCGGTGGGCTCCGTTAAAACGGTTCAGGGCGGATACGACCTTCTTTCGGCGGGAAGTTCGGGCCATTCGCCTGTGTCCGCTCTTGAGTCCGTCAAATCGGAGGGGGACGATGACGCCTTCTGGAACGACTTCGCCGGGGGCAAGCAAATTCAGGGAATAATACGCACCGACACGTACGGACAACTAGCGGCAGTGGTGGTAGCCATTGTCGTGATGACCTGCCTGAGCGGGTACGCGCTACGCTGGTGTCCCGATTCGGCGAAAGGTGCGGCCTCAGGGGCAGGCGCCTCGCAGGCAAGGGGCTCGGCGGACTCGGCATCGAGCCCGATGAGCGTCGCCGATCGAAAGCGACAGCAGGCGCAAGCGTTGATGAAACGGAATGCGGAGAGTAGGGCTTCGCCGTTTACTCCAAGGCCGACCCCAGCACGCGGAAGTGGACCTTGAGGCTTGAATGATGGGGTAGCAGCGTATGGACGGGCGGCTGCTTGTTGTTGTGGTGTCACCGCCGTGGTTCGCGGAAGCTGGAGGGAATTCCCTCTGGAACACTCTCTTTGTATACCGGTAGAACGCGTCCATGTCGGTCGACTGGAAGAAAATCGTCGACACCATTGACGTATTTGTTGTGTTTTGTCTTATGTTGAAGGAAGCGAAATGCGCCATTAACGAGGTCTGTGTAGCAAAGGACGCAATCCGAGGGGGGGAGGAGGGGGGCGGTCGAGAAGCAGCCGCGTGTCAGCGCTTTTTAGCTGCCAAGCTTGGTGCCACCTGACGACGCCTAAGCAATTGTTTGGTTCACCTCTCCACGTGAGAAGAGCAAAACCATTTAAGGCGGATGGTCGTGAGGACAGGAATCGACGTCAATCAACGAGGGGTGTGTCTCCAGTGACCAAGGCGGTGCTTGTCCATACATCGAGACACCCCGTAACGAGCTTTGCGTGACCAGTCGCCACGGTTACCAAACACCTGGTCTCGATTTTCGGAAGGCCCATTCGCTGATCGAGCCAGCGAACGTTAATAACAAGCAGGACGGCCGAATGGGCGTCACGATTATTGCGCTCATGGCCTCTTTACTCGAGGCACCGTCGAGTCGACTACTGCTGCTGCTGTATCCTCCCTGCCGTGTCCGGCCTCATCAGGTCCGTTAGCGGTTTCTACCCACGGCTAAAGCCGAAGCCTGTCACCTCGCCACCGCCCGTGCTGAAAAAAAGTGCCGGTTATATACAGCAGCCCGAGCTGTTGGGGCAGTCTAGAGAAGGATAGGGGATAGGGGATGTGTTGCCTGAAGGGCGACGGGAGGAGCTGTATGATACCCGTGCGGCATGGTGACATTTTGACTTTTGCACGCTCCCGCTACTTATTACGGAGGGGCATAGTACGTACTACATGGCAATCAGAATCCACGGTGGACCCCAAAATAACGCGCATCTCCCTATGATACCTTCCTTTACACACCAAATTCGGTCCTGATTAGTACGTATACCCCTGCAGTACAGCAGAAGGCTGATCAGACCGCACCTGTCTCGCTTCTCAGGCCGCTCTACTATTTATAACAATCAAGTCTAAAGGGTTAGACGGGAAGGCCGCATGTACTGCGACCCGCTCTGTGGTAGTACCGGCTGTACTCCCCATGTACTGCTGTAGGTTCACAACTACTCTCTCGTGGGGTATCATGTAGGGAAAACCGTCCCCGCTGTTCATCTTCGCTTAAGGATCTTTCTTTAGAAATAGTACGAAATCGCTTTGTATGACAAAACACTCCAGAGTGGAAAAACATCGATAAACAAAAGTGACTGCGGACACGGCTGGATTTTCCGTTTTTCAGAAGACCCTGTTACGGGGGGCCATCGTGAATAGGACCTACGGTACGGCCAAAAACCTATACATCTCCCTCTTTTTACAAACAACAGTTTGTCCTATTTATTATGGAGAGTCGACTAGGGAAGGAAGGCTAAATAAACCCTTCTCGCGTCAAACACGCCTGCCAAGGCAAGTGCCGTCGTAGGGAGGGGGGGGAATAGTCTGCTGATATACGTGAATCCTGCATCTGAGTTACGGCAATTATAGGAGGGAGCAGGAGCAAAGAAGAACCAACATGACGAATAGGATGGGAAAAAGAAGGAAGAAGAAATAAAAACGGCTACGCGAAAAAGCCTGGACTGCTGCTGCTGCTGCTGCTGGGATAGGTAGGTGGGTGGGTGCCCGATTTATGTATCACAAGGAGGTGTCTACACGACACACGCAGCATGCATTTCTGCTGGCACTGCCTCGCGCTCACACTGCCGTTTCACACGTCCCACAGGTCATCGATTCCCACGTCATCATCCACTGTAGATCTTTTAAGGAAGATCCGTTCCCAATAATGCGCGGTATGAGAAGAGCTAGATCATCTAGAACACGATCTGTCTGAGGCGTGCACTACTGCTATTCAATGGACACAGTAGTATCTGCAGAGAAGCGCCGACGATAAGCGTTGCCCTGCTGTTCCCCAGTGAACTACTTTTAGTGCACATACATGAAGGTTGGACGCCCGCACGAGGTGATCTATTTACTATCTTTCCACGGCGTGCCCCCAAGCTGTCTATGCCCACACGCATTCCATCTTGATAGATTGATAGATGCCTGGTAAGACCACTTGGCGTTATTTTTGTCGCTGTATGATACTCGGGGCCCAAAGCGGTCATACAGAGAGTTGCGAGTCGGCACGACTCAAGTCACCAACTGTTATTATGGTTATAGTCGGACCCACAGTTCCGTTTCCCGGGAGTACAGACTGTCCGCATCACTGGATTTCCATGCGAGTAGGAAGGAATCAATGAGGGATACCTTTCTTTTTCCTTTTTTGGTCGAGGCTCCCTCGGCCGGAAAGGGGGTCTGATTTGACTCGATTTGCTCCCCTGACTATAGTTCGGCGAGTCGGCTGGGCATCAGATGGCTTTGCCAGCCGGCTTTTACCGACTAAAGCCAGCCAGTTGGTTAACGGTACCCACCGACTAGTTATTAGTCGTGAAATCCTGCCGAGTCACAGGTCTACGGTAGTAGTTATATTGTAACCCTTCTGGGACTTGAGAGGCAAAAATATGAAAAAAAAAGACGAACAACAACAGCAGTGACGATGAAACCAGTTCCACAGCATCAGCCACAGGGAGCAGCCCGGGCTCCTGACGCAAGGGAACTCTCCGGAACGTAACGCAGGGGGGGGGCTACGCGACACGTGCACAGCCTGAACATACTCGGAGTGCTTGCGCGTTCTTCCTATATACACGGTTGAGAACACCGCACTTTTTACTTGCCGTATTTTTTCGACAAGGACTGCACATTTTCAGCGGCAAAAATGTGGGGAGGCTTTGCGCGGTATAGCGGAGGGCATGGTAACAAGAATCCGCAATGGACTAAAAAGTCAGGTACCCCCCCTATGTTCACACACCGAATTAGGTTCTGATTGCTACGTTCCCCCGTCCTAGGTGAGCCTCTCGCCGGGAAACACGACAGCAGCTGCGCTCCCGCAGCGGTTCAACTGCCGCCAGTTCTTGTTGATTTGGAGGAGTGGTTGATCAAGTGGAATTTGGGCTTTGCTTTCATGAGGCATGCCCTGTGGGTATGCCCTGCGGGCCAAACCTTCGTGCGCACGGCCGTGCTTAGCGCAAAGTGGGAATCGGAGGGCCCGAGCCACGACGTGAGGTCTTTAGAACGCACAACAAATGCCGAGTGCCCATGGGGTGGGGTGTCACACGAAACTTGGCGAATCCCTATCATTGATTGGGCTGCTTGTACAGCGGATCTCCTTCCTCGTGCGAACTTTGTGATACTATCGCTATTGTTTACTCCAACCTACTGTTTTTACTCATGATATGTTTCGAAGCTGCGGCACCGTGCCTTCCATACCGGCAATGCGATCGGAGGCAAGTCTTGGCAGGGTTGACACCCAAAAAGTCGATAGGGAATCAGCCTGTCCCCCCTGCACACAAACACTCTTGGTCTAGCCTTTACCGCACGGATCAACACGACAACACAACGCCCGGCAGACGTCCTGCCTCCGAAGCGGGTCGCGGGACTCGGCCGCCCTAACGCACACCCTGCAATTCACTTGCACCGGTCACTTGCACCGGCCGGCTATTCGAAAGCCCCCGATGGAAGCCAGCTACAGAATTTCACGCGCAATGGTGGGAACTAATCGCACCGAATGAGTGCGTCTGTTGCTTCCTTCGAAAATCGCGAGGAAAAAAAGCCATCGTAAAAAGAGAAAAAAAGGCCCCCGTGCCTGGTGTATTTTCCGCCGCTACACCATCGGATGGCTCACACGACGGAATCAAGTCACAGCGACATACACACCGTGGTGTGCCAGGTATGTATGCATGAATGCTTGCAAGGCGCCGTGGGAAAATGTGCCACTTTCCGCAGCACGCTACCACTGCTCTGCTATTGTGACCTTTTGATATTTCACCGCCCAGAATTTTACGCGCTGCTTTGATTGGCGCTGGACTGCTCGCGCTCTCAACTTTTTCGTGGCGGGCAAACGTAACGAAAAAAAAACAAAAACAACTCCCCACCCCGCCCGAGACCTTCGCGAGCAGTCTATTACAGGCACCATGTACTGCAGGACAAGGGGCACAACTCCCCCCGCGACAAAACGGGTACGAGTGCGCGATGAGCGAGTGCGCAGCAAGCTACGGGAAGCGCCACGGTCCTCGCCCCAGCCGGACTGAGCGCAAGGTAAAGCCTTGTACCGCTTCCACCACAAAACTATCGGGTGGTGGTATATGGCGGGGTCAAACCGCCGCGGAACGTCGGCGGTGTTCTATACATGCATCAGTGCCGCTCGAAAGGCGGAACGGGCAACGGAGCGACCACCGGTTCGCAGCACGCTGCCTCTACTCTACCATGTATTGTGACAAAAAGACCCTCCCTTTGATACTTCATCGCCAATGACAAGAGTCTGGCGCACTTGCGTTGGTCTACGCCAGACTTCTTTCTCGACGTCGCGGCAAACTACATCGATAAATGCAACGAAAACAAATGTATAACCAAGGGTACATTTAGTAGCCTATCTACCCGGGTACATCGCCGGGTACATACTACCCAGGAATGACCGATATAACCGGATTCGGCACCCGGTACAAAGTCCCCAAGAAAACGCAAGTGCCAGAACATACGAGGTAGGCCACAGAAAGCGCAACCATCCTCGCCCCTCCCCGAGGTGGGCACACTGAAGAGGGAAAGTCTGACCTTAGTCATACAGATTCAACCTTGTGGGGACGGGAGGGGCGGGTGGTGGCACTCACCAAATGAGCCAAGAAAACCCCCACCAGCACAAAAACACTCACCTCACTATAAAGAACGTCTATTTCCTGCGAACGCTCAGAGGAGCGCCACCCCCCCGCCCCCCTCCCTCCCCCCGCGCGCGCCTTCACCCAAGCACGCGGCGCTCCCAAAACAAAAACCCGCCAACAGCTACAATATTCGCACGAAAGCAGCTATCGTCTACAGAGCCGCTGCAGCGCAGTGCGCCGGCGCTCAATTTTTTAGTGCCTCGCACCAAACCTGCTCGGTCTACTGCTCCGAAAATGCTTATTTTTGTCCCCGCTCTGTGCCGTCGGGACGAGGCAGCGGCGAGTACGGTCGGTCCCGAATGGCGCGCTCAGTTTCCGTCAGCCTTCCCGCGATGCGCACCGAATCCCTGCTGAGGACACCGACGACGATCCGCGGCAGCTGCTCGAAGGGTAACGTGGTGTGGTTGCTGGCCTGTTGCTCTTCCCCCAGCTCTTCTCGACGCTGCCCGGGCCACGTTCGAGCGAAGGGTGCGTTGCTTCCGAACAGGGAGGCGGGCGGCGGCAGGTCGACGACGACCGGCAGGAAGCGGACGCCCTTGGATTCCATGATCGCCCTCGCCGCAGCAATGTCTGTGCTAGCCTGGATGGAGGGGGAACGGGGGACGAGGTGGGGGGTAAATTCGGTGGAAATAAGTGATATGGTCGTAGCAACCACACCTGCTAACCTCTATATAACTGCAACCACGCTTTTGGGACAAACTACTTGGAATTAGCCGTAGCATCGAGGGGGGGAGGGAAGGGGGGTGTGAGTAGCCTGGGCAAAAAAAAAGCCTCGAGATAATACTACGAAAGCGGGATTTCACCACATCTCAAGCCATTGGCAGGACCAAGGAACCCCCTATCCACGACCCCGTCGGGAAAAGCCTTCGACCGGTAAACCCCTACCGTAAGCACCACGAAGAAGAGTGTCCCACTTCTGTTCCAGGCCGCGTGGCGGGAGGACAGCACACACCAAAACCGGCGGCTTACACGCCGTACACCGGAGAGGCTCACCTTCACCGTGAAGCAGTTCCGGCGGCAGACGCCCCCCGCTGTGAGCTCTTGCTCCCGGTCGTCCCGACCAGAGTTCGACCGTTCCCGTTCAAGCGCAAGAATGATCTCCCTGAGAGCTAGCACGCCAATCAACTGTAAATCTCTCCTCTCCCACATGTCCTGGCGACGGTTGGTGGCGGAGCATGCAAGGTTGGCGTGGGTGCCGAGGGGGCAGAGGACGAGGACGTCTGTCTCCCAGCAATGATTCCACGACAGAGGGGCATCAGTCGATACTTGGGGGGTCATGAGACCGTACCCCCCCCCCCCCCCCCCCCCCCTCCCATAGATTTTTCGCGTGATCGACAGCCCTATGCGATGTCAACCAGAGAACAAAAAACTAATTTTCTCGAAGCCCGCCTGCGATCAATACGACCACCAAAGAGAACGTCGCGCAGACACTGTCTTCTACTGGAAAAGGCCTCCATTTTGAAACGCAAAGCCCAGTACCTGGAATACCATCCCCCTTTCCCCAATATCTGCGATATACTGCCCGCTCGGCTCTGGGACAACGCAACCGAGGAAGCAGCCGTCGGGGCTGTGGACAGGGGGGAAATACCCATCCCGATTTCGAAGCGGACGTTGAAAACTGTTCACGTCTAGGGTACTCGAAAAAAAAATGCGAAAAGTCTCCAACGAATCTTACGTGTGCCCTTCCCCTCCCCCCTCCCCCCTCTTGCCTTCCCCCCTCCCCACCTCCGCCAATAGCGTCTGCGCCTTCCAGCTCGAACCACCAGCCGCTACACCCTCCCCGTCGGCGGGCGTCTCGTTTGACCCCTCCACCGCCTGCGCGTCTGGTCCCTCCCTAGTCGTGTCGAAACCCGAGGCTCCCACGACGATGGCGAACTCGTTTCGTGTGAGGCGGAAAGCGCGCATGGCGTCCGAAAGCAGCATGTCTGACGAGAGGGTCAAGACTCGAGGCACAAGTGCGTCTGCCACCTATATAGCGTCAACCAATGGCATATTCGGGACAGGTTGGGGGGGGGGGGGGGGGGGGGGGTCGATGGAACGTGGACCGCGCGAGTCCCAGTAGCAAGTATCAGCAGAAGGAATAAGAGACCACACTGTAGAAGGAACAACAGAGAGCTATTGCTCCGGGTCGAGGCGGTCTTGACAGGTCCGACGCCTGGATCGTTCCTGCTTCAAACGTGACTCCAACACGTCCCGCGCGAACCGCTTTGTGTCTCCATAAGAATTTGCTCGTATTGCGTACGACTCGTCCGCACGGTTCGAAGCTCGGTCTCGTGCCCCTTCCCCGTGGCGCAGCCCGTTTTTAGTCCCGTTCGCACCCTCTACGCTAGCCTCCCTCTATGCCCTATATAGCGACGACAACACCTCGCGCTTCTGCTTCCACTTTTACATTCTGGATTTTGGATAGGCGTTGCGCACCGCCGTGACTACCAGCAAGAACCAAAAGCCGGTCGATCGGCTGGCGAGTACAAGAAAGGGATCGGGGGGGAGGGAGGTAGAGTAGGGGAGCTCAAGTTTGGATGACCGTGAAGGGGAAGGGCGTGGGTGGGTGGGTGTCGGAAAACAAGGAGAAGGGTGGGCTCGTGGGATCTCTCCTGACCTGTTCTTCGGTTACATGAGGCGTTGCCGAGGGGTAACGAGGGGAGTACGACATTCGGGTAGGCGTCGTCGTCTTTCCGTACATCGCCCCCCCGGCAACAGCCAGGGAGTACGGAAAGCGATGCCGCCAAGTGTCCAGGTTCTAGATAACCCGAGGCGATCAAGAAGAGCCGAGACAGCCAGCGGAGGAGAAGGAATGGGGAGCAAGAGCGGGGTTGGAGAGAGGGTGGAAAGAGAGGGGGCGGGAGCGGCGGGCGGCGTAATAGCACGAGTCGAACAGACGTGTGTGATACCAGGAGAAGGGGGGTGACCTGCACAGTCCGGCGGCTGCGTGGAGTGTTGCCGATTGCTTCGTACGGGGGGGGAATGCACCCGTTCCGCGTGCTACCCCCTGACAGTCACGGCCGGGGGAAATAATACGCTGCCTCTTCCCGCACAAGGGGCCAATACCTGGCGGAGTTGGGCTATCCACCCCTACCACCCGTGACAACGCTCGTACCGCTCACCTTCCGCGTCGATCGCTCAAAATACGTATTGTTACTACTGTCACTGTACGCGGAGAACGTTGTTTTCAAGCTTTCGGGGTACCTGCAGGGTCTACTGTTACAGGGAGGGACATATTGTAGATCATCCACCGATAGATCATCTACATCATCCACAGGTAGGTCGTCTACATCATCCACAGGTAGGTCGTCTACATCATCCACAGATAGATCATCAAAATCATCTACAGATAGATCATCTAGACAATCTAGATCCTCTTCAGAGAGATCATGTAGACAATCTAGATAATCTACAGATAGTTCATCTAGATCATGTACAGATAGACCATCTAAATCATCTAGATCATGTACATATAGATCATCCACATCATCTACAGACAAAGCTTGTGGATTGTATAGATCCAAGCATGCCGTTGTGAAAGGTTGTGAACGATCTGTATGATACAGATCCAAACAAGGAAACCTGCCCCATATCATGCAGAGTACACGTTTCCCACTCGGCAACATGAGCTACTACTGTAGATCATTGCACAGATCATGAAATCGATCTGCTCTGAAATATCTACATATTGCAGTGGGAACGATCTGTCGATGATCTATCTGATCTGTGTAGTAATTAGAACCCACGATGGACCCAAAACCATGTATCTCCCTACGTTAACACGCCATATTTTGGCTATGATTATATACTACTGTGTGTTCCCCAGCAATAACTTGCCGGCACAAGTATACTATAAATAAGTACTATTCAACTGCAGTGATCATCACATTGTGGCCGAGATTGATGTAACCCCCCTCATCAGCACCCCTCCCCCCCCCCCCCCCCCCCCCCCCGCAGCCACCGCACCCACCTGAACTTTGCCCATGAGCTCGTCTACCTTTCCCGAAATTTTGAGGCCGATCTCGAGGCTCATATCTCTGGGCATAGCCGCGAGAGCGGAAGCTTTGGTGTCGGCGCGGCTGAACAGCTCCACCACGAGGGACGACACGCCGGCCGCCGCCATGAGGGGCAGCACGATGTCGTAGTCCTGTGTACACGCAACGCAAACAGGAGCGACACCCAGGGCAACGGTTACCAACGAAAGTAGATTGAACGGGGCAAGCTGCTGTATACCATAGCGGCCGTATTGTATATCGAAACCATAGGAGTATATTCCCCCCTCCAACTACATATTACAGTGGTACTGTAAATGAAGTACACTCGTAGTAAATGATGAGAGTCCACCCGCGAAACATATTTCTATCGTTTATATACATAAACGGCAGCAGTCCATCCGGCCACCGCCAACATTTTTTTTGTTTGAATGTCTGAACAACCCTATCGCCAAAACGTCAATGCATTGCGTATCTACACCATACGAGACAATCAGTCAAAGCGTCCTTGGTGGGCGTGGACAGGGTCGTCTTAGGCAGTCCACGCGGGGCCTTGGCCGGGCGAACACAAGGCTTGCCCCCTATTCCGGCGCCCGAAGAGCACGTAGACACATCCGCGGCCTACGGGCAGGTTTCGGCTGAGATGTTGGTTTCCACGAGGCGTGTTTGCCTCATAGGGGTGGCACCTACAGTACAGTAGTTTGCCTTATAGGGGTAGCACCTACAGTAGTTTTGCCTTACAGGGGTAGCGCCTATTTTTTCTGAGGTTTTTCGCTTGATTATAGTACAGGAGCTCTATACAGCGGTGTACCCATTTGAAGACCACCCCGTGACAAGCCAATTTACTCCTATTAATATCACTGAAAAAATGGTCTCATACTTATTCCGAGTAATTTGTTTATCGTGACAAGCCGATTCACCTGGTCTTATCTCTACTATGGCCTCAAACCGGATGGGCTTGAAAAAGGTACACCACACAGTAGGGACATAATTAGTCGTTCGGTGTCTGTTGCGCGCCGCCGGCGCGCAAGCCCCCCGCGGGCGCGCAAGCCCCCCGCAGGCGCGCAAGCCTCCCGCAGGCGCGCAAGCCCCCCGCAGGCGGCCCCCGGGGGGGGAAACAAAAAAATTGCGATATATTCGCGAAGATATGCCCGAAAGCCAAGTAATAAAGTGCGTTTTAACGCCTCCCGAACCTCGAAAAGGCGTGTGTCGAGATCAGAACCGCAATTTATTTCGTTCTACAGTAGAAAAAGGGCCTAAACAAAATTCGCCCGCGGCGAATTCGAAAAGGGGGCCCAATTTTTTCGAATTTGAGATACAGTACTTCAATTTGTTTTTCGCCTGCGGCGAACAAAAAAGGCCGCAACATTTTTTTGCCCCAAAAAGTTGCGCGCCCAACATCGCGTGTTGCGCTGCGCGCGACCAGGCCCTGCGCGGCTGTTGCGGAAAACGGTAATTTTGGCCAAAATGTTGCGCCAGCGCAACAGCGCAACAGCTAATTACATCCCTACACCACAGTACCTCGCCCGACAACCAACTTTGACAAGCACTGCAGGCAAAGTCCGATACACGATCCCAGGGGCTATAATCCCTCTGTCCCAACATATGGGGTACTTTCGTCGGATGAACTATTAATATTTGTAACATGACAAAGTAGTTTGAATTGAGGGACAGAGTGGTTTGGTAGGTTTCTGCCCAAAATAATAATGAAAACCAATACACATCGCATCTAAACACGTTGGGGTAACTTCCTCAGTCGCAATGGTTGGCAAATGCTGGGCTCAAAAGTGCAACCCTTACTTGCAGTCCCTATGTGCAAACCCTACTTGCAAACTTTACTTGCAAACCGTACCGTACTTGAAACCCTGACGTGTAACATCTACCGTACTTGCAACTCCTACTTGCAACCCCTTACTTGCAAACCGTACCGTACGTGCAATCCCTACTTGCAAACCGTACCGTACTTGCAACCCTGACTTGTAACCTCTACCATACTTGCAGCCCCTACTTGCAAACCCTGCCGTACTTGCAACCCCTACTTGCAGCCCTTACCGTACTTGCAACTCCTACCGGACCACACCTTCGTGAGCTCGAAGAGCAGGAGGGAGCCCGTCAACGGCGCCCGGTAGAGCGCCGATAGCACGGCGGCGGCGCCGACCATGGCGTACGCCGGAGACCCCGCGATGGTGAACAGGGAGCTAAGGTCGCCTGAGGGGCCGCCGAGGCCGAAGGGCGCCGTGATGGGGAGCAGGAAAGTGCTAACAACGGCAAGCGACGAACCCGCCGTGGATCGGAACGCTGTGAGGGAGCCCTGGCGAGACCAGGAGCAACACCAACGCATGGGGGGGGAGGGTCGGAGGGGGGGGGAGGGAGGAGAAGCGCTGAACGTTTTCATGATCGGCACGCCTCGTCAGAAACAAAACTGCTCTGCTCGGAAGAGGTCGGGAGGGGGGTACTCATGTCATGCATGGCCGTAGTCGTATGACCATAGACCCTGCATCCCTATTTGCAGTGCCGGGACGGAGCCCGTGGGTTTTCACGGGCCAGACAGACATTGAGCGCACCAAGCGCGAAGCGCCGTGAGGTGTAAGTCTAGAGTCGCAAGAACGGTACGTACTAAGAACCGCTTGTGGGGCGGACGCTCTTGCAGAAGGATACTGTGCGACAGCGTCGACCTTATTCATACATTTTAGGGTGTGGCCACTTCCAGAGACAGCGATGGGGGGTGCACCATGGGGGGAAAGAGCGCCTTGTAACTACATCAACGGCCGGGTTGCCTTGCCCCGCCTAATCGGGACCGGGCACCCGCGGTTGAATGAAACAAAGTACAGGGGACTATAGTGAATAGGACCAAACATTCTTGGT
Organism: Nereocystis luetkeana; assembly: GCA_031213475.1. Lineage (NCBI taxonomy): Eukaryota > Phaeophyceae > Laminariales > Laminariaceae > Nereocystis > Nereocystis luetkeana. The sequence goes on along the minus strand of JARUPZ010000002.1, from coordinate 659,788 downwards.
AAAAATAGGACCAGCAGACAAGACAATGCCCACCTGGAGGATGCGCTGGTACGCCGCTCCCGCTGTAGCGCCGAGGAAGAGGGCAGGGGCGAAAGTGCCACCAACTAGACCCGAGCCCAGCGCACCCGCCGTCAACAGAGCCTATCCAGTGGCAAGAAGGAAGAGGGAGGGCAAAGGCGGGGTGTGTGATCATTTCGGGTGTCTGAGAGTTGGTGAGTACGGCAGCGATTCCCAAAAGGAGGGATGGGTTGACTCGCGGGCTTGCAGCAGGGTAGTATGCGCGTGGCGTCGGCACTGCGGCAGCTTCCGACAAAATCGCTCCCCGTGCCAGTCTCGGGTTCAAACCGCAGCTACGGGGGGCGTGGCCGGCCTGTCCTAGGCTTGCCCTTGTGTGTTTCGCGCGCAGAATCTTTCGTTTTGCTCCTACGATTCGTGTCCGCACCAATCAGAACTTTGCCAGACAGCATAACTGCTGCGGCCCGAGCCGTGGGCAGAAGAGTCGCTTCCTGCTCGCCTCTATGTTTTGCCACCCATCACGCTGCAGCATCGCGGGACTTCCGCCCAATTTCAGCAATGAACTGCAAACCACGCCAACGGATACGCTTGGCTTGACCTTTGAACCGCATAGGTGAACCAACCAACGAGCGCGTGGGGTTTTCCTGTCACAGGCTCAAAACCCATACGGCCCATAATGACAAACGGCAGGCACACCACGCAAAATAAGGTGACATCCCAACGAGTGACCGACGGTTGGTCCTTGAAGGAAACGCCGGGTGGAAGGATGGAACTCCAGCGTCACCTTCCCGACGCAAAGGAAGCACAGCAGCGGCAAGCTGTAGGAACCCGTGTTCGCAAGGAGCTTGTCCAAGGTGTCGTAGCCGAAGAAGAGCACCTGCTCCAGTCAAACGGTAAAGCCAGACGGTGCGGCACGCGAACGGTGAATCACAGCAAGGTTTTACCAGCCCAAGCCGTTACTCCAGGCCAACATCGAGCGGGGCGTGGGGTGCACGCCAACGCACAACCTAAGCACGGGAAGGCGTGGCGTTTCGTTTTATGGTGGGGAGGAGACTGTCCTCATTATCGCACGACTATCGAGAGGCGATTCCGCCACCTGTGTACTCGTACAATAGCAGTTCCCCTTCGGACAAGCGACCGCTGGACCTGATATAACCACGAGAGAATAACTCACGGGTGCATCTCACATCAGCTCAAGGGACAACGCCTTGCGTAGCCCCCCCCGCCACATAACATTCCTGAGCCGCTACGCCCCTCGATAATTCCAGCCCGGGTGAAACAAGCCTTGCATTGCATGACAAAACCGTGGCACCGCATCACCCCCCCCCAGAAGCTGCTGCTGCTGATTTCGTCGCAGGCGTTGCTCCCGCCGCACGCCCGAGCATTAGCCCGTCTAGAAAACGGCCTTAAGCCTTGCCCCCCCCCGGCTTCAGTCCGTCGATCACAAAAAATAGAGCTGATCCGAGGGCCGCTCAAAACAGGTCGCTCGCAGAGCTTTACCCTTCCAGAGTGCGGGCTACGGACGGCACTACACGCGCCCACGCAACTCTAGCCACTGACGAGCGCATGTACCAACAACGCTAGATGAAAATGCGGGAATCCATTTCTGGGGGTTTCATACCGGTTCATGAAGCTTTTTATACCGCACCTGGGGGTAGAAAATGCCGACCAGCCCCGTGATAGCCGCCATCGTGATGGGCTTCGACCACTTCGGGACTTTCTTCATCCATCTAAACCCCGGGAAGTTGCCGTCAAACACGTCTGCGCTCTGTGATGCCGTTTTCGCCGGACAGCGGAAATCCGGGACAATCACGGAATAAGGTGGTGGAGGCGGTTGGGAAGGGGGGGGGGGGGGGGAGGAAAGGGTAGAGTTGGAGGGGAGGTTCTTGTACGCTAGAAGGCGAATTCCAAAGGAGCTTCCTTGACGGCACTTTGTCCCACACTTCGTCATGGGGGCCTTAGATGATACCGCACTTTTGCTAGGGTGATACCTGGTGTCAAACATAAAAACATCACGTTTCCTTGATCGCCCAACAAATCACCAACACTATCTCCGCCTCTGTCTTGCTTTCCGTTCTCACAAAGGCCACAGCACGGCACCACCTGCTGTCACCCTGGCCCGAGAAGCTAGCGGTTCAGGGTTGAGTCGCTTTCAGCACCAGAACGCACTGGAGAGCATGCCCCACGGACCAATGGTTGGTCACGTCCACCGGCGGGGCGAGGGTAGGGAACCCATCAACCGTAGGGAAGCGCCGATGTCCCACTCACCCCAACACCCGGCACCATTCGTATAAGCATAATACGTATGTGTATCCATGGTCGACGTCGCCTAAAGGCTTGCGCGCCACAGCCCCCCCCGCCCAGACGACCCCTCACCATCGCTACCATCGCTGACGGTGTTCCGAGACCAACGAGGCGTTCTCTCAGCCCTCGAACCACTGCGAAGCTCAAGCGATATCAGGTAACAACAACGTGTCCTCCCCAGTGCTACATACAGCGAAAATTATCCCACACCAATTCCAAGTGTTTAGTTCCCAAAAAAAGCACGTGCAGTTGAAAAAGAGACAAAACCCTCTTTTGCCACCGCACTGTACAGGGACACGCCTTTATCTCCAATCCCACGTAATTCATCCCCGAGGTGGGACTGCAGTCCTCAATGAGGCCGTATGTGCAGTTACAAAGCGGTTAACGGATGCCCCCGGTTCAAACGCGGCCTGCCAGCATGCCCTGCGCAGCAGGTGCGCTCGGGGGCGCCGGAGCCCACCTCAACCAGCTTTCAACTCGGACACAAGTCGCGCAGTGATGAACGACCATATTTCGCTCGATTTTTCAAGGCGCAGTTCTATCCTTGTCTCGGAGCAAGACCAAGGCGCTCTCAAGTCGGAACAAGACCAACCTGTACTTGAGAGTGCTTGTTTTGACTTGTCGCGGGGTGCCCCGTAACCGGGGTACCCACGATATACAGAGAGGGGCGGGGTTAACCTCGTCTCGTCCCCTCACCTTCCGAGAAAAGTACTTGAACATTACCGCCACCAGCCCTGCCACGATCCCGAGGCCAAGGTACAGGGGCAGTTCTATCAGCGGCGACTCCAGATTGTACGCAGCGGGCCTCAGCGAAAGCTCGTCGTGCAGGCCTATCTTTGCCATCAAAGCCGACACCACGGCGCACAGAAGCGTGGCCGCGATGAAAGACTTGCTGTTGTAGTTCGTGTTGAACGTATCCTGCGGATGACGAGGAGGAGGAGAAGCGAGGAGGAGGAGGGAGGAGGAGGAGGGAGGAGGAGGAGGGAGGAGGAGGAGGGAGGAGGAGGAGGGAGGAGGAGGAGGGAGGAGGAGGAGGGAGGAGAAGGAGGGAGGAGGAGGAGAAGGAGGAGGCCCATCGGTGTTGCGGGGGAAGGGGCGAGAGAAATGCCAAGGTAAGTGATCGGTGAATCTCCAGCACGAGGAAAAGGGGGGAAGTCACTGGCGGAACGTTCTACATTGCGGCGGAATCCAACGACGTCGCGTCTCGCGCTTGGCGAAAAGAAACACCGCCGAGCCGCCGGGTTTTTCCCTCGAAAACACACGGGAAGAACACATTTTGTTTCTCGGAACGCTCCGAATACGGGGGTCAAACGCTCGCAACAGCGCACAGCACACCCCGGAGACACAAGGTCCCCCACGCTCCACCCCCCACCCTACCAAGTAGACGAGATCACCGTGAAACCAACCAATTGTATTGTTTCCCGCAGCACCCAGTTTAACGCGCTCGGCCCATCCCATACGCAAGCAGGCAAGCAACATCACCAGTCGCAAGCAACGCCACCAAACGCCAGTCGTCCCCGTTGGATGAAAACGCTTGCCTTCACGATTTCCAGTGCGAAGAAAATGCCGGCGATGGGAGCGTTGAACCCCGCCGCTACACCCGCCGCGGCGCCAGCCCCCAGCAGCATCCTCTGCCGCTCAACGGATAGGTTCGACATGGACGAGACGTAGCGAGACGACGCCACGCCTAGCTCCACCGCCGGTCCCTCCGGTCCAAGCGAATTTCCGGTTCCGAGGGTGGCAACCGCGGCGAGGGTCTTACCGAAGGTCCTGAGAGGAGAGGCAGGGCGCGGAATAGAGTGAGCCTTCTCAGAGACTTCAGGGTCGGCCTAGCATTGCAGAAAAATAAGCCCAGCTCTCTGACTTCAAGTGCAAGGTTGTCTGCACACGGTGGATGTATTCGTGAAACCCCCTTCAACTCCTGCCCGCACGCTTCTGGGACGCAAACTCTTTGGAATTAGGGTCGGATCATCGTAAAACGGTACGTAGAAGGCTTGAGTCAGGACAAGCTGGGCGAACCGCTTACTCTTGGCGTTAGAGAACTGCATCGCAGCTTCTCATAAGCGTAAAGTGCGCAAGCTCGAGGAAACAAGCGTTTATTTTCTCGGCAGTTACAAGGTGACTGACCCCTAGCCCTCTGCCCGTACCACATCGTAGCTTTTCGCCGTAGAAACCGCCTTCCTTGCAGTATCAAAACCGGTCCGATCGTGTAACTTTCAGCGGAGAGATGTTCAAGCCTTGCAGGCTTTGAGGCCGATACTGAAACCTAACCCCTAACTCTAACCCAAACGCGAAACGCAAGCCCTGAACCCCAGGGATGGTTCCTTGACGCCACCGCAGTCGCTACTGAAATGCCGCCTACTGTAAGTAGTCGTGACTATCGCTTTCCTGACCTTGACGGCATCTGTTCAGAAATATCTTCAGGCTGGCACCTGCGGTCGAGATGCCTCGCCGACTCTCTGACGAAGCAAACCTAACCCTAAGTATTCTACTACCGCGAAAAACATCCCAGGCTAGTTCAAAGTAGTTTGTGCGAAGCATATAGCGCGTGCAGTTGCAAGAGGGATAACGTTACCTCTTAGCATCCCAGGGGACCTGTTTATCGACTTCTTCCGTCAGCCCTCCTAGCCCTGGACCGTAAGAGTTGAGCTCCAGAGCCCGCATGATGCCAACCACGCCGACCGCTCCGAGCACAGGAATGAGGGCGACGGCGTACACGGCCGTTCCGGCAGGGACTCGGCCAATCAAATCGCCGTAGGAGAGTTGTTTGACCGCGCCTATCATGGTCTTGAAAACGGTCACTTTTGGCAGAGAAGATGAGGGGGATAGCCGGGAGGAGGGGGGTCGGTAGGGGGTAGGTAACCGCTGGAGAGCCTGATTCGTGGTGTGTGGTTGCTGCGGAAGAGTCGACGGGTTATTGGCGTTTTCTAACGCGAGGTTGATCCTACAGCACAGAAACCTAAATCTGACTCAATTTCCAAGTAATATGTTTCCACAGCGGGAGTGCGGTCAGAAAGGAGTTAGCGTATGATACTAATGATACTACTGCTAGGTACCAGGTGTGATCTTTACCTTGGTGCGAGAAATTTGTAGGTACAAAACCGTGGTACAGGCGCGTCACAGGTAAGAGAACAAGCCGAGCACCCTCAATTTGAGGCCCTGCCATACACGACGCTCGTGCGCGGGCAGCGTGCTCAGACCTCATGAACCTTTCGTAAAACGGTGCTGGGCGGGTATCCGTTACCAGCGGCCATCACCGGCTCGTAGAGTTCGGTCACTGGAGTTGGTCGCTGGAGTTTTGGCTGCACTTCCTTCAGGCTGGCCTATTGCTGTACCTGGTACGTACGAGTAGAGCAGTACCAGGTATACCGCTTTGGTACACATGATCATGAGCCGCCCCATGCAAGAGTCGCAGGTGTCGCTACAAGGTAAATATCCTGTGCCTCGGAAGACGACGGGGTCTCGTGAGCAGGACACTACACTGAGAGCTTCCAGCAGGACATTCCAAGGCTACCGGGGAACGGTCACAACAGGCGCGCTACACTTATACGCACAGTGTACGTACGGACTTACGCACCAGGTACCTGATACCTGGTCAATGATGTGTACAGGTACCGGTATATCTGTCCACCCAACCGTAAAAACGCCCTATGGGAACGAGTTGGCCGCGCTCGCGTTTCAAGTGTTCTCCCCAACTGACACTATTCAACTGACACGAGTATTCATCAAATTCAAATCCAATCGACCATGTGCATGTAGATAGTTATGGTACAACAACAACCATGACATGCATCGTACGACCCACCCGCAGATCCCGTGAGTACGCCAACGAGGGCCGCCATCATCAAGAACCTCCCCTCGTCTGCGGCATCCTCGGGGACATCTCGCACTTGCTTCTGCACCCTGTCGAGCTGTCTCAGCACTCCTTTCACGGAGAAAAAAGACGTCAACCCGGCCTCTGCCGGAGGTTCCGCCGCTTCCGACACACAATCCACCTGCACCCTCACGCCCTCTTCATTGACCCCACCACCAACCCCAGTGGCAGCAGTCGCGGTGCGAAGTACTCCAATCGGGCCCTGCTCCCCCCCCGCCAGCCCCCAAGAGCCTGTTGTCCCCTTCTTGCGGCGCAAATTACGCAGCGATTGCAACGTACTTCGAATTGGTGCGTCGTCGGCGGGGTGTTTTCTCCCAGATGCCATGGAGATTGGTGGGGTTCTGCGAGCCGTGCAACGGTATTTGGACGCGGTCGTTGCGCCCTGGTTGACAGCGCGGAGGAGCGCGGTGGGAGGGGGGTGGAGGTAGGGTGCGGGTGGGGTGAAGGCGGAGGTGGGTACCAAGTGCGTTGGGATCACGATTGCTGCACTTGCGCCCAAGAGCAGGAGACCTTTTCTTGTCGCCAAGGTCTTCATGATCGCACAACGACCCCCGGCGAAGCTGGGAAAGCGTGGATTTTGCACGATAAGAGTTCGGCGGCCCTCCAACGGCAGTGTAGCAATGCGCTAGCAGTGCGCAGCCTTGGGCTTCGACAACTATGCGCTGCCAGAATCCAAACTGCAAGAAAATCGGCAGCCAACAAGTGATGGAATTTCAAAGTAAACACCCAACTGCGAACGCAAATGTGTACGTTTGGAACTCCCTTTTTCGCTCGCGATACTTTTGGGGTAAAGGTATCATAGGGCAGAGGGTAGTAGCAGGTGCAGCCTGCAGGTGCCGGGGTAAAGCTCGCCATGAATGACACCGCCGACATGAACCCTCCCGCTGACACCATTGACCTTGAAATATCGAGTTCAGGGATGGTTTCGGCTAGTCGGCGGAAGGAGGAAGACGTGACCCAGCTGTGCCGGGAGGCAGCATCGATGCTTGGGCCGAACGAAATGATCCATGATCCTGATTTCAGCCTTTATGGAGCCATGTCCGCGCTGGAGCTCATGGACGCTAAGATGGACAAGGCGCCGCCTGCGCTAGAGGTGCGCTGTTAAAAACGACTGGTGTGCCTTTTCGCTCGAGATATCCCCTTGTTGTCTTGTTGGAGTGGAGCCTATTCAAAGTCAGGCATGCTATGTAGTCTACCTGGTGTCCCGGTATTTACTATTAATAGCTGTCCCAGGTACTCTGTAATACCTGGTATCATTCTCCGTCTCCACAGCAGTAGTCTTCTTTCACATTTCCCAAGAATCCGCTCGTACGAGTACGAGTATATATCCTGCCTCCTATCTCCTGTCCTGGCGAGTGGATGCCATTCAGCCTGTAAGCGGCTACATTGTTCTTGCGTAACGCGCTTGAGGTATTGTAGTGATAGCAGCGCATCAGAACAGCAGCACCCCACACGATCTCCTTGGGCACAAAAAGCATGATTGCCGCCTCCATGGCTTCGGTAAATACGTACCAGGTATATATCTCGGTCGTTAACCTCGGTTACGGCACGTGCAGAATTTAGTAGTTTTGCCTCCCTCTGCTGCATGGCCCCTCGTGCATACACCCCATGGGTGCCCCAACATCACTGGCGCACTGCCGGTCAATCCCGATAACAGCGGTGTGAATGCACTGATGAACAAACTTTCAACGTATCTCAGACCAGCAGCCGCCCGCCCTCGTTCCTCGGACAACTACGTATATCATAGATAGATCACCCCACCATCTGTCTTCGTTCCGCTTTATGTGAACATCGGAGAAGAAGAGCATTCGCATTCGCCCACGAGAACACAGCTACAGCAGTAGTAGACATGGTTGCCTGTCGGGTAAAATCGTCTGTTGACCCTGGTGTCATCACGACCTAAATGCAGCCTACAGCAGTATTAATACTATATTCTTGAAGGGATGGACATAGAACGCGCGCAAACGATCTACCGCCGTGACAACTTGCGAAATTGTGTATCAACTTCTTCATCGCAGCAGGCCGAATTAACAAATACCTGGTACTTACGAGTACTGTAAATGGCATACCAGGTCGCCCATAGAACAAGCGCGTCCAATGTACCACGCAGCTTGCAAAATTGAGTATCAACCACTCAATCGATCGAGGTCACGTTTTTCTAACATTCTTACAAATGTTCCCTCCCCAATCCCCGACAGACGCGGTGCAATCGCCCCCCCCCCCCACCCACCCTCCGCCTTCGTACCCCGCCTCTGTTCCCCTCTCTTTTTATCGCACATCCACCTATACACGGCTCCGCGAAAACCCTGCGCACCGGGACTCTTTCATCCTGAAGCCGCTGGAATCTAGGATGGCATCCGGCGCTCTCCCAACCAACCTCGACGCCGCTCCAGCGGCACCGTCTACAGCAATAGCCGTTGAAGAGAAAGAGCCGTTGGGTTTGCTAGACGGGAAGGCCTCAAACTGCGGGGCTTCTACCCCTCCCTCTCCCAGCCAGCGAGCACTGTCTGTCCTCGAGGGCATGGCGGTCTGTGAGGTGGCGTGGCACGAGGGGGGATCTCTGCCGGAGACGTTGTATGCCTGCCTGTACCTGCACCCGAGGGTGTTCACGGCGGTGTTGGAGGGGTTGGGCTGGGTGTTGCCGGCGCCGAGCTCTTCGGGAGAAGTGCATGCCAAGCTGGACCTGAAGATTAAGGAAGGTGGGGGACGAGGCGGGAACGTGGTTAGGGTGGCAGCAGCAGTATACTGTAGGCAGTGCCAATAGTTGAGGTGTTTTTGTGCGGAGCTTGGACGACATGCCCCTTGTGTTTTGATGATTTGTTGTAGCGGTGTGTACTGCATGCAGTGTTATATTGCTGTAGGTATTTGCGTATGTACCAGGTATACCTGGTATATGTTTATGTACTACTGTAGAGCACCACATATTGTGGCCGCGGACTAGGCTAAGGCGATGGGCTTATGTGAAAACAACGCAAACCGCCATACAAGCATGAGGTACAGCAGTACCAGTACAGTACAGCAGTGGAACGCCATATGATTAATAACAGATGCTACTGTGGGAATACGACTATTGCCTATTAATATCCTACCCATCGATGTATACATACTTCCGAGTATAGACCCGAGTTCTCGAAGGTTGAAGAACCTTTCGATGTATTATATGAATCTATGCCGGGGTCCTACTAGTAGAAGCTTGATTACCGGTCAGAGCAGTGGTACACAGCAGTACAAAGCAGGAAACTTGACCACGATACGCAACATCGTCTTTACTACTGTAGTAATTCATACTACTACTGCTGTTCTTGAAAATATTACCATTTGTTTTTGCAGTCTATTGGGTTGTATGTCCTGCTCCTCGTACCCAGTACATATGACCTGCGATGTATTTTCTGTCTTGTAGTTTGCGGCCACGCGGCCGGTAGTACTCTAGGATGAAGAATCAGCGCAGACGCTGGGTGTGCTGGGTGTTGATAGGCCGAAAGCGCGGTTAAGTTTGAAGAACATGCGCCGTCAAGACACGAGACACATGTTCGTGGCTTCCAGCTTATAACAACGGAACTTGTTTATCTCATTCTCTCATGAAGAATGGTCAGTACGGGTCCTGCACATGCTACCGTAGATGGTGGAGGCTGTCGGGCACATAAAAAATAAGGTGCGTAATAGCACGAGAGACTACATTCATCAGAAACGTATAAATATATGATCTATTCTTGTCTACATGAGCCAGTCATGGTGTATTAATAGTGCTTTCTGGAAGAATAAATAGGATTATCAGGGGGAGCACGGCAAAATGAAGGGAACAGAGGCCCTAGTTTATAGGATTCCATCCCGTTGTCCGTGTGATCACGCACATCATGTCTGTGGTCGAGGCATTTCAGACTTGTTAACCCCCAACCCCTGTTTGCACGCACGGTCAGGCCATTACGCGTGGAAACCCGCAGATCGGGCGCTGACCCTGGCCGTTCTGGCGCAGTCCCTTGGGACGCTGCGCTGCTGTTCCGTGGCTCGAGACGTGATAATTCTGGCGGATATATTCGAAGAGGAAGATTTTTACCCCAGCACGTTCGGGTTCCGTCTGACTCCTCCGGTAGAGGACGAAAGCTTAGGGGAGTTGTTGGACCTCGCGGGGGGCGCTTTGCGGGAAAAGGTGAGGGCTGAGGTATCGTGTAACGGTTATATACGTAACGGCCATGTGTGTATCGGCTATATAAACATTACCTGGTACGTACCGGTATGTAGATATGAAACGACTGGGAAAGGGAGACAGTGTGTGGGTACGGCTGCTGTACGATAGCGCGGCCTCAGGCAGCCTGGTTTTCTGGTGTGTTGTGCAAGCAGTCGGCCTGTTTTCTCAATTTTTACTTTGTATGGCGTACCATTAGCAGCCGATCTAGTCAACTATCTAATGGTTTTGCAGTCGCTCGCCCATAGTTGCGTTTCGTTGTCTTGTGCGCTGTCTTCTGTGCAGTTTTATGCACCGTAGTACTGTTCAAAATCGAAAAACGTAAACGTTCTGTATAGCAGCAGTTGGCAGTAATCACCAAGGATGAATGTACTGTAAGTGTGCACCCGTGCGTCCTCTGATTTTCGTCGGCCTGACTGCCCCCTTTGCACACCTCCTGCTCCGCAAACCTCTCTCGGGCCGCCTTAATGCTGGAACCACACCCCCCAACATCTGCGCTTGGTGCAAGCAAGGTCTGCCTAGTCGGTGAAAACCTAACGTGCTTCGTCCCGGCGTTGTAGGGATGCGAGGGTCGATGGCCATACGACTACGGCTATGCATAATATTGAATACGCTCCCCACCCCCCCCCCAACGTCTGTGTGACAGCAGTCTCGGTTTTTGACTGCAAACCAACGCGGAACGCGCCGTTTAAGGGCAGCGGCCTACAGGAATCAAGCGTAAGCGCTCCATTTTTATTCTTCCTTGTACTATTTAATAGACGTGCGTGCAACCCTTGCCGCCGCGGGAAACACAGACCCCCCCCCCCCCCCTTCCCCCTCTTTCGCTGATTTGTGTGCTCGCAGATAGAAGAGGAGGCGGGAGAAACGGGCACAGGAGGCGACGGTGGGGAGGGGGAAGGGGACTGTTGTCGCCGTCGTCGGCAGGAGTATGAATGCATCCTCGCCCACATCGAAGCCCGAAAGGAGCTTCTGCAGGCATGCTTGGCCCTGCGGGACGCCTTCACCAACAAGCAGCGCCTTCGACGGCTGAAGGCTCTAGAAAAGCGGAGAGCGGACCAAGCCAGCCAATCAGCGGCGGCGGCGGCAGCAATCGCGGATGTAGGGGAGGCAGCGGAAGGATTGGTATCCGATCGGGAAAATGGTGAACCAGGTTCCAAGGCGGAACGTTTGTCAGGGTCTGGGGTGGGCAATGTGGACGGAGAGGTAGTGGCGGCGGACGCCTCGGGGGTAGCGTCGGTGGCGTTGGATGAACGAGGGGTGGCGGCGGACCACTGTGATGACGGCAGCGGCGGCGGTGGTGGTGTTGATGGTGGTGGTGGTGGTGATGGTGGTGGTGGTGGCAATGGTGGTGGTGGCGGTGGCGGGGAGAGAGACGGAGGAGAAGGGAGGGTTTGCACGTCCATAGTTGGCGGTAGCGGGGTCGGTGTCGTCGACAAAGGCGTTCCTGTCGCTCCCGGTACGATGCGATCGATCGAGGAAGGTGTCGCCGGACTCGCGGTCGAAGGGAGAGCAGCCGGGACACCGGCGACGGACGTCTCGCCCCATGCCATGCCTTCGGCTAGCGTGGGAGACGGAGCGACGCCGGAAGACGTCGACTCCGAGACCCCTCTGGCCGGAATCGCTCGATGCGGGGGACACCTCCGGGCTGCCACCGCCGCCCTGGAGTCCCTCTTGGTGGTGGAGGCCTCCCTCGAACGGGGAGCGCTAACTGTCAGCCCCTCCCACAAACCTTCGCCGACGGCGTGTGACACGCCCACGGTGCGAAATCGACCCCTCAAAGCAGAGGAGGAGTTGCTGGGCGCCGCTACGGGAAAGGGGAAGGGGGTGGTGGCGGCGACGGCGATTAAGCTAGGCGGCCTTGCCGGTGCCTTCGCCTTCGAGGCTGAGATGAACCTGCACCTCCTAGGATCTTCCCCGCACCACCACGTCCACTTTCGGCATGAGTGTGAGGATGGGCTCCGCGCGTTGCTGGCCCTGTCCCGGGAAGCCGAGCGGGCCTGCGGGGTGGTCGAGTGCGAAGATTTACTGGACACACGGCGTTACCTCCTCAGGTTTTCGCAAATTTCTGCAGAGGTGGGTGGGGACGTTCCTCATTCCGTCGTTTTTGGTTCACGACTTACAGGAGTAGATCAAAGGTATACGGAGCACGTTAGTAGCGAGGTGAGTGGGCGCCGCTCCTGAATCTGTTTTTTCGCCAAAGACACCAAAAGTATATACCTGGTACGTACTGGTACTGCTTATAGTTGTCGAACGAAATTGCCGATTGTTTTTCGCGGCCGATGGCATCAGTGGTGGCGGTTTTCGAGGCGTTTTGTAGGCGGGGAGAGGGGAGGTGGGGCAGGAATCGGAGCTCGAGCGAACGAGGGGTTTACCGGTGCAGTCCTTCAACCTGCATCTTGTAGGTGTTACCCGTGGGCACGGCCTCGGCCATAGCAGGAGAAAAGGCGTTGCGGTGTGCCACACAGTGGCGATCGGTGCAAGAAGTCGTCTTTTGATTGTCGGCTGTCTCCATTCAGGTTCACGGGCGACCGTTTGTCACACTGTCTCGTTCGCGGCTGCGCTCTGAGACTCTAGGCCGCCGAAGCACACAGCAAGCGAGGGACCGTTTTCACCCCTCCGGCAGATAATGATCTATCTATCTGCAGATAGGTCGTCTGCTGCAGTTCCTCACCTGCCGCTGTGAGAGGTGGTGCAGGGGCTCTGCCTTATAGGCAGATCTAACCCAGGAAACCTGTGCTAGTATGCATCAAGTTGTGGTTTTACCACCCGGCGACATGAGCTAGATCATACAGATTATACAAGATCGGGAATAGATCTGCCTTGGAAGGTCTTGATTATGTGTTAGAAATCGATGATCTATGAATAGATGATGGCCTGTCGTAGGGGTGGAACTTTTGGAACGTTTTCCTGGAGGCAGGTGTTACCGAGACAGTCCGATGAATCGCAGGAAACGCCTTCCTTTACCCTCACTTATGCTGTTGTCATGGGTGTTACGACGTTTCAGCTGCACCGCTATCTTGAACCCCTCCCCTCTCACGATCGCATGCCCTTATCTCGTATATCCTCGTTTCGCGACCGCCTGACCGACTGTCTCGTCATGTTTCTGTGTGGTGGTGTTGTTGGTGCTGCTGTTACCGTTGCTGCTGCTGCTGCTGCTGCTGCTGCTGCCACTGCTGCTGCTGTCGGTGCTGTTGCTGTCGCTGCTGTCGCTGCTGTCGGTGCTGTTGCTGCTGTCGTTGCTGTTGCTGCTGCTGCTGTTGCTGCTGCTGTTGCTGTTGGTTGGCGTCGATCGAGCTTAGAGCGGAGGGCCGACGAGGGGGAGCAACGTGATCGGGACGGCAACCCTGTTCGCTCGGTCCGTGGCAGCTGTGTGCCTCTACCGCCAAGACATGGTGCTCGGACGATTCAACGTAAGCCGCCACGGAATGGCTTGTGCCTTGTGAAGCAGTCGCGGCGGAGGCGGCGGTAGCGACGGTAGTGATGATGGTAGTGGCGGTGGTGGAGTGTGCTCTGTATTAGTATTGTTGGGTATCGATACGTCATCAGTACACGAAAAACAGTGGTAATACTGTATACGATACGATTGTGATACACCGAAGCTGTCGTTCAGTATCGACGTAGAGAACACGGGAAGGCCAGGGGATGGAGAAGGGCAAAACATGCTCGTTATTTTTATACATCGAAACTTTCGCTGTTTTGTTAAAAGTATTCTCTTCTGCAATACTATACCATCTATGTTTGAATATCTCGTAGGCCATGAGATCTAGCATCCGATTACTCTTTGATTTTTCTCCAAAGTCGGTTTTTCGGGTGAGGTATGAAAGCTCCTCATGCGGGGAGCGTCAGAAACAAGCGAAATGGTGCACCTCTACTGTAGACTGCGTCATATCGAAGAATTCGATGCGATATATCCAACACTGCTGCAGTGCTATTAATAGTACGCAGACTACTGAACGCCATACGTAGTGTTTTTTTCGTTGTGCGGAGCAGGGGCGGCAGGGGAGCTGTTGCGAAATCCGAGCGGCGATGAGTTCGATGGGTAACGGCTCGGCCTTGCGTATATTGATAAACCACGCCGTGTGAAAATATGAACGGGATAACGCTCCTACGGAAGAAATAGCTGGAGGCAACGTGCGTGGCCCGTTCATGTATATCTGTAGTTTGGGCTCTCGGTCGTCCGCATTCGGCTAAGAGCTAACGATTACACCTGATACCAGGTACCACGTATGTATTTATGTAATTTTCCCTTCACGTGTTTGTCTGCTTCCCTCTCTCGCCTTCTCTCTCACTCTCTGGCTATCTTTTGTGTTTTTAATTCATCTCTCTCTCGTGACGCTCTCCTTCGTTTTCTTTTTTTCTTTCCCCTACTCCCTCTCGCTCTCGCTCTCCCTCTCGCTCTCCCTCGCCCTCTCCCCCCCTCTCTCTACTTGCCCATTCCGTTCAAACAGGTCATGTGGTTCGTAGCGGAGGCGATGACCGATGTCGGCGTACCGGACGCAGTGGTCAACTCCCCCGCCGGCATGGCATTCCTCGAGCGCGTCGGCAAACCAGTCTACGAAAGCCTCCGCGTCCTTTGCCTCAACCGGGCCAGGCAGCGCAGCTCGCTGGAGATCCAGATGCAGGTATATCGCGAGCGGCGCCTACAGCACCCCCCTCTGCTTATTCAGCTTGACGTCTGCTTATGGTGTAGACCCTTTTAGTACTTTTAGTACTTCAAAACTCATCCCACACTATTCTTCAAGTATTTTTTACCCTAAAAAGTGGGTGCGGAGTCTCCAAAGGGTTGATTATTGTATTAACCCTTGTAGTTGCGTTGCGGTAAATAATTAGATGCAGAGCTCTTCCGACCCCCTCACTTGCAGTGTTAGATGCGGCGGGGTTTCTGTTTTGATCGGCGTTTCGAGGCCTTTCTCGGGGTTGAATGCGGTGGGATTTCGTTTTCGATTATTTGTTGCTCGTCTTTTCGAGAGCTTTCTCAGGGTTGGATGCGGTGGGATGTCGGTTTTGATGGGTTTTTCGAGACCTTGCTTGCTCAGATGAACGAGTCCGGCGGGTGGCATGCCGATGCTGACCCGGGTTCTCTCTTGGGAACCCCATCCAATCATGAGCGAAGGCAGTGCAGGGCATTTCTGGAAACTTTGCGCGCGTCTCTATCCGGGTCCGTTGGAGGCGTCGTCACCCTCGAAACCGATGAAACCGAAAAAAAACCCTCATTTGTTGCATGCAACCGATACATGAGGGGACCCGAAAAGTCGAACCGCGATATCAAGTGGTTGTTGTCGTACGAGGATGTTTTTTTTTTTTTTTTAAATCCCTCGACAGGGTTGGAAAAAAAAAAAAAAAAAAACTCAAGCTCGCCACACTTGAAGAAAAAAAAGAGTCAAAGTCGGCGACGGGATTTGAACCCGCGCGTGAGATCACAATGGGTTTCAAGTCCATCTCCTTAACCACTCGGACACACCGACGAGACAGAGGTGGTGGTTTTTCAGCCTGAGAAAATGTGAAGGCTACGAGTAACCGCTGATAGCTCTCGCCTTCTATATATGTAAATTGATAGCCCTTTCTCACCCTGTTTGGATGTTAGTAAGGGTAGCGACCCAAATGATGATATATTTGTTGTTCCTCAAACGCTCTACGGGTAGCATATAGGGTCGTGTTGGGCCCAGCAGTGCGGTGCCACTCCTTGCGTCGTAAAGTCGGACACCATGTTGTAGAATATCACCCCCCCCATCACGCAACGGCCGTCGCTTTTAGCTCATTTTTTTTATCTCAAGAAGGCTATAACTCCTTCAGAGTTCAGGACTTTATCTCGTGCCGTCTCGGAGACATGTTTTACTTGGCATTAGAGTTAGAAAAGCCACCATAGTACTACCCCCTTGACCTATCAACAGCAGAAAGCAAGCAGTGGCGTGTCACCCGCTCGTGTGGCTCTGCTCTGCTCGCGCAGAAACGAATGGACGAGCGCTGTTGTCCTTCTCCTTTTCTCCTGTAGCTCAGAAAATTTGGTGTACGACAGCAGTAGGGAGTCGTGAGTGATTCATCCGGTCACAAATGAAAAGCAGACAGACAGTCATAATACTATCGTGCGAACTGGTTATCTCTCTCGTGTGTCTGTACAGCAGTACAGTAATAATAAATAATTAAGAATACGGATAGGCTCGTAGCAAACCTTGCCCTAGCGCGCCGCGAGAAGCCGTGGGAAGTTCGAAAATGACTACATCCCCGCCGCCCCCGCTACACCTCATATCTTCGCCCCCCTTTCCCCTATCGAGTACAGACCCCCCTCGCCCCCCCCCCCCCCCCCCCCGTGCCCATAAATCATATTTAAATCGACGCTGTCAATCATGTGCCGGAAAGTCCGCCTCGCGAGCGGTCCTCAGGAGGATGCAGCTCACCCTTCATGCGACTCGCCAAGCACCTCCCGGCGCTTGGCGCTCGGTGCAAGCAATGTCTGCCTGTTCCGTGAAAACCCGACGTGCTCCGTCCCGGCATTGTAGGGATGCGAGGCTCTATGGTCGTGCATGACAATGGGTACGCCCCCGCCGCCCCCGCCGCGTCTCACCATCGTCGTCCCCCTGTTTGCCGCTCCTTCCCCCCGCCCCCACCCTCCCACTTTGTTTTTGTTGGTTTGCGAAGGACTGGCGGACTCTTCAATCGTACGCGGACACTGTAGACGACGCTTTCCAGCTTCAATACGGTCTAGCCGCCACGACCCAGCGATACATGGCCAAGTGGGCCCTCTCCGAGGTCCTGGGTCTCATGCACCGCTTTCTGCAGGTGGGAGCGACGGCCGTGGGCAATGCGCACATCCCCCCGCCTACAACACACGAGGGTTTCTATAGATTTTGGCGGGTTGCCAGGTGGACCGACCTCAGGCGTACCTGGACCAAGCTAGACCCACAAGGGTTCTTCATTAAGTATTTATTGCGTTGGCGGGCTGTCCGGTAAATCGACCGCACATGTATCCGGACCAAGCTAGAAAGACACACATGCATCTGCATCAAAAAAGGGTTTCCCTGTAATTAGTTGGCGTTTTGTTGGCGTTTCATATGTAGGTATACCGCAAACGCACGCGGACCAAGCTAGAAAGCTTATACAGCAGCACGAGGTATTACTATAGTATCACCTTGCACATTCAGCCCCCTTCGCCCGGTTACACACAGCTAAATACCTTGCGACATTTATAGTAAAGAGCCAACGCCTGTGAAGCGTGGTGCAACTCCGCGCTTACTCTACCGCGCCACGTTCCCCCGCCTCTCTGTTGTAACCGCCGTATTTGTATAATTTTATGTATGTGCGATATTCTGTAACGGCCTGACTCGCCAATCACAGATCGGCGTCGAACTTCAGCTGCCATCTGAGCATGAATGGCCGAGCACCTACTGGTACTGGGACTACGTCATGACCACCAAAATCATGACAGACACCAGCCTGCAGGAAGCTAAGGAGCAGCTTGAAGCGGTCAAGACACAGATGGAGGCAGGTTTTCTAAAGGGTTCGGGAGGGCAGGTTAGGGGGGGGGGTGTACTCATGCCATGCATGGCTGCAGTCGCTGGGGGTACTCCTTGGAGCGCCGGGGATATGGAAGCTTGTGGGGTGGGCGCTTTGGTCATGGCGAGTGGTGTTGTCGGGTTTTGATTCTGTTGATTGCTTGATTGCTTTGCTTTTTTATTGGCTGGTTGATTGTGATTGGTTTGGCTGGTTGGCTGATTTTGATTGATTGGTTGG
Source organism: Nereocystis luetkeana (assembly GCA_031213475.1). NCBI lineage: Eukaryota > Phaeophyceae > Laminariales > Laminariaceae > Nereocystis > Nereocystis luetkeana. The sequence continues at coordinate 641,684 of JARUPZ010000002.1, read as the reverse complement.
TTAGTCATGTTGTTGTTGTTGTTGTTGTTGTTGCTGTTGTTGTGGTGGTTGTTGTTTCTGCTGTTGCTGCTGCTGTTGTGTGAATTGTTTTTGCTGCTGGTGTATTTTGTTTCGTTCATTTTTGACACGTTCCCAAGACATTCCCTCCTGTTTTCCGCCGTTCCCCACCACACTGCCAATCCACAGGAAGAGCGAGTGGCGGCGAAAGACGCCCAAGAAGCGGCGGAAGCAGAAGCTGCGGAGTGGGCCGCGCCCCCACCCCCACCCCCACCCCCCACGGCAGCAGCCGGCAAGAAGAGCTCGAAAAAAAAGAAACGAAGCGGCAAGAAAAAAACGGAGTCGGATTCGACGGGGGAGGGATCGGGGGCGGGGAGGGGGGCCGACGGGGATAGAGCGGAGGGCCCCGCAAAAGAGGCCAAGGTTTCCGAAGCTGGGTTACAGCCGGTGGAACGCGAGATAAGGTAACCACTGAATATTTCGTTTTTGAAAGAAAATAGAATCGACCCGTTCTACTCGTACGGAGGCGTGCGTGCTACTACGGAGGTATCAATTGTAGTTTTTGACTAATCTTGTTTCTAAATGTCGGCGCTGCTTACTTCAAAATCGTCGGGGTGCCATCATTGCTCGGCAGTAAGAACGCTTTGTTGTGTGCCTACGACAGGCCTTGGGGTGGTTCATCGGGGTGCGAAGCTTTCATTTTTCTCAAAAATCGGCTTTTTGGGTGAGATATGTTGAGCTGCTATGCTATAGTCAAACGAGGGGGCCTCAGAAACAAAGCGGCGCAACTCTATATTACTAAGATCATAACGAAAATGGTACCTATTTTTTGGGGCATAATGGTACGCACAGAGGTAGCAATATTATGTTTCACACGTACTGTAGGATAGATCATGTGCGTAAATCCTCAACGTTCCGTTACGAGATGATTTGCAGGATATTGACTAAAGTGATGAAATACGTCAGCTGTGAGTTCGACTGATGAGCTATTAATAGTTGATACTCAACTTTTCAAGCTGCGTAATACGCCTCGTCTTTACCCCATTTTTTTACTGAATTTTACAAGTTGTATGATAAGCCGTTCGCGCATATTCTATAGGCGACTCCCCTGGATACCCGGGTCAACAGGACAATTGTAGTAGAATCTCAGATCCAAGACAGCAAATACGTGCTACTGCTGTAGATCGTTCAGATTATACGGCTCCCACCCGGCAACATTGAGCTAGCTCATAAAGATCATACAGATCCTACATATCACACAGATCATACAGATCAGGGATGTTTCTATCTGCCCTGAAAGGTCTGCTGTAGATCATGCACTGGAGGAGTCGATGATCTGTGCGATGTGTGCCAATTTTTAGCTGCACCATTTCTGACTGATGGAGCTCTTTAACCCTTTTGTTAGTGCAGTTCCGTTGACGCATATATGCCACAGCAGAGGTACACCCGAAAACTGACGTCACCAAAAATCAAGATCGCATCCCGATGAATAATCCCATGGCTCGAGTATGCTAAAACGTCATTTTTCGAAACAAGATTGGCATTCCGACGATTTTGGGTTAAGGAGCCCCGTCATTCTGACAACATTTTAGCGGAAATGTGCTACCAGGTATATCTCTATAGTAGCTCGCGTCCATTTTTTGGGGACAGACCACTCAAATTCTGAGTAAGTTTGCCCCCAACACGGGAATGCAGTTTGCCCTGAAAGGGTTGCTACTTATCGCTAGAATGCCATTAGACTATTACGGGGGGCCATGATGAATAGGACCAAATATTGTCAGTAAAATAGGTAAAGGTTTTTGTGTATACCATACCTGGTAGGTTCTATTTACTATTGTCCCCCGCAGTAATGTCTATTTTTCGTTGTATACCAATTCGACGAGAGTCGACGAGGGAAGAAGTGGCTGAGGTCTTCCCGCGATAAAAATGTCACTGAAGGCACGAACCGTGGTGGGGAAGGGGAAGAAACGCCTGCATACATATGTGACCCCGAATATGAGTTACGACTAGAAGGCAGAGAGACAAAGAAGGGCGAATATAGTAAATGGGAAGAATCATAAATTGAAGAAGGAAAATTTAGGCCGTGGGGTTATCAGTCTTGGTGTGCTTTTGGTAGTTTTTTTTGTTTTTGACAGAGAGCTAAGAAAAGTCCGGAGCTATATGTATGCCTCGGCCGTACCATGCGTCAGAGGTGGAGCAAGTACCACAGGGAGGGGGGGGAAGGCGTACTCATTTCTTGCGTGCCTTGGTCATGTGACCATTGACCACGCATCCCTTTCGAGACGGAGCACCGTTCCCACTCCTATTCGAGACACCTCAACATTTGGACGCTCGTTACGTTTTTTTCCCGCACATTTTTACGTAGAAACCTTTCCCATGCCATGCATGGCCGTGGTCGTATGACCGTAGACCCTCGCATCCCTACAATGCCCGGACGGTGCACGTCGGGTTGTTCACCGACGAGGCAGCGGATGCATTTTTATGAGGTTCCTAACCGTTGGTCTTTGCTTTACCGATGGCCGCCTGGAGATGGGCGTCTTACTGTTACGTTGATACCTGTCATGTCATGTCATGTGTCATGTCAGATCGGACACCCCTCCACCCTGTGACAAGCGCACCTTGATGCTGGGGAATTGTTTGATAGTTTTGTCCCGCGCGGTGCTTCGTAACGTGAGGAGTTCTTTTGCCTCACCCATCAAGCAGCGCTTCGTGTGGCCGATGCTATACTGTAGTCAAGTTGTTTGTTTTGGGCATGTTTTCCCCTCTCATGTCTCGAAAAGGTTTCACACGTCGGATAGGTATTCTACAGATAGATCGTCTAGAAATAGATCATCTACAGATAGATCATCTACAGACAAATGGGTCATCTACAGATAGATCATCCGCAGATAGGTCATATACAGATATATCATCTGCAGATAGATAATCTACAGATAGATCATCTACAGATATATCTACAAATAGGCCATCTACAGATAGATTACAGATAGGTCATCTACAGATAGATCTACAGATAGATCTACAGATAGGTCATCTACAGATAGATCATCTACAGATAGAGATATATCATCTACAGATAGATAATCTAGATCCTCATCTGCCTTTATTCTGTTATTATATGCTGTGCAGGATCTGTATGGTACAGATCCAACCCAGAAAACGCGTCCTAGGTCATGCAGGTCAGACACACGGCTCCCACTTAGCAGCACGAGCTAGATCACACAGATCAGGAACACCATATCTTCCAAAAATCTAAATCATGAACTGAGCATCTGATTTATCTGATCTATCTGATTTAGCTGGTCTAACTGAGCTATCCGATGTGGGAAATAGTTATTTTAGCGTCGTCTCCCGCTGACATTGTGCGCGTTCCTTTGCCAGGTGGGCGGCGAGGCGGGACTGGGACATGGCGGATTTGAAGCTGCGGCAGTGTTTGTGCCGCGGGCAGGTTAGGCTGCTCGCGGGCCTGGAATCGTTGGGCATCATGGGGCGAAAGGCCGGCCGGTGGCCAGACTTTCGGTTCACCTCGCCGGAGATCGTGCACCGCGAGAGGTTCAGAGCGTTTCAGGCGTTGGACGTGAGTTATGGCGTTTATTTCGCTTGCTTTCAAATTTGGTCGGGAGGAATCCGTTGACCCGCTACGATAATTTGATATGGTGTTTTGTTGGTGTTCGTAGGCGTGTTTACGGGGAACCGAGGGCGGGCGGCTGTGGGAGGGGCGGTTGGTTCTTGCCTCAAGCAAGGGCGAGCGTTTCGTTTCGCTACGGAGCGTTACGTGAATGGGCATACTCCCTCCGCCCAAACTAGACTGGCACTAGCAATAGTACAGCACGTTCTCCCCCCCCCCCCCCCCCCTCCGTCACCTCTCTCCTCGCCTCTTCCAGTCTATGAACTCCCTCCGTCCCCCGACACCAAAATTACCTGCTTTCCAGACGCACGAAGCGTTCCACAACGTTAACCCCGCCCCCCCCCATCTTCTCGCCTCTTTCCGCAATCGAATCCTCCCCCCCCCCTCCCCCGCTCAAAAAAAAAGGCACCTTCTTTCCAGACGTACGAGGCTTTCCGAACGTCGGTAGACTTCGATGACGAGGAAGCCGGCAACGTCGTCGACGCCGCGGCCGAGTGCTTCCGCGCCGCCCGCGCGCTAGCGTCGGACCAGCTAAGGCGAGGGGACCTCTTGGCCAAGGCGGAGGCGGCGGTAGCGGCGGCAGCAGCAGCAGCAGCAGCAGCCGCGGCACCGGCAGCGACATCAGCAGCAGGAGCTTCGCCGGCGGGTGCAGCGGCGGCGACGGGGCAGTTGTCTGCACGGGGGGCGATCGGAGGTTCGAGGGTCCGAGGCAGCGCTAAGGGGACCCAGGCGCCGGCGGGCCTCCTAAACGCGAATGCCGGGGGGTGGGCGGCGGAAAAGTCGGAGCTGATGGCGCTCGCGAAGTTGGCCGTAGTGAACGGGGTGGTGGCGATGCAGGTCGCCAAGCGTTCGAAGGCGGTGGGGTGGGCGAAGGGGGTGGGAGGGGCCGAGGGGGGGAAGGGCGTGGGGGTTACCGGGGGGGGGAACGCGGGAGGTGGGGTGAGAGGGATGGCGAAGTTGGAGTTTGGCCCGCATGGCCAGTTCCCGGTAGTGAAGGCGACCTTTGAGTGATCATGCCGTTTTGTGCTGTGTTGGGTGTCAGCTTGGCGAAGCTGGCGTGGTGGGTGGATGTGTGTGGGTGGGTAGGTCTCTACGCCACATTTTTTGTCCGGGCCGGGGGCTCTTCCCTGAACGATGCAAAATGCTTGCTGCGTGCCGATCGCCGATCAACGACGACTCGGTTCCGTGTTTTGGTGATTTCTCATGCTGTCACTTTGGGCGCCGATTTTTTGTGTACTTTCTGCCGGCCCCCCTCCAGCGCCGTGATCGGGGGGAAGGGGGGAGTGTACTCATATCATGGGAGGCGTACTCATTTTTTGCTTGCCTTAGTCATTTGACGATTGACCACGCATCCCTTTCGAGACGGAGCACTGTTCCTACTCCAAATAGAGACACTGACGTGTGGGCGCTCATGCTGTTTTTTCCATATATTACATGAAAACGTTTTGTTTGAGGGGGGGGGGGGGGGAGATTTGGTGTGCTGTGTATAGTATAGAGCCCCTTTTCAACGCACGTTTAGGTGGCGGAGTCTACCACGGCGCGGCGCGCTTGAGGCACGTGTCGGAGGCGTTTGCTGTCCATGTGCTTCAACGCTCGGCCGTAGGAGTCGCTTGGCGCGCGACAACGGGTCTACGCCGTGAATCAATGTCAAGCAGCCACTCAGTATCATACGTACTTGTTCGTAGGTTTCGGTGTGTTGGTTTTTAGCGTTTATGTTCAGTAGTTTGCACTATAGCTGAAAGAGCAACCTTCCCGCCGTTGTGTTCCCGCGACAACTACAGATGGATGCGAACATCGAGAAGCCGTGTCGACACAAAAATAAGACAGGCTTGATGATACACGGGGGGGCATTGAGGGAGGGAGTTGATGGTGTGCCTGCCGAGCAAAAAGTTTTTTATTTTTTTATTTTTCTCCATGCCTCGGGTCTACAACCCCACGGCCGCTTTTCTGCTTCGTCGCAGTAGCGGGGGTGGGTGCGACCGTCTCCGAGCTTGTGAGCTGGGGATCGCTCCCGCTGCAGCGCTAGTTGCCTGCGGTTAGGACCGGGACCTAGCGATGAGCTTTGGGAGCGGGGCGACGTTATCCCGCCCTTGACGTACCAACGCCGCCAAATTAGTACTGTATAAATCTGAATATATATGGTTCTACTGCCGGTGATTTGACAGCTTTTATTTCGAGACGATGCGGCATAATAGCTGCCGGTTGGGGGGAGGAGTGCGTGCCAGTGGCTCGGATGATTCGGCCGTGTGGTATCACGCCTATTAATACCAGGTACGTCACTTTCCGCGGGTCGAAATGGATGCGCCACTGGGAGCGAAGGCAATAATCGGCTCTCTCTCGTGGGAGGGACAAGGACTTATTCTAGCGTGAACTTTAGTCATCCCCAAATGCATCGTCTATTCGTAGCGTACGAGCCCGCATGCTGGTACATGTCATGTACCAGTTCTGTGCAATGCCTCTTTTTCTTTTAGGCATCGATCGAGAGTCCTCGACGAGTTTGCCGTTATGGGTTTTGCTGACACGACCTTGGGTACCTGCAAGCTTAAGCCGCTAGTAACTAATGCCGCCATTGCGGATGGTTGTTGTTCGCTATGGCGAAACGCCTTCTGCTTCGTACCTTTGGATGCAAATTTTCCGTACCTAATCGTTCTTGAAACAACACCGACACGACGCGAACGGAAGAGTCAAAATACTTCCTTCCCCGACCTGGTCACACAGTCAACGCCTCACTACGATAGAAAAACAAAGCAGATCGCATTCTTGCCGCCGTGCGTGCGTGCGTTCGGTGAAAACATATTTTGTTACGTTTTCGAGTGACGCCCATCGTGCACAATTTGCCCCTGCGAGGCGATAGCGTCATTCGTGGGTTTTCCTAGCGGTAGACTGTTGAAAGCAGTAGGGCACCTCCTTTGAAGGGGTCCCGTACCAAGAGAAAAACGATAGCTACGGGCCTCAAATGTCTGCGCACCCTTAAGGGACCGGTACCAACTCTGGTAAAGAGTTCCTACAAGGACGGCTTTTACGATTAGGTTCTCCTCGGCGAGTCGAAAACATCAACCCAAACAACAGTAAATTCGAAGCAAAATCCTATGTCATAACGCAAACACACATTTGCATCGCCTTACTTCGAGCGATTTTTTTTGTTGTTCATTTATTTTGTCCATTTTGTCGCTTCCGTATATTTCTTCGCAGCGTCGCCTCCTTGGCGCTCTGCGAAGTTTTGGCCATGGCCAACACATACGTACATTCACAAAAAAAAATGAGGTCGCGTTTCGCGTTACTAGTCTTGGGACAAACTTGGCGATATGCAACAAATAAAATCTCGCGACATAGTGCCATTGCCTTTATCCTGACTGCGTCCAAACGCCATACCTTTCTGTTCGAAAATGGAGAGTGCATTAGGGCTTTGGGGTGAATATCCCTACGCTCCCTATATTTCCGAACATAGTTGTGGACAGCACCCTCGAAACGTGAAATCCTCACATACCTTTTCACCAAACTCAAAACCTGGGGAAACAGGACAAACGCCAGGAAAACCAACATCAAACAACACAAAACACCCCCCTTCCTCCCCGCCCCGCAAAAATGAATCGCTTTTAGTCGCATTATCTATCATCAATTCCTGTCCGCTTTCTTCCAAGCATCTATCATCAATTCCTCGTCACCGCAAACTGTGCTCTCTCTTCGCCAACTCTCACTGTTTGTTAGGTGTCCCCGACAAAACACACGCTCTGCGAGAATCAATCAAGTCTAGACAGGATGCACCCCTTACAAACTGTACACGGTATCAATAGAGTCTAACCCCGACCCCCCTTAACCCCCGGATGTACGATAAATCGCAACTCCTTCCTCTTCGTTTCTTGGTCCGAAACCTGCCCCGCGCACAACCAAATGTGCACTGCTGCGCCCGTCCCGCGAAGGCACTGCCTGCGTATCTGTGCAACACCCCAGGAAAGACAAACGCTGCGAGCTCGTATGTACAGCGAAAAAAATCTCGAACGCATCCCACGGCATCTGCCTGCACGTTCTTGCAGCGACAACATCGCCACCGACGACGGAGAAGGTCTCATGCAACCCCATGCAGACCCCACCAACATAGACTATAAACACCCACATTTATGTTGTCTCGAAAAAAAAAACAAAAACGAAAAGGCTGGGTCATGGTCAGGAAATAAACGGTGTTGCGACGGCTGTAATCGCGCACAGTGCCGCTCCGATCTTGGCGGCGGTTGCCTGCGTCTCCAACGTCGAGCTCTCCACCCGTCCCTGCGAGTCGACGGGCAGCAGCGGCGAGGAGTTCGTGGGAGGCGTGACGCCTTGGGGTTCACTGGGTGTGCTCGCAGTGGGCTGCGCGTTCACGGCAGATGGTAGCGGCGCGGGCAGAGACAGAGGGAGAGGCAGCAACAACACACGTTTCCCCCGGCGAGATTTTCGAAAAACACGAAAATAATCACGGGTCTGAGTCGGGCGGAAAATGGGCAAGGCCGGAGGTACTGTAGTATCAACAGCATTAATATTACGGGGGACCATAGTTAATAGGACCTATGGTATACATAAAAACCTACATATTTGTCCATTTTTACTGACAATATTTGGTCCTATTAACTATGGCCCCCCGTAATAGGGTACGAAAACGAAACGAAAGCGGCGCTTCTCGACGACAGGGAGTTACTCGTGACGCCCCGCAGTCGATGGCTGCCAATCGAACCTCGGACCTGCGCTGGGGCCCCACGCGGAAGAATTACCAAAGGCTGCCGTCGTTGACTAGCGTCTATTACGGGGGGCCATAGTTAATAGGACCTATGGTGTACATAAAAACCTATATATTTAACCATTTTTACTAACAATATTTGGTCCTATTAACTATGGACCCCCGTAATAGGGAGATACAAGCACCACCACCACCACCACCACCACCACCACCATTTTATCACAAACATCCCGCCACCACCCCCACCATTATGACACAAATATGACCGCCGCCACCCCCACCCTCACCATTTTATCACAAACATCCCGCCACCACCCTCACCAATACAACACAAACATCACCACCACCACCACCACCACCATCACTACCACCACCACCACCACCCCCACTACCACCAACCACCATCACCACCACAGCCATGGGTCCCACCCCCGCTGCCTTACCGGCGTCACCTACGAGCTCTCGCCGAGAATACACCCACCTTCATGGCCCCCCAGCCTTTCTCGCTGGCGACCGCAGAGAGAGCCCAGGCCACCACCCCCGCATAGACAGGATCCCCAGTCTTGCCGGTGACCGCGACGGCGAGGGACACGGCGGCGGCGATAGATCCCAGGGAGAAGCGAAGCTTGGCGTTGTCTGAGAACCTCGGGATGAGGGCGATGTAGTTGTTGAGGTTGACAAGGGTCGCGCAAGACACCCACCCGAAGTGGAGGCTGCGGTGGGGGGATAGTGGCGGGGCGTGTGAAGAGTCAAGATGAAGCTCTTTTTACCCACGTTACCGCAAAGTTTATCGTACGCAAATTCCGAGCAGTTTTTCTCCAAAGCATTGGATGAATTGGGTCCGGTGATTTGATTGGTTGATTGATTAATTGATTGATAGGTTGGTTTGGTTCGGTTTGGTTTGGTTGATTTGGTGAGTTGATTGATTCGGTCTGTTTCGGTTGGTTGGTCGAATAATTCCACCTCTGCAAACAAACAACAAGAGCAAACGTAGGCATTCCTAAAAGGTGTACATCCCGCACTTGTTCCGAGTAGCTTGGATCCAAAAACGCGGGATACAGGTATTGCGTCCGCCGAGCGAGTGGACGGTGTCACAGCTGATGCTTTGCTTAAATATATATATATATATAGAAAGGGTCCGTCCTCCAGTCAGGCGGTGTGTCAGAGCGATACGGCCATCTTATCGGGGGAAGCCGCCTTGTTCATTCCAGCTTACGAGTGCAACTCTCCAGTCACGCCGAGCTGATTTGGCCGTCTTACATCGGGATACCGCCTTTCTCAAACTCCCTTATCGGGGGATCCCTACAGTACAATATTTATAAAACCAAAAAACAACAGCTGCGGGATCGAGAATTTCGTCGAAACTCATCTTTGCAAGGTGTGTGTGCGTGTGTGATACTTCAATCGCGCGTACTACGGGTTTTATATATGGCGCTTGTCAAGATAGGAGCCCCATAAAATTCAGGCACAAGTGTCAAAAACTGTTCATGACAGGAAGAAGACCGTCAGCCACACCGCCACACCTCTCCCAGCTTGTCGGACCCTGCCTCATTGCCTATGAACGATCAACGCCAGCAATCTCATCGCGAGAAAAACGAGTGCAGAATGTTCGAGGTGAGCCGTGCGTACGCACACTTCGGCGAACGTCGACGGGAGTTCGGAGCGCTACGGATTAAAGCCCAATCAACGTGAAACCTGACGGAGGCAAGGCATGTCCGGGGTAGGGTACATATTTTTCCAGGGTAAGGTAGGCCAGGGGGGAGGAGAGGAGGCTCACCTCCCTCGTGACCTCGGGTTAGATTAGAGCACGTACTGCAAACAAATAAAATGAGATAAAAATCAACAAACAATAAATACAACCAAAGCCGAAACAAATCAATATCGTGATTAACCCCGAACCAGTACGAGTCTGAAAAAGAGAGACGCCAAAACCAACAAGACACACCAAAGTAACTCAATGGTGTGCCGACTAAAACCGATCGTGAACGAACTGCGAGTAGTTCAGAACCCGTACACGTACCTGACAGGCAAGTGAACCAAGGCGTACTGGAGAGTGCTCATGCTGCCAGCCGCCAGAGCCCCACGGAGAACGTGGTGAGCGCCGCCTAGGCATACCGCGGTACCACCCAGGAGAAAAGCCGGGAACCACAGGAGACCGGCATCTCTCGCCCACTTCCGGAAAGAGAGGCACCAGCAGGACTGTCGAGTGGGAGGGACGGGGGAAAAACTGTTTAGCCGTGCACCAAGACAGAGAGCGGCGGCTACTGCCACCGGACAGAAAGCGCCGTGTCAGACTATACGTACGAAGCAAGTAATACGCAGCTTGTGAGAAACGCGAGTTTCGGCCATTCAAAAATCGGCCAATCTCACAGCTGACGCATATATCTGAAGCAAAGGTGGCTGGAAACACACATGACGCATATATCTGTAGCAGAGGTGGTTGAAAACACACATGACGCATATATCTGTAGCAAAGGTGGCTGAAAACACACATCCAAGCGTGGCCTTCCGGTTTGGTTTAACCCTTCAATACGATAGCACTGCAATCCCGTCTTCGGGTAGGAAACACTTGGAATAAGAGTCAGATGTAGGGGCATGTCCACTGCAGCAGTAACAGCGTGAACAACAACGGTGACGACTCCTGACCTGTATGATCTGTCTGGCTCATGTTGCCGGGTGGGAGCCGAATAAACTGCATGGTCTAGGACATGTTTTCTAGGGTTGGATCTGCCCTATAAGGCAGATCTTGCACAACCTCTGACAACGGCAGGTGAGGAACTACATGATCTCCTGTTGATGAAAAGATAGATAGATAAATAAAGCATGACCTAACCGAGGTGTGAACTACTGCAAGAAAACGCCGACACACAACATCATGGCCCATCATAGGTAGGCATCTAACGGACAGGAGGTGAAAAAATCACATCGAATCCAAGCATACCATTATAATTGTGTACAGTATCTGCCCGCCAACATGAAACACCAATTACAGAAGTAGTGCCGGCCCCTCTATAGTGCCAGTTGCCCTATATAGTGCCTGCCAAATCGCTTGGCACAACTGGCAGCAACTATTACGGGGGGACCGTAGTTAATAGGGCCAAATATTGTTAGTAAAAATGGTTAAATATATAGGTTTTTATGTATGCCATAGGTTCAATTAACTATGGTCCCCCCGTAATAGTGTGGGAGTGTGTGGAGTAGTGCCGGTTTCCGCTCGTATAGTGCCGGTATTGCTGGCCGGCGCGTATGATACCGGCATTAAGAGCGACCCCTACTGTATGCGGTCTTAACACCTTACTGTGGCAACATCCCTAAACAGCCTCGAGCACAGACACTATCATAAACCCGGTACCTTATTACGGGGGACCATATTGAATACCTGGTAGGACCTACGGTGCACACAAAAACCTATATATTTCGCGATTTTTACCAACAACATTTGGTCCTATTTACTATGGTCCCCCGTATCATTAATAGTACCTGGTAGGACTCAGTGGGAGGCTGGCCGCTGAGGACGCTTTTTTTATCCATTTTTTTTGTATCCCCCAGAAAGTGAGCCTGGGGTTCTTATTTTCAAGTCCTCAATCTCGCGTTCTCAACAGGGTATTTGGTATTCGCGGCCTTACAGCAGTATTATAGTGGAGACTGCAATGGTTGAGGACTCCGCTGGTGAAACATACTATTAATAGAGCTTAAACGTACAAATCGTCATGATAGCACGGCTCGTACCTGTTGCAGAAAGGCAGCCGCTAGCCACGGGCTGAGCGCGGAAAGCCACCCGGCGGCGGCGCTGACGCTGTCGAGCGGCAGAGCCTGATACCCCGCCAAGGCGGTTTCACCTGGTCGTCAAAATATGGCCGCAGGGAAGGGGGGGGGGGGGGGGGATAACTTAGGGCCCGAAAACTTCGATCACGGAAGACACACACGCTGGCCTACAACAGAGCAGCGGCAGCAGCAGCAGCAGGAGCAGCAGAAGCAGGAGTAAGATGAGTGTACCTCTGGCTATATGGAATGCCTCGCATACTGAGCCGCCGGGATGCCATCGCCCATCCGAAACAAAGAGAATACAAGTACTATAGTGGTTGACTCAAACGTGTATGCATGTAGAACCGGAAAATATGCATGTGGCCTCAAAAATGGCAGCATTGTATGTTGACTCGAAGAAGCACAACAAGGCGTGCATTTTCTTGCGGACTCAGACACACCAGACTTGCCTTGCGTGTGGACTCAAAAATATGCCTGGTGAGCACGGGCAAGCGAAGCCTGCACTATGGTGGAATCGGGTTTAGTCTACGATTTCCTCACAGCAAGCACTCGGGTGTTCGCGTCCTCGGAGGCGCCCACAAACCTAGTATGATCGGCCCCCAGATCGCGAAGGCCCACCCGGCAGGCATGAAGTAGCGGACAACGGGCAGGGGTTCGTCTTTTGCTTCCCCGGAGGGCTGATTGCCTTTGCTGAGCTCGGTGTCAAGCCGCCCACCCGCAAATATGGCGGCCGTGTTGATGCCGAAGGAAACAACGGTTAACGCCTGGAGGTGCGAGGAGGGTTTCGAGTTTCGAGCACGGTGTAGGGGCGTCAGGTGTGGTTCGACGAAAGTCAACCAGCCATTACAATCGGTGCGCAGCAGTACAAATATCAGGGTACTAAGAAAGGCGCGCCGAGATATACAAGGAAAATAAAAAAAATGGCAGCCGTCGTACTCGAGTTACTGCAGAACGCGACTCCTTGTAGAGTAAGAAACCCAGCCTGAGTCAGTATTTCGGTTTGCGTTGCTAATGCTGTAGGCCCGTCATCGATCATCGACGCTCCGGCCGACGTCTTCCGGCACACGCGCATACAGGTAGTCCACTGACCCTGTTTGGACGTCAGAGGGGGTGTGTCCGAACTGCAACCTATTCTTAGTAGGGCTGGGCACTGGCACAGTGTGTACTGGCAATAGTAATCTACTGATTAACTTGGCCAGTACATTCGCCAGTAGTTTTATCTTACGTACGCCGAAGGAACTCGCAATATTATAGAACGGGAACCCACTAAAAGATTTTTGGGGGGAGAGAGGAGAGAAGAGAGACAGTTTACTGCTGCACTCCAGCATACCTACTGATTTTGACGACAGTCTAAACCCTCATGACTGAGTTAGCCGGTGCCCAGCCCTATTTGCTAGGCACATAGACGACACGCGCGCAGCGTGATGATACATGTGACACGTGTGATGCTGCACGCTCTTCCTAGGCGCTCGATTGCACACACAGCACTAAAATCGTGAATGTTGTAAGTACGTACAAGGCGCTTCGCTCCGTGGGCAGCCTACGCCGCCCGCTACGCTCGCTGAGGAAGGAAAAAAGTACATCAAATTATGCGAAGTGACAGAGGTCCACGATTGAGTTTAGTTCGTAATTGCAAACCGGCGACTTGATAATGCCAAGAGTCCCGCCGCCATGCTTCAGGAAAAAACAGCTCCGACGCCAGCTCGGATGCCACATACGCTTCGCGTCGCGGATGTCGTACGTACGTACATACCCCAGGTAGGATACTACTGTCCGTATTTATTTTCTTCTTTCGATATGCTCTTATGTCTGTACTCGTGTGTACGAAGAAGGCGAAAGCACAGCACGGCACAGCAGCAAACACAATGAAAATGAAACCGAAAACTCGGAAAGGAAAAAAAATCCCCGTTCCCTCTCGTGTTATAATTTTCTGCCTGATTGGAACACCTTACACCCGGTCAAAAAGAAGAAAAGAAGAAAATAAAAAAATCGCACAAAAGAGCTTCTCTCTCAGCCTCGTACGCCGCCCGTCCCTCTCGCGACCACCTCGCTACCGATCCGGTCCGGGTAAACTTTTATCACTCTCTGCCACAATCAGCCCCGTCGCCCGCCTCGAGTGAAGCCCGGTGCTCACCGTGGCCGTCGTTCGCCAACTCGATAACGTTGGTGTTCAAACTGCACATCTCCCTCTTTCAACTCCAGCGTGGTCGCAAAAATAAGCACCGCTTGAATATTATCTTGCCGTCCCGAACGACCCTTATAACTCCTACATACTCTATCAAAAGTCATAAATGGAGGGGCAGACAAAGCCCGTTCATGCATCCCTCGTGTCTCGAGGCACACGCGGCGCCTAGGCACGAAAGCGGCGACCGCGCTCCTTGCAACCCTCCCTCTACCCGCCAGCACCCGCTGACACCCGCGACGGTGCCGGGCTCTCCCGCGGTGCCGTGTTCGGAGTACACGCACGCACACGAAACGAAAGAAGAATGATAAAGGAAGAAAGGACCGAGAGTGCCAAGAGAAATGGAGAAAACAAAGAACTGCTGGAAAGGTCCGGCAAGTAAAGAAAGGAGGCGGTTTGTAAGTGGGAGCTCTGAGAGGCCAGGGATGTACCAACCGAGCACGCTCAGGGGTTGTGATCTAGGTATGTAGTTCTATATACGTAAGTATCGACCAATGTGTGGACCCCATCCCTCGTCTCGACGTTTTCATGCCGTTGCCGCCGACCGCTGCCGCCGTACATAGCAGCAGCAGCGGCATTAACAGCGGTAGGGGTCATTCCACAGTAAAAAAAGTGTTGTTCGCTAAGTAAAGCAACGCTGTAATTGACAGTGGGGATGTGGGAATCACGATATCCAATGGGTTCAGACGGTTCAGTCAGTATCGCGTGAGCCTGAAAGGCTGTGTTCCCCTCTGTCTTGTCTTGTCCTACCGCCGGAGTATCTGTATCCAACAGTAATGCGCGTGTCTTGAGGCTACAGGAGTATGCACTTTTCAGTGTAAGACAAGATTACGCGTGTCAAGTATCAAGCACAACTCAAAGAGCGGCATTCAGGTTCTGGAGACAGCAAGACAGGACAGGGAAGCGGCCCAGTGTGACGGCGCAACAAGGGACGAGCGTTTTAAATGCCGCGTGCACCTACTGTAAACTGGTACTGCTTGCTGTAGCTGGTATACAGCTATACCGGGTACAGCAGTATGCTACCAGGGTGTACAACAGCCGCGAATGTGATCGGGCTTGGCCGAACAGATAGCACTTGCACCTTCCACGTGGCAAATTACACAACACGCAACATACAACAGTATGGTACCAGGGGGAACAACATCCGGGAATGTGACCGGACTTGGCCTAACCGATAGCACTTCCACCCTCCACGTGGCAATTTACATACATAACACTCAACGTGCAGAACGTGTGCTTCTCACTGGTTCAAAGTCTGCACGTCTGAATCCACATAAAGTGGGACCCATCATCATGTGTGGTGTACCCATACCTTGTCTGGTACCGCTATTACATACCAGGCAAGAGAGAAGAAGCAAAGCTTGCCACGAGATGCCGACCTATCCTAAGCTGCAGCTGTCTACACCGCTAGACCATGCTCTGTAGAGGTTAGCGAACTGACAAGCCTCGACGTCGGCAAGCCCACGCCGTCAACCCGTCACTCGGAACTTCCCCACCCCCTACAACACAAGCAGGAGTTGTGGGCTGCTATCGCACAATACTGCAGCTAAAAAGTTACCAGGTATTAATAGGAGCACCAGTCACATGTTCTGTCTGTTGCCCACTGACGCACACACCACACACCTGCCATGGCTTCAAGTAAGGAAAACCCCAACTGGCCAGCGATCCCGATTCGGCGGCGAAGTAGAGCCCGGCGCAACCCGCGGCAGCTAGGGCCGCTACGCTGACCGCACGCTGAGCAGGCTTCGCAAACGATGGCAGGACAAGAGAGAGCACGAGACGAGCATTTCGGAAGCAGTGCCTGAGTGGGCGATGACAGTGAAAAAAAGGTGCCAAAGCGTCATACCTACGAGTACATGTACTTGAAGTCAGTCACTACAGCGTGAGCCCAAATTTATATAAGGTGTCACAAGGTTCTTGGAAGCGCAAAGCCCATGATAGAGTGCGAATTTAAAGATGCAAGAGTTACGCCGTGGTTCCAGCCCCGTACCTACAGAATTCGGCAGACCTCTCAAAGGGCGTTTGCCACAAGCTTGGTGCCTTGCTGACACATTGAGCGGTATGTACCAGTGTACCTGGTGTATCAACACGATAAATAACTCTTCGAGCAAGGAGATACAAACAGCAGCCGTACATGTTTGTTCACCTTTGCTGGGACAAGACTCTGGATAAACGACATCGTCTCTTGCTCTTGATCAGTGTAGGTAGTGGTTCTGAACAGAAGGTGCGGGGGGTGGTGTAAAAAAAAGAAGCGTGGTGGCGTCGTAACCTCGTGGCTTCCACGTGTTCCTCTGGGAAAGGACAGGATCCGCTGAACGCTGAACCGTTCTCGACCAAATTTGAATTTCGTATTCTGACTGAAGAATGCCTTTATCTCAGTACCAAACCTAAATCGACGCACTACGTACCGAACATACGACAAATACTCGCTGTGTTCGGTGTTCCTTCTACCCTAGGTGGGCTGGAGGCCAGGCGCCAAGCGTGCAGTAGTATTTTAGCCCAGTAATAAGCTGGGACACAAACGGCAGAACCTATCCTCTGGCGGTCCAGGGTGGAGACAGTCTTCAATCGTAGACGCACACCAAGTCATGGCCTCGTCTCCTACGAAGAAGACCGAAAGATTCAGTGTCTTTGACCCCACCACCCCTACACCGGAACAGCCACAGGGGGGCGGCTCTGAGGGCAACCCGATCCGAGACGACCCCGAAGAGATAACATCGTGCTCCAAACCTGCGTCTTCGTTTGGTCCGGAAAACTCCGGCACCAAGGGCGAGGCACCGGGGTGCGATCCATGCGCCACCTTCTTGCAAGACGAGGCCACCACCACGAGGTCGGGCACGAGTACTGTTCCTGGAACTGGCGGAGCCTCCGCCTTGGCGGCCAGCGCGCTGGTGGAGCCGCCACCCCAACCTGAGACGAAGGCAGGGGCCCTGGACGATCCTGCGAGAGCGAGGGCCTTGCAAAATCTCGACCTCGATGTTGGCAGCCCGTCATGTTCCACCGCAACAGCAAGCCTGCCGACAGCCTCATCTGATCGTGGTTCAACAACAACAGCCGGCCCCACCACCTCCTCGTCCTCCGCAGCGGCAGCAGACGACGAAGTGTCGAACGCCGAGATCAAATCACCTGCTGGATCCGAAGCACCGCAGGACCTGGCGACAGGCTTGGGTGGCGAGAGCAGCAGTGGCGGCGCCTCCGGTGGTAACAGTACCGCCGTCACCCCCGAGGAGCAAAAAGCTCTGCGGAAAGAGCGCAGGGAGCGGGCGCGGAACGCCAAGAGGGCTCAGACCAAGCGCGGCGGCAGGTCTCGCCGGTACGAGGGGAAGCGCCGCTGGGCGACGAACGGGGTGGGGGGAGACAAGGGCAAGAAGGAGAACGCCCCCGACGCGTTCGACGAATGGCTCGGGGTGAAGCTGAAAGCTTGGCGTGAGGGAGAAGCGGTGCCGGAGGGCACGGATGCGGTGCCGCCGGAGGAGGTCGGCGTGCTGGGGGAGTTCGACTTCGACCCCGCCAAAGACGAACTAGGTGGGTGGGGCGGGGAGCGGGGAGTTATGTAGAGGCGGCGTTCTCACGACAACGCCTGTTGGGCGAGAGCCGTGCGGGGTTGGCCAGGGCTCTGGACTTGGTCTCTCGCCTAGGGGCTGTTTCTCGCTGTTTTTCTTCTTTTTCGTGTTCTGGTGCTTACAGCCGCAAGAGTCTTGGTACCCCGGTATCATAGCCGTGAGCTGTGATACATGCAGGGCAGCCACAGCGCTTGCGCTGGGCGTATTTTACCTACCGTAGGATACATGTGTACCGTAGACTACAGCAGTACATCAGGACAGGATGCCAAGTTCTATTTACTAAGAAAACGAGGAGTAAGAAAGGTAGATTTACAGGAAAATAACAGGTTCGGGAGTCGTTATGCTGAAGTTAGTTTAGAACGCAGCCATTTTCAAATACGCAAGAAATCCAGCCTGAGATGTGTTTCCTGTTTCTCAGTAGGTGTCCGGTACCCTGCAACATTCTTTCGCCGGTATTGGCGCGTCATGCCGAAGATTACGAGCCTTTTGTCTGCTTAGAGGGGCTTCGTGTCGCGTCGTGCAACGAATTGAACTGACCGGCAGACCCACTCTCTTGCAATCCCCGCCGGATGCACCACTCCGACGTTGCCTCTCGTCCGGCGAACACGCTCCTCGACCTATTTTTGCAGCGTTTCCCTCTTCTCTTAGCCCCCTTCAGCGGGGACAGGTGCATGGGTGGGCCATGCAGCTGGCGCTGTTCCACGCGTCTAGTGGCGAAGACGCGGAGAGGCACGTCATAATCTCCAAGACTGGTGAGCCTCGCAACCCCAGGAAACCCGCGCCCGCGAGACGCTTCAAGCTGTAGGTATCAATGCTGGCGCCACCGCATAGTCGCGGCGCGTGACCTGCAGCGCTCCTACTGTAGCTCCCCCTTGGTCTCACCCTGCGATGTACCGACGTTCGCTTGCTCGCGCTTGATCACGAGAAAAGTAGCGAGTGTCCGTACGTGCCAGGTACGTACTATTTTGCTTTCCTGGTAATTATTTCAGGCTGTGCTGAAGTTAACCCCCTTTGCGCACCCTTTCCTCCTCCTTCCAGGAATATTTCAGGGCAAAGTGCTCACGCGCGGCGGGCGCACATGGTACAAAGAAGGCGTTTTCGCCCCGGTTGTGGAAAGGTTCGCTCTCCAGCAGGGAAATGAGGAGGCGGCGAAAGACATCGTAGCCAGCTTGCACAGGTGATTACTCGCGTGGTGGCTGGAGGAATGGTACTGCCGGAGGCGTAGAGGGGTGCGCGGGAGCGCTCGGAAGTGATGAGCGGTCGATATTTTGTGGCTTTTTTTTGTTTCATTGTGTTGTGTTGGGGTCTGTTGCTGGGCAGTTTGTTTGAGACCGGTGCTTGTTGGTGGAATTTGGTGGTCGATATGAGTGGAAGAAGATCAAGGTAAGAATGATACCACTGTTGAAGCTGTGGACGGCGCGCAGGGTCGGTCAACCTTGTTTGGGAGGAGCTTCTGCGATAGACAGTTCATATTTGTTGTGGCCTGCCGGAGACACCTTGCGAGGCTGAGTGATGCCACCCCTGGAGATCTTAAGCCTAGACTATGGTCTGTGATAGAGTCTGCAAATGCTGTAGTTTTCTCTGCGTAAGGAACACGCCGTCAACCCCCGTCCACACTATGCCCTCGCTTCTATTCTACCGCTTCGGCCGCGAACTCTCCTTCGACACCTACGCTATCGCTCTCTTCTTCTTGTTATGCTCTCTCTTTCGACGCGAACGCCCTCCGTGCAGCTTCCACGAGAGCGTTCAGCTGCACGAGCCGGGCTACGCGAAGTGGCTCCGAACCCACGCTCCCGGATCGCTCGATGGGTCAGACCTCGCCCAGGCTCGGGAAACGTTCTCAAAATGGCCGCTCCTGCAGCACGGGGAGCTGGAGTACGTCGATACACCCGCGGGGGTAAGCCAGGAAAAAACGGCATCAGTTGAAGCCTTTGCCCGTCGTCTTGCCTCGAAAGCAGGCTTCACCAATCGCTGCAGGCGCATTTCCCTTGTCGCAAAACGCCTGCCAGTACTTGCGTATCCCTCTTCGAAATAAAAACATATCCTACTCTAATTTCGAAAGTGCTCCCCCCAATACGAGTGTGAAACTTCGTTTTACGGGGTTTTTTTTCGGTGAGACTAAGGCTCCCTTCTGAGGACGCAAGTATGATTCGGTCTCGCGAACGAGATTTTTCTGCAAGCAATCGTGAGACTTGCGGAGAAAGCCAGAGCCGTGGCACGGTAGGGGTTGGACTTCATTATAGCATTGCCTATAGTATAACCCAAACATTTCCCACTAACGGGACGTCTCAACCATTGCAGAGGAGGAGCTACCCAACCATCGTATATCCGCATCCGATGTGTACCGTTATTGCATATTACTGTTTGCAAGCGGATTCTATTGTATATCGGCCTCGGCTCCAAAGTCCGTTGTTGGAAGAAAAATAATGGCAGGTATTGAGGTAGTGAAGTATAGAGCTCGCCCTACCGTGAGGAGCTTCATAATTATGAGGTGCTAGTACCGCCACCGTCACGCGCGGCTGCAGCGCAGGTGCAAAAGTGGCCTTTCCTTCGCTTTGAGCGGACGCGGGGCCAAAGTGCAAAAGGGGCTAGACGGCGGGACGCACCCGTTCGTGGCTCCGTGCTTCTGTTAGCACAAGCCACATCGGTGCAGCTTTTCGTATTCCTACTTTTTTTTCAGGTGGTTTCTCCCCCGCCCTCTCTCCTTCTCGCGCACTTTTTTTTTTTTTTCGGTTCGCCCAGTTGTCGTCGCTCGTGGAGGTCTTAGAATCGTGCCAGGAGTTCGGTTTCGACCTGGAGGCTCATAATGCTCGGACCTACCATGGGCTGACGTGCCTCCTGCAAATATCAACTGACGATAAGGTGACGCGGTCGACCGTTGCTTCGATAATTATTTACCTGATGTTTCATTTGGGCTGGAATTCAAGGCCTCGAAAATGCCGTTTTAGTGTTATTCCTTGAATGCGGGTGGTACTTAGTATTTATACTCGAGTAGCTCTGCAAGAGGGTCGTTGGCGACTCCTCCTTTTTGGATGTTGGTCTCTCGAGCACGTTTGAGTTGCGATATTTTCTGTTGATTTGGCGCGGCATGTCCGGTCGCCGCGGTCACTTGTGTTGTCCTGGCGAGACGCCTAAAGTACGCGACGTTCCGCAACGCGTAACGTTAGGTTGACGTCTTCCAGCGTTTCCGAGAAGCTGATCCTGGCGTGAAACGCGTGAGTAGGTTCACGTCCCTAGGTTGAAGGTGTGAACGAACGTGATATGGCGTGGGCATTTTCCTGTCGGCTCGACCCGTGGCCTTCGTTTGGCGTAAACATCCTGGCTGAATGCCTGTATACAAGGTGTCCGGTAAGGTCATGGGCAGGTTCATGCAGTACTCACGCCGTCCGCCGAAACGCACCCTCTTATTGGTTGCTCGACCAATGCAGCACACCGCTGTTTTGACCATCACAGCCACTCTCGGAACAACGATTAGGGTCCTAGAATTCTCACGCGGTTTAGTTGTTTTTTTTCGTTGTTACCTCAGCCTACATGCAACTTACCCTTGAGCACCTCTAAAAAAATCTCGATCGTCGTTGCCCCGGTCAGGACTACGTGGTGGACCCCCTGGCGGAGGGCATGTGGGACAGCATGCAGCTGCTCAGGGGGCCGTTCGGGAACTCGAGCATTCTCAAGGTGCGTCACTGAGTCCTGTACCTGATGCCCGCGTGAATATGCTGGCTCTTTAGTTGTCGCGAGAGCGTCCAATTTATCCCGAAGGCAAAACCGAAGAGCATGCACGAGTGAGCCACATTCACGAACGTAGTTTTGTATATAGCCTACCTCGAGCCTTGTTTTGGGCCAAGAGGTTTATCTCTCGCTTCCGCAGCCATGCGGGAATTTAATACGGCAGTAGTCAACCAGAAGGTTTGTCGAACGTATCAATACGGAGCTGTGTCTCAACGCTCCCGCTTTTTTGTTGTTGCTTAGGTTCAGGTCCTTTTTCCCTGCCCTTCTGCCACGCTCTGGAACTAAACGGACCCTCCCCTACTTTTTCGACTCTTCAGATTGGCCACTCCATGCGCAGCTGCGACGTTCCGAGCTTGTACCGAGATTTCGGCATCGTCGTCGTCAACGCCTTCGACACAGAGGTGAGGCCTCTTCGCCCCTTCCCTCCCCCCTCGAAGGCGTTTCCCCACGGGTTGAAGCCGCCCCCCCACAAATCCCATTTTCAAGTTCTGCGAAAAAAGCGTAAAGCTACGGTTATTCCGCTACGTATTGCACGCCAGTGTATGCAGCTACTTGAGACGTTGCGGACGTCGAAACCATGAGATGCGGTAATTGGTGTACTCTTGCCAATCAGTGACGACAACCACGCCGGCCGTTTTTTGTTGTGTCCCCTGTTCCCTGGGGACAGGAAGCGGTGCACGCGCTGGGAGAGAAGCACTCCGGCCTGGGAAGGGTTTTGGAGAACGCAGGCGTCAAGGAGCTTCACGACATTGCCGGCCTTAAGCAGTCTATGCAGGTGCGACATACACCTGGCGTGTTGAATTCACTCGTTTTTGGTTGGGCGGGTGGAGTTTGAACGGGTTCGTTTCGCTTTTGTTTTGGCGTACGCCATAGTAGGTCGATTTCTCGTGGAGCGCAAGACCGCTGGTCCGTAGTATCGCCATCGCCATTGACCACGGTTCCGGGCCAACCCCCTGTTTTTTCATGTGCAACCGGGCCCTCCCTGCCTGACCACAGCAAGCGCGAAGTTGCGCGCAGCTTTGTCTTGCAAGCGGAGACAAGCGAAGAATTCGCAAAGGCCGCGCAATGGCTCGTGGTTCTATGAACAGCAGTGCGAGCCAGCGTAGATGGGAGAACCGAGACCGCTGAATGTTGCGGCGACGACGTCGACTTCATGGTTGAATTCGAGGATGATCACTCAACTCAACCCTGGGCCAGCAATACCCTTAACCCAGGAGACCCAGAACGTTCCACACGTCAGTCGGGCAGATCATACCTTCTTTCCATCCAATAGATTATCTACTGGTACATCTTTCGTGGCAAATAGATTCCTGATTTACTTTATCTGTACGGTCTAGATTGTGTTTTTCTGGGTGGGATCTGTATGACACGGCTCTTGCCCACCGCGGGACAGTGACGGGTGTAATCTGTATGAAAAGTCTCTCGCACAAACGTCTCTTATCAGCAAACGAAGGATCTACTGTAGATGATGTACTGTACAGCAGATTGTGATCGGTCCCACGTTCGGAAATTTTGATCCCTGACGGCCAAATGTTGCATGCCCTCCCCCCTCCGAAATCGCCTCTCCGTTTGTTTTGCTCGGAAGGCATGCGACTGGCGCGAGCGCCCCCTGTCAGCTGAGAAGCTGGTCTACGCCAGGTGCGACAGCCACTACCTCATCCCCCTGTGGCGCCTCCTGCGGGCGCGGCTGCTGGCCGCGGACACCGTTGCCAACCGCGAAGACGCTCAAGAGGAGAGGGAGCTGCTGGAGATCAAACGTCGGCTAGAAAAGGAGCACCAGGAAAAAAAACAGAAGCTGGAGAAGGAGGCCATCGACGACCGTCTTTCCACAGGATCGCCTGGCCTCGAGACCGAGTTTGACATCGCTTCCGCCTCTCCTGGGTTTCCACTCGCTGGCGCCGATGGGAAGATGATAAGGAGGGGATCGGGGAGCGTTTCGCCCGTGCCGATGCCGGGAGAACCCTGGACGTCGGAGTGGGACGACCCAGAAGACTGCCATAGACGGGAGCGCAGCCGCAGTGGATCCTCTTTCCGGTCCGGTCTAGGCAGCATTAGCGAGGGCGATTTTGGCGTGGGCGCGAATGTGCGGAACAGTTTCACCGGCATGGACGGCGCGCTGCAAGCCTCCTTTCAAGAAGGCGACGCCGAGGAAGAAGAGGAAGGGGGGCAGGAGGGAGAAGAGGAGGCTTCCGGTTTGTTTTCGATGAGTGGGAACGACAACGACCTGAGCTTTGCCGACCTCGGTGACAACCTCATGGAGGAGGACGGAGACCAGGAGCAGGACGACAATTTGAGGGAAGACGAAGACGAGGACGAGGACGAGGACGAGGACATGTGGGACGGTTGGGGACAAGACGACCCTTCCGAGGAGGCGAAAGGCAACGCCCCTGCCGAAATGCCAATTGTCGCGAACAACCGATCTGGTGCCGTTCCTTCGCCGTCCCAGCCTGTCCCAGTGTTCGCCGCGATTCCGGAAGCGGCGCCGGCACGGGCACCCACCTCAAACGGGCCCGCTCCTCCGATACCTGATCGCGTTGACTCTGCGCCGGATGGTAGCCAGGACACTCTGTCGCCGGTAAGTCCTCCGCCGCCGTCGGGAGCGGGAGACACGAGGATGGGTGTTCGCAGGGGTGGGGGGAGGACGGGGCGGAGGGGTCCCGAGGGTTCACCGCAGCCCGAGCAGCACGTGTTGCTCACGGACGGCGTCCGCCTCATGTGGAAGTCGCTGTCCCGCGCACAGCTGGCGGCGTCCGTTCTGTGGCGGCCGGCGGCCGCGGCCAAGCGCAAGGACTCGCACAACGAGAGACATTTCCGCACGGCGGTGCAGCGCCTGAAGGCTCCCCGCTGGACAGAGGTGAACGTTAGGGTGTACGAAGAGATTTACCTGTGGAGGGACCGAACGGCTAGACGCGTGGACGATGGGGCCACGTACGTGTGCCCAGGGGACACCCTGATTGATGTGGCGCTGGCTTTGCCAACCACGCTGGATGCCTTGCGGCGCGTATCGGCACCGCTGTCTCCGGTGCTCGGACACGGTGACACTCCGGAGGCCGTGGAGCTGGTAGGTGTGTTGAGGGTGGCCCTTGGTCTCCCCGAGGAAGAGCCCCAGGAGGTAGGAAGCGTAGAGAGAGAAGTAGACGCGGGTGCTGTAAATGATGTTGCTACTGTCGGCGAAGCCGTTGATGGCGGAGCCGTTGGAGCCGTGGACAAATCCGTTGGCGGTGTAGGTGTTGAAGGAAATGACGGGAGCAAAGTGGGGGCGGGGCTGTTGTTGGCCTTGTCGATGGCGACGGTGGTGGTAGTGATCGCGTTTGTAAAGCGCAGGATTCCTGATGTACTGACTGTTTGATCAGGCCCAACGTATTGGGATGCGTGCAGCAAGCTGCAGGAAAGAAGAGAAACGTGTTGGCAGGCGGTAGTTGCTGATACAGACTTGTACAATATTCGGTCGCTGTTCCGTCCAGGGCTCTGAGGTGTGGAAACATGGGCAGCGAGTTTTGGAATGTGGTGTAATTCCTGTGGCGAAAATTCCCAGACATGGTTTCTTCGTCGCTGCGTTTATACATGTTGTGGATGGAGCCAATCTGTACCGGTACGTTGTGGGTGGGGCAAATCTGTAGCAGTACCTACTGTCTGTAGAAATACATTTCGTGCCCGTAATCAGAAAAGTGCGGGCACGAAATGTCTTTCTCGCAGGTACGAGTAGGGGATCAATTATTTTCAGGCCGTGTAAGTCTACATTTTTCGCGGCGGATCGATTCGTGGTGATGGTTGTTTTTTGCTGGGATTTTGCGGTATCTTCCTGCTGGGATGAACGCGCTCGTACTGCTGTAGTACGAGTACCTTCTTT
This sequence comes from Nereocystis luetkeana, assembly GCA_031213475.1. Lineage (NCBI taxonomy): Eukaryota > Phaeophyceae > Laminariales > Laminariaceae > Nereocystis > Nereocystis luetkeana. Next base: position 616,259 of record JARUPZ010000002.1, on the reverse strand, counting down.
TGATTTTTCAGACGGCCGATCGGTATAGTATTTATTTCTTGTAGCGCACACGTCGCACCTCACGATAGGTATATCATCATCGGGAGACACATGTTTTTTTTTGTAAAATACGTGGTACCAGGTATCAAATACCGATCGGGCCATTCTGCTTCTTTTGGTGGTCGAGTCGGGAGGTCCTCACACGGCCACACTGCGTTGATTTCACAGACAACACAAGCAATCGGAGACTTGACCGGTACACGAATGCCAGCTTTTCTTCTTCCCCCACCGCATTGCTGTGGGAAAAAATGTCACATCTCAGACAGATGATGATCTACTGTAGACAATCTACGGTATTGTAGTCCCTCCCCTGCCGTTTTGAGAGGTGCAAGATCTATCTGTAGAGTGCGGATTCAGTTCATGAAACATGTAGTATGTGCTAGGCCGTAGATCATGCAGATTTTACGTCCCCCACCCGGCAATATCACGAGCTATACTGCTGTTCTTAATACAGATCAGCAATATATTTGCCCTGAACTATCTACTATGCCAGGTAGATCTCAATGAAATGGGAATCGATTTTACGAGTGCCAGGTTTGTGCGAGGTGTGAAACATTTATTTGGGCCCCAGGTATGTTTTTCACACACACACCGGATGTAGATCAGATCCATCCCCATAATCCTCATTTCATGATGTATTTGTTTTACTGTTGTAGATATTTCGGTGGATGTATCCCTGATTTGTATGATCTTGATCTGTACACGATCTGGATCATTATGTTTGCTAGGTGGGATCTGCATGACACGGGTCTTCTTGCACACCTGTTCGCCGGATGTGGGATCTAATACCGGCAAGTGAATACAGGAGAATCAACATGGATCGAGTGTATCGGATGTGTGAGAGTCGTCGTGTTTATCTTCTTAATTTCTGGATGACATTTTATTACTATTCTCGGGGTGGTGGTTCTGGACAACCTCACGCTTCGTAACCGCTTTATTGATAGTGCAATCACAACTGCAACCTGACAAAACAAAAACTATTTTAGTTCGTTACGAGCGGCTGCAATACAAATTGAAAGGTCCGCGACTCAGCCACGATATAGAGTATTGCTGCTGTAATGCTGTGTGCCATGGCGACGGGGCCATGTCACGTTTCAGAGCTTGCTTTCTTGGCACGACAATATACACGAGCGACGTGTGCCTCGCGCACATACCGGTACAACTTTGATGATGATGTGCTACCAACCATGATCGTTCATCAGCCTTACCGTCGCCAACAAACAGAAGAATAGCCATCTGTCATTTTGTATATACCTACGTGTACAGTGCACGCGACTGCCCTCAACGCGATCACCAAGGACCAGGGTCGGTCACAGCAGCTTCCGGTAGAAGAGAGGTTTCTTTCGTCGGCAATAGGGTCACAAATATATAACTGCCCCGAACTCAAAAAGCTTGATCAGCTTGCATACATGTATACTACATATACACGCTGACTGACCTGATGGAAGGGGGCATCAGTTATGACAGACTGAAGGGATAATAGAGCCGTTTCTATGCCACGCCGTGTACCAGGTATTCGGCACCGAATGAATAGTTCAATTCAGTGGAGACTGCAGAGAGAGTATGATGAGGTGTTCGCACCTGATCATGCTATACGGCAGCATTGAAAGTACGTAAGCACCAGGTAGTCTATAGCACAGCACACCGTTACACCATCACACAACGCCATCACCATATATTAAAACCAAGTATTCGTACGCTCCTGAGTACCTCTGACCTGGTACAAAGCATGGCCGTACGTTAATTAATTCGTACGGAGCTGAGCAGGATTTTGTATGTACCATCATCGGGTAAGTTAACGTTCATCGCATATACCATCACACCAGCTACTACAGTAGTAGAGTAGGTGCAATGGAGACCAATGAGACAACTGGTTAGTGACAACGCAAACGCACAGCGGACAAGTCACAAGAAGCCACACGGCAAGTATGTCAAGGTGGCAAATGGCAAGTGGCAAGTAAGTGACGGTGACGGTGACGGTGACGGTGACAAGTGACAAGCGGCAAGATTAGCCAAGATACAAGATTTCTCCTTTTATTTTTTTCCAACGTTTCATTTTTTTGTTCCTCTTCAAAATATTCACTCACCAAGGACACACGCCTCCATCAAAATGAACACCATGCTGGAGCATCGTATCCCCTCATTGCGATCTCAAATATCTCTGGAAACCGCAGTGTTGGCAGGAACTTTGGCGCGAAGCACTGATCAACGACAAGCGCACCGCAGTACGAAATCCGGAGTAGCCTCTGGATCAACCCCACCTACCTGGGTTTTTGCTGATCTCGCCACGTTTCTTTTGGCAGGCGGCCTCCGGTCTTCACACAGGCAGCTGGCCTTCAAAGCGAAAGCTACCTTTGTCGAGAGCAATCACCTTCAAACAGCCAAAACACTGAGGGGGCAATCTTTTCAGCTCGGCTTGGCCAGGTCGCGACCTGCTTGACCCACCGGCACCTCGGACAGCCTTGACATCGACCACGCGGTTTGTCCTGCTGACCCAGAAATCGTGAGATTGATGGATCCAATCGCGCAGCAGGCATCCCGGCGGCCCGCTGCAACATCTTCCACCCCGCAGCCATCACCACCGACGCTCCGCTCACCTGTGTTATCCAGCGGGCTCATATCGAGCGAGCACATCCGATGGATATCAGAGCTGCGATCGAATCGGGCGCAGTGGTTCAGCGAGGTGCACGGGCCGTGGACGCCCGCGGAGAACGACTACTTTGAGTTCACGTACGAGTTGTTTCACTCGGGACTGCTGTTTGGCGTGGAGGTGGGCCTGCCTGTTCGATTCTTCCTATCGGAACTCCTTGGGTGAGTGTGTGTCGGCAGGTTTCGTAGGTAGGAAAGGGCAGCTTTACAGGGAGGAGCAGAGCAATCGCATGCATGCAGTCCAAGGGGCTGTGAGCTAGATGCCTATGTGCGAGTAGTGCGGCATTGGAATCGCGAGTGTGCACGGTGTTGTGTGCTCCCTTCCGCCTTCGGTATGCCGCTAGGTAGAATCCAGCAACGGATTTGAGTGTTCGTTTGCTTGCCATGATGGCGTGATTTGGAAAGCAGATAGATTATGGTGGTTTCGGAGGTGGAGCGGTGCCAGCGATGAAACGACCCAAAACGCCAAACCACGTGAAACGTCGTTCAAATAACGTTTCCGAGGAACCGTTTCGTTTCCGTTCTTGTGGTTTGTACTGCCGTTGTTACGGAGCTGTTTGTAACTCCGTAAGCTCGTGCGTATATAAAGTACCACGAGAGGCAGCAGTTACTACGTTGAGACGCAAAGAAGGGAGGTGGACCCGCGGTGCTTTGGCAAAAAAACAAACGAGAAAAAGTCGCACACATACAACTAGTTGTAGTACGCACTGCTGTACTACACGTCTACAACACGGCAAGCGCCCGTCGAGCACAAGTAACTATTAATACCTGGTACCAGATACCAACATTATAGGTATTAACATCACTAGTACTAATCGTAGTCCAGAGCTGTAACCACACGCTATACGTATTGCATGTTGACTTGACATTTTTGTTTCGAGGCCGTTTTCGTGCCCATGCCATGTTTTATTTAGGGTTTTGTTTTCTTACGAGTACGTACGTACGTACGTACGGGTACTCAGATATACTGGACTTGCTACACGTCAAATCCTATGCATTCTGTACATTCTTGAATTGTGCCAGGCGCTGGTATACTATTGTCAGTTGACCACGCGTCGACGGCTGTCATTCCAGTTTTGTTTGCGTATACCGGGCACCCTGGTGGTCTACAGCAGCGGCACCTGGTATGCTTCCAAGCATGAATAAAACGCCCCCGCTGTCACGTACGATGTGACGCCATTTTTCCCGGCAGGTGTTCCGTACGTCGCATCGAAATCAAGCTCATGGATGACAAGCGGGTGCCTGAACTCCTCTGCCCACAGACACCCTTACGCGAGCTCAGCGACTTCGAGCGCCGAGCCCTGAGCATGAAGCTGGTCCGTCTCGAGATGGCGTTCTTGGCGCGGGAGCGAAGACCCCTGAAAAACCGCGTGTTGTATGACACGCATGACTCCCCTCGGTTCCGGTATGCAGACCCGCTGGAGAGAGACATCGCTCAAGATGCCCTTGGCCCTCACCGCCACCCTATATATACCCAAGCGCCCCGACCGGCCGCCGCCGCTGCGCCTTCGGTGCTGCCGCCGGCAGTGCGACCGCCTCCAGCGAACGCGGCGCAAGGCGCGCACGGCGAGGCCCGGCCGCCAGTTCCGACGCCGCGGGAGGAGGGAGCACCGTCGGCCAGCGCTGGCAGATCATCGCCAAGCGTGCCGCCACCGCCGCAGCCGCCGCATCGGCAGCAGGCTGTGCCTGTTGCGCCTGTGGCGCCTGCTGCGCCTGTTGTGCCTGTTGCGCTTGCTGCGCCTGTTGTGCCTGTTGCGCTTGTTGTGCCTCTTGCGCCTGCTCCGCCTGCAGCACCTTCTGCTCTCGCTGCGCCTGTTTATCCTGCTGCGCCTGCTGTGCCTTCTGCGCTTGCTGCGCCTGCTGAGCCTGCTGCGCCTGTTGCGCCTGCTGCGCCTGTTGCGCCTGCTGTTCGAGGTGCGCCTGTTACCCCCGCTGGGCCGGCCGAGCCGGCGCCGTCGGGTGTGGCCAACCTCCAACAGCTAAGGCCTTCCCACCACCCTCCGGAGACTGCACTGCCAACAACAACGGCTGGAGTGTTGCACCCCGTCGCGCAACGGAATGGAGGCGAGACCCATCGACCCCCATCACTGCTATCACTGCCCGCGAATGGCCAAACCCCGGAGATTGCTGCCGGGGCAGACTCTGCAGCCAGCGTGACCGTCGTTCCCAACAGTGCCAAGGGGGATATTTCGTGGTTGGGTGCGACGAGTGCTCCTGCACCTAGCACGAAGCAAGCCGCACACCTAGCACGAAGCAAGCCGCCTCCGCTGCCGCCACTGGCAGCAGCAGCAGCAGCAGCAGCAGCAGCAGCAGCTCCACCCATAGGTGGGGGTGGTGGTTATGATGGTGACCCAATGCGGCCTACAACCAGCTACATCGACCCCCGCGGGAAAAGGCACCCTTACGGCCCGGCGCCTAAGAAAACCCCAGCCCCCGCGCCTACAAAGAACTCGGATCCGGCGTCTAAAAAAAGAAAAGTGGTAGAGATCGCGCCGGCTCAAGCCTTGCAAGACCCGACTGCCCCAGCTGGGGACGACGCTGCTGCCGCCGCTGTGAACCCCCCATCGGTGTCGTCGTCTCCTGGAGCAGAAGTTCTCCCCAGCAGGGATAGCTCTGCCGCCACCGGGCCCAAGGGGCGCGAGCTAGGGCGACAGCTGCTTGGAGTTGCGAGACGCAAGGCGTCAGGGGAAGAGGCGCCGCGGCAGAGGCGACGTGCATCGACAAGCTCACGTCCGCAGTCTCCTCGGAATGTGTTTGGTGCGAGTGCTGCAGGGCATGGCATGGCGCTTAACGATAGCCCTGAAGACGTGGCGGCGATGGAGTACCTCAAGTGGGAGTTACACGGTGAGGCAGGCGTTTCGGAGGTATAGGGGTGGACTCGATAATCCCGACGAGGTTTCACGTTTTCCAGGTTTTGGGTGGGTGCGCCTTTGAGCTCTGGTTGTGAGACGGGTTTCATGGTTTCTTGTTGTCATGTAAAATATGGCATCAGCGCAACGGGATGGAGGGGTAAAGAACAACGGCCACCCCTTGAACATGAAGGCGGTATCTCAACACGTTATTGTTGGGCCTGTTACTATTAATAGTTATAATGGTATATCTTGACACAGTAGTCTACAAATGTTGGGCTTAGTTTCAATGCAATACATTCGGGCTTCGTACACCAATACATGGCTGATGTACCATCGCGCCTCTGAAACATGTCTCGGATATGTGCTGCTAATGATCTCTCAAGGATGCGTGTTTACGACGCATCAACGCCTCTGCATGGTATAGTACATGCTATGGTACATGCCTTGTATGTCACACACATCGCGGTGGCCGCCGGTTTCTGTCGGCGTTCCGAACGGAGAGATCATCCATCAGCCTTACACGAACTGCCTGTGGGGCACAGACAGCACTTGGTCAATCTCAACTCCGTTATGAAAGCGTTGTGAAGAACTGCCAAGCTTATTCCACACTGATCCCAATTAGTGTCCCCCAAAAGAAGGTATGTGATGTCAGTCCCAAAGAGGCGAAGCTTGGTTTTTTTCACGAAAAACTAGAAAAATCTCAATTCATCATCGCCGCTTGACCTTCTCCTTGTGGCATCGCTTCTCACAGTTAAAACAGTTGCGCTTGGGCTCGCTCGCTCATTCGCCAAGCCCTCAAAAACGGTATTACTGTACAACGGTGGTACTACAACGGCTCTCTTGTTCCCTCTCTCCAGGAAAATTCATGGCGTTTCCCGGAGAGCACTACCATAACCTTTTGGCGAACCTTGCCTCGGAAATCTACCACAACCGCTACCCGGTGGAGCACGGGGTGGATATCCTGCACGGCGTCATGCGAGACGCGGGACCCGCAGCTTTGCAGGTGCGGGTCGTGGGTGGAGTGTTGGGCTTAGAGTTGGGGGTAGGGTAACCGCGTTACCTGACTGGCCGGTCGGGTGGGTGTCCAGAACGAAGCTTGTGGCCTCAGGGAAAGCTTTGGGATGGGGCTAGGGTTAGCGTAACCGCGTCACCAGACTGGCTGGTCGGGTGTTGACGGCGATGGTTGTGTTGCCTTCGCGATAGCTCGGGGTTGGGCTTAGGGTTAGAGTAAGGGTCACCGCGTTATTAAATTGGCGGGACGGGCGGGGTGGGTGTTCGCAGCGATGCTTGCATTTGCGTGCGAGAAACTCACAAGTTTCTGGGGGCCGCGGCATTGGTGCTTGTGCTCTAGTCTACTCTTAATAGTACAGCTCCCAGCGCTACCTGTAATTGTTATCGGGGGCCTGCTTTATTTCTGCGGCCGTGGTTGAGGGCTTGGGTGCGTTATATGTTGTAACGCTTACAGGACCTAGGGGCGGCAACCCCAATTAGGGTAAGTGCTGCCTTATTCTAAGCCGCTTGCGATTAGTGCGAGCGGGCAGCAGGCAGTAGGAGTGATGGCAGTGGTCAGGCTGCACCCCCATGTCGTACGAGTCGTTGCTTCGTACTACTCTTTCCCAAAGTATTCGTAACGCCTACCGGGTATATCAACATCCAACGCAATCGTTGCCTATATTTGGGGGACATAGTGGCACATGTTGCAGCTCGGACACGAGGTATATCATCCCTTCAACCACGTACTTGGTGGTCTATATGTGCTGCAATCGTCTATTTTTTGTGATGCCACTGTCTCCCTCTGGTTTCCCAGAAGGGTGAAATGCTTGCCTTTCCTTGTGTGGTAATCTGACGGGGTTTGTTTGTGCGGAAAACCGGGAAGGCTCCCTTGTACGGTAAAAACCGTGAAGCTTCCTTGTGCGGAAAACCGGGAAGGTTCCCTTGTGCGGTAAAAACCGTGAAGATTCCTTGTACGGTAAGCCGGGGAAGTTCCTTGTACGGAAGAAACCGGGAAGGTTCCTCGTCCGGAAAGTCGGTAAGGAGAAAAGAGAGCGCTTCGGCTCTATATTATTTGCCTTTGCAATGGAAGTATCAGCAGAATATTCTCTTTTCGCCGAAGGAGTCGATGTCTCACTGCCGCCATTTTACAGTAGAGGCGTTTTGACCCTCGAGCGGACACCTTCTGATGAAACCGCTCCCGACAAACAGGAACGCTTGGTGGCACGCATGCCCCCGGCAATGACCGAACAGTTTCCATCGCTATATTTGGACGAGACCGGACCTTAGTAAGCTGCCGTTGATGAGTAGCTGCCCCTGATAAAATCGCATCTCGAGCATCGTTCGCTCCCGAGCGACAATAGTTAGCAGTAGCGCAATGCGGTGTGCTTCTTAGTATACCAGGGTTAGAGTTTACAGTAGGGTTGCGCCCCTGGGCGGCGCGCAGCTGTTTGCATGTTGACACCCTGTTGTTCGACATTGCCCTCGGGGAAAGTCTGTTGTTTCGCGTGTGCTTTACAAGGACAAATGGTTGTCGACCGATTGAACGATGACGTCACTTTCTCGGTAGATTTAACCCCTCCCCCCCCCTCTAGTGTCATACGACTACGGCCATGCATGATATCGAGTACCCCCCCCCCCCCCCGCTCCGTCTCGAAAGGGGTGCGTGGTCAATGGTCAAATGACTAAAGCAAGCAACACATGAGTACGCTACCCCCACCTCTTGGTCTTAGGTCTGATTCCTCCCTTGTTGCACGTTCGATGTGAATCCCCTTGTCGCTCCTTGCCGTCTTCGAGCAGAAGTGCACCACCACGCTCAAGCGGAAGAACCTCCCCACCAGGGTGATGCTCTGATTGCCCCGTCTTTTGCCCGGATGCCGCCTGTGCTTGCTTGTCCAGCGGCCACATCCCACACGGGTTGGGGAGAGTGTACTCATGTACTCATGACATGCTTGGTGTAATCGTAGAACCGTAGACCCTCGCATCCCTGCGGTGCCGGGACGGAGCACGTCGGGTTTTCACCGACCAGGCAGACATCGCTTGCACCAAGCGCGATTCGCCTTGAGGTGCTTGTGGCGAGTCGCATGAAGGGTGAGCTGCATCCTACTGCGAGTAAGAACAACTTGTGAGGCGGGTTCTTTTGCATATGGATGACAGCGTTGAATTCATGGGTGGGGAAGATGATACGGTGGTTTTTGGCGACTGCTGTGACCGCCACATCGCTTCCTTGTTAGTAGGGTATATACTCTGGTGTACCCGTGTACGGAAGCTGGGTATTTTGGTCATACTCGGGCGGGAAGATATCCCCAGATTATGCTTCCTTCCAAGGGTGTTTTTTGTTGGGTATATGCTCTGCCTGGGTACCGAACCTAAGGATTTTGGTCATGTTCGGCCGGGTGGATACCCGGGTATCCAGAGAGTATGCTTCCTTTCAAGGGTGTGTTTAGTAGGGTGTATACTCTGGTGGACCCGGATACCGAACCTGGGTATTTTGGTCATACTCGGGCGGGTAGATACCCGGGTATAGATACCCGGGTATCCCGAAGGTATGTACCCTGCCAACCGCATCCTTGCTGCCTCTTCATCTGCCAGCTCTGGCCGGAACATTTTTGAACCTATCCAGCGCGCGTTAGCAGTTGGGAGCGCAAAAGGCGTAGAAGGTGTGTATCGATAGCGCGAAACGCGTGGGTGTATGTGGGATGCGCGAAACGTGGCATGTGTCTGTATGTTGTTTTCGGATTCCGTGTACGTCCGGATGATACTTCTATTCACAGAGCGCCTTTGCGCGCGGGCAGCATGCGCTAGTCGTAGTCGTCACTACTATTTTGATACCTCTGTAGACGGCATGCTTGCTTTTGCTGCGGTGGAAGGCTTGTCCGCCCTCGCTTAGCTTTGTTTCGGCTCGGTCGAGTCTGGATCCTGAGCCGCGGCGGGGTAAGAAAACAAAGAGCGTTGTCACGCACAAGCTCAACATACCCCCCCCCCAATGTCAAATGACTAAGGAAAGCAACAAATGAGTACGCCCCCCCCCTCCTATGGTCATACGACTACGACCATGCATGAGATCGAGTACATCTCTCCTATCGAGTACACACCCCCCTCCCCCCTTCCGAAAAATGCTTGCTTTGTTTTGGACTGCCGGATGTGGCCCCTTTTGAACCAGTTGTGTTCACGGGTTACCCTTGGTGTTGAAAATAACAGGTTGACTCTGGCGCGGTAGTTGGTTTCGGGTCACCTGCGGTAGTCAAGTCAGAAAGCGGGCAGCCTCTTTGCCTGTTGCGCGTTCGTCGTTTTTTCTTGTCTTAGGACTCTCTGGGCTCTTTGTAGGTCTGTGTCGAGAGAGCGAGGTGCGGAAAGTGCCGAGCGCGATTTTTGTGCTCGTTGCCGCCCTGTACAACAAGTAGAGTACCTGGTGGGCGAATGGGGAGGGGATGATGGGTCTCGTCGAAACGCAACCGGATTTTGCTTGGCAGGTCGCGGGTTAGCCGGGGGGAGAAGTAAACAGTTTTATGTCATGATTCGTGTTGCTCTGAATTGCCGACAGTTGGTGATCCAGTAGTTGTCCCTCTATAGTGCTGGTTGCTCGCTATAGTGCCTATGAAACCGCTTAGCACAGATGGGATTGGCCAGTGTGACAATGTGCGGAGAGTATAGTGCCGGTTGCCGCTGTAGTGCCTATGAAATCGCTTAGCACAGATGGGATTGGCCAGTGTGACAGCAGTGTGCGGAGAGTATAGTGCCGGTTGCCGCTGTAGTGCCGGTGTTGTGGGTTGGCGCATATGATACCGACACTATAGAGGGACCCCCACTGCTGTGGCGAAAACGAAAATTGTGTCGAGCAACAAACTCAATCGCTAACCGGATGTATTTGTGTTGTGCGTGTGCCATCGGACTCCGGTCGAAGGGATTGTCAACTGCAGCTGTACGGCACACTTCTCTCCCTGCAGAAGGACCGTTGAGAGTACCGTTGAGAGTATCGTTGGAAGTGCAGCAGCAGTACCAGCACTGTTGCTTATCAATGCTCAAATGTTTTGCTGTAGAATTAGGCAGAAAGCGTACCCACACGAGAACTTGCAGACACTAGGGGTGCACCGCGTCCCTGTTCGTTCTGCTCCACTCCAAGGAGGGCCAAAAACGAAAGGCGCCGACGGCCCGTCACGAAACGAAGAGTGGGATGCTGCTGCCCGGGGGAGGCTGTCGACGTGTGAGGTTTCCCTGGTTGCTGTATTACGGAGGACCATAGTTAATAGAACCTGTGGTATACCTGAAAACCTACCATGGTATATATTTAACCATTTCTACTAACAATATTTGGTCCTATTAACTATGGTCCCCCGTGATAGTGGTATCTCGCGCACGTCCTCGCGTCGTCGGTGAGTTCTTCATTTCGGACGAAAATATGGAGTGTGTACCGAGTCCCTTACGTTGATGCTCAAAACAGCTGCTGCGGAAGGCGAGGGAACAGCAAAAAAGTAGGAATACGTACCTCTAATACCTTCCTGCTTCAACACTTGCGACTGCCGTACTGCGTTTCTGGTGTTGTTGCGCACGCCAGGCGACCCAGCACGCCAAGATCATAGATGGCCGGACGGATGTAGATACTTCAGATGTTGTGCGTACTGCAGTTGTACCAAATAAATGTTGATAGTGTTCGAGTCGAGACATTTTCGTGTTGTACTGAAACCATGTTTTATTTTTTTCATTTTCACGCTTCTTCAGTTGAGTATATAACGATAACGTATTTACTTGAGTACATACTGAGTACACTTGAGCAACGAGAACGCGCGTTCCGTCGTATGAGTGACGGGAACGGGTTTGGGTTTTTGCAGCAGATGTCCTAAGAGAAAAATTAAAAGTATTTTGCAGCAGATATCCTACTCGTAAAGTAAAATAAAAGTAAACCGAACGTAGTCAAAACTATCTAATAACCGCACTTTTTTTATCGTCATCATGACGACCGCAAACATTCCGCAGCAGGTCTGCGCACAAAGAGGCAAGCAAGTGAAAAAAGGTAAGACAACGTTCCTCCCGCCCCTCCTTTCCACATTGCCCTCCTGGCCGGGTCTCCCAACTACTCCTGCACTGTACACAGCACACAATAACTGTTGTGACATACATGCCCGGTATGATTTTCTAGGGCTTGAAGGGGTAAGGCTACCAAAAATTCTCCCATGACTTCAGGGTTTACCTATTCTCCGTCGACCGTCGGCGGTGTCATTTTTTTTTATTGTACGACTAAATAGTCAACACCTCGAACAGATCATGATGTGATGTAGATAATCTACTGTACGATACTCATCTGCCGTCGCGAGAATTTGTGCAGGATCTGTAGAGTACAGATAGATCCAACCCAGGAAACATGCGCCATGCAGATCGCTTTGGGCGGATTTGCGAGTAGGATGAACCGTAACTGGGCCAAGTCCGGCGGGAAGGCCTCATAGCCTCGGTTTTTGTTAGTGGGTGAGCTCGCGCAAGCCCCACACTACCCGGGAGAGATGAGTCTCCAGGGTGGCTATCTCCCCCCCACCTGCCCCTCTCGGGGGTCAGGTCGGGTCAACTGCCCAAGCGCCAGTAGCAACAGCAGCCTGTGCTGATGTTGCAACGGGGGCTATAGGTCAAATTGACCCGACACGAAATTGGAACGTGGAAGTGTGGTGAGCAGAAGCTTCAGTTTTTACCAATCCGCCGGAGGATAAAAATAAAAAGCTGTATCATGCAAGATCGGGAATATATCTGCCTTGAAACATCTACATGGATGATCTATCGGAGGTGTATACGTACAAAGCTTTCGTGTGTTCGGACGGACCCTGTGCGCTATTGTTGACCTCAGAGGCTAGAACAACGCTCTCGGGTGTGGCCATGTCCTTCGAGGTCTGTTGGCCGCCGATCCGTCGATAATCGATTCGCGCATGTGACCTGGAGTCAGGTCCAATATCATCGACAGCGTCAAGTCGGGATGTCATCAATTTTAGGGTATCTTTGCTTTTGCTGCTGCTGCTGTTGCTGCTGCTGCTATCTGTGACCTATACCTATGTTACCTGGTCATCCCGTAAAACCACCTAGCATAGCTGCGTCTTACACGTTTGACCCGCTACCCTCTCTGCCTCCCTCCCTTTCCCGCCTCCTCCCTCCACCCTGCACCTCTTCTGCTAAATGATTGATGCCCCAATGACGACCCTCCACACCCCTCGCCGCCTGTCTCTCGCATTCTGCGTGCTGCTTGTAAATCGTGACGTCGGGTAAATCTTTTCGAGGCCAGGCAGCACACCGAACCGCCACTACTCAAACCACGCCCCCCTCCCCCCGCCGCCACATCGCCTAGAAAATCATAGCTGGAATTTAATTGGAGAGTACCAAGACCAAACAAACGCGAAATGACATGTCGTACAGCGTATGCCCACCAAAATATATTAAACATAAGGCAGCATAGCCTTCAGGGGCTGAAAAAGACCACACGAAAAAAAAACAAGGCGAACGAAGGCGAAGTGCGACAGACTTGCTTGCTTTCGCAGAGGCGAAATATTTTGCACACAAGAAGCACCTACGAGATAACGCGCCTAGATTCCTGAGACCAATATTTTACAGCAGTTACAAAAATACAAGACATAAGGCGGGCGGATCCACGCGGTAGGGCCGTGCCAACCATCAGCCATCGCATCCACAAAAAAAAACGAGGAAACGGTATATTCGAAACTTCGGACTCGTTCGGCCCATGCTGACCTGGACTGCACTACGTAGAGATGCGGAGGCATGTTTACTATGGGAAAGGCCAAAGGCGCGGGTTCTACTACCCATTCATGCGAGGCTACTACACCTTGGGGCGAGCTTCCTGGGTAGTGCATCTTGGGCGTGCGAAATGGCGGAACGCGACTTCTGCCACCTATCGGTTGTTGGCTTCCATTTGTTGGGAAAGAGAGCGCCCCATGGCCGTTGCCTCAGCTTTTACCCTGTGGAACTCCCGTGAGATAGACCTTAATCTCCAAAATCTCCTAGAAACCCCCTTTCCCGACATACCATTCGCCCCCAAAAAAAACATACTCCATGAATTCCCCCCCCGCGGAAAAGAAAGGAAGACACACCTATAGCGGAGGGATTCAGGTTATATTCTTTTTTAAGAGTATCCGTTGACGATGCGCAAGGGCGGTCGCGCTGCGTACGTCACGCCACGCCACGTCACGAAGCCGCCGTCTTCTTGTCCGCCCTTCTCGAAGCAACAGGGAAAAACGGGGATGGGAGATAACGGGGGGGGGAGGCGCACTCATTTGTTGCTTGCCTTAGTCATTTGACCATTGACCACGCATCCCTTTCGAGACGGAGGGAGCACCGTTCCTACTCCGAATAGAGCCACCTCCAAGGAGGTTACTCATGTCATGCATGACCGTAGTCGTACGACCTTGAACCCTCGGTTCCCTACAATGCCGGTAAGGAGCAACGTCGGGTTTTCACAGACCAGGCAGACAATGCTTGCTCGCAACGAGCGCGAAGCGCCGTCAGGTACTGGACGAGTCGCATGAAGGGCGAGCTGCATCTTACTAGGGGGAGGGAGCGGGGGGGGGGGCGATGTACGGTACAAGAAAATACAAGCGAGTAGTCGGGGGTAGCCTTTAGCCAAATACCTACCAGGTACATGGTACTTTTACTCCATGCTTTATGCAAAAGATCGTAAGTATACCTGGTATACGTGATATTATATGTTTAATAATATACCCCGCTAGTCCGAACGCCTTTAGCATATACCTACTATACCCTGTTTACCCGGGTTCCTACCTGGTTGGAACGGGGAAGTACGTACCAACGGGTGTATACTAACCAGACTACAACCCCCTATTACCATACCCGTCTCCACGTTGCGGAATACGGTACAACATACCCGGGTACAAATTACTCTTGGTATTGATTGGCCCCAATTCCATACCTGCGAAACTACCTACCTACCTTACCCTAAAAAATACACACAAAAAAGGTACATTACATACCCTACTATTAATACGTATAAATAATACACACCGGCGAAACACGTTATGACCGTTTTTCTCATCGCGGACAGCGAGAGCCTGAGCAAGCGAAAAATCGATGAGAATCGACGAGCAGTCGGAATGCTGCACCCTCTGCGCAACAAAAAATGAAGGCAACTACCCCGGGCGGAAAAAGGGAAGACACCCGTGAGCATGACGTACCCAGAAAGCTGGAAAGTAAAACTGATCGTTAAAAAAAAAACGCACACACACGCACGCACGCACGCACGCACGCACACCACTTGAAAAGAGTTCACCTGTATCCCTCTATCGAGCAGAACAGTCGAGACTCGGCGAGCATCTCGGCGTACAGGACGATCTTGGTGCCTGTTGCCGTCTTTTTCGTCCCTCCGAGAGACTTGTCGCCGAAGAAGGTGATCTCCTTCTTATGGAGAGCGTGCCGCGTGTCGTACAGGGCAGCCCCTTCTTGAACCTGACGGCGCCGAAAAGCAAAGCCCAACAACAGCGCACGAAAGGGTCGAAGTAAAACGATTCACCAAAGAAATTTCCTACCAGCCCACCGACGGTGACAACAGTTTTCAAAGCACACGTCGGACACGTAATCTACAGCTATATAGAACTACATACTTAGATCACAACCCCTGAGCGTGCTCGGTTGGTGCATCCCTGGCCTCTCAGAGCTCCCACTTCCAAACCGCCTCCTTTCATTACTTGCCGGACCTTTCCAGCAGTTCTTTGTTTTCTCGGTAATTTCTTCCTTTTTTCTTCTTTCGTTTCGTGTGCGTGCGTGTTCTCCGAGCACGGCATCGCGGGAGGACCCGGCACCGTCGCGGGTGCCAGCGAGTGCTGGCGGGTAGAGGGGGGGTTGCAAGGAGCGCGGTCGCCGCTTTCGTGCCTAGGCGTCGCGTGTGCCACGAGACACGAGGGATGCATGAACGGGCTTTGTCTGGCTTCGATTTATGATCGTTGATAGAGTATGTACGAGTGATAAAGGTCGTTCGGGAGGGCAAGATAATATTCAAGCGGTGCTTATTTTTGCAACCACGCTGAAGTTGAAAGAGGGAGGTGTGCAGTTTGAACACCAACGTTATCGAGCTGGCGAACGACGGCCACGGAGAGCACCGGGCTTCACGCGGGGCGCGCGACGGGGCTGATTGTGGCAGAGAGTGATAAAAGCTTTACCCGGACCGAATCGGTAGCGAGGTGGTCGCGAGAGGGGCGGGCGGCGTATGAGGCTGAGAGAGAAGCTCTTCTGTGCGATTTTTTCTTTTCTTCTTTTCGACCGGGTGTAAGGTGTTCCATTCAGGCAGAAAAATGTTACACGAGAGGGGACGGGGATTTTTTTTCCTTTCCGAGTTTTCGGTTTCATTTTCATTGTTTTTGCTGCTGTGCCGTGCTGTGCTTTCGCTTTCTTCCTACATACAGTACAGACATAGAGCATATCGAAAGAAGAAAATAAGTACAGACAGTAGTACCCTACCTGGGGTGTATGTACCTACGTACGACATCCGCGACGCGAAGCGTATATGTGGCATCCAAGCTGACGTCGGAGCTGTTTTTTCCTGAAGCATGGCGGCGGGACTCTTGGCATTATCAAGTCGCCCGTTTGCAATTACGATCCTTGAAAACACTAAACTCAATCGTGGACCTCTGTTCGCTTCGCATAATTTGATGTACTTTTTTCCTTCCTGAGCGAAGCGCCTTGTAATAACTACTTACTTAGATCACAACCCCTGAGCGTGCTCGGTGGGTG